>WHVC01000019.1:0-658565 GCA_015178925.1 Russula emetica | reverse complement strand
ACCCTAACCCTAAACCCTAAACCCTAACCCTAAACCCTAAACCCTAAACCCTAAACCCTAAACCCTAAACCCTAAACCCTAAACCCTAAACCCTAAACCCTAACCCTAAACCCTAAACCCTAAACCCAAAGATGAATGGCAACCTATGAGGTTCTATATTACTGCCAAAGTGCATAAAAAGCCAGTAAAAGGGAGACCAATTGTCCCAAGTATGACTTGGATGACTTTTCACCTTTCTGAATGGCTTGCAAACCAACTTAACCCTCTTCTGAAAAATACTGAATGGGTCTTAAAAGACTCTTATGACCTTTTAGCTGCTTTGAAGCAAATCAATGAAACTGGAATGCCAAATACTATTAGAGTGGCCAGTGCAGATGTAGAAGCACTTTATCCTAATATGGACATTAATACTGGACTTGTACTTGTCAGAGACTTTATAGAAGGTCTTAACTGGCAAAATAGACATAAAAGAGATTTTCTAATTAAAGCAATGGAATTTGTACTTACTAAAGGCTATATTGCCTTTAAGGGAGAAATATACCAGCAAACCAATGGTGCTGCAATGGGAAGTCCATTTATTCCCCCTTATGCTAATATTTTTATGTACCAATTAGAGAAGAATACTGTGCATAAATATAAAGAATCAGGATTGCTCCTGCTTTATAAAAGATTTATTGATGATGTCTTTATTATTACAAAGGACTCAAATATCTCTGAGCTGCAAAATGAACTAAACTCTCTCCATCCAGCCATTAAGCTGACATGGACTCCTGCAGCAAAATACTGCAATTTCCTAGACATTATTGTCTCTATAAAAAATGGCAAACTATGTACTAATGTGTACCAAAAGCAACTCAATACTTATGCTTACCTCCCATTTCACTCTTACCACACTATAGCCCAGAAAAGAGGGTTTATTAAAGGAGAAGCTATAAGATATGCCAGAATCTGTACTAAAGAAACAGACTTTAAACTAATGGTGAAACTCTTCACTCTAAGACTGCAAAGAAGAGGCTATCCCCTCTCTTTTATCCAGAAATCCCTAGGAAAAGTCCAGCATAAAGATAGACAAAACTACACTGTCACATCTAAGCCTACCAGTAATAAAGCCATTCCTTTACTGTTTAAAACAGAATATAATCCAATTGTGTCAAATCTTAATGTTAGAACTGCTCTAAATCAGTTTACTGCCAATATTCTCAAACTTGCCAATGTGCACCCATCTATTAGTCAGAAAGTCACTATATGTTATAAAATGCCTCCTAAATTACATGTACTAAGCCTAAAAGCAAGGAAAAGAAAGGGACTTTAATAAAAATCCCCCTCTTCTACTACAACTTGTCAAATATCAAAAGCTAATTAGTATCTTTAGCAATATGCAACTTACAGAGTTCTCCACTTGGTTTCAAACCAAAGCTCTGCAACATTTGAAGCAAAGTATACATCACCTTAACCAAATAATGGATGAACAAATCCAAATATACAACTTGGAATGTAAAACTCTTACTAAAGAAATACCTTTAGAATACCTGAAATTTCAAACAGAGAGCTGTATCAATTCCTTTAAAATAAATATCCTCTCTGAATTAGAGCAAGCATGCTTTTCTAAAAAGTTCACTATTGAACCCAAAACCCCAATTGAAAAACCAATAAAGCTGCTTACTGGAAATACCCTAATGCAAAGGGCCAAATTATCTGCTGTGGCACCTGCCCTGCACTCTTTACCCCAATTGGCCTTTTTAGACATTGAAACAGATGGCACTAATGTAGAAACTGCCAATATACTCCAAGTTGCTATTATAAAGCCAATAATTGATCCTGAATGTGATTCTTTAAGCTACTCTACCATATGGTCCAGATATGTCCTACCATGGGAAGGTTATACTGAAAAAGATAATAAAGCCTTTCATATCAACCATATTGGAGATGAAGAACTAAAAACAGCTATTGATATAGATGATGCAGTAATGCATATCACTTACCATCTCTGCTCCACTGTAATAGTGGGATATAATATTAATCACTTTGATATTCCCATTCTGAAAAGACACTGTGACAATTGGGAAGAACCACTACTCTATAAATACTCTATAGACTTATATCCAGCAATATGGAAAAATAAGAAACAAAAATTAGAAGATGCTATTAAAGCCTATAATCTTCCAACTAATACAAATCCCCATGATGCAACAGCTGATGCCAGCTGCTGTATGGAACTTCTAAATGAAGTAATTATAAATAATGAACTGCCAAATACTGAAGATGACTTATTAGATCTCTTCTGTTCACCTCAGAACATATGGCAACATTATGGAAGAAATAAAATTATAGATATTAATCCAGACCATAAGGATTATTCACATCTCCTTTATGCAACACCTGCATCTAGCCTTAAAAGAAAGCACTCAGAGATTAGCACATCCTAGCAGATCACATCTTTTTAAATAAAAAGGATCCTAGACAGCCACTTATTGTGTGAACTAAGAAACCCTTGCAAGTAAAAAGTACTCATAATTTAAGAAAGCAAAAATATATTTCTCAAGCAAAAAAGCCACTACAAGCAAAGCCAACACATGTACTACAACTAAAAATATGCTAAAATCCAGGTAAATGGTGTAATGCCAAGAAGAAGCTGACTTCTTTTAGAAATCAGAATGAGGATGAACAAAAATAGCCATTACAGGCACCTGCTATGCAGGCATATCATCTGGACTTTGTATTCCATCTAGCAGCCATGTATTTGGCCTAAATGTGATATAGTAAATTGAAAAGGAACCATCTGTGGACTGTAGTAAAACTTGTCCTGAACTAAAAGGCCCCATGTGAGTGTACTAGTCAGGGTTCAGCACAGACTCCTCTTTCTCAGTTCTATGTATTTTTAGAAAAACTATATCATAGAGGGTTGAAAAGTTAAGGCAAAGCAATCCTCTCTACTGACTTAGTAGAACTAAGATGCCCCCTTTGGCTTAAAGGAAGTATTTAGTGCATCCACTAGTCAGGTACAGAGTCCTAGAGACCAACCTACTTTAAATAAAGAATAGAGCCCCAAACTTTATTCTGGTGAAATATATGAATTTATTGTGCAATACATCTTGAAAGGTAGTGTTCCAGCCTTGCTTGGGATAAGCAAGACTCAATACCTACCCACTCTTTTAAATATATAGAGATTTAGGTCATAAGTGCCTTATTTCAGTCATTGTGAGTACCTCATAGGAGGCTTAAACTTCTCATTTCAAGTAGCAGAATGCCATTATAGGCATGCTCTAACAGTTTGTTGATAAGAAGGCTTATTTAGACTCTGCAAAGCTTGGGTACCCCATAGGGGGTCTAAAATTCCCTTGAAGTGGCAGAGCCAATTTCTAAGTAATTGCTTATAGCCTTAAAATCCTTACAGCCAAGCTGGGAGTGAAATACCTCATCTAATATGGTAAATAACCTATAGAGAACAGTGCTTTGATCATAAATGAATGGTCTGAAAAGCCTTAATATCTTGTGCTAAGTAGCAGTTATACTTGGCCCTTTGAAGCAGTTTGTTGCTTAAAGCTTTCAAATCTTGTACTTTGATTGAAAAATTAAAGTGAGCTTCTCATAGGAGAATTAAACTCTCATTGCAAGTAGCAGAATGCTGTAAAGCATGCTCCAGTGGCTTACTGTTAAAAGTAAGTCAAGCAATAACTCTACTTATGCTGGGGACCTCATAGTAGGCTTAAAACTTCCCAATTCAAGTGGCAGAACTGAACTCTTTAGTGCTGTCTGCCATATTTAGAACCAGCTGAACTGTTGAGGGGGCCTGTGTGGCCTTTAAAAATCTCATTGAGGTGGCAGAGACCAACAGAAACTGGTGCTCTGGTCATAAATGAATGATCTGAAAAGCCTTAAATATCTTTAAGCCAAGTAGCAGTCAAAGATAACCATCTGAAACAATACACTGTTTAAAGCTTTAAATACCTTGACTTTGAACTGGTATAATATCACTTAACTCACTTTATAAAGTGAGGCTGTATAGCAACCTAATTACTCTAATTACTCTAAAAAGATGTATAATAAAGATATGCAGACTATTTGGAAACACTATATACTTCCTTTTTAAAAAAACCCTAACCCTAAACCCTAAAGTAACCTATAATGAACTACTAGCTCTCTAAGTAAAGTCTAAAAAGGGAAAATTACCTAAGCTTTACTATCTAAGGTGATTACTTAATCACTATCTAATTCCTATCTAAAATAAATAACTATCTAATTCCTATCTAAAATAAATAACTATCTAATTCCTATCTAAAGATAACTATCTAATTAGTTATAGATAACTATCTAATAACTATTTAAAATTATCTAAGATAATTACTTAATAACTATCTAAAACTATCTAAGATAATTATCTAATACTATCTAAAAACATAAAGAAAACATGTAAAAAACATGTAAAAAAATATAAGAAAAACATGTAAAAACATAAGAAAAACATGTAAAAAAACATGACAAAAACATAAGAAAAACATAAGAAAAACATGTAAAAAAACATCGGAAAAACATGTATAAAAACATAAGAAAAACATGTAAAAAACATAGGAAAAACATGTATAAAAACATAAGAAAAACATGCGAAAAAACATGTAAAAAAACATAAGAAAAACATGTATAAAAACATAAGAAAAACATAGGAGAAAACATAAGAAAATAAAATAAAACTTAAGAAAAACATAGAAAAAAACATAAGTTCGAAAAAATACTAAAAAGAAAAGAACATAACTACATGTCAAAGACATAACAAAAACAAGAGAAAAAAAGACAAAGAAGAAACACATACCAAAATAAAAAGACATAAGGACATGTCAAAGAGAAACAGGAGAAACATAAGAAGGAAAACATGAGAAGGGCAAAAGGGAAAAGGGAAGATGGGGTTTTTTGCAGCAAAACACCCTAGTATATATACACAACAATTTCCAATTTACCTATTCCAGTAAACAATACAAATCTATATTAGATCTGATGGTTGCTACACAACCATGGGAACTTTCTATATTTACTTTTGATGGCAATATACCATCTATATTAGATCTGATGGTTGCCACACAACCATGAGAACTTTCTATATTTACTTTGATGGCAATACATACCATCTATATTAGATCTGATGGTTGCTATACAACCATGGGAAATTCTATTTTTGCACAGTGCACCTATTCAAAAGCTATTCTTAGCTATTTCCAATCAATATTGGCTGCAAATTTGCACACAATTCCCTTCCCCTTTTTGGGATGGGGTAAAGATCATATATAAGCCCCCCCCAAATGAGCCAATCTGGTCATCAGGACACAGTTCCCTCCCCTCTACCTCTACCACTCTCTACTCCTATCCCCTGCTAGGGACTGAAGAAGCACAGCAGTGCAGAAAGTAGCCAAGCCACTACTTTTCCTTAACCCAGGAGTGAGTGCCCTTGTCTTTCCTTTTGCTCTGCTATTTTGTTAGTGTTATTATGCTTCTTCTCTATGTCTCTTTTGTCCTTCTACCCCCCTTTATTAGGGGACCTTCTCTTTGCCTTAGTTATTGTAGCACTAGCCTAGGGTACAGTACTTACCATACTAAACCCTTCACCCTTCAAACCCTAAACCCTAAAGTAACCTATAATGAACTACTAGCTCTCTAAGTAAAGTCTAAAAAAGGAAAATTACCTAAGCTTTACTATCTAAGGTGATTACTTAATCACTAACTAATTCCTATCTAAAATAAATAACTATCTAATTCCTATCTAAAATAACTATCTAATTATTAGTTAAAGATAACTATCTAATTAGTTAAAGATAACTATCTAATAACTATTTAAAATTATCTAAGATAATTACTTAATAACTATCTAAAACTATCTAAGATAATTATCTAATACTATCTAAAAACATAAAGAAAACATGTAAAAAAACATGTAAAAAAATATAGTAAAAACATGTAAAAACACAAGAAAAACATGTAAAAAAACATGAGAAAAACATGTAAAAAAACATAAGAAAAACATAAGAAAAACATGTAAAAAAACATCGGAAAAACATGTATAAAAACATAAGAAAAACATGTAAAAACATAGGAAAAACATGTATAAAAACATAAGAAAAACATGTATAAAAACATAAGAAAAACATGCGAAAAAACATGTAAAAAAACATAAGAAAAACATGTAAAAAACATAAGAAAACATAGAAGAAAACATAAGAAAATAAAATAAAACTTAAGAAAAACATAGAAAAAAACATAAGTTCGAAAAAAATACTAAAAATAAAAGAACATAACTACATGTCAAAGACATAACAAAAACAAGAGAAAAAAGACAAAGAAGAAAGACATACCAAAATAAAAAGACATAAGGACATGTCAAAGAGAAACAGGAGAAACATAAGAAGGAAAACATGAGAAGGGCAAAAGGGAAAAGGGAAGATGGGGTTTTTGCAGCAAAACACCCTAGTATATATACACAACAATTTCCAATTTACCTATTCCAGAAACAATACAAATCTATATTAGATCTGATGGTTGCTACACAACCATGAGAACTTTCTATATTTACTTTGATGGCAATATACCATCTATATTAGATCTGATGGTTGCCACACAACCATGAGAACTTTCTATATTTACTTTGATGGCAATATATACCATCTATATTAGATCTGATGGTTGCTACACAACCATGGGAAATTCTATTTTTGCACAGTGCACCTATTCAAAAGCTATTCTTAGCTATTTCCAATCAATATTGGCTGCAAATTTGCACACAATTCCCCTCCCCTTTTTGGGATGGGGTAAAGACATATATAAGCCCCCCCCAAATGAGCCAATCTGGTCATCAGGACACAGTTCCCTCCCCTCTACCTCTACCACTCTCTACTCCTATCCCCTGCTAGGGACTGAAGAAGCACAGCAGTGCAGAAAGTAGCCAAGCCACTACTTTTCCTTAACCCAGGAGTGAGTGCCTTGTCTTTCTTTTTGCTCTGCTATTTTGTTAGTGTTATTATGCTTCTTCTCTATGTCTCTTTTGTCCTTCTACCCCCCTTTATTAGGGGACCTTCTCTTTGCCTTAGTTATTGTAGCACTAGCCTAGGGTACAGTACTTACCATACTAAACCCTTCACCCTTCAAACCCTAAACCCTATGATGCGTAGCACCCAGAAGCTATCGTCGACCTGGGCTTTAAGGTCTTTCCACTCAGCATTAGTCATTTCTCTCAAGATGAGTGAACAAGTGAATGGCTTCCTTGACGTTCAGATGGCGTGCAGTGGAGAAGGGCGATATACAGGGATCCCGGGAGGGTGTACTTGCGGTTTGCCGAGGCAGCGCTGAATAGGCGCAATGCAGAAGAGAAATACTGTTCTCCACAGAGGGCCTCGAGGCGTCGTTGGTCAACGAAGTCCTCGGCATCATCGGAAAGACTCAACGCATGACGCTTTTCGATACGCTTGGAGATAGCTTCGATCAGCCAGTAGACTTCGTCATCACACGCGGTGAGCACGTTGACGAGTGCCGTGTAGGTTCGCACAAAGATGGGTGAGATCGATGGAGGTGTGCTTGAAATTGAGTGTGGTGTAGGGGGGATGTTGTCTTCGAGTTTGTTCATGTTGCACCATGGACACCAAGAACAAAATTTGACGAAAGGGGTGTCCTTGGTGAATCCATGGGTTTGTCGAATGCGTCACATGAAGTAGGTATAGACGGTCGAGGGAAAGAGGGTCGCATGACGGTCCAATGTGGGACGGTTGGCCAAGAAACGAAGACGCTGGATCAGTTGTGGGCTGTGGCGGCTCACTGTGAGGAAATTCCGCTAAGTCCAATTCCGCTAAGTCCAAAATTGTTCCACGGTTCAATTGGTGACACGTCACACTCACACGTCAACTTCAATACCGCTGAGTGCTGACGACTTCTCATATACCCAGCACGTCCACCGCTATCTGCTTCCGCAACTGCACCAATTCTGACCTTGTTTCAGGCCAAGAAACGACATTTGATTGATAAAAGGCTACAGGATAGACTCCGAAAAGAAACTGACTCTGTCAAGAGAGCCGAAGAGGCGAAGAAAGATAAGCATACCGCAAACCGAAAGGAGGAGGAGATCCAATTGAAGAACACTATCGTGAGTCTTTTCTGCTTAAGTCTTGACGTTGGAAGTTAAGACTTCTTGGGTTCTTGCTAGCATCGACTACGTCGCTTGAGGCTACCAGTTCTTGCCAATTTCTTGCTCACATCAGATGTGATTCCTTCTGACGACTCAAGCCCTCCGCCTTCGCACAAATGGACCCTTGAACCATCGCGATCACATCCTCCACCGCTCTATTACCTTCCAGCAGTCTTGACCCCTTCTCAAGAGGCTTTCATCGCTAAGAGAAAAGCAGAGGTGATCGTTGTCTTATCGCTATGTCACCATGATACTGACAGAGTCTGATCTTCAAGGCGGCTGAAACTGCTGAGAAGGAGTGGAGTGCTTTCCTTGACGAGCGCGATACCGCAATTAACGAGGTTCGGGAACTTCAGTGGCGAGTGTCTGAAGAGGAGGCTCGCAAGCAGGTGGAGCGAGAGGCAGCCAAAGCAGAGGATGACACCGGTCCTAGTCCTGTCCATAATACCGAGAAAAACGAAAATACTGTCCCCGAGCTTTCCCCGTCTGAGCCTAGGATGGATGTGGACGAGACCATTACCGAGGAGGGACACGGACCAACCTTGAAGCAGGATGGTCTCAAACCAGACGAGCCAGAAAGAAAAGATGATCCTACAGCCATGCAGGCCCCACCAAACATGGCTGACAATGACACATCCCACCGTATGGTAACATGACCAAAGAATGCATCAACGTACCATTGGAGTGCCCATTGCGCCTCGACGCGGCCTCGTGCTTATAACCTTTTCAGTCAGCGCACGCCTTGCTGACAACAACCATTACAGGTCCCATTGTCTAAAAAGTTTCACATGGCATACAGTACAGTGTGGTATGCAGTGTGATTTCCAACTTTTTACTCGCCGAGGCCGCACCGTGGTGCACGCGACTGGCCATCTTCCTGAGTCGGGCTTATCTGGCGTGGCGGATAAGCATTTTTGTTCCATTAGGAAAAACCTCCCGAGCATATTTGGAGATATATCCTCAAATATGGGAAAATATGTCAAATATGCTGGTTTGTCAAATTTGTCAAATTTGGAAGGTCCAATTTTAAGTTTCCTCAAATATGACTAAAGTTTCTCAATTTTCGTCAAATATTTCAAAAATTTCCAAACATTTGATGCCATTTCCCATTTTTTCATTCAGTTCAATGCTTCACAATTAGTTATCAATCAACCACAATTATCATTTACTAGCGGTGACCCGTGCTTCGCACGGGCACAGCTAGTTAGTAGTTTGTGTTATAGTCACAGTGAGACAAAACCGGCGTGAGAGAGGATGCGTGCGTTGTACAAGGAGTGATTAAATTTGTGTAGACATTAATGATACATTGTATAGAATTAGAGAGGCGTACTTGGCAAGACGAAATCTCGCGAGCCGCTCCCTATCCACTTTTTCATCCAGCTGAAGTGAAACTGTGAAGCATGCGTGCACCAAAAGCATAAGCCTTAGATTCAGGGGGATATCGTGTACATGGCCGATATTCGATGTTTGGAGACGATGGTAGGTGAGGGGTCAGTAGTGAAGGCCAGTCAGCCAGACAACGAAATACGTGCATTGAGAGATGGCTTAGTTAGCGTAACGCACAGTGCTGCAGATCACAGAGCGATTCTTTTAGCTTGTGCAGTCGGCGTTTAATCGAGCCTTGAGCGAAACCGCGTTTGAGTCTGGGTGAGAACAAAAGTGAAGGTGAAGGAAGGATCAGTTTTTAGGAATGCGAAAGTACCTGTTGAAGAAATGGCTCGGCCTGGCGAGCAACCTGCAAGACAGTTCGCTGCGACAGATTTAGCTATGCCTCGCATCAGGAAAACGTCAAATTACTTATTTTGTCTTAACCCCATCTTAATTGTCTTAAATGGCATATTAAGTAAATTTAAGTAAAATTTGATTAAGACAGACATTACTTAATTTCAGTAGAGTCGATTTCTGAAACCTCACTTAATGCACTTAAATTAAGTATATTAAGTATATTAAGACACTAAGCCACTTTCAGGGAATTAAGATTTTCGTGAAAATGATATATTTCAACATCTAAACTAGGTAAACAAATAAGGCAACTAAGCACCTAAGGATGTTTAAGGCACAAAATGTGACATCAAATGCTGCAAACCATTTGTATACCCGTATATGCGTACCCAGCCACTGTACCCAACCAGTTTGCGCAAATGTATTCGGGGTGGACATCACTCCACTCAGAGGCTGAGAGGTGCACCTCGCGACACTCTTGACAAGATCAGGTGTATACATGCAGACACTCCGCCTTTCGCTGACGACCCACACTGTATGGACTCCGCGTCGCCCTTCGTTTGGCCATGTCCTCTTTGAGCCAGTCGTTACGCTGCACAATCTTCACCATGACGAAGTTACACCTTTTTGCAGGAAGGAAAACTCACCTGAGACTGTATCATGCACAACGGTGCCCATACGCTTAGGTTTGAATGTAAAGGGAAGATCTCGAGGACATCGTAGGCGAGTGTGGTGCCGGATTGTCACCGCCGGTACGGACGAGACGATTAGAGCTCAGTTGTGTCCGTGGTAGTTGCCTCTTCTCTGGGCTTCGGGTTATCGAAGCACGTGCAGCGTCCTCCTTTGTGGACTAGGTCGGGGAATACCTCCTGGCAGAAGGCGTACTTGGGTAGAGTGACCGTGTCCTTGGTGGGACGCTGGGTCATAAGCTAAACCTTTATAGCGGTTTAGTGGACTATGAGGTAGCGAGTTCCCGCCTTATCAGTTCGTCGATAAGACCCCGCTTTGAATGAGAGGAGAAGAGACTTCTGTTATTTAGACAGGAGACTCAACTTGCCGCTACATGGCCAAGTCGGTCGTCCTTAAGTACACGGAGGAGACTACGAGCGCGTACACAGTATTACGAAACAAACACAAGGGACACAGCAACATGAAACAACACGATGCTGGCCACCTGTCCATCCACATCACAACGAGGCCCTACACGCATCAATGACAAGTGATCCGATCAATCCATACAGTACTAGCCCGGTTCAGGAACTTACCCCGGTCCACGAGGCATACGAGCTAGCCTCATCCCAGGAGCCGGTTACACGGATGGTGTGCAGAGTTCAATGCGCGTGTGGTCATGGAATGTAACCATCGAACCGACTGATGAAGTCCACTTTACGATGGCAATTTCATCCAGTGAAGATGCTTGGCAAGTGATGGACCCATCGTTATTGGTAACAGGAGTGACCTAAGACCGGGTCATTCATCATGAGGGAGGCGTGCGGCAAAGAATAGACTAGAACTTAAGTCATGGCAGAGGGCAAGGCTGAGAACAACATCACGTACTATGCGCGCACACATGATGCCGCGGCAACCATGAGTGGCCAACTGCACGCCAGTCGACAATCAACCATGTCTGGCATGAGTCGTACCTCAAGAAAGAACCAATGAGGAAGGAATGAAGTGCGGGGTATCGGCCTGGCTCACCAAGTGGCGTTGAGTCGGTGGACAGTTTCGTCCATGTCCAAATTGACCTGTAAACTGTTCAGAATTCAGTCCAATTATCTCCTCTTTTCACTGTAATGGCCCACCTGATAGGGAATCACTCATAGTACGTTCTCCGCAGAGAGCGGCTCGGTTGTTAGTACTTGGACCATGGGCACCTCATTCGAGGACGCAGTGGGCGGCATTTAATCGTAAATGTCCCAATAAATGTATGAATGTCCTTGTAGATCTCAGCGTCAAGGTTGAGGAGTTCATGGTCGAAGGGCAGCTTTTGCGTCGCTAGTACAGCGACGCGCAGCTTCCAATCAGTCTTGCCATCCAGTCGGTCGGTGCTAGGGTTGCCGAAGTCCGGTTCAGTCCGGTTCTTCAGGTATTTTGCTGAACCTTGAACTGAACTTCAGGTTCGGTTCAGGGAATTTCCTGAACCTTGAACTGGACCATCGGTTCAGGTTCGGGACGGTCCAGTTCAGGTTCAGCAAGGTTCGGACCGAAGTTACTCAAGTATTTTCAGGATGAACTCTTGCTCATCGCAGCTCAGCCTACCACGCGTCGTGTGTGTACCTTCTCACTCTCCCAGCACTGCAACGTGTATACTGACGATTCTGCAGATCATATCATGATATCATCCATCAACTCTTTGCCCGAGTCTCGGAGATCCTTAGCGAACGGGAATGGGGCGCGAGAGGTGAAGACGACACGGCCGGGCGATGAGGCGGCACCAGAACAAGACGGCGATGGGGCTGATGTGCAGCTGCACTCACACGAGAGGAGGAAGAAGGAGCTGGAGACGATGGCAATAACATTCCGGGCACTAGACAGGGGACTTAAGTACATACAGGACTCTTTGTATGTACACATCAGGAGGTATAGTATGATCAGAGTGAAGCATGCCGAGGACGAAAGGACAAAGGATGAAAAGGAAAGTGAAACAGGTACAAAGGTAAAGCTACTAAGTGAGGGCGCGAGTGCATAGGGCAAGTCGCATTTGATGTGTGAGGACGATGAGCGCGAGCAGGAATCAAAAGGGAATGAAAAAAAGATGAGTGTTGATCGGAGCCGAATGATGTGGGCATGCACCCCAAGTGCGTCGACACTGCGCCTCGAGTGCACCTCATCCATGACGACCGTGTCCTTCCATGTCATATGCTCGAAATTGGGCGTGTATTTGTGTGCGTGCGAGAAACTTGCTATGCGCGATGCTGTTAGTAGGCTCATTAGGCTCAGAGCTAAGGTTGTGGGCGCTGAGGCCGGCGGGCTTGGTGTGAGAGGGGAGATGTGGGGCTTAGTAAGTTCAGTGGCTTTTGAAGGTTTGTGGGCAGTATCAATTTTGATTTTGTAAGGTGTGCAGTGCGGCTGCGCGTGCACCGTCCAAGCGCCCTGTGCAGAACAGAGCAACGGAACAGCCCACACCGGAGCGCCCAGCCACAACTGTACAGTTTCACACGCTTGTCTATCATCACTTCACACACTCCCTTTTTATTATCGCTTCACGCTCATCACCTCTCCCTCGACCTCTGGTGCAAGACAACAGCGAGTGGATATGATGCTTTCCTGCAATCAAAAGCCCTTCCTCACCCTTTTCGCTCCGGTTTCGCCCTCCCCTTTCGGCCTTTGGACGACGAAGATCGACGCTAGCCGAAACCACACGCCGGGAGTGCATCGCTCGAATTTATTCCTTAGCCCTGTATCCTAGCTATTGACCACTTATTTGACATTTTGACATATTTCATACAGTTGTCCGAACATCACTTTCGCCGGACACGGACCTCTAGTACTGTAGCACTCATGATGTATTTAAGCAGCCTCCTTGCTAGTCAAGGAGAGAGCGACCACGCGGGTCCTTGAATCTTAGCTCTCATTTCTATCTCTTCTTCTCTGTGTGCTCGCCGTCTCAGGACGGCATACGCTTTCCCCTCCCCTTCTGCCTGTCTTTTGCATCCTTGCCGCCCACCCGATGAAGCCTCACGCCTCACACTGATCCGAACCGCCGAGCCAACACACGGATCTGATCGCTGCATCGCTGCTGACTCTTCTCTAGGTCTCTCAAAAAAGTCTTCCTTTCATCTTTCTATTATGAGCATGAAGGCCAGTGAGACTGTGATCATTGCCAGCACCAAATTGGATGAGAGTCATGAGAAGTTAAAAGTTCGGTTTGAACCGGGTTCAAGGCGGTTCTGCCTTTCTCGAACGCAGAACCGGACTTGTGGTCCGGTTCGGCACAGCCATCGAACCTTGGACCGAACTTCGGTCAGGTTCGGAAAAGTTCAGGTTCGAACTTTGGTTCTGAACCGAACTGCGGCAACCCTAGTCGGTGCGGATGAAGTAAGTTCCTAACGAGTCAGACGTGCGCAGTAGGATGAGGTCGGCCGGTACCCACTGGTTCTTCTCTAACAGGACGAGGTCGCCGACGTGTATGGAAGAAGATTGGACAGAGCACTTGGGCGGGAAATCGCCTTCGAGCAACGAATGCGATAGCTCTTCCTCGTCAGAAGGAGATGAAACGCCCGAGGCAGGGACAAGGTACCGTGCCGAGTTGGCCTCGCGGTCACGTAGATTGTGCTTATAGTCGCCATAGGCTTCCTTGCCCATAGTGACGAGGAGAACGAAGGTGAGCGGGGCGATGTATGTTATAAACCTACCAAGGATGTAGGAAAGGGGGATAAGGATGTCAGATCGACTCAGAGCGACAATATTACAGAAAGAATGAGAGCGCACCAGTTCTGAAGGCAGGAACGAATTGGGATAGGGCGACGAGGAGGAAATAGAGGTCGAAGAAAAACTTGAACTGCTCGTAAATGACAATGGGACCTGTGATGGTTATAGTCAGCAAGGCGTGCGCTGACCGAAAAGGTTGGGCACTCCGATGACACATTGATGTATTCTTCGGCCGTGTTACCATGCGGCGGGATGTGTCATTGTCAGCCATGTTTGCCAGTGGTGGGGGTGGATGTGCTGGGTATATGAGAAGTTGTCAGCAGTATTCAAGTTGAAGTTGATGCATTGATGTGTGACGCGTCACAAATTGAACCGTGGAACAATTTTGGACTTAGTGGAATTTCCTCACAGTGAGCCGCCACAGCTTACAACTGATCCAGTGTCTTCGTTCTTGGCCAACCGTCCCACATTGGACTGTCATGAGCGAGTGGAAGCTCGAGTTTCCGGCGCTGGTGTGCACCATCTCATCGCGCACTCCGCGCCACTGCCTCAATTATCAAGCCGTTGGCCTCTGCCGCATCGACCAAACCAGATATTGATGACTTCTTCGCCACACTCATTTCTCCAGTAACCCCACCAGCCTCGCCCCATTTGGATCGTCATCCATATTTCTCTCACCCGTCCAACCCCTGCCCACCTGTTGGCTCAACCGATTCTGACTTTGGTGCATACCGCACCGGCGCGGCGCAATACGATGGCTCTTCAGGGAAGTGCAGAGCGATGCCCAAGCACAAGGTCAGAACGAGCTTTCCATGTCCACGTGGGTTTGCGTGCGCGACGATGGCTTGTGTGTGCTCAGGGACAACGTACATCGACCGTGCCATGTGCGTACGTTCGTCCCGTTCCCATTCCCAATGCATGCATTCTTCCTTCCTTGGCTCCACACCCCCACCGCCATCCACCTTCCTTTTTCTTTCTCCTAGCAATACCCACACCAACACCTGTCGGCTCCCTCTGCGCCCATGCCGACATTTCCCCTTACACCGACCAGTCCCGTCCCTCTCGAGGAAGAGCAGCAACGCGATGTGTTTGCTGGTGATCACCAGCGGCTCACCACTGACCCTACTATCTGCACTCCGTCATCCGATGGGCGTCTGTTTGGGTTTCTTCCCTACAGGACGGGTATTGCAACCACATTCCGCCATGACGCCATCATCATCGGTCCTCGTCCCCATCCACAGACACCTTCTCAGGCCACGGCGGTGCAGCAACACCAACAACAGCTGGCCCAGCAGCAACAGAGCGCTCGGGATGCCACAGACAACTGAGACACCGATCTGAATGCAGCAGCAGTTGAAGAAGCTGCCCTCGGCGTTGAACATACCGCAAATGTGTTCCAACAGCAGTTTGTGCACACTTACCACCACCGTTTTAACCGCACCTCTGGCTTCTCCCCAGTCGTCCCCCACGCCGACAGCTTCTAATGGTCAAACTAGCCCTGCATTGCGCCTCTTCAGCGCCGCCTTGGCAAACCGCAAGTACACCCTCCTGGGATCCCTGTATATCGCCCTTCTGCACTCGTGTGCATGCTATCAGAACGTCAAGGAAGCCATTTGCTTGTTCACTCATCTCGAGAGGTGCGGTTTTCCCAAACCTTCCGCCTCTATCTATGCCCATCTTCTCGACGTATACATGTCAGTCAATGACATCGAGGGCGCACGTGTCGTATTTGATGAATTCCGGAAAGTTTGTTCTCAAGGCAAAATCATATGGGACGAAGCGAATCCGATGTCTGCACGAGCGGGGCACATTCATGTTTGGAACAGCATGATTAATGCATACCTGCGTGCAGCCAACCCTGGTGATGCCATCAGAGAATTAGCCAAACCATTATTTGGGATTGTTGACTCCGCTGGAATTCAGATCCGATGATTGGCAGTATCGGCCCTGATTAGTCTACACACGGTCCATCGCTTATGAACCAGCATGTATCTAATCTACCGATTATGATCAGAATCAGTCATAGTGAACATGAGGTCCATCGCTATGAACCAGCATGTATCTGATATACCAATTATGATCAGAATCGATCATAGTGAACGTGAAGTCCATCGCTATGAACCAGCATGTATCTGATAGTGAGCCTAAGTGAGCTTAACGTCCGTCGCTATGGTTGGGCATGTATCTGATTTATCCAATATGATTGGGAACACGATTCGATCTTTCTCTGTTGCCACTGCGTGCACGCTGCCCAACCAGGCTATATGTTATATGTCTATTCTATTCTATGGACGCTGGCAGTACTATCTCAGCACCGTTTAACACACTCTCACAACTCTGCAAATCCTTCCTTGTCATGAATTTCATCGTCGTCCATGTCTTCGTCATTAAGGTCTTGCTCGTCCTCGTGTTCATTGCCACTGTCTGTATCCTCTACTTCGACTTCGACCTCATCTTCAACATCTTCCTCATTGCTAGGTTCCTTCCGACCTGTGTACTCTTCATGCCGCGTCCCTGATTCTTCCTCAGCTCCATTGCCCCATTCCTCGTGGGGATAGGAATTGTTGTCTTCGTCGTCTTGTTGTTCATCAGCCGATTCGTGGTTGTCGACTTTCAACCTCGAATCGAGATAGCGAGTTCCAAGGTGACCAACACCACCTCCTCGGAATCGCATAAACATGTCGCGATCGGCAAAACTTCAGTACTTCCAGTGAGTGCATTGTATTAGTGAGGATGATGTGTTTACTTACAAGTTTACATAGTAGCTGTCCCAGTCTTCATCGCCATCATCTGGACGCACAATTGATGGAGGGAGTCGGGAGTCTGTCTGGCCCCGGGGGAAATTGGGGATGAGATGGACTCCCTGGATGACCTGCGCCGGGTCAAGGAAACCAAATGCCCCAGGCTCATCCGAAGGTATGAACGATATACCATGAAGGCGTTTCTTCGACCATCCACCCCGCGCGTCAGTATCAAGCCCAAACCAGCGCACCCATAGTACGTCCATGCGCTGGGGTTCTGTGAGTGAATGTTCCGTCTGGGGAGCTGATCCGAGTCCGTGATGGCGGACAACCAGGTGGAAGATCTTGACCACACGTGCGTACCAAAACGGGTGTACATCCTCCCTATCTTCATAGGACAGCATCATGACGTCCGGTTTTGAAGCGGGTTTGATTACATCCTGTCCGCGCCTTAGGTCATAGGAAGTGTAGTTCACTCGGAATGTCCTGTGAAAATATATTTGGTTATCTTGTATCTGGACGTCGTTTCTTTCTGTGTGAGTATATACTTGTTCATCTCCGTCGTAATCTTTTCCGAGCAACCGCGTCAAAATGTGATCTTTGAGTCTTTGAACAAATTCCTGAAGTAGTGGGTTATGGCGTTAGTATGTGTGCCTGTACTACTACTTAGAATGTCTTACCTTCATTGCGACGTCGGAGCGATTTGTGTGCACCCATTCCACGATGTTCTCCCTTTCTTTGGTCGCATCGGCCATGTCATAGTGTCGAGCTGAATCAAATGAGTCGACTACATCTTCTTCATCGGACTCTGCTTGAGGGCGCCTCTGGCGTCGTGCTCGAGGTTGGTGGACTCGTGATAATCGTGCATGGCCTATGATGCGCTGTTCGACACGTCGCATGAATCTCTCATGTATTTCGGCTGTTGCAAGCTGAGCCGTATACTTTCTTTTATTAGTACGCGCGAAGCGACGTTTGATCATTTTGTGTTGAAGTTCCCCCTGTGTTGAGATCAGGAAAAGATTAGTAGTTTTGTATGCTTTTGAGAAGAGGTCTCACCGTTTGCATGCTTGCATTATCCGTAGTGCCGAATTTGGCAATTAAATCCGGGTAATCACCTAGTGCATGATATTTGTACGTCAACAGATTGATTTGTTTGCGGTTGGGTGTCAGTCGTCGTTGGGACGCTCCTGGAATGTCTGATCTTGTGGATAATGCGGCTGCTCTTCTGCCACGTGCAGCCATTTCGTGTGGGAGTTCAGATGTTTCATATTGGGAGCAGACTTGTTTGATGAAAATGCGCACGGTCCTTCCTAACGTGGTTGTAATGGTCTTGAAATCATTAAGTGTCGTTTCTGTGTGTAGCCTCAATTTGGCAAAAGCGTGCCATGTGGCAAGGTCGAATATGAGGCTCCTGAGCAAAGAGTTCTCTCTGTGTGTGAGCAATAAGCCCTCGAAGACAGGGAGGGCACACTGTGTGTAGGTGAAAAGCTATGTCACGCAGATGTTTGGGATTCCCTACCTGCAAAAGATCTTCGAAATCCCTTGCGGCTAGTTTGCGCATCGCTGAGGGATTTCCTGTGAACCGGCGTATTACCTCATTCCCAAAGGGGGGCACCTGTCGATAGCGTTCGTTCAGGTCTGCCACCGTGTTTCCTCCGATGGCGTGCAGGATCCGCATCAAGTGTGTGAATATGGCCTTCCAGACCCCGAGCTCGAATTCATGTAGAAGGTCGACCACAAACAAATCGTGATAGTCGAGGCCAAGGTCATTGAGTTTGGTTGAGAAGATGTTCTAGAGAGATGAGTGAAATGATCAGCTAGGAAATCCATCATGTGTAAGAACTTACATGCGTAGCAACACCAGAAAACTTGCTAAGTACCTCCTTGAGTCGATCTGAGGACAATGGGATGCCCTGTTCAAACACAAATTGCCTTGCATGCTTGACTGTAATCTGTCTAATGTGATCGTCGACGCGTATGTTGGCACAGCGGTTGTGCATATCCAATTGCGTGCCCATCTTGATCGTGTCGATCTTCTTCACGAGGCAGCGAGGACATGGGTGTTCTGCGTTCGACTTGATCGTACTGAGTAGGACTCTATGGACATTCTAAGCATTGTTTTACAAGGGTGGACAGTGTGAACTCACTTCTCAGGGTAATCTGCCGAATACATTATGATGCGCGGAAACAGTCTGCACCGATGACCATCTCCGCACTCAAGCACAAACCCTCAGCGATAGGCGTCAACGAATCTGTCATTAATTATCAGTGAGAATATTGCGTGAATAAGTTCCCTTTTGCAGTGTGTAAGAGTGGCGGCCGTTGCAGTTGTCTTGTACTGTTCCTGGTAGAAATCTTGAATGCCATCGGGTAACTCATGGGAACGTTAGCATGTACTAGCCTACAAGTCTTGAATATGACGCACCTTTGGCATATAGGCGATGTGGTGACACGCAGAAGACGTGGGCATGGCTTGGACATACTTGGATTGACTTCCAAAGAACATATAAACTGGCCAGCAAGATGCCGTCCCAAAGGTGGCAAGGTGGGTTGAGTCCGAGTAAAGCAAGATCGGTACGCTAATAGCCTCCAGATCCGAGTCGTTCAAGTCATTGTCCGGGCAGAGTCTACAGATCTCATCGTCGGCGTCGAGCATCACTTGAGAGCTAAGTAGTTCCCCGTAGAGGCGTTCAGGAGGTGTATCTTCCGAGGGCTTCCAATATTGTTTAAAGGGTACGTGGTTGAAAGATCGCACAACGTCGCTTTGATACACCAAAGAGATCACATCAATTATGTCACGATGAAATACCCCTCCGACCTCAAATTCAACAGTCATTGACTCCGGCATTTTCGTTTTGTCGAGTGGTAGTCGTATTCGAACCGAAGACTCCAGCCATCCATCCTCAGAGGGGAAGGTACTATCACATACAGCACTTGCGAGATCTGCATCGAGTTTTTTGTTTTCCAGAGCGGCATTAAAGTTCACCAGATGGTCGGCGTTTAGATCCGAGCCTAGGCTTCCTAGAATATGAGCGATCTGAGTACTTTTCCGTACTGACTGGATGGCAGTTCCTGAGTGGTGTGTGGCCATTATTGCCGCAGCGGATGGATTGCTGAAGGGGTGGTAATACGCCATCGTTTGCATATCCAGTTGAGGAGATCCTTGATTTGGGGAAGCTCCCGCATCGCAGTGTAGTGTGTTTGGACTCATACACTGTAAGGGATCGTTCAGCGGTTTACGATCATAGACCCGGTATACACCAAAGCAGTCAGCATTAGTCGTTAGTGCCGGTGAATCATCAAGAGGTGACACCGAGTCGTCACACGCCATGTTGGATCCAGAGTTTTCATCTTCGCCAGTAGTAGCCGGACTAGAGATGCCTAGAGAGCCAGGATGGGAGATCGGGTCCTCGATCGCTTGCGGAGGATTTCGATTCTCCTTTGAGGGTATGTGGGCCAAGGCTGCCGTCCGCATCCCAGGTAGAAAGTCATCAAAGCGTCGTGGAAAGCGAACACTGCGTCCAGATCGTGTATGCGTCTGTGGAGGTGCCGCTGTGGGGGAGGGATCCCTTATAAAAGATCCAGAAGGGTTCTCCTCTGGAGTGCCAAGATCATGATCATGATCGTTTGGTTGCACTGGGCCAGGTGTCTCTAATGATACCTGCAAGTTAGTACCCAGTCGTCTTCTCTTACGTTTAGCCTGAGCTACACCGTCGAAATTTTGATATGCGGAACAGAAACGGCGATGGTTCTTGAGGCCCGTTGTGTGTCCATATGTCACCCCGCATCCAATGCACCGGTAGGGCATGTGTTACTATGTGCAGAGGGGGTGTGCTGAATACGATATTACCAGTAAAGAGAACTTTGCGATATATTTCATTAGGACAACTTGAACCGGGAGATTCCGGGCCATACACTCGCATCATCGGATCTTGGATCAATGAATCTGGGACTCGAAAGTCCGAATAGCCGGACCGTGCGTCGAAGCGGAACAGCCGCATCGGAGTGCCCAGCCACAACTGTACAGTTCCCGGTTTTATCCATCAACATACGCCTTCATCTCCCCGACCTCACACTCTCCGCTCAGGCTTTGGACAATGACACTTCCCCTGACCGAAGTTATTCCATTTGGGAAGACATTTACCATTTATGAACAAGTCATCATGCTTCGCGAAACTTCTGCTATCCTGACTGTCCGACTCCTTATACCCCTGTCTGTCTTTGAAAAGAAAAAAAAACGCCTTGGACTATCGCTGCTCAATATATTTAACTGGCCCAATCTTTCCCATCATAACCCCCCACATCTCAGCTCCGCCATGTCTCAGCACACACCCTCTAGTATCTGCACTGTCACTGGACCTGTTGATGAGAACTGTGAAAGCCCTGAACCAAATCCAAACACCACGCACAGATCAGAGGAGTCGGAAGACAAGTATGTATCTAACAGATCTCACAGCTGCGATGCTTACACTGCATCAGGTTTACCAAGGAGTGTCACCAGAAAGGACGATGGATAAACGTCGCCATTTGTTTTGGCATGAGCCTTCAGGATGTTTTTAGGCTCGGAATTCGATCAGAAATCCAAAATGCGGATGCAGACGACAACGACAACGACGATGACTTCCATAACATGTATGTCATTTGCCCTAGTGTTTCGGCAGCTCCAGCTAAAGCTCGGCTAAAGCCGGCGCCTGAGTCGGCTAAAATGCTAGCCGAGCCGCGCCGCATGTCACCGAGCTGACCTTTTTAGTCGACTTGGGAAAATCGGCGCAAGCCATTGAAAGCCGGCGCAAGCCGGCTCCACGTCACCCGTTGCCATTATGAGCACCCCCCCCCCCTCAAACGCTTCTCTACCGCCTGGGACTCCTGTTCACACACGGAGCACCACCACTGACAGGTATATCGACAGATATGAAGATAGAACTTCAATTTTTTCCCGTCTTGCAACTGAAATGAGCCCTTTTTTCGTTGGACCGATAAGCGCGGAAGCCTTTTTGAATCGTTTCCTACCCCCTCCCTCGGATCCCTCCTCTGTTCCCCAATTCCCCACGGGATTGTTCGACGATTTCATTAAATCGCTCTCACAAATGGAGAGTGCATCGTATGATAAATTTGTGAGTTCTGACCCACGTCGCCCACCGCACTTGTTCTGTGACTAATCCTACCCTTTTAGATTGAAGCCATTTCTCCGCATGTCCCAAGTTTAATCATAGTCAACACATCCCGTTCCTCAGACAAAGCACCGCGTGGCAAATTCCATCTCAAACTGAAGCCCGACTGCTCGGTATATATGCATGGGAAAAGGACAAAAGATGATCTCGACCTCTCTCGCGTGGATTTTGTCATCGAGATGAAATCGGAGGCGGACCCATTTGTCCTCAAAGTTCCGTCTAACCCCAGGGACCACACTTCCAACAGCGGCGACGACTTAAACTCCTTCCTACACCTGACATCTGGTTCACGATCAAATCTAGGCCAGATCACGGCGTATGCCACGGCGATAATGAGCGCTCAGTACCGCACACATACATTCTCGGTTCTCATTATGAAAGACTATGCAAGACTCATTCGATGGGACCGTAGTGGTGCAGTCGTCACCGAACCGATATATTACAATTCGCAACCACACCTTTTCGACTTTCTCGTCCGCTATGGTATCGCAGATTCCGAAGTTCGCGGCCATGATTCTACGGTTCACTCATCATCCACCCCGGAAGAAATTGCACTTGCCAGAGCCATCGTCCCTGAACTGAAAGACGTGGAGTCGTTTCTAGTCCTAACCATACCAGATGATTCAGATCGACCGTCAGAGCGCCGATATATCATCTCCAGCCCAGAACCTCGACCGGATATCCCCGTAGGTCGGTGGACTCGGTCGTTATTCGCCTTGGATGTCAAAGAAAGGCGTCGTGTCCTCGTCAAGGACTCTTGGCGTGTCCTTTTGAAGGACATCAAACCAGAAGGGGAGCTCTATGATCTGCTCCATCGGGGAAAAGTTGACAACATTCCTTCCTGCTTATCGGCTGGTGATGTTGGCGCCGACATCTATCACCAAACTCAAACTCACAAAGTCGGCAACGACATGAATTATAAACTAACTCCTCATCGGCACTACCGTATTGTCCTAGGTACCATAGGGAGGAAGTTGGAGGAATTCAAATGTACTCGGGAGTTTGTAAATGCAATGTATGCTGCCCTGAAAGGTGAGATGACTATTTTCTTAGCAGTTTGTCTATGTAACCTGATTCACATTGTAGCTCACAAAGCTGCTCATGACATTGGGATCCTTCATCGAGACATTAGTCCAGGAAATATCTTGATCGCCTGCGACGATGAATTGGACCATAATGACCCGCATGAATCGAAGATTCAGGGCGGATTACTCATCGATTGGGATCTCTCCAAGGTGATCGACCGAGATGACGAACACAGTGGCAGTACCGCACGCCAGCAAACACGCACTGTAAGTTATTACATGACCCAGTATTCCCGACTCCTGACATATCTTTCCGCCAGGGAACCTGGCAGTTTATGGCTGCTGAGCTTATCGAACGCCCCAAGATCCGCCACACATTCAGTCATGACCTTGAATCATTTTTCTGGGTTCTTATGTGGATTGTTGTGACACGGGTGCCAACTACCTGGGATGAGAGCGCACGCTCAATTTTCATCAACGGGGTGATGAACCCAAAGGTATATTCTAACATCGGAAGCACAGAGAAGTCGACGTGGCTGAAAGCAGGTAATCCGCTGAGGGAGAAAGGATTTCGAATTCGCGACAATCCTATCCTTCACGAGCTTGCGATGGAATTGTATGATTCTGTCGCCGGCCAATATCGTCCACGGCCATCAGACCAAGCGCCGCCTACAAAGCTCAACCCCTACATACTCTCTGGTCGTAGTCTACGCAAGAATCCAGAGGAAGAAGACAAGAATTATGAAATAGGGTTGACGTTTTTGAAGGATTATGACACCCTGCTCAAGCAATTCGAGCAGGCCCTTAACGCCGAGTGGCCCTCCAATGACAAGGCCAGTCCTCAGAGTATTGCACGATCGAATGCTTCGATCCACTTCTATTCCCAATCACAATCCAAGCGGTTGAGGCCTGTAGCGGATGAGGGGGGTCCCTTTAATAAGGTGTCTGGGAGCAAGCGGCGGCAGGGTTAGCAGTGGTTACTATGTTTCTCTCGTGTTTGTTCTGTACGTAAGTTACTGCCTAATGTGCCGTTCAGTATGATGTGATCCGATCCAATCCGATCTGGGTATTTCTGAGTCATGAATCGCGTGATTCAATTGAACGTACGCGACTCAATTTGAACGTACGGTGACTCGACTGACATCGTGGCATGTGCACGCCCATTCACCCTTCTTACTTCCCAAGGTCCTCATCTTGTCTTTGTTATTCCGTTCACTTTCACTCAGTATCCAAAAAAGAATGCTGTATTTAGCGCCAAGATTACAAGTCTACAACACCACATTTTCACTTTGAGTCGTTCGCCCAATGCTTGGTGACAGACCCGCAATCCAACGTCAATGTCATGGACGTAATCTATTTGGTCATTTTGGTCATTTCCCGTGGAGTGCCTGTGGGTAGCGCAAGTCTCGGCCCACAAGCAATACACTGGCCTTCAGGATTTTAGGCCATAAATCCCCTGTTCTCTCGATTCCCCATTTCTCTTGAATCCCCCGTTCTCACTGATCCTTCGTTTTCTCTTCGTGCCATGGCTCCGTGCAAGACAGAACAGCCCCTTGAACCGTCATCAGTAGCTGCACCTGTGGCTGTGGGACGAGCCAATGCCAAGGATGCTTCTCGTTGTTCGAGTGCATGTCCCGTTGGCTCGTCTCTGACTCAACCAAAGGTGACTTTCCTGGGCTCTCTACGTACCTTGAGTCTTGAGACTTACTGGTTAATCCAAGGCAACTACCACCCAACTCGACGCAGTCGCCAATGCCAAAGAATTCGACTTGCAGGGGAAAGACGGTGACGACGAGATATCCGACACATCTGGTCCTCCAAATCCCTTGTCTGAGCTAGAGCCTCAGAACACGGGTTCCCAACAAGCTGACCCCCTCAATGGGCCCGTTGACGTGATTGCAACCCTCGATCTCCTGTACTTCTTCACTGGTATTGAACAACCCACTCAAGGCGGCCCAATAATTTTGAAGCAAGGTCCGCCTCCACCTAAAGTCTGCAAGCTATGCTCGTATGTACAGACTTTCTGATATCCATTCTGCTTTCTTATGACAAACAGCGAGAAATATGGATTCGATAAGTCTATGCTCCCCGGTGTAGCCAGATATATCTACGGGCCAACCACCGCAAACACGAATCTCCGAAGGCATCTCTACCAAGCACACGCTGAGGAGTACGACAAAGCGGTCTTGGAGTATAAATGGACATATAAGCTATCGAGCGAAGTTGGCAATGCATCCACCCACGCTGCTCGAGCATCTCGTAGTTGCAGATGATCAGGTGAGTCCCGACGCTCAGTTAATTCAAGACGGTCCTTGACAACGAGTGGCCCTCCAGTGACAAGGCCAGCTCTCAGCATATTCTGCCATGTAAATATGGTTTGCATCACCCATTCCGGTTCCAAGCGGTCGAGGTCTGTGGCCGAAGAGAAGGCTTTTTATATGGTGTCGGCGAGCAAGCGGCAGGGTTAGCAGTGGTGCAGTGGTATAGCAGTGGTACTGTTGCATCTCTCACGTTTGTACTGTATGTGCGGCGTGCGTTGCCTGTCTGTCCAGTGTGATGTGATCCGATCCGAGTATTCTGAGTCATGAATCTGATTCACATGAACGTACGCGACTCAATTGAACGTACACGATCTAACCGATAACGGTTGACAAGACTGACATCGTGGCATGTGCACGTGCACTCCCTTCGCTGCTTGCGGCTCACCCATTCACTGCCCATCTTACTTCCCAAGGTCCTCATCTCGTCTTAGTTATCCTGTTCACTTGCACTCACTTTGGGTTTAGCGACCGTCAGAACGCCATCAAAGTATCGTTCCCAGGCCCAGCGGTTCGGCGCTTGCACAGTGCACACATTTTGATTTTGAGTCGCTCGCCCAATGCTTGCCGACGGACCCGCAATTCAACGTCAATGTCATGGACGTAATCTATTTGGTTATTTTGGTCATTTTCCGTGGAGTGCCCGTGGGTAGCACAAGTCTCGGCCCACAAGCAATGCACTGGCGTCACAAATCCCCTGTTCTCTCGATTCCCCATTTCTCTTGAATCCCCCGTTCTCACTGATCCTTTGGTTTCTCTTCGTGCCATGGCTCCATGCAAGACAAAACAGCCCCTTGAACCGTCATCAGTAGCTGCACCTGTGGCTGTGGGACGAGTCAATGCCAAGGGTGGTTCTCGTCGCCCGAGCGCACGTCCCGTTGGCTCGTCTCAGACCCGATCAAAGGTGATTTTTCTGGGCCCTCTATGTACCTTTAGTCTTGAGAGACTCACCAGTTAATCTAGGCAACTACCACCCAACTCGACGCAGTCGTCAGTGCCGAAGAATTCGACTTGCAGGGGATAGACGATGACGACGAGATATCTGACATATCTGGTCCTCCAAATCCCTCGCCTAAGCTAGAGCCTCAGAGAACGAGTCCCCAACAAGCTGACGCCCTCAATAGACCAGTTAAATCAAATGTAGCCCTCGATCTTGTGCACTTCTTCACTGGCATGGGTCGTACTAGAGGCAAGCGTTCTTCGAACGGAGAAACGCCTCCACCTAAAATCTGCAAGCTATGCTCGTACGTACGGACTTTCGAATATCTATTCTGTTTTCTTACAACAAGCAGCGAGATATATGGCACCGATAAGTCTACGCTCCCCGATGGTGTAGCTAATTATATCTACGGGCCAAATACCGGAAACACGAATCTTCGACGGCATCTCCGCCAAATACACGCTGAGGAGTACGATGGCGCTGTTTTACAGCACAAGTGGTCATATAAGCTATCGAGCGAATTGGGCGATCCATCTACCCACGATGCTCGCAACAAACGCGACCCCGAGCTCCCATCATTTTCACCAGAGGCGTTCCTGGAGCATCTCGTTCGCTTCGTAGTTGCAGATGATCAGGTGAGTCCCGACGATCTCGCGTGCTTTCACACTCTCACTAGTCTTCAGTCGATTCGTGTTGTAGAATGCCCCGAGTTTCGACAGATGTGTATGGTTCTTTGCAAGACTCTCGTTGACGCCGACATCCCTCGCCGCGATAAGATGAGGGAAGCAGTCATCAGTGAATGGCGGAATTCATTCAAACGGTTGAAATCGGACCTTTCTGTGGGTATAGTCATTTTGTCTTTCCGCTTTGTCAACTGTCTTCGGTCATAGAAATCCTGCGGGCGGATCAGTTTCACTTCAGACGTCTGGTCAAACGCGAACCTAGAGGCCTACTTAGCGTTGACCGCACACTGGATCTCAAGTGACGAGTCAAGTGGACGCCTCGCACTTAATGCTGCACTTATCGGCTTTCATCGCCTCAAGAAGAAACACACAGGCGTCAATATAGCGAAGAATATCTTACACCTACTTGATCGAGCTAATGTTACACTCAAGGTATGTATTTCATATGATATCTATTCGCACGTTTGCCTTACTCTTTGTAGATCGGCCACTTTACGCTCGACAACGCCGAGAACAACGCTGTAGCCATGGAAGAGCTAGAGTCTCTGCTCGCCGAACGTGAGGCGTTTGCCACAGCTGACTTCGATCACCTTAAACATCGCGTCCGGTGTTACGCACACATCATTAACATCTGTTCATCTCACGTCATTTCATCGATGACGTCTGTTTCAAAGGGGTATCTCTCCGAGCTCAAAGTTGCCGTCGATTCAAACCACATAGATTGCGATGACTCCGAGGATGAATTGGATGGTGGTGACATTGATATTGGTGATCACCATATTGACGAGTTGAAGCTGGGTGATTGCTACGATGACCATTCTAACCTTAAGGAATGGGTTGCGGGTATCAAGCGCGATCCCCTCAGGCGTGCTCGCAGAATTATTCGTCTTTTACGCTCTTCGGACCAACGCAGGGAAGGCTTTCGTAAGTTCATCCAAGACGGAAACGAACGACAATGGTTCTCTGAAAAAACTCAGAGTGGCAAACGTCGTATCGTCCAAGTTCCCGAGCTTCAACTTCTGAGGGATGTGAAGACGAGGTGGGATTCGGTTTTTATGATGCTGCGACGTCTAAGAGTTCTCCGGCCGGTAAGTTCATCTCAGCGACTGGACGGTGTTACAGTGGAGACTAATCAAATATCTAATGTAGGCTCTCGATCGGTATCTTAACACTGAATTGGTTGACTTCTCCGATTGGAAGCTGTTGGAAATTGATTGGTACATCCTTGAAGGGTTAGAAACTGTCTTGAGCGTGAGTCGTCTATTTAACCCATGGACAGTCACTCATGTGACAACAGGTTCCGCACGCGTGTCAACAAAGCATGTCGTCCGAATCCACACCGGTTTTGTCGCGTGCGATATCCAGTTTTGAGATGTTTATGACAGAATGGGAAAAACTCGGGGAACAGCACGAGATGCTCCGGCCCTGGACGGAAATCGGCCTGCGGTGGGCAAAGAAATACTACATTCGAATGGACGATACAGACGCTTATGTCGTCACAATGTGTCAGTCTTTGAATCAAGATTTGTCGCTCTAACCTCTGACTTCATTGAACAGTCCTCAACCCTGCTATGCGCCTCTCATGGATCCAAGCTGAATGGGAAGGTCACTATATCCGGCGTGCCAAAGATATCATTCTGGCGCTCGTAAGACTACACAATTCAACTCCTCAGTCATCTTTCTCACGACTTGCAGATGCGTCAGTACCGTAGCCAGAAGTCATCAACGTCTGAAGCTACAACGACGGATTCCCCTGTCCAACCCGATCCAGTGGTTTCTGTGGCTCCAACGCGATTCAAAGTCCAAGATTCTGTATACAAAAAAAAGTCCACACGTAATGTGTCCAGTGTGGATGTTGAATTCCAAAAATATGTTTCGGGTCCAATCTCGTCTGAGGAGACCAACATCCTGCGGTTCTGGGAGGTGAGGTGATTCCTATAATTGAATGGCGTTTTGGTACTACAACTAACTCCCTCAACAGGCTAATAGGTTGGAACTCCCAACACTGTTCTCAATCGCGATGGATTATCTCCCGATCCAGGCAACGTCCGTCCCTTGCGAGCGTGTGTTCTCGTCAGCAAAGGACACGGACACCGCGAAGCGAAACCGAATCAGCCCAATTCTCATGGAGGCCCTTCAAATGCTGAAATATTCACTCAAGAAAGAACGCCTCAACTTCATGAACGGATGGTCAATATCGGAAGCTGCCATGAGTATGTCGGTGCCAACTGGCGAGCTTAGCTCTCTCTTTGTGGATGATCCTGTTGTTTCGTTTGACAATTTGTTGAATGACCTTATTAACTACGATGATTGCGAGTCTTAACCCCAGCTTTTTTACGTCACTGCAATGAGAATATATTTTCCTTGGCCACGTTACTGTCTGTACTGACAGAGATGATCGCACAGCAGTTGCGTGCGATATTGTTGGTGTTTATTTGACATCGGAGTTCGCAATTTAGTGAACCGACGCATCCCCCAAGTTGACTTTACCCATCATTTCTCTCTCTTAACGTTGATGACGACTACGCGCCTTCGAAATCCACGACATACCTCGGAGAAGCGATTCTCTCCCTCAAAGTCAGATATTGTGCGTGTTGGTGGCCGGTACAGAGTATGTAACCTACTCGGTACTGGGGGATCTGGTGAGCTCGACTCTGACTCGAGTTTGACACACTTTCCTGAGTTCGTTAGGGAGTGTCTATCTAGGAAAAGACATTGCGACGGGGGGTGATGTTGCTGTGAAGATAGGGCACCCATGCGGCTTACCTTCAAGGCTCAGTCATGAACACAACGTGTATACAACTATCGCCGGTGGCAGAGGAATCCCTCGAGTACTCTGGTACGGCAAGGAAAGTATATATGAAGTTATTGTCCTCGATCATCTCGGAACTTCACTGGGCGACCTGATCGATCAGCTTGAGTTTGACCACAGGAAGACATTCTCGTACGCCACCCAAATGGTACGTTATATAAAACAAACAATCATACTAAACCTAAACACACCCTCACATGCAGCTCTTAGCAGTCCAGTCACTTCATGATCGACACTACATCCATCGTGACATTAAACCTGGGAATTTCATGATTCGTGCTGATAACCTTCCTCCTACCCTCTTTCTCATCGATTTCGGCTTGGCACGATTGTTCCGTAATCCCGCAACTTATTTACATATCCCTTTCACAACGAATCATTCGATCGTTGGTACCCTTCCGTTCGCATCCATCAGTGGCCAGCAAGGCAATGTCCAGTCGCGTCGTGATGACCTAGAGTCTCTCGCCTATACCATCATTTATTCAGCACTCGGCGAGTTGCCTTGGACCAGCAATTCCGCAGGCAACGACGAGGAGGTAGTCCTCCGTAAGAAAACATCGATCACAGTGGAAGAGCTGTGCGAAGGCTTACCCGCTCCCTTCTGCAAATTCGTCACCTATGTCCGTTCTCTTGGCTTTGACAAGAAACCGGACTATCAGTTCCTTCATTCCATCCTCTTACAGTGCTCGGAAACCGTGACTGATCAGCCCATCAAAGCACCACCCCATGTCAGCGTGGACCGTGCACCTATCTTCACTAGTCGGGTGTAAGTGACCTCGCCCTCTATGAATAGCGGCACTAACTAGATTTATTTAGCCTTCGCTCTTCGACTCGCGCGATTGCTAAACCGTCTCGGTACATACATCAAACACCCGCTCGGGCCACTCGTACAAGGTCCTGGAAGTAGCATGTTTTCGTAGTTTGAGACGTTGGGCTTTGAGGTACATGTAGGCGATGATGTATCACGCGTCGATTTTGTTGTAGAGCTGTAGTTTGATGTATGGGAACTAAGATTTGACTACAATTTTCGCGATCTGGATTGGGAGCTGAGCCGCACTCTAGCCGGAGAAACGCCGGCTATTTTGGCGGCGCGGCTAAGTGGCATGGGTGCCCACGGCGCAGCTCGGCTAACAAGCTGACTGCCCGGCTAATTGTGGCTCGGCTAACGGCTCGGCTCGGCTCTTGTAGCCGCCGAAACACTAATTTGCCCCATCTCACTCACTCTTGTTACACACCGTTCAATAGCCCACCCAAGGAGAGAAGACAACTCTTGAGTGCATACAACGCGATATTAAAGTTAATCCCGAAACTCAAGAAGATACTTACGTGCGAGGCCGATGCAGATCCCGATTATTTCTATGACGTTGTTGATGCGGTACGTGGCGCGCATATATCCTGTGATGCGACTATGTATGTTATACAGATGCAAGAGGGGTGTCACCGCCGGTATGGACGAGACGATTAGAGCTCAGTTGTGTCTGTGGTGGTTGGCTCCTCCTTGGGCTTCGGCGTGTCGAAGCACGTGCAACGCTCTCCCTTGTGCACTAAGTCGGGGAATACCTCCTGGCAGAAGGCGTACTTGGGTAGAGTGGCTCTGTCCTTAGTTGGACGCTGAGTCATAAGCTAAGTCTTTACAGCGACTTAGTGGTCTTTGGAGTAGCGGGTTCCCGCCTTATCAGTACGTCGATAAGACCCTGCTTTGAATAGGAGGAGAAGAGGCTTTTGTTATTTAGACAAGAGACTCAACTTGCCGCTACCTGGCCAAGTCGGTTGTCCTTAAGTACACCAAGAAGGCTACAAACTCGTACAAAGTATCGCTAAGCAAAACCGAGGACACAGCAATCTGAAACAACACGATGCTGGCCGCCTGTCCATCCACATCAAAACGAGGCACTACACGCATCAATGACAAGTGATCCGATCAACCCATACAGTACTAGTCCGGTTCAGGAACTTACCCCGGTCCACGAGGCGTACAAGCTAGCCTCGTCCCAGGAGCCGGTTACATCACATCCCTACCTAGACTAGATGTCCGCATCTAGTCCATGCCCCCCCTGAACTGGGTCGTCCTCCTCCCTCGATACCCTCGGCTGCGTTGCTCGGGGCGTCCCACCATTCGGAGGTTGCCTGCCCTGTTGTCCAACCGGGCCAGCTCGAGGCGCGCCCTTGACGCTAGGGTTGCCGCAGTTCGGTTCAGAACCAAAGTTCGAACCTGAACTTTTCCGAACCTGACCGAAGTTCGGTCCAAGGTTCGATGGCTGTGCCGAACCGGACCACAAGTCCGGTTCTGCGTTCGAGAAAGGCAGAACCGCCTTGAACCCGGTTCAAACCGAACTTTTAACTTCTCATGACTCTCATCCAATTTGGTACTGGCAATGATCACAGTCTCACTGGCCTTCATGCTCATAATAGAAAGATGAAAGGAAGACTTTTTTGAGAGACCTAGAGAAGAGTCAGCGGCGATGCAGCGATCAGATCCGTGTGTTGGCTCGGCGGTTCGGATCAGCGTGAGGCGTGAGGCTTCGTCGGGTGGGCGGCAAGGATGCAAAAGACAGGCAGAAGGGGAGGGGAAAGCGTCCGCCGTCCTGAGACGGCGAGCACACAGAGAAGAAGAGATAGAAATGAGAGCTAAGATTCAAGGATCCGCGTGGTCGCTCTCTCCTTGACTAGCAAGGAGGCTGCTTAAATACATCATGAGTGCTACAGTACTAGAGGTCCGTGTCCAGCGAAAGTGATGTCCGGACAACTGTATGAAATATGTCAAAATGTCAAATAAGTGGTCAATAGCTAGGATACAGGGCTAAGGAATAAATTCGAGCGATGCACTCCCGGCGTGTGGTTTCGGCTAGCGTCGATCTTCGTCGTCCAAAGGCCGAAAGGGGAGGGCGAAACTGGAGCGAAAAGGGTGAGGAAGGGCTTTTGATTGCAGGAAAGCATCATATCCACTCGCTGTTGTCTTGCACCAGAGGTCGAGGGAGAGGTGATGAGCGTGAAGCGATAATAAAAAGGGAGTGTGTGAAGTGATGATAGACAAGCGTGTGAAACTGTACAGTTGTGGCTGGGCGCTCCGGTGTGGGCTGTTCCGTTGCTCTGTTCTGCACAGGGCGCTTGGACGGTGCACGCGCAGCCGCACTGCACACCTTACAAAATCAAAATCGATACCGCCCACAAACCTTCAAAAGCCACTGAACTTACTAAGCCCCACATCTCCCCTCTCACACCAAGCCCGCCGGCCTCAGCGCCCACAACCTTAGCTCTGAGCCTAATGAGCCTACTAACAGCATCGCGCATAGCAAGTTTCTCGCACGCACACAAATACACACCCAATTTCGAGCATATGACATGGAAGGACACGGTCGTCATGGATGAGGTGCACTCGAGGCACAGTGTCGACGCACTTGGGGTGCATGCCCACATCGTTCGGCTCCGATCAACACTCATCTTTTTTTCATTCCCTTTTGATTCCTGCTCGCGCTCATCGTCCTCACACATCAAATGCGACTTGCCCTATGCACTCGCGCCCTCGCTTAGTAGCTTTACCTTTGTACCTGTTTCACTTTCCTTTTCATCCTTTGTCCTTTCGTCCTCGGCATGCTTCACTCTGATCATACTATACCTCCTGATGTGTACATACAAAGAGTCCTGTATGTACTTAAGTCCCCTGTCTAGTGCCCGGAATGTTATTGCCATCGTCTCCAGCTCCTTCTTCCTCCCTCTCGTGTGAGTGCAGCTGCACATCAGCCCCATCGCCGTCTTGTTCTGGTGCCACCTCATCGCCCGGCCGTGTCGTCTTCGCCTCTCGCGCCCCATTCCCGTTCGCTAAGGATCTCCGAGACTCGGGCAAAGAGTTGATGGATGATATCATGATATGATCTGCAGAATCGTCAGTATACACGTTGCAGTGCTGGGAGAGTGAGAAGGTACACACACGACGCGTGGTAGGCTGAGCTGCGATGAGCAAGAGTTCATCCTGAAAATACTTGAGTAACTTCGGTCCGAACCTTGCTGAACCTGAACTGGACCGTCCCGAACCTGAACCGATGGTCCAGTTCAAGGTTCAGGAAATTCCCTGAACCGAACCTGAAGTTCAGTTCAAGGTTCAGCAAAATACCTGAAGAACCGGACTGAACCGGACTTCGGCAACCCTACTTGACGCCTCCTGTGCTTCTCGCATGCCCCGTTGCTCGGCCTGGAGGTGGTCGATCCGAAGCTTGATATCAAGGAGCGAGACCTCAAGCTCCCTGAAGCGTGCGACCTCGGCTTGGAGGGGCCAATCCCCGTTGTTCCGAACCTCCTGGACGAGCATGCTGTAGAGATTGGAGCTGCCTTTAAGCAGGGCGAGCAACCAGGGTTGCAAGGGGAGGATGACGTTGTCCTCTTCGTTGTCGCCGTCGCACTCGGCATATACCTCGGCAATGTAGGGGGTCTTGCCGGGGGAGTGACTCTTGGGGAGCCCTGCGACCCTACCGTCGGGGAGCTGTTTGACCCACCATGCGGGTTGGTAATACCCGTCTTGGATGGGGATGACGAAGTTAGGGGCCCTCTCCTTGATGTTGAGTACGTACCCTTCTGGTGCGTCCTCCCTTGGCTGTATGCGGGCCAGCGCCTCCTCAAAGCGAAGCTTTTGTAGGGCCATCTGCTCGCCCCAGTTGGCGGACTCGGTGCGGTGGTCAGCTTCCCTCTTACGGATGGTGGCCAAGAGCCCCTGGGCGATATGCATGAGGGAGATGGGGTCGTTCGGCTCGAGCTGGAGGCCAACGGCGGCAGTGGATGGGGAGAGGGGTGGTGCCATCGGGGGTGGCGTTCCCTTGGGTGAGGAGACGGAGGCGTCGTTGGAGATGTCGGACATGACTCACCCGTGGAATACGCAGTACTGGTCGCGGCAGAAGCTGGAGTGCAGGAGGATGTGACTTTGGGGAAGCTTGTTGAGGTACAGGTAGGCCCAGTGGCGATAGGATTGTCCGGGGGCGAATTTGGAGTAGGCGGGCTTCTTATCTCTGGTGACGGTGCAGTGGAGCCGTTCGATGAGGGCTCTTTTTGGTAGGCGGGGGACGATATGGAACTGTAGGTGTAGGAGTATGACTTGTTGGAGGGGTCGGGAGTCCTCTGTGTCGGCGCGGAAGTGCTCGAGGAGAGGCTGGTTAATTGGTCGATGAGCCAGGGTGAGGAAGATGGCGGTTCTAGCATTCCTCGTCGCCCTTTTATCTCCTTGACCGGGCGTCTTCGGTGGTACTCCTTAATCAGGTCGTCCGCGTGGACCTGGTCAGCAGGTTCCCATGTGTTATCGTGATCGGGGTATCCCTTCCATTTGATCAGATATTGAAGCCGTTTGGCGCGCCCATATTGCCGATGACTCTCGATGCGTTCTACCTCGAATTCCTCTTCTCCGTCGATAAGGTCTGGTGATGGCCGGGAGAAGTTAGGCCCATGGGCGGTCGTTTCGCGATAGGGTGATAACAAGGATGCATGGAACACGTCGTGAATGTTCCATGAGATGGGGAGTTTCAGTTTGTACGCCACCGGAGAGACTTCTTTGATGACCCTGAAGGGTCCGTACCGTTTTGGGGCAAGTTTGGTCTTCTGATGCCGGACTTTCAGGTGGGTTGCCTCGAGCCAGACCTCGTCTCCAATTTTGTATTGTGATGGGATCGTTGATTTCCCTTCTGCGACCTTGTTGATGGCATCGATGGCCTGGGCCCTTCTTTCGTTCATGACGGATATTCAATTTTCAGCGGTCTGGTTCTTTGATGGGGGCGTTTCTGCTGGGAGCAGTTCGGGTTCGTACCCCAGAAGGATTTGATTGGGCGATAGGCCAGTCGTTTCGTTTCTCCGGTTGTTGTGTACTGCCGACGCTATCGTCAGCCAGTGGGTCCAGTCCTCGGGGGCCGACGAAGTCACAAGTCGGAGATATTGTTCTACCCATTGGTTTTTCCTTTCGGAAATCCCATCTGTCTGTGGGTGGAAGGCCGTCGACAGGTTCTGTTGGGTGGTTAGCTTCTTCGCCAGTTCTCGGCCAAAGTGGGAGGTGAAGTGTGGGTCCCTATCACTGATAACTTTGGTGGGGAGTCCGAACCACCTGTAGACGTTATCTAGGTATAGTTGGGCTATTTCTAGCCCCGTTATTGTCGTGGAGCATGGGAGGAAGATGGCCGCTCGCGAGCATCCGTGGTCGACGATGGTGAGGATGGCATCCTTTCCCTTATGCATCGGGAGTCCGGTAATGAGGTCCATTGCTACCTGTTGGAAGGGAAGGGTTCGTTCGTCAGTTGTTATGCGGAACAGGGGAATCTTCTTTTTGTGGGTTATGATTTTATTTTGCTGACAGGTTGCGCATCCTTTGACATAGTCGGCGATCCATTGGTTCATCCCTGGCCATCGTGGTCCCTGTTGTGCTCATCTTATCGTTTCGTCTCTCCCTGGGTGTCCTGCAGTGGCGTGGTCGTGGGCGAGGATCATGGCCATTCTTTTTCTTTCTTCGGGGAATGGTATGGTTTCCAAGTTCGACCGATTTATGAATTTCGATGGTGGGAGTACAGTGATTCCTTGGTTGTCGTCCTTTCCCTGGTCTATGCCTGGTGGTCGTGACAGCGCGTCGGCTGGGACGTTGTCCTTCCCTGGTACGTGTTGTATTTCATAGTCGTACTCTTGGAGGTCCGCGTGCCAGCGTGCTGTTCGCCTGTTCAGGTTTCGGGGTGACTTCCAGTATTGGAGGTTGGCGTGGTCAGTCAGGATGGTGAACGGTTCCTTTGTCCAGCCCAGGTATGGTCGCCAATGTGCGAGGGATTTCATCACGGCTAGCAGCTCCCTCTCGTAGATGTCATAGTTTCGTTCTGCTGGAATGAACGTTGCGGAGTAGTAGGCGACGGGGTGCGTGACTGGTTTCGTGCGTTTGGCCAAGGTTGGTGAGGTTTCTCCCCTCTGCGAGAGTACGGCGCCCACGCCGTATGCGGAGGTGTCTGTTTGAAGGTAGAATCGTTTGTTAAAGTTGGGCTGTGTGAGCACTGGGCTGCAGCACATTTTGGACTTAAGTTCCTCGAACGCTTGGTGCTGGCTTTCTCCCCAGTGCCAGTCGGTGGTCTTTTTTGTGAGGTCTAGTAGTGGGTGGGCGATTTTTGAATAGTTTGGGACGAAGTACCGGTAGTAGCCGGTGAAGCCTAGGAATTGTCGTACTTCGGTCGGGGTGCGGGGGACCGTCCAGTCCGCAACCCCTTTGAGTTTTGTGGGGTCCATGCGTATTTTATTTCTCCCGACGATCACTCCTAGGTAGTCGATCTCATCCTTTGCGAAGTCGCATTTTTCCGGCTTCAAATATAGGTCGTTTTCTTCGAGTTTATCGAGGACGAGGTGCGTGTAGTCTGTGTGTCTTTGTTGATGTTGTTTTTCGGTTTCGCCTTCTCTCGGTTTGGTGTGGATGGCGATGTCGTCCATATATACCGATAGCCATCCTTGTGCGACTTCCCTTCGAAAGATGGTGTTCATCATCATCTGGAAGGTGGCCGGTGAGTTGGTGAGGCCGAAGAACATGACGGTCGGTTCGAACAGCCCTTCGCTAGTGAGGAAGGCCGCCTTCCATTCGTCTCCCTCCTTGATGCGGATGTTATTGTATCCCCACCTTACGTCGAACTTGGTGAATAGAGTGCATCCACTAAGGCGGTCGATGGTTTGGGGAATCAGAGGGGAAACGTTTCTGTTTTTCACGGTCCATTTGTTGATCGGGCGATAGTCTTGTACCGGGCGTAGCTTCTTGTCTTTCTTTTTGACGAAGAAGAAGTTGGCGGCGTAGGGGCTCCATGACTCTCGTATGGTTCCTCTTTTCAGATGTTCGGCCACAAATTTGTGCATTTCCTCTCGCTCGGCTTGGTTGAGGGGAAGGAGTCTTGCGGGGAGTGTCGCAGGGGCGTTGGGTAATAGTTCGATGGCGTGGTCCCACACGGTATGTTTGGGCAGTCGTTGCGATTGTGCTTCGCTGAATACTTTCTTGTGTCGTTCGTATTCGGCTGGGATGGCGTGCGGTGGGTTTTCGTTTGGTTGGGCGGGGTGTACTGTGACGCGTCCGATGTGGTATCGGTCTTGGTCGGGTTTTCGGGGAGTGTTTCGGTTTCTTGGCACGAAGACTGCCTTCTTGGCATTGTGGGCTCGTAGGATGATTGGTAGTTGGGTGTGGTCGATCCAACCCTTCCTCCAGTCTATCTTGGGTTGGGCCGCAGCGAACCACGAGTATCCTAGGATCGCTTTGTGGTCGCCTAGGTCGGAGAGGAAAAACCTCAATTGGGTCCGTGTCGATCCGGTCTGTACTTGTAAGTCGGTGTAGAATTTGACTTCGCCATTCCGGTTTTCCGTTCCGTCGACATTAAACAGTTTTCGTGGCCTTGCCAGTTGTTTGATTGGTAACCTCAGCCATCTGGCGTAGGTGAGGTTCATGAAGTTCTCTGTTGCCCCTGAGTCGACTAGGGCGATCGTTTCGGCTCTTTTCGCGATCGAATGGATGTAGCATCGGACTGTCATTGATTTTCGTGCTGATATATATACATCGCTATCGCTATCGCTTCCCTGCTTAATCAGTGCCGACCTGATTAAGCTGTGGGAAAATCCTGTGGGCTCTCTTCTCCTACTTCTTTCGCCAACTGTTGTTTCTCGTCGAAAGTCATCGCGTTGATTTCTGCTTTAAGGAAGGCGACCCTGTCTACCTCGGGGCTGTTTCCTTCGTAGGCGGTTTCTTCGTTCGGGTCGAAGTCGATGAGGTTTGCCCTCGTCTTTCCTTTGCTTAGGCAGGCTCGGGCGAAGTGTCCTATCTCTCCGCAGTTGAAGCAAGCGTTACTAGTGTTTCTGGGAGGGAAGTTGGCGACGTTGGCCCTGGAGCGCCAGTTGTTTCGTCCCCGTGCTTGTGACTGCCCTCCCCTTTGATAGTAGTTGGGTGCTCTCGACCTGCTGAGGTCCATTGGCACGACCTGGTTGTTCATCCATCTTGGGGCGTTCGACGAATGGTACGGTTGTCGGTATGGCTGCGGGTTTGCTGGTTTTTGAAAGAAGGGACGCCGTTGTCCTCTGCTTTGTTGGAAGGGGAAGTTTGCTCTTCCGTCTGCTTTGGCTGGGTCGTGTCGGATTGCGAGTAGGTCGCGAATGGTCCTTTGGGCGATGGTGCTTTCGATGGCTCTTTGTTTTATGGCTTCGTATCCCCTTACCGGTGGGCTAGCCATGACGTCAGTCATCGTTTTAGGGGTGAGACCGAGCAAGAACAGTCGGGTTGTTGCATTGTCGCCCGCGGTGTAGCCAGCCTTGCGGGCTAGTTCCTCGAACTTTGATATGTATAGGTCTATCTCTCCTGGTTTCATGGCTAGATTTTGCAGGGCAGTGCGGGCTCGGTCTTCCTTGGCTGAGTCCAGATACTGGGCTGCGAATTCGGTTAGGAATTGTTCCCACAACAGGGGAACGTTGTCGGCGACGGGATCTAGTCCATCGAGCATGGCCCCTATGTCTCTGGTCCATCCCGTGACGTCTTCTCCTTTCATGTGGGTGAGGGTGAAGGTGATTTTCTTCATGGGGGAGTTGAAGCCGCTTACGTCTGCGTTGAGGCGCAGGTATCCTTTTACTTCTTCGATGAAGTCGTCGGCTTTAGTCCTATCGCCGTCGAACGTTTCCGGGAGTTTACCCATTGCCCGCACATCTTGTGCCATGGCTACTGGCTGGAGTGGGTTCGGGCCTGCTCCTCCGCCGCCTCCTCCACCGCCTCCTCCACTGCCTCCTCCGCCGCCTCCTCCGGGTGGAGGGGCGCGTTGGAGGGCCTTTTGGAAGGCTTTGGTGACATTGGCTTGGGCGGCGGTCGTTGCAGTGGTGGTAGTTTGGATGGTGGTTTGGGTGGCCATTGTGGTTGTTGTTTGGGGTTGCTTTAGGGTGGTTTGCGTATTTTGTGGTTTCTGCTTCGTTGCTACCACTTGTGCGAAGGATATGTTTCGTTGAATTGGGCTTCGACGGATTTGTTCGTCTATTTGATTGTCTTCGTCGTCTGAGGAGTCTCTGCTCGGGTTCTCTCTGGCCGGTGCTTTTTCTTTGGCTGGTTCTTCTACCACTATGCTTGGGGTGGTTGCGTCGCTGGTTTCGATGCTGATATCGAAGTTGTGTATGCTAGGTTCGGGTTTTCCGAGTACGAAGTCTTTCCTAGTCGCTCCTGGTAGGATACGATGCCACACTCCGTTGTGTAGGGTCACTGGTCCAGCGTCTTTGATCTCTAGGTCGCTGTTCCTGCAGAATAGTTGGATGGCTTTCCCTTTCTTGTTAGCTGACTCGTATGCTTCGAGTCTTCTGATTCTTGAGTTAGGTCTTGTGACGAGCAGTTGTTCTTTTGTTAGTTGTTCTGGGTGGTCGACGTCTACGCTGTCTCTGCTGCTGCTAGCCGTAGTTTTAACAAAGTTGAGTCTAATGTCACCGCCGGTATGGACGAGACGATTAGAGCTCAGTTGTGTCTGTGGTGGTTGGCTCCTCCTTGGGCTTCGGCGTGTCGAAGCACGTGCAACGCTCTCCCTTGTGCACTAAGTCGGGGAATACCTCCTGGCAGAAGGCGTACTTGGGTAGAGTGGCTCTGTCCTTGGTTGGACGCTGAGTCATAAGCTAAGTCTTTACAGCGACTTAGTGGTCTTTGGAGTAGCGGGTTCCCGCCTTATCAGTACGTCGATAAGACCCCGCTTTGAATAGGAGGAGAAGAGGCTTTTGTTATTTAGACAAGAGACTCAACTTGCCGCTACCTGGCCAAGTCGGTCGTCCTTAAGTACACCAAGAAGGCTACAAACTCGTACAAAGTATCACTAAGCAAAACCGAGGACACAGCAATCTGAAACAACACGATGCTGGCCGCCTGTCCATCCACATCAAAACGAGGCACTACACGCATCAATGACAAGTGATCCGATCAACCCATACAGTACTAGTCCGGTTCAGGAACTTACCCCGGTCCACGAGGCGTACAAGCTAGCCTCGTCCCAGGAGCCGGTTACAAGGGGTGCAACGCAGCCCGCTCCGAAGCGATTAAGCGAGTCAAAGACAATACAATCAGGTATCTTGCGGCAGGCCAAACTCCTGTGGAAGTTGACGCACATCTCGAGCACAAAGCGTTGCGTGGCTTAAACGACCCCCACATTGGGCGTTTGCTTATCCCTGCCGAGGATCTCAGCGAATGGGACGCGGACCCTGATGCGTACGTCAGCCGATCCTTTGCAATCACACACTTATAGTTCATGTCCAGCACAAGGGCCGTGTTCCTCTCTGGGATCTTCACAATCTATGGGGTCGACATGCCTGTCTTCCTATATGAAGACTACACTTACAACCCCGAAGACCCTGAAGAGGGCCTCTTCCGGGGAGCGTACCTTGTATGCGTAAGTCCAGATATAATTATTACTATACTATTGCCATCTATTAACACCTGTGCATCTAAAGACACTTATCGATATTTTGTTCGGCACGAATGCGGTGAATGCAAAGCATGCAAAACGCAATGATCAGCCTCGGCACCATTGCGTTGGAGAAATGTATGGTCTCGCGAGTATTTCCCCAGAGAACATCGCATATGGGGCAGTAGTGGTGAGTAACAGTCTCTCGTAGAATCAATTCAGCATATACACTCATAGTAGGCTCGGTTCTGCCTCTCCTCCAAATGAGTGTGGAACAATAAGGACGACCACTTCGACTATTGCACCTTTTACCAAGCGATTGTCATGAGACTCGCGGACGGTGAGGATCCGTGGGTCCAGGATACCATCGCCTGGTGGAACAAGTAAGCATTCTTCCTGATTTGCGGAGAATGGGTTGACAGTCATTGCAGGCGCGTGTTTGGAAATGAACGTGGCAGGTTAACTGTCGGAGATCCGAGCGATGAAAGGGACGAGAAGTGGCATCGATTTGTTTGTAGGCGGGCTGGACGTAAGGCAGCATCAAAGGCTGTGGAGGCCAGGATACTGGCCATTGAATGTAAGTAACCATTTACTATCTGGATTCAGAACCTGAACTTCTATTATAGGTAATCCATTTACTCGTGATGGCTCTCCATGTAACCGGCTCCTGGGATGAGGCTAGCTTGTACGCCTCGTGGACCGGGGTAAGTTCCTGAACCGGGCTAGTACTGTATGGATTGATCGGATCACTTGTCATTGATGCGTGTAGTGCCTCGTTTTGATGTGGACGGACAGCAGGCCAGCATCGTGTTGTTTCAGGTTGCTGTGCCCCTCGTGTTTGGTTTCTAATACTTTGTACATGTTTGTAGTTTTCCTTGTGTACTTAAGGACGACCAACTTGGCCAAGTAGCGGCAAGTTGAGTCTCCTGTCTAAATAACAGAAGTCTCTTCCTTCTATTCAAAGCGGGGTCTTATCGACGTACTGATAAGGCGGGAACCCTCTACTCTTCAGTCACCTAAGTCGCTGTAAAGACTTAGCTTATGACCCAGCGTCCCTCCAAGGACACGGCCACTCTACCCAGATACGCCTTCTGCCAGGAGGTGTTCCCCGACTTAGTGCATAAGGGAGGACGCTGCACGTGCTTCGACACCCCGCAACCCAAGGGAGAGCCCACTACTACAGACACTACTGAGCTCTAATCGTCTCGTCCATACCGGCGGTGACATTAGACTCAACTTTGTTAAAAACTACGGCTAGCAGCAGCAAAGACAGCGCAGACACCAACCACCCAAGATACCTAACGAAAGAACAACTAATCGTCACAAGGCCTAACTCAAGGGTCAGAATACTCGAAGCACACGAGTCAGCCAACAAGAAAGGGAAAGCCATCCAACTGTTCTGTAGGAGCAGCGACCTAGAAATCAAAGACGCTGGACCCGTGACCCTACACAACGGGGTGTGGCACCGCATCCTACCAGGAGCAAACAGGAAAGAATTCGTACTCGGACAACCCGAGCCCAGTATACATAACTTCGACATCAGCATCGAAACCAGCGACGCAACCACCCCGAGTATAGTGGTAGAAGAACCGGCCAAAGAGAAAGAACCGGCCAAAGAGAAACCGAGCAGAGACTCCTCAGACGAAGAGGACCACCAAATAGATGAGCAAATTCGCCGAAGTCCAATCCAACAAGGCACGACCTTCGCGCAAGCAGTAGCGACGAAACAGAAATCACAAATCGCCCAAACCATCCTAACGAAACCCCAAAAAACGACCACAATGGCAACCCAAACCACCACCCAAACCGCCACCACTGCAACGACCGCCGCTCAAGCCAACGTCACCAAAGCCTTCCAGAAAGCCCTCCAACGCGCCCCTCCACCAGGAGGAGGTGGCGGAGGAGGAGGTGGAGGCGGAGGAGGCGGAGGCGGCGGAGGTGGGGGAGGTGGAGGAGGAGGAGGCGGTGGAGGAGCGGGACCGAACCCACTCCAACCGGTGGCCGTAGCACAAGATGTGCGAGCCATGGGCAAACTCCCGGAGACGTTCGACGGCGACAGAACCAAGGCCGACGATTTCATCGAGGAGGTAAAGGGATACCTACGTCTCAACGCGGACGTAAGCGGCTTCAATTCCCCCATGAAAAAAATCGCCTTCACCCTCACCCACATGAAAGGAGAAGACGTCACGGGATGGACCAGGGACATAGGAGCCATGCTCGACGCATTAGATCCTATCGCCGACAATGTCCCCATGCTATGGGACCAGTTCTTAACGGAATTCGCCGCCCAATACCTCGACTCGGCCAAAGAAGACCGAGCCCGCACCGCCCTGCAAAACCTAGCTATGAAGCCGGGCGAGATAGACCTATACATATCAAAGTTCGAAGAGCTGGCCCGAAGAGCTGGCTACACCGCGGGAGACAACGCAACGACCCGACTCTTCCTACTCGGTCTCACCCCGAAAACAATGACAGACGTCATGGCCAGCCCACCAGTGAGGGGATACGAGGCCATAAAACAAAGAGCCATCGAAAGTACCATCGCCCAGAGAACCATCCGCGATCTACTTGCAATACGGCACGATCCAAAGGCAGACAACAGGGTGAACTTCCCCTTCCAACAGAACAGGGGACAACGACGCCCCTTCTTCCAAAAACCAGCAAACCCGCAACCATACCGACAACCATACCACTCGTCGAACGCCCCAAGGTGGATGAACAACCAAACCGTGCCAATGGACCTCAGCAGGTCGAGAGCGCCCAACTTTTATCAACAGAGGGGAGGGCAACCACAAGCACGAGGACGAAACAACTGGCGCTCCAGGGCTAATGTCGCCAACTTTCCTCCCAGGAGCAACGGCAACGCCTGCTTCAACTGCGGAGAAATAGGACACTTCGCCCGAGCCTGCCCAAGCAAGGGAAAGGCAAGAGCGAACCTCATCGACTTCGACCCAAACGAAGAGACCGTCTACGAAGGAAACACCCCCGAAGTGGACAGGGTCGCCTTCCTCAAAGCCGAGATCAACGCAATGACCTTTGACGAGAAACAACAGCTGGCAAAAGAAGTAGGAGAGGAGAGTCCGCAGGATTTTCCCACAGCTTAATCAGGTCGGCACTGATTAAGCAGGGAAGCGATAGCAATAGCGATGTATATATATCAGCACGAAAATCAATGACAGTCCGATGCTACATCCATTCAATCGCAAAAAGAGCCGAGACGATCGCCCTGGTCGACTCCGGGGCAACGGAGAACTTCATGAACCTCACCTACGCCAGGTGGTTGAGATTACCAATCAAACAATTAGCAAAACCACGAAAGCTATTTAACGTTGACGGGACGGAAAACCGAAACGGCGAGGTCAAGTTCTACACTGACCTACAAGTACAAACTGGATCGACGCGAACCCCGCTGAGATTCTTTCTTTCCGACCTAGGCGACCATAAGGCAATCCTAGGATACTCATGGTTCGCAGCGGCCCAACCCAAAATAGATTGGAAAAAAGGTTGGATCGACCACACCCAACTACCGATCATCCTACGAGCCCATAACGCCAAAAAGGCAGTCTTCGTGCCAAGAAACCGAAATACCCCCCGAAAACCCGACCAAGACCGATACTATATCGGACGCGTCACAGTACACCCGGCCCAACCGAGTGAAAACCCACGACACGCTATCCCAGCCGAATACGAACGACACAGAAAGGTGTTCAGCGAAGAACAATCGCAACGGCTGCCCAGGCACACTGTACGGGACCACGCCATCGAACTATTACCCAACGCCCCCACGACGCTCCCCGCAAGACTTCTCCCCCTCAATCAAGCTGAACGGGAAGAAATGCACAAGTTTGTGGCCGAGCACCTAAAAAGGGGGACCATACGGGAGTCGTGGAGCCCCTATGCCGCCAACTTCTTCTTCGTCAAAAAGAAGGACAAGAAACTACGCCCGGTGCAGGACTACCGCCCGATTAACAAATGGACCGTGAAAAATAGAAACGTCTCCCCCCTGATTCCCCAAACCATTGATCGCCTTAGTGGATGCACCCTGTTCACCAAGTTCGACGTGAGGTGGGGGTACAACAACATCCGCATCAAAGAAGGAGACGAATGGAAGGCGGCATTCCTCACCAGCGAGGGGCTATTCGAACCAACCGTCATGTTCTTCGGCCTCACTAATTCACCGGCCACCTTTCAGATGATGATGAACACCATCTTCCGAAGGGAAGTTGCGCAGGGATGGCTATCGGTATACATGGACGACATCGCCATCCACATTAAACCAAGGGAGGGCGAAACCGAGAAACAACACCAACAGAGACATACAGACTACACGCACCTCGTCCTCGACAAACTCGAGGAAAACGATCTATACCTGAAGCCGGAAAAATGCGACTTCGCGAAAGATGAGATCGACTACTTAGGAGTGATCGTCGGAAAGAACAAAATACGCATGGACCCCACGAAGCTCAAAGGGGTCGCGGATTGGACAGTTCCCCGCACCCCGACCGAAGTACGACAATTCCTAGGCTTCACTGGCTATTACCGATATTTCGTCCCAAACTACTCAAAAATCGCCCGCCCGCTACTGGACCTTACAAAGAAAACCACCGATTGGCATTGGGGAGAAAGCCAGCACCGAGCGTTCGAGGAACTTAAAACCAAGATGTGCTGCAGCCCGGTGCTCACACAACCCGACTTTAACAAGCGATTCTACCTCCAAACAGACGCCTCTGCATACGGCGTGGGCGCCGTACTCTCGCAAAGGGGAGAAACCTCACCAACTTTGGCCAAACGCTCAAAACCGGTCACACACCCAGTCGCCTACTACTCCGCAACGTTCATCCCAGCAGAACGAAACTATGACATCTATGAGAGGGAGCTGCTAGCTGTGATGAAATCCCTCGCACACTGGCGACCATACTTAGGATGGACGAAAGAACCGTTCACCATCCTAACTGACCATGCCAACCTCCAGTATTGGAAGTCACCACGAAACCTGAACAGGTGAACGGCACGCTGGCACGCAGACCTCCAAGAGTACGACTACGAGATACAACACGTACCAGGGAAGGACAACGTCCCAGCCGATGCGCTGTCACGACCACCAGGCATAGACCAGGGAAAGGACGATAACCAAGGAATCACCGTACTTCCACCATCAAAATTCATAAATCGGTCAAACTTGGAAACCACACCATTCCCCGAAGAGAGGAAGAAGATGGCCATGATCCTCGCCCACGACCACGTTACTGCGGGACACCCAGGAAGAGACGAAACGATAAGACGAGCAAGGCAAGGACCGCGATGGCCAGGGATGAACCAATGGATCGCCAACTACGTCAAAGGATGCGCAACTTGCCAACAAAACAAAATCATAACTCACAAAAAGAAAATCCCCATGTTCCGCATAACTACCGACGAACAAACCCTTCCCTTCCAACAGGTGGCAATGGACCTCATCACGGGACTCCCGATGCACAAAGGGAAGGACGCTATCCTCACCATCGTGGACCATGGATGCTCATGAGCGGCCATCTTCCTCCCATGTTCCACAACGATAACGGGGCTAGGGATAGCCCAACTATACCTGGACAACGTCTACAGATGGTTCGGACTCCCCACCAAGGTCATCAGCGATAGGGACCCACGCTTCACCTCCCACTTTGGCCGAGAACTTGCAAAGAAGCTGACTACCCAACAAAACCTGTCGACGGCCTTCCACCCGCAAACAGACGGAATTTCCGAAAGGAAAAATCAATGGGTAGAACAATATCTCCGACTCGTGACCTCGTCAGCCCCCGAAGACTGGACCCACTGGCTAACAATAGCGTCGGCAGTACACAACAACCGGAGAAACGAAACAACCGGCCTATCGCCCAATCAAATCCTTCTAGGGTACGAACCGGAGCTACTCCCAGCGGAAACACCACCATCAAGGAACGAGACCGCTGAAAATCGAGTCTCCGTCATGAACGAGAAGCGAGCCCAGGCCATCGATGCCATCAATCAAATCGCAAAAGGGAAATCAGTGATCCCATCACAATACAAGGTTGGAGAAGAAGTCTGGCTCGAGGCAACCCACCTGAAAGTCCGGCATCAGAAGACCAAGTTAGCCCCGAAACGATATGGACCCTTCAGGGTCGTCAAAGAAGTCTCACCAGTGGCGTACAAGCTGAAACTCCCCGTTTCATGGAACATCCACGATGTGTTCCATGCATCCCTCTTATCGCCCTATCATGAGACGGCCGCCCACGGGCCTAACTTCTCCCGACCATCACCAGACCTTATCAACGGAGAAGAAGAATTCGAGGTGGAACGCATCGAAGGTCACAGGCAGTATGGGCGCACCAAACGCCTCCAGTATCTAATCAAATGGAAGGGATACCCCGATCACGACAACACATGGGAACCTGCTGACCAGGTCCATGCGGACAACCTAATTAAGGAGTACCAACAAAGACGCCCGACCAAGGAGATAAAAGGGCGACGGGGAATGCTGAGACTGCCATCATCCCCAATCTGGCGTCTCGACGAACCAACCAACCCCTCCTTGAGTACATCCGCGACGACAAGAAGGACTCGCGGCCACTCCAACAAGTCTTACTCCTACACCTGCAGTTCCACATCGTCCCCCGTCTACCAAAGCTACCCCTCATCGAACGCCTTCACTGCATTGTCACCAGGGACAAGAAGCCCGCCTACTCCGAATTCGCCCCCGGACAACCCTTTCGCCACTGGTGCTACCTGTACCTCAACAAGCTCCCCCAAAGCCACATCCTCCTACACTCCAACTTCTGTCGCGACCAATACTGCGTGTTCCACGGGTAAGTCATGTCCGACATCTCCAACAACGCCTCCGTCTCCTCGCCCAAGGGAACGCCGCCCCTCTCACCATCCACTGCCGCTGTCGGCCTCCAGCTCGAGCCGAACGACCCCATCTCCCTCATGCACATCGCCCAGGGACTCCTGGCCACCATCCGTAAAAGGGAAACTGACCATCGCACCGAGTCCGACAACTGGTGTGAGCAGATGGCCCTGCAAAAGCTCCGCTTTGACGAGGCGTTGGCCCGCGTACAGCCAAGGGAGGACGCGCCGCAAGGGTATGTACTCAATATCAAGGAGAGGGCCCCCAACTTCGTCATCCCCATCCAAGACGGGTACTACCAACCCGCATGGTGGGTCAAACAGCTCCCCGACGGAAGGGTCGCGGGGCTCCCCAAGAGTCACTCCCCCGACGAGACCCTCTACATTGCTGAGGTATACGCCGAGCGCGACGACGACAACGAAGAGGACGACGTCGTCCTCCCTTTACAACCCTGGCTGCTCGCCCTACTTAAAGGCAGTTCTAGCGTCTACAGCATGCTCGTCCAGGAGGTTCGGGACAACGGAGACTGGCCCCTCCAGGCCGAAGTCGCACGCTTCAGGGAGCTCGAGATTTCGCTCCTCGACATCAGGCTCCGCATCGACCACCTCCAAGCCGAGCAGCGGGGCATGCGGGAGGCCCAGGAGGCGTCAAGGGCGCGCCTTGAGCTGGCCCGGCTGGGCAACAGGGCGGGCAACCTCCGAATGGTGGGGCGCCCCGAGCAACGCACCCGAGGGTATAGGGGCAGGAGGACTGCTCAGTTCAGAGGGGGTATGGACTAGATGCGGACATCTAGTCTAGGCAGCGGTGTGATGTAACCAGCTCCTGGGATGAGGCTAGCTTGTACGCCTCGTGGACCGGGGTAAGTTCCTGAACCGGGCTAGTACTGTATGGATTGATCGGATCACTTGTCATTGATGCGTGTAGTGCCTCGTTTTGATGTGGACGGACAGCAGGCCAGCATCGTGTTGTTTCAGGTTGCTGTGCCCCTCGTGTTTGGTTTCTAATACTTTGTACGTGTTTGTAGTTTTCCTTGTGTACTTAAGGACGACCAACTTGGCCAAGTAGCGGCAAGTTGAGTCTCCTGTCTAAATAACAGAAGTCTCTTCCTTCTATTCAAAGCGGGGTCTTATCGACGTACTGATAAGGCGGGAACCCTCTACTCTTCAGTCACCTAAGTCGCTGTAAAGACTTAACTTATGACCCAGCGTCCCTCCAAGGACACGGCCACTCTACCCAGATACGCCTTCTGCCAGGAGGTGTTCCCCGACTTAGTGCATAAGGGAGGACGCTGCACGTGCTTCGACACCCCGCAACCCAAGGGAGAGCCCACTACTACAGACACTACTGAGCTCTAATCGTCTCGTCCATACCGGCGGTGACACTCCATCCACCCCCATCTCTCGCCCTAGCAATCGGATGATTGACCAGAGTCCCCTCATGACACCGGACTTGGACTGCTCAACGCTGACCCAACCCTCCCCCCCGATACCTCAGACACCCGCCTCGGTACAACTTAATTCGTCCCCACTCTCCATCATATCGGACGAGGCCACTGCTGCAAGCATCAAGAGAAAAAGGCCCGTTTCAAATGCTGATCGACCGAAGACAAGGGCCAGGAGGAAGGCCGCTTGGGCTTAGGGGTGTGCAGTGCTGTCATGCGGAGACAGTGACGCTAATGTAGTGTAAACTTGGTTTCTTCCACCTCACTTTTCGTGGTCGCAAATGTCGTGTGGGTGATGCAAAGAATAAAGTTTATTTTGTGACAAATAATGTTTGACAATGATTCATTCGCTGTATGATCAACTAAGGCGGGCCAGATCAGCCAGATGCTCAAAGCCTTGTGTGCTGATCAAGAACAACAATAAAGGTCGACATCGACAAGAGCCCCCTAACGATATCAGACCTGATCATAGTAGTCGCGATATGATGAGCATGATGGCGTTGATCAGCTTGTTCCAAAGGCCTCTCACTCTGATCAGAATCAATCAGGATCGGCAGTCATCTCCCAGAATTATTGACTCTCGTCATTCTGATCCATGAGTACTAGGGATGGACACGATATGGCGGACATCGACAGGACCCCCCTACCGATATCAGACTCAATCATACAGATGAGCATGATGGTCGTGATGCACACGATCAGACTTGATCGACTCCAATATTATCTTGGCTAATTCTCTGATGGCCTTGGACCTGCTTGGTGAGATGCTCGGCACGAAAGCTGGAGTAGAGTTTGGCCTGAAGGATGTCCCCGCACCAGCAATGTCTACCTACATTGTCATCGTGCATGGCTTCTGCCTGATGGGCGACCCCGCTAGCGCTGTTTCGTGGTTCAAGCAACTGATCGACCAAGGCAAACATACAGAAGACGAATGGACCCCAACGCTGGAACCACCACAGCCTACCATCGACTTCTGGCGACATGTCCTCAATCAACTTGGCGATTTGGATCATGTCGATGATATGAACCGCTTGTATGCGCGCTTCGCCGCTCGTTTGGATAGTCCTGGTCAGATCCCAAACGCCATGCGCCGTATCGCATACTTTGCCAATATTTGATATCTACACTCACACAAAGTCAGCGTAGAACAAGCGGTCGCTCTTCTAGACCAAGCCCTCTCCGCCCTCAGTCCACGTGAGAATTGGGGGTCTATCCTCGCTGATGTGAATGGGCATGAGGCCACGCGGGAACTCATCGGGATGTATGCGAGATTTGGCAACATCGACAAAGCCATTGAAGAGTCAACAGAGATGGACCCTTGGTTACGCAAACTAGTCGTACTTGCTGTAGCCAACACTATGGACCTTTCAGAGCATGTTATGTCTGGCCGTGTTCGTTCCGGCTCAGTGAGTAACCGTTCTTTTTGCCTTGGGAAACTGTGCTGATGGACATCAACAAGGCATAGTTCGAATCAACTTTCAACTGTATACAACAGCTCAGCTGGAGCCTAGCACCGGGCGGCCCATCAGTCCTGCGCACGGTGATGGGCCGGGTACTGGATTAGGGAATGGCAGTTAGCAAACATAAAGTAGGGAAGGTATCTTTGGTTTGCTTAATTTTACTTACAGCAGTTAGTGCGTCTTAATGAGTTTTTATGACTTGATTACCTTAAAATCACTTTGATGTTAAAAATATTAAGTCAAACTAAGAGTTCTTAGTTCTCTTAATTGTCTTAATGCATGTTTAAGAAACATAAGTGCATCTAAGCAGACTTAAGTAAATTGATGTTTTCCTGATGCGGTGTTTTCGGGAGTCCTTCGGAGTAGTGTGGGCGCCTCGTATAAAAACCGTTATCTGCGAGGACGCGCATTCCCTATACATGTTATATTTAGGATCGAAGCTGTACGTGCTGGGAAGAAAGGAGAATACAGAAACCTGTATAGGAAAGGGGTATATGTTGAGGCGAGATATGTGAGCACTGGATATTGAATGATTGGTATGCACGACTCAATGAGTCAATGTCCAAGTAGGGTCCGAGTCCAAAACCCATCAAAATCCCCCCGCAAATACCATCTTGGCAGAGTGAACCAGTTCCACGTCGTGGCAAGGGAAGGGATGAGTCTCTACCGGTTAGGCTGTAGAGAATGTCAAAAGTGAAATGCTGTGTGACGATGATTGATGAAGCGCACGTGTTAGGTTTGTAAATAGAACATAGATTAGAAAAGGTAGTGTGATAGAGACGTACGAACAGCCTGAGTAGGTGAGGAAAGTGCTACTGTGAAAAGAAAACAGCTGGTCAGTAGAGGAAAAGTCGCTGTTCCAGGATGAGACACAGTTGGCTACTTCAATCAAGCATCAACATGTTAACTGTCAATCTGCATTCGTCCAACTCCTCCGGAGGCCTTATGCAGCAGCGCCCACTCGTGCCTCCTCCATGCTTGCCGTTCAGCACGCCGGACCGGGCACAGCGACTGCTGTGGTGTAGGGTTGCCGAAGTCCGGTTCAGTCCGGTTCTTCAACAATTTTGCTGAACCTCGGACCGAACTTCAGGTTCGGTTCAGGGAATTACCTGAACCTTGAACTGGACCATCGGTTCAGGTTCGGAAGGGTCCAGTTCAGGTTCAGCAAAAGTTCGGACCGAAATTACTTGAGCATTTCCATTTTTCAGGATGAACTCACAGCTCAGCCTACCATGCGACCTGTGTGTACCTTCTCACTCTCCCAGCAACATGTATACTGACAATTCTGCAGATCGTGTCATCCATCGACTCTTTGCTGGAGTCTCGGAGATCAGCGTTTTTGCGCATGGCTTGCCATCTACCACGACCAACCCATATCAACAACCGCTCTGCACTAAAACTTAAAGGATCTCGGACTCACCTACAAATGCCTCAAGAGAATTGCTGCCAAGCGAGACGACACATATCACGCCGATTGGCTTCACAACATGACCTCAAACTACACGGCCGATCAACTCGTCTTCCTGCCTCCGCAACCTCTCAACGCATCGTACAAAGCGTCCAGCCCCGCCATACCCCCGTGCCCATAGCGCCGCAGTGCTCGTAGCACTGTTCGTAGGACGAGCGGGCAATCTTTATGTTCTACTTAGCCAGTAAGGCGTCAGTAGCAGCCTGGAATGGAACCGACTGCTATACTTGAACTTGACAGACGAGCAAAGACGCTCAGCTCATATGCTGGTGACACCGCACTCCCAGGGGGAAGGATCGACGACGACGGCAAGACGATTGAGGATACCGCGGTACGTCCTGACGCGTCCTGTCCTCCCTGTTCGTCGTTTGATTGTAACACAGTTGACCTTCAAGAGACGGGAAGTGTTTGAGGAGGTCCTCTTTCTCTCCTACCTTTCATTGCGCTGGAATTCTGTGCTGAAACACTGTGCATGGTGCGTGCACAGATTGGTCTTCCTCAAGACAAAGACAAACTGCCACTCCTTTGCATCCTCGACCCCTTTCTCGCCGGAAACGAGGTACTCGTGACTCCGTGCGTACAGTACTCTCCTCCGCCCTTCCCATATTCACAGCGTGCCTCACTCACACAACAACAACATCACCTATGAAATGCACAGCGTAGTCGTACTCATTCTCGACAACACCCTCAAGGTCAGTCTATGTCTATTCCTCCGTCATCGTTGTTGCTCCCACAATGTCAATACCCACGCCTCCCAACCAGCCAGTGCTGAACGCCCCCGAAGTAGACACCCTCTTCTCGCACCCACTCGCCTCCTTCCTCTCCACCACATTCCCCGAGCGCGCAGAGCCCAGAGGACCATTCCTCGAAGCAGAAGCACACGCAGAGACAGCAGCCGTCAAACTGCAATACCACACTTACAGCGATGTTCCAGGACCCTGGCCTTCTAGCAGTACAAACACAGACTCGGCAGGGGCAGGCTCAGCAGGAGGTCGGACGACTAGCTCAGATTGCGCTCTCTACGAACGACAGGCTATCGTCGACGCTCGAAGATGGTGATCTCGTCGATGGCGCCAGCACGCGTACAGGGCCAACGACCGTCCTTGATCGAGCGGTAATGGAGCACAATGTTCTTGCGAGCTCGCGGATATACAACAACATTTCCTTTAGCGGTCTTGGTGCGTTATTAGATCTCACACCTGGGGCCGCGGAGACAATGGCGCGCAAGATGATCGAACAAGGCCGCCCCAAGGAACACATCGACCAAGTTGACAAATTAATCTGGTTTGAAGCGGCACGAGAAGAGAATGACGCACAAGGGAAGGCCGGTGGACTGGGGGATGTAAACCAGGATACGGAAGACACTGGTTCATTGTTCACCAAACGATGGGACCAGCAGATCAGAATGACCGCTGCGCATGTGAGTATTGCCATGCAAACAATTATTTTTGTTCATTGATGTCGAATCGAGGTCGAAACACTTGTACAACACTTAGCCCAGGTGCTATCTCCCTGGTGTCCCGTTCTTTCGACATGTTGGACATCCAATACAACATTGGCAACGTCGCGGCCGATGTCAATCTAAGAATGGGCTTGTACGCTCGACGGCCATTCACATGTAATCTTAGCAGACTGTAAATCAGCATGTAATTGGTAGCCTAGAGAAATGCAAGTAACGATGCTTGTATATACTATACAATGCATGAATGAATGAAACCCCCACTACCTCACTGCACTGCGCCTCCTTCAATCTTTCTCCGTTTCTTCGCACGCTCACGCTTTGTCTCCAACTCATGCCACTCACCTTCCAACGACGATAATCCAGTTGGCATCAGGATTGCCCATCACCATTGTACCCATCAATGGGCCCTTCCCCGGCACGGCTATCATACTCCTCTTGTGTAGAGTAATTTCTAGTATTCTCGAATTTTCAACTTTTTCATGATTTTCGAACCGCCACAAAACATGTGAGACAAGAATTTCCGGAATGGGTGTATTACTCGTGTCCACTGGAGCACCCTGGACCGTTACATGGCGCCGATCTGCGAATGCCACCCTGCAGACCACCAAAGTTGCCCAGGCCCATGCCAAGACCTGGCTTGTGACAAGTTGGCACAGTGCAAGAAGTGATGATAGTACTGTTGTTGCAGCTACTACTATGGTCCCAGAGTTGCAGAGGTGGCATCGTGATCACCACCACACATCGCCTACATCTACATCCATATCGTCCGCCCCGTCTGCCTTGTCAACTTCACATGTGCTCCAGGCACACTACTGCCTCGCACTGCGCGTGCGTGCTGTATATGCGTGCATTCCAGGGCTTCAATACTCGAGTCGTCGTTTGCCCCTTGTCTTGTGTGGGTGGTTGAGACGAAGCAGTGGTGGCTGAGAAATGAGCACTTAGTGGTTGAGTGCGAGGTCACAGGAAACAAAAGAGAAAAGAGAATAGAAAAACAACTTGCCACGATGTGTGATACTGCGACCGCTCAGTGCGCGTGAGAAACTTGCTATGCGCGATGCTGTTAGTAGGCTTGTTAGGCTCGGAGCTAAGGTTGTGGACAGTGTCGATTTTGATTGCCAGCACCAAATCGGACGAGAGTATAAGAAATTAAAAGTTCGGTTTGAACCAGGTTCAAGGTGGTTCTGCCTTTCTCGAACGCTGAACCGGACTTGTGGTCCAGTTCGGCACAGCCATCGAACCTCGGACCGAACTTCGGTCAGGTTCGGAAAAGTTCAGGTTCGAACTTTGGTTCTGAACCGAACTGCGGCAACCCTACTGTGGTGGGAGCGAGGTGCTTCGCCCAGCAATGCGTCGTAGAGGTTTTGGCACCTGCGCCATCTCAGTATCAAACTTGGTCTCTTCTACATCCGCCGGTGTCTGGTGAGTGACCACGTTTGCGTTTGCGTCTGATATTTGTTAAGTCAGAAATGTGGTCCAACTGTCCGATAAACCTTTTTCACTGTTTCAAGACGGGGGTAGGTTGGATGGAGCACGCACAGTGTGCCGATGTTGTTGGCAGTGTCGTCATTGTCAACTATCATTCCACCGTCCGTGATCGCCGCCGCTCCCTCCGCATCGTTCTCAACATCCATACCGATTGCGTCAGCACCTGATTCCAAATCGGGCTCGGCGTCCATCGCTTCCACATCAGCTTCACCGAGCAGGCCTTCCAGTACGAATGGCGCGCCGGGTGCATTCACAATCTGTGCTTGGCCCGTCATCTCCACGCCTGGTGCAACTTGCCCACCACTACCGGGTCTTGTCGAGGGTATATGCGCGGCGTGCAGCGAGGGCAGCTCGGAGAAGAATGGAACTTTTTTTTGTGGTTCCAGTCGATGAGGACATGACGCGCCGCAGAGAGGATGTCGGGGGTAGTGTTTCGGCAGCTCCAGCTAAAGCTCGGCTAAAGCCGGCGCCTGAGTCGGCTAAAATGCTAGCCGAGCCGCGCCGCATGTCACCGAGCTGACCTTTTTAGTCGACTTGGGAAAATCGGCGCAAGCCATTGAAAGCCGGCGCAAGCCGGCTCCACGTCACCCGTTGCCATTATGAGCACCCCCCCCCCCTCAAACGCTTCTCTACCGCCTGGGACTCCTGTTCACACACGGAGCACCACCACTGACAGGTATATCGACAGATATGAAGATAGAACTTCAATTTTTTCCCGTCTTGCAACTGAAATGAGCCCTTTTTTCGTTGGACCGATAAGCGCGGAAGCCTTTTTGAATCGTTTCCTACCCCCTCCCTCGGATCCCTCCTCTGTTCCCCAATTCCCCACGGGATTGTTCGACGATTTCATTAAATCGCTCTCACAAATGGAGAGTGCATCGTATGATAAATTTGTGAGTTCTGACCCACGTCGCCCACCGCACTTGTTCTGTGACTAATCCTACCCTTTTAGATTGAAGCCATTTCTCCGCATGTCCCAAGTTTAATCATAGTCAACACATCCCGTTCCTCAGACAAAGCACCGCGTGGCAAATTCCATCTCAAACTGAAGCCCGACTGCTCGGTATATATGCATGGGAAAAGGACAAAAGATGATCTCGACCTCTCTCGCGTGGATTTTGTCATCGAGATGAAATCGGAGGCGGACCCATTTGTCCTCAAAGTTCCGTCTAACCCCAGGGACCACACTTCCAACAGCGGCGACGACTTAAACTCCTTCCTACACCTGACATCTGGTTCACGATCAAATCTAGGCCAGATCACGGCGTATGCCACGGCGATAATGAGCGCTCAGTACCGCACACATACATTCTCGGTTCTCATTATGAAAGACTATGCAAGACTCATTCGATGGGACCGTAGTGGTGCAGTCGTCACCGAACCGATATATTACAATTCGCAACCACACCTTTTCGACTTTCTCGTCCGCTATGGTATCGCAGATTCCGAAGTTCGCGGCCATGATTCTACGGTTCACTCATCATCCACCCCGGAAGAAATTGCACTTGCCAGAGCCATCGTCCCTGAACTGAAAGACGTGGAGTCGTTTCTAGTCCTAACCATACCAGATGATTCAGATCGACCGTCAGAGCGCCGATATATCATCTCCAGCCCAGAACCTCGACCGGATATCCCCGTAGGTCGGTGGACTCGGTCGTTATTCGCCTTGGATGTCAAAGAAAGGCGTCGTGTCCTCGTCAAGGACTCTTGGCGTGTCCTTTTGAAGGACATCAAACCAGAAGGGGAGCTCTATGATCTGCTCCATCGGGGAAAAGTTGACAACATTCCTTCCTGCTTATCGGCTGGTGATGTTGGCGCCGACATCTATCACCAAACTCAAACTCACAAAGTCGGCAACGACATGAATTATAAACTAACTCCTCATCGGCACTACCGTATTGTCCTAGGTACCATAGGGAGGAAGTTGGAGGAATTCAAATGTACTCGGGAGTTTGTAAATGCAATGTATGCTGCCCTGAAAGGTGAGATGACTATTTTCTTAGCAGTTTGTCTATGTAACCTGATTCACATTGTAGCTCACAAAGCTGCTCATGACATTGGGATCCTTCATCGAGACATTAGTCCAGGAAATATCTTGATCGCCTGCGACGATGAATTGGACCATAATGACCCGCATGAATCGAAGATTCAGGGCGGATTACTCATCGATTGGGATCTCTCCAAGGTGATCGACCGAGATGACGAACACAGTGGCAGTACCGCACGCCAGCAAACACGCACTGTAAGTTATTACATGACCCAGTATTCCCGACTCCTGACATATCTTTCCGCCAGGGAACCTGGCAGTTTATGGCTGCTGAGCTTATCGAACGCCCCAAGATCCGCCACACATTCAGTCATGACCTTGAATCATTTTTCTGGGTTCTTATGTGGATTGTTGTGACACGGGTGCCAACTACCTGGGATGAGAGCGCACGCTCAATTTTCATCAACGGGGTGATGAACCCAAAGGTATATTCTAACATCGGAAGCACAGAGAAGTCGACGTGGCTGAAAGCAGGTAATCCGCTGAGGGAGAAAGGATTTCGAATTCGCGACAATCCTATCCTTCACGAGCTTGCGATGGAATTGTATGATTCTGTCGCCGGCCAATATCGTCCACGGCCATCAGACCAAGCGCCGCCTACAAAGCTCAACCCCTACATACTCTCTGGTCGTAGTCTACGCAAGAATCCAGAGGAAGAAGACAAGAATTATGAAATAGGGTTGACGTTTTTGAAGGATTATGACACCCTGCTCAAGCAATTCGAGCAGGCCCTTAACGCCGAGTGGCCCTCCAATGACAAGGCCAGTCCTCAGAGTATTGCACGATCGAATGCTTCGATCCACTTCTATTCCCAATCACAATCCAAGCGGTTGAGGCCTGTAGCGGATGAGGGGGGTCCCTTTAATAAGGTGTCTGGGAGCAAGCGGCGGCAGGGTTAGCAGTGGTTACTATGTTTCTCTCGTGTTTGTTCTGTACGTAAGTTACTGCCTAATGTGCCGTTCAGTATGATGTGATCCGATCCAATCCGATCTGGGTATTTCTGAGTCATGAATCGCGTGATTCAATTGAACGTACGCGACTCAATTTGAACGTACGGTGACTCGACTGACATCGTGGCATGTGCACGCCCATTCACCCTTCTTACTTCCCAAGGTCCTCATCTTGTCTTTGTTATTCCGTTCACTTTCACTCAGTATCCAAAAAAGAATGCTGTATTTAGCGCCAAGATTACAAGTCTACAACACCACATTTTCACTTTGAGTCGTTCGCCCAATGCTTGGTGACAGACCCGCAATCCAACGTCAATGTCATGGACGTAATCTATTTGGTCATTTTGGTCATTTCCCGTGGAGTGCCTGTGGGTAGCGCAAGTCTCGGCCCACAAGCAATACACTGGCCTTCAGGATTTTAGGCCATAAATCCCCTGTTCTCTCGATTCCCCATTTCTCTTGAATCCCCCGTTCTCACTGATCCTTCGTTTTCTCTTCGTGCCATGGCTCCGTGCAAGACAGAACAGCCCCTTGAACCGTCATCAGTAGCTGCACCTGTGGCTGTGGGACGAGCCAATGCCAAGGATGCTTCTCGTTGTTCGAGTGCATGTCCCGTTGGCTCGTCTCTGACTCAACCAAAGGTGACTTTCCTGGGCTCTCTACGTACCTTGAGTCTTGAGACTTACTGGTTAATCCAAGGCAACTACCACCCAACTCGACGCAGTCGCCAATGCCAAAGAATTCGACTTGCAGGGGAAAGACGGTGACGACGAGATATCCGACACATCTGGTCCTCCAAATCCCTTGTCTGAGCTAGAGCCTCAGAACACGGGTTCCCAACAAGCTGACCCCCTCAATGGGCCCGTTGACGTGATTGCAACCCTCGATCTCCTGTACTTCTTCACTGGTATTGAACAACCCACTCAAGGCGGCCCAATAATTTTGAAGCAAGGTCCGCCTCCACCTAAAGTCTGCAAGCTATGCTCGTATGTACAGACTTTCTGATATCCATTCTGCTTTCTTATGACAAACAGCGAGAAATATGGATTCGATAAGTCTATGCTCCCCGGTGTAGCCAGATATATCTACGGGCCAACCACCGCAAACACGAATCTCCGAAGGCATCTCTACCAAGCACACGCTGAGGAGTACGACAAAGCGGTCTTGGAGTATAAATGGACATATAAGCTATCGAGCGAAGTTGGCAATGCATCCACCCACGCTGCTCGAGCATCTCGTAGTTGCAGATGATCAGGTGAGTCCCGACGCTCAGTTAATTCAAGACGGTCCTTGACAACGAGTGGCCCTCCAGTGACAAGGCCAGCTCTCAGCATATTCTGCCATGTAAATATGGTTTGCATCACCCATTCCGGTTCCAAGCGGTCGAGGTCTGTGGCCGAAGAGAAGGCTTTTTATATGGTGTCGGCGAGCAAGCGGCAGGGTTAGCAGTGGTGCAGTGGTATAGCAGTGGTACTGTTGCATCTCTCACGTTTGTACTGTATGTGCGGCGTGCGTTGCCTGTCTGTCCAGTGTGATGTGATCCGATCCGAGTATTCTGAGTCATGAATCTGATTCACATGAACGTACGCGACTCAATTGAACGTACACGATCTAACCGATAACGGTTGACAAGACTGACATCGTGGCATGTGCACGTGCACTCCCTTCGCTGCTTGCGGCTCACCCATTCACTGCCCATCTTACTTCCCAAGGTCCTCATCTCGTCTTAGTTATCCTGTTCACTTGCACTCACTTTGGGTTTAGCGACCGTCAGAACGCCATCAAAGTATCGTTCCCAGGCCCAGCGGTTCGGCGCTTGCACAGTGCACACATTTTGATTTTGAGTCGCTCGCCCAATGCTTGCCGACGGACCCGCAATTCAACGTCAATGTCATGGACGTAATCTATTTGGTTATTTTGGTCATTTTCCGTGGAGTGCCCGTGGGTAGCACAAGTCTCGGCCCACAAGCAATGCACTGGCGTCACAAATCCCCTGTTCTCTCGATTCCCCATTTCTCTTGAATCCCCCGTTCTCACTGATCCTTTGGTTTCTCTTCGTGCCATGGCTCCATGCAAGACAAAACAGCCCCTTGAACCGTCATCAGTAGCTGCACCTGTGGCTGTGGGACGAGTCAATGCCAAGGGTGGTTCTCGTCGCCCGAGCGCACGTCCCGTTGGCTCGTCTCAGACCCGATCAAAGGTGATTTTTCTGGGCCCTCTATGTACCTTTAGTCTTGAGAGACTCACCAGTTAATCTAGGCAACTACCACCCAACTCGACGCAGTCGTCAGTGCCGAAGAATTCGACTTGCAGGGGATAGACGATGACGACGAGATATCTGACATATCTGGTCCTCCAAATCCCTCGCCTAAGCTAGAGCCTCAGAGAACGAGTCCCCAACAAGCTGACGCCCTCAATAGACCAGTTAAATCAAATGTAGCCCTCGATCTTGTGCACTTCTTCACTGGCATGGGTCGTACTAGAGGCAAGCGTTCTTCGAACGGAGAAACGCCTCCACCTAAAATCTGCAAGCTATGCTCGTACGTACGGACTTTCGAATATCTATTCTGTTTTCTTACAACAAGCAGCGAGATATATGGCACCGATAAGTCTACGCTCCCCGATGGTGTAGCTAATTATATCTACGGGCCAAATACCGGAAACACGAATCTTCGACGGCATCTCCGCCAAATACACGCTGAGGAGTACGATGGCGCTGTTTTACAGCACAAGTGGTCATATAAGCTATCGAGCGAATTGGGCGATCCATCTACCCACGATGCTCGCAACAAACGCGACCCCGAGCTCCCATCATTTTCACCAGAGGCGTTCCTGGAGCATCTCGTTCGCTTCGTAGTTGCAGATGATCAGGTGAGTCCCGACGATCTCGCGTGCTTTCACACTCTCACTAGTCTTCAGTCGATTCGTGTTGTAGAATGCCCCGAGTTTCGACAGATGTGTATGGTTCTTTGCAAGACTCTCGTTGACGCCGACATCCCTCGCCGCGATAAGATGAGGGAAGCAGTCATCAGTGAATGGCGGAATTCATTCAAACGGTTGAAATCGGACCTTTCTGTGGGTATAGTCATTTTGTCTTTCCGCTTTGTCAACTGTCTTCGGTCATAGAAATCCTGCGGGCGGATCAGTTTCACTTCAGACGTCTGGTCAAACGCGAACCTAGAGGCCTACTTAGCGTTGACCGCACACTGGATCTCAAGTGACGAGTCAAGTGGACGCCTCGCACTTAATGCTGCACTTATCGGCTTTCATCGCCTCAAGAAGAAACACACAGGCGTCAATATAGCGAAGAATATCTTACACCTACTTGATCGAGCTAATGTTACACTCAAGGTATGTATTTCATATGATATCTATTCGCACGTTTGCCTTACTCTTTGTAGATCGGCCACTTTACGCTCGACAACGCCGAGAACAACGCTGTAGCCATGGAAGAGCTAGAGTCTCTGCTCGCCGAACGTGAGGCGTTTGCCACAGCTGACTTCGATCACCTTAAACATCGCGTCCGGTGTTACGCACACATCATTAACATCTGTTCATCTCACGTCATTTCATCGATGACGTCTGTTTCAAAGGGGTATCTCTCCGAGCTCAAAGTTGCCGTCGATTCAAACCACATAGATTGCGATGACTCCGAGGATGAATTGGATGGTGGTGACATTGATATTGGTGATCACCATATTGACGAGTTGAAGCTGGGTGATTGCTACGATGACCATTCTAACCTTAAGGAATGGGTTGCGGGTATCAAGCGCGATCCCCTCAGGCGTGCTCGCAGAATTATTCGTCTTTTACGCTCTTCGGACCAACGCAGGGAAGGCTTTCGTAAGTTCATCCAAGACGGAAACGAACGACAATGGTTCTCTGAAAAAACTCAGAGTGGCAAACGTCGTATCGTCCAAGTTCCCGAGCTTCAACTTCTGAGGGATGTGAAGACGAGGTGGGATTCGGTTTTTATGATGCTGCGACGTCTAAGAGTTCTCCGGCCGGTAAGTTCATCTCAGCGACTGGACGGTGTTACAGTGGAGACTAATCAAATATCTAATGTAGGCTCTCGATCGGTATCTTAACACTGAATTGGTTGACTTCTCCGATTGGAAGCTGTTGGAAATTGATTGGTACATCCTTGAAGGGTTAGAAACTGTCTTGAGCGTGAGTCGTCTATTTAACCCATGGACAGTCACTCATGTGACAACAGGTTCCGCACGCGTGTCAACAAAGCATGTCGTCCGAATCCACACCGGTTTTGTCGCGTGCGATATCCAGTTTTGAGATGTTTATGACAGAATGGGAAAAACTCGGGGAACAGCACGAGATGCTCCGGCCCTGGACGGAAATCGGCCTGCGGTGGGCAAAGAAATACTACATTCGAATGGACGATACAGACGCTTATGTCGTCACAATGTGTCAGTCTTTGAATCAAGATTTGTCGCTCTAACCTCTGACTTCATTGAACAGTCCTCAACCCTGCTATGCGCCTCTCATGGATCCAAGCTGAATGGGAAGGTCACTATATCCGGCGTGCCAAAGATATCATTCTGGCGCTCGTAAGACTACACAATTCAACTCCTCAGTCATCTTTCTCACGACTTGCAGATGCGTCAGTACCGTAGCCAGAAGTCATCAACGTCTGAAGCTACAACGACGGATTCCCCTGTCCAACCCGATCCAGTGGTTTCTGTGGCTCCAACGCGATTCAAAGTCCAAGATTCTGTATACAAAAAAAAGTCCACACGTAATGTGTCCAGTGTGGATGTTGAATTCCAAAAATATGTTTCGGGTCCAATCTCGTCTGAGGAGACCAACATCCTGCGGTTCTGGGAGGTGAGGTGATTCCTATAATTGAATGGCGTTTTGGTACTACAACTAACTCCCTCAACAGGCTAATAGGTTGGAACTCCCAACACTGTTCTCAATCGCGATGGATTATCTCCCGATCCAGGCAACGTCCGTCCCTTGCGAGCGTGTGTTCTCGTCAGCAAAGGACACGGACACCGCGAAGCGAAACCGAATCAGCCCAATTCTCATGGAGGCCCTTCAAATGCTGAAATATTCACTCAAGAAAGAACGCCTCAACTTCATGAACGGATGGTCAATATCGGAAGCTGCCATGAGTATGTCGGTGCCAACTGGCGAGCTTAGCTCTCTCTTTGTGGATGATCCTGTTGTTTCGTTTGACAATTTGTTGAATGACCTTATTAACTACGATGATTGCGAGTCTTAACCCCAGCTTTTTTACGTCACTGCAATGAGAATATATTTTCCTTGGCCACGTTACTGTCTGTACTGACAGAGATGATCGCACAGCAGTTGCGTGCGATATTGTTGGTGTTTATTTGACATCGGAGTTCGCAATTTAGTGAACCGACGCATCCCCCAAGTTGACTTTACCCATCATTTCTCTCTCTTAACGTTGATGACGACTACGCGCCTTCGAAATCCACGACATACCTCGGAGAAGCGATTCTCTCCCTCAAAGTCAGATATTGTGCGTGTTGGTGGCCGGTACAGAGTATGTAACCTACTCGGTACTGGGGGATCTGGTGAGCTCGACTCTGACTCGAGTTTGACACACTTTCCTGAGTTCGTTAGGGAGTGTCTATCTAGGAAAAGACATTGCGACGGGGGGTGATGTTGCTGTGAAGATAGGGCACCCATGCGGCTTACCTTCAAGGCTCAGTCATGAACACAACGTGTATACAACTATCGCCGGTGGCAGAGGAATCCCTCGAGTACTCTGGTACGGCAAGGAAAGTATATATGAAGTTATTGTCCTCGATCATCTCGGAACTTCACTGGGCGACCTGATCGATCAGCTTGAGTTTGACCACAGGAAGACATTCTCGTACGCCACCCAAATGGTACGTTATATAAAACAAACAATCATACTAAACCTAAACACACCCTCACATGCAGCTCTTAGCAGTCCAGTCACTTCATGATCGACACTACATCCATCGTGACATTAAACCTGGGAATTTCATGATTCGTGCTGATAACCTTCCTCCTACCCTCTTTCTCATCGATTTCGGCTTGGCACGATTGTTCCGTAATCCCGCAACTTATTTACATATCCCTTTCACAACGAATCATTCGATCGTTGGTACCCTTCCGTTCGCATCCATCAGTGGCCAGCAAGGCAATGTCCAGTCGCGTCGTGATGACCTAGAGTCTCTCGCCTATACCATCATTTATTCAGCACTCGGCGAGTTGCCTTGGACCAGCAATTCCGCAGGCAACGACGAGGAGGTAGTCCTCCGTAAGAAAACATCGATCACAGTGGAAGAGCTGTGCGAAGGCTTACCCGCTCCCTTCTGCAAATTCGTCACCTATGTCCGTTCTCTTGGCTTTGACAAGAAACCGGACTATCAGTTCCTTCATTCCATCCTCTTACAGTGCTCGGAAACCGTGACTGATCAGCCCATCAAAGCACCACCCCATGTCAGCGTGGACCGTGCACCTATCTTCACTAGTCGGGTGTAAGTGACCTCGCCCTCTATGAATAGCGGCACTAACTAGATTTATTTAGCCTTCGCTCTTCGACTCGCGCGATTGCTAAACCGTCTCGGTACATACATCAAACACCCGCTCGGGCCACTCGTACAAGGTCCTGGAAGTAGCATGTTTTCGTAGTTTGAGACGTTGGGCTTTGAGGTACATGTAGGCGATGATGTATCACGCGTCGATTTTGTTGTAGAGCTGTAGTTTGATGTATGGGAACTAAGATTTGACTACAATTTTCGCGATCTGGATTGGGAGCTGAGCCGCACTCTAGCCGGAGAAACGCCGGCTATTTTGGCGGCGCGGCTAAGTGGCATGGGTGCCCACGGCGCAGCTCGGCTAACAAGCTGACTGCCCGGCTAATTGTGGCTCGGCTAACGGCTCGGCTCGGCTCTTGTAGCCGCCGAAACACTAGTCGGGGGTGCCAACCTACGGGAAAGAAATGATTTTTTTAGTTTCTGGAGGAGAGGGAGAGAAGTGAAGAGAGGGACTTTGAGGATGCGTCCTGTACTCAGCGGCGCGAGGATAGTCAAAAATTCGAGCGTCAAGGAGAATGTGGGTAGGTCATAGATCTTCATCAATCTTTCCATTTGCGTCCCGTGCAAGGATTTCCTCGACTCGTGACAATCCTGAGATGAGATCGCGAAGAGGAGAGGGAAGGATGCACACCCACCTACGGAGATTGGGTCGTCGATGTCGTCGGGTTTGACTACGTTGCAGAGGAGCACTGACGACACCTTCTGGTCTTGGATGCTGTCGTCGTCTTCAAATATGACACCTGGCGAGTCGATGATCCTCAGGCCACGCTGGAGTTGAACTGAGTGCGACTCCTTCGTGTGTGCCGTTGTATCTATATATATTCAGCCTAGGGAAACACGACGACGCACCTTGGCCCGTTTGAGCGTGTTGATCAGACTGCTTTTGCTGATGATGAGGAAGGTAACGACACCGACGGTGGCGATCGGTTTGTACGCCTTGAGGAGGCGGAGTAATGCCGGGGTCGTGCCAGATGCCAGGTTCGTACGCTGATGCGGATGCGCAGAGTTCGACGTGTGGAGCTTGACACAGCAGGTCCTGAATGAGCTGCAGCACTGTTTTGAGACGTTCATCCAACGGTCAACGCTTTCGATGGATTGGACATGATATGTCGTGCATCTGATGGGATAATAGATTCATGGGTCAGTACTGCTACTGATTAGTGTCAGTGGTGTTGAAGGAGAACAACGCGAGACAAAGTCTGCGTACTAAATGGCACAGTGTTCAAGCCTGTCATTCTCGGGACAGCGGGAAAGGATGTGAGGTGTGAAGGTGAGGGAAGGAACAGAGGAGTGGTCCACCGTTCGCAGCCACCGCTGTTCGAGTGTCGGGGAGAGCGGGTGCTGATTGATAAGGAAGCGGGAGCAGTGGAGCAAGGGCGCGATCTGGTGGATGAATTCAAATTGACGGGCGACGGTGAAAAGGGGGCAGCAGGGAACGATCAAACGTGATAGGGGCTGGTACAGTACACCGAATGCAGGGCCATGGACGGTAACAGTGGCGAGGGTGAACATGAGAAAAGAAGGGGATATGATCGCAGCCGTGCAGGATCCGATGGTGATGGTGTGGCAGGGGGGTGGTGATGGTGACAGGGAGCGAGCAGGACTGAGTAGAGCGTTGCATCGACCGTGGATGTGGTGATGGTGATGATGAACTCACGCACTTGCTCTGCTCTGTCCTCCTCTCTACGGTTTCTGTGAGCGACATTTTCTTTTCGAACGTGAATGTAGTGACAGCAAAGGGGGTCAAGAGTGCGATGGGACCATGAAGATGATGGAAGGAAAGAAAAGAGGGGTTGAAACGAATGATGAGAACGTCGCGCTTCATAGCAGACATTGGATAGGGGTCTCGGAAGCTAGTGGAGCGGGACAAAAAGGAATAGTGACCACTTGGAGAGTCGATCGATGTACTGAAAAGTAAAAGACATAAAAGGAAGTTGACGAAAAAGGAGAAAAACGTGAGTTGTGTTACATAAAAGGCAAAACTCGAATTTCCATTTAGTGGCTTTATATTATAGTAGATTTAGCAGTCGCGGTGACCGCAATGCGTTGCCACCTACAGTTTCGCATACAATAAGGCACTTATCACACGCCCGGACGCACCCACCACCTTCTACTACCCCAACCCCCACAGCTAGACCACTTCATCGCTTATGCTCTTCACCGCACGACGCTGCACTCATCATTAACATTCACCGCGCTGTATGCTTGCTTCCAAGATTATTTGTGACGACACTTACTTTAACAAGTCCGCTTCAGGAGATCAACCAGATGGAGCGGGAGATGTGCTCCTACCTGGAGTGGCAGCTTAACGTCGATCCTACGACGTTACGCGATTTTCAAGCTCAGGTCCAGCAAGACTTCGCTGATCCAGGCCCCTATCCACTGATGGTACTCCCTCAGCCAGCACCTGCTTCATTCTCGCACCAAAGTACGGGAAATAATATAAACTCAAGTACGGGTTCCTCCTCTATTGCTTCCCGCGTACCCTTGTCCAAAGACACTCCCGTTACTCCCAGTCCCTCAATCTGAACATACCCCTCATCCCCCCTCATCCCCGATACCCCGGAGGCCTCCACTCGGCTTCGACCTCTCCCGCGTCATAGGTTTCACCTGCCCGATGCTCACAGGTTGTGTCAGCAGATTCGAAGCCCAGGTCGAGGGTCCTGTCATCCCGCACAGCCACGGATCAAACTCTACCCTAGTAAAGCCTGCTAAGGCTGTTGCGTCAGCCGCCCTTACTTCGTTGGCTGTAGCTCCCAAAAAGCCAAAGTCGGCGTGTGGTCAATTTGTGTATGCGACACGGGCTGATCTGGTAATCGCCCTGAGTCCCCTCCTATACTATACATAGACTGACCCCTCTTTGCTTGCCCAGACCGTCTATTTCAGGTCGCTGTTTACCGTGGATCATCATTGATGCAATCCCATGCTTTCGCAAGTTGCAACCCAACAAGGTCCCTATGCCAGAGGAGCAGTGGGAGTGTACGAAGGGTGTCCTCTTTTCCCACTTCACCGTTGAGGGGCCAGCCGTAAGCACGCCATTTAATCCATCCGTTTTGGTTGTCTGCTCGTTGACTGGGTCCCCCACAGATCTTCCTCTTCCACCCCGTCGCTGAGTCTTTTGGCATGAGCACTTGGCAGGTGCCTTTCTCGTCATGGCAAACTATGCTTATGCAACTCACATTCTCCTTTTTCTTCGAGGACATGTTCCACTATTTCTGTTCGTTTTTGCCTGTTCACTTTCCCCCGGGGCGCTCTCTGACGCACGCAACCCTCCCAATATTTTCCGCCGCTCATCAACTCCTCCACACACCCTTGCTTTACAAACATATTCACAAGCTCCACCACAAGTATTCTGCACCCTTCGGTCTCGCCGCTGAGTACGCACATCCTCTCGAAGTCATGATCCTTGGAACGGGCACAATTCTCGGACCACTCTCTACTGTTGGGTCAAGCAAGACTTGCACATAGTCACCATGTGCATCTGGATCACCCTCCGTCTTTTCCAGGCCATTGATGCCCATTCCGGATACGGTAAGTCTATGTCGTCGTCGTGCTCGCGCTTGATGACGAAAATGGAGTCACTGACACTGACACTTACACTTCTCTTCCCACGTGAAGACTTCCCCTAGTCGCTCCAGCACATTGTTCCATTTTAGTCGAGCGTGGAGTACCATGACTTCCACCACATGGCGTTCGTGAAAAACTTTTCTACCTCGTTCCGCTGATGGGACCGCCTCCTCGGAACCGACAAGAAGTATCTGGTGTACGGCGAGCGGGTGTGCGCTGCTACGAAGGGTCTCGATGCTGCTCAGCGTAAGGTTGTTGAGGAAAAGATGGTAGTGGCGGAAGAAGAGGCAATACCAATGTAATCACATACATTTCTAGCAATTGGTAGAATTATGTTTTGAAACCATGCAATTAGTATCGTGAGGTATGCTTGGAATGGGCTGTGTCAGAGTGCCCACCAGCCACTTTGAGTGCATGGGTATGGGGGTATTATACCTTGAAACCCTTTCTGACCTTGTCTGTCTAGACAGGTACCCTTACCCCTCATGGCATTTTCAGTATTTGTCAAATTTGGAAAATATTTTCTGGCCTTTGCAAATTCAGAAAATATTTTCTGGCCTTTGCAAATTCAGAAAATAGTTTCCAGCCTTTGCAAATCTGGGGAAATATTTTCAGGCCTTTTCCAAATATTTTTAGGACCTTTGCAAATATATGGCAAATTTGGTAGGGAGGGTTTTCCAGATGTCCTCGGATGTGGCAAGCGCTTTACGAGCAGCTCAAGTTTTTCTTCAACCTCTATTTCCTCCTCGTCGCCCTATCCCAATTCATTCCTGCCTTCAGAACTGGTGCGCTCTCATTCTCTCCGTAATATTGTCGCTTTTTTTGAGTCAATCTGACATCCTTATCCCCCCTTTCCTACATCCTCGGTAGGTTTCCTTATAACATACATCGCCCCGCTCGCCTTCGTTCTTCTCGTCACTATGGGCCTATGACAACTATAAGCTCAATCTACGCGACCGTGAGGCCAACTTGGCACGCTACCTTATCCTTGCCTCGGGTGCTTCATCTCCTTCCGACGAGGAAGAGCTATTGCATTCGTTGTTCGAAGGTGATTTCCCACCCACACGCTCCGTCCTATCTTCCTCCATACGTGTCGGCGACCTCGTCCTGTTAGAGAAGAATCAGCGGGTACTGGCCGACCTCATCCTACTGCGCACGTCCAACTCGTTAGGAACTTGCTTCATCCGCACCGACCAACTGGATGGCGAGACTGATTGGAAGCTGCGCGTCGCTGGTGAAGCTGCCCTTCGACCATGAACTCCTCAACCTTGACACTGAGATCTACGGTGCATCTCTCAAAGCTGATTCCACCCCACCCCCCACCCCCGTGTTTGCTCATACTCCTCCCGTTCCCGCAGCGGATGTTCCTAGCAAGGACATCCATACATTTATTGGCACATTTACAATTAACACACCGCCCACTGTATCCTCGAACGAGGTGCCCATGTCCAAGTACCGACGATCAAGCCGCTCTCTGCGGAGAACATGCTATGGGCGAATACCATGCTTGCTGCGGGGTCCGCTATCGGGTTTGTGGTATATGCTGGGCCAGAGATGTGCACGGTGATGAACACGAGTCACCTGCAGACAAAAGTTGGGCTACTGGATACAAAATCAGTCGACTCGCCAAGGTGTGTCTTTCTTGGTCCTGCCTGGTTCAGCGCGTGCTAATTGTGTATCAAAGATTCTTTGTGCAGTATCTTTCGTGCTGTCTGTGGTGCTCGTTGCGTTGAACGGGTTCCGTGGATTCTGGTACATCTAGTCATCTACGTGTTCTGATTCTTGGGTTTATTCTCATCTATTATCCCTATCAGGTGGGCCATTCCGTCATGGTGAAGATTGTGCAGCGTAACGACTGGCTTGAAGACGAGACAGCCAAACATAGCATGTGAAGGGTGGCGCAGAGCCCATATGGTGCGGGTCATCAGCGAAAGGTGGAGTGTCCGCATGTATACACCTGATCTTGTCAAGAGTGCTGCGAGTTGCACCTCTCTGCCTCTGAGTGGAGTGACGCACGCCCTGAATACATTTGCACAAACTCACGATTGGGAACGAGTTGCCTTGCCCACCCTCAAACTGGTGCTGCATTATGCAGACATTTTTATGTCTTTAATGGTCGGGTACAGTGGCTGGGTACGGGTATACGAACGGTTTGCAGCATTTGATGTCCCATTTTGTGCCTTAAACATCCTTAGGTGCTTAGTTACCTTATTTGTTTACCTAGTCAGATGTTGAAATATATTATTTTCACGAAAATCTTAATTTCCTGAAAGTGACTTAGTGTCTTAATATACTTAATTTAAGTGCATTAAGTGAGGTTTCAGAAATCGACTCTACTGAAATTAAGTAATGACTGTCTTAATCAAATTTTACTTAAATTTACTTAATTTGCCACTTAAGACAAGTTAAGATGGGGTTAAGACAAAATAAGTAATTTGATGTTTTCCTGATGTAGGGCCTAACTTGAAGTTAGGGATAGTCTGAAACAATGAGTCATGAGGCAGTGAGGCAATGAGATACGAGGCATGAGATAGTACAGTGACAGTCCATTGAGAACACTCTTTGGCATCTGCCATGAGATGATAAGCCCATGACAGTAACAAGTCCTCAGTCCACAACAGTCAGAGCAACTCTGATGGCCTTTCCACTTGGGTGGGGGCTTGTCATAGCATAAAATTCATCTGTACTGTACATACACACATAAATGACATAAAATAAAACTTGCATAAAAGGTTTGACTTGTAGAAGTGACATCGGAAGGTGTCACATGACTGGAAGGGATGGGGGAGAGCTAGGACACTCAGACCGTTGGTGAGCCGAGCTGAGCCAAGCGGCCCAAGCCATCTGACGGCTTAATGGCTCCGAGCTGTTTCGAAATTGCTATATACTGTATGGCTTATTAACAGGTTGTGGGCATACCGCCGCATACGACGCAGGGAACCTAGCAGCAAGATGATCGCGCAACGAACAAGGACCAAAATCGAGCAAGGGCGAGAAGAGGGAAAAGATCAGGCAGTGGGTTTTTCGAGAACACAAGATTGGATGACACTTAGCTGAGTACACATCACGCTATTTAATTACATGACACCTTTTTGTACTGCAAGCGTACGAAGGGGCATAAGAAGAATACAAGGAGTTTGCCACCTTTCTGAGAAGCGATCATGACACACATCATGAGTATGATCAGGCAAAGCCCCACGGAACAGAGCGCGTGCAAGGAGCACCTTTTCTACATCCCTGCTGCCGCCTCCCAAATCGAAAGCGGCCAAGCTGGGAGAATGTCCATCTTTGTTCCAGGGCTAAGAGGACCAAAAGGACCAGGCGCATTCTTTTTCGGCGGCGAGCTGCCTGCGGTGGTGTAGTGCAAGCCCAGCGGCGAGAAGGATGATGACTCCTGTGAGGTAGAGCGGGACTGCAATCGCCTTGGCGGGTGGTGCGTTATGGGCTGCCGCGACTTGTGGCTCGCTTCCGTTCCCGCCTACGCCGCCGCCGCTGCCATTGCTACCGGGAGTTGAGGTAGCGGCCGAGTTGGGGGATGGGCTGGCTGCGCTTGTGGGTGAAAGGATTGTCCCTGCTACCGCGAATCGTGGAGGGTGCAGGCGCGGGGTACAGCGTGGGTGGCCTGGAGAAGGACGGGATCATTGGATGGTTCCAGTTGATGAAGACTTGGTGCACTACCGCGAGAATGTCACGCGTGCTATCCTGTATGAAAAAAAAAATGTGGATAGGTCGTAAATCGATCATTTCCTCAGTCAACCCCTGTACCCGTGCAAGGATCTCCTGAACTGGCGCAGTCTTGAGTTGAGACCGCGAAGAGGAGCAGACCCACACACGGAGTTGGGTCGTCAATGTCTTGAGGCCCGAGTTTGACAACATTGGGCAAGTGTACAGACAGCTCCTTCTGGCCTCGGATGCTATCGCCACTTGGCGAGTCGAGAACTGCCGCAAACTTCTCGGGCTCGGTGCCAGTGCGACGACACAACTTCTGACGCGTTTGAATGTGTTGATCACATTACTCTTGCCGACGTTGGAAGAGTTGACGACGCCGACGATGACTGTCGACGTACCGCACGTGGTCACGTGCAGATACGAAGAGTTATACTGCGGCTAACAGCGCCACATAGCAGACACTGCCAAGACACTGCCAAGCCAAAGCATCGCCAGCCACCAGCGCAGCCTCTCTGGCACCGCCCCGCCCACTTGGTCGCCCACGACGGCAACCCCGACGCTGTTGGCAGCTAAACGATGCTTTTCTTCCGCCGCCACCCTCGCTTCACCCTCCTCCTTTCCGTCCTCCTTGTCGTCTCCCTCCTTCTACTCACACTCTCCCCCTTCCCATCCTTGCAGCCGCCCTCTGAACCACCAACATCGACTCAACCTCTCAACTCTTCCACTGCCCCTCATGGGCTTGCCTCGCGTGTACGACGCGCAGAACGCGCATACCGGAAGATGCTTCTTGGACGCGATGCCCTCATCTCCAAAGTGGGACCTACACCTCACAATGTTGCTCTGTGCGTCCCACCCTACCCTTCACTTTTTTTCGGCTAATTAAAGCTCTCACGACATCAGATTTCCACCAGATAAGGAGCCGTGGCCACCGTATACAGTTTGTAAGTCCCTTCTCTAATGCGCAGCCACGAGCGCCTATCGGACGATGCTCTTAGGGGACTTTTTTCCACCCGCCTTTTTCTGCCCACACGAGCTGGAACGCGTGGGAGACCTTGGTGACGGTGGGAAATGGGTCTGTGGATTATCCCAGTTGCAAGAAAAGGAGGATTGTGTTGTCTATTCCATCGGTACACTCGAATCCTCATCATCCACCTTCGAGACACGTTGATCCGTGTTCCTTTCCCCCTTTTCTACAGGACCTCCTGCGGATGCATCTTTCGAAGCTGAGCTGCTCGCACGTACCCGTCACTGCCAACTTTTTATCTTTGACCACACCTCGTCGTCTCTTCCTCGCGGGCTCCCAACCCACGCGACTTCACCGGCTAGGTTCGACGAATTTTATGCTCCACTAGACGCGTTGAATTACGACGACAAACTCGATTACTGGGACTCTCGCCACATACTACAGCGTGCTCACTTCAAGCCGTACCGTATCGCCGGTTTCGACGCCCACGGCGCAGGTGACACACCGAAAACCTACACGCTCGAATCACTCATGCGTCAGAATGGTGTGGCCATATTTCAATTCGTTTTCACAATCCTTTGCTCCTTCCTCATTTTTCTGCTTTACAGGACATACCCACATCGACGTTTTGAAGATCGACCTCGAAGGTTGGGAATTCGACACGCTTACAACTTTCCTCATGCCCGGCCCAGAATTTACTGATGAAAGACCGCGAATTCCGCCCGTGTCGCAAATGTTGCTCGAGTTACACTTGTGGAACCGCGGGTTCTCGGATTTGCTGAACTGGTGGAGCACACTAGAGCGTGCTGGGTTGCGCGCAGTAGCTCGGGAACCAAACTTGGTCTATCAAAATTATAATCGCATGCAAGGCGCCGAGCTAGCCGAGGTGCGTCACCTTCGAATTTCCCAGATCCCTCGGAGGACCTTGTTAATAACTGACGTGGTAGTATACATTCCTCAACGTCGCGGAGCCGAATGTATTCATTTCGGATGAAGTTCTGGACCCGTCTCCGTTCACTACCCCTCTGCCAGCACTGCCACCAGATGCTTTGAAACTACCTCTCGCACCTGTCCACGAAGAAGACGAACGTGTCCGCTAACGGAACATCGCGGCTTTCACACATGGTATTTGACCTGATGAGTTGTATATCTGAAGGTTATGCATTTGGGATCTCTGTACATGTAGTTGACATTGCTACAGGGTTGTCCGTGGCATGCGTAGTTAACACTGTAAAAGACTTATGTGCCATGCTAACTTACTCCCGATACCCTAAACTGAGATTCAAGGGCACAGACAAACTTTGGGGTTGCAGAGATTATTCCAGTCTTAAAAATAATGGATATCGATGTCCAGATTTGAGGTGGCGGGAGATCTACTACCCCCCTCCAAAAAAAAAATCCCGGTAAACAAATGACTGCTTACTTGGTGACCCAAGCACTAACTACTGGTTGAACCTGTTTCGCTTTCCAAAAGACCGTGGGCATTGACATTGACACGCGCGATGTCAGACGGATGAGTCCAATAGCCAGCAGGGGTGGCCGTACGGACAGGTATTTTACCCCCAAAGTGCGTATCTGAGAGATTTCACAGCCTATGGGGGAGAGATGCTTCTCTCCCAGGACACGAGTTTCGAAGGTAAAATTGCTACCGAGACTCCCAGATGCGAATCGCAATGGAACGCGATGGTGTACAGCGTAGCGGCAATAGGCAAAGACGATAGTGGCGGCGGAGACGGAGGATGGGGCGCACGACGACTCAGAATACGGGGGCAAATGACCTGAGATGTTGGAACTCGATGGACGTGCCCGAGGGGAGATGAGAGTGCAGCCATAATATTAATAAGCGGCGGAGATGGAAGCTGGAAGGCTGGGGTTGCGAACGACGATACTGTACACCTGCGACTGTTTCATCTCCTTTTCTTTGTTCTTACTTGAGACTGGACGATACCCTATTATCGGGTCGAAAAGACGGCTTCCCACGAGACGTCAAGCTGGAAGAGGAAAGTGTTGTCACGGTACTGTATTGCGATCTGGTTAGCAATTCACAATATAATATGCTGTAATCTCACAAGGTGGCTACAGATTTGGTGGGCAATTGTCTTCCGCCAGCCTGGCGGTATGTCTCTGTCGCGCTTACACCGGCGAACACTCTGCTGCTTGTTCTGTCTGCTCTCCATCACTTGTCTAGTCTTGGCTCTGTTTCAACTGTCACCTGCGCCCAAGAGTAGACCTAGAACAGGGGCCGCCCGTCATGAAATTTTTCCTGACACCAATTTCATAACCGCGCAAGTAGGTTCACCGTCCAAAAAATCATTCGCATGGAAATCTGGTGAAAGGTACCTTGCCTATCTTCCACATAGCGGATTCCACAATCAACGCATCGCGCTCGAAAACGCACTCACCCTCGCTCGCATCCTCAACAGAACGCTTCTTGTACCTCCCATACGACTTGGAAACAATCCCATTAGCTATCATAACTTTGATGACCTCCGCCGCTTCCTGATTCTCTCTGGAAAGCGGGGCTTACATCACTGCTCAAACGTTGCCTCGCACGTTTCTCCTCCTCCCGAGTGCTGGGACTATTTTGACTATACTCACGTCTCATGGGACTGGCTCGTCGATCTCTCATCCATCGCCGCCGAGCAGCCTCTTTTTCACCACGAGACCCTAACCTACCCTTGGCTCGAGAGCCCGCCTCTGGACAGAGACACTCTCACGCTCAAAGATCAGACTGCTTACGACTTTCGCTATGTGGACTATACGCCTGCACGAGACGCGCCGGCGCATCCGCGTTACCTGATGGCATGCCCAATTTCCTCCCTCGCGGCTTCTAGATTGCCACTCATCCAGCTCGGATCGCTGTTCGGTTCAGCCCGATTGCATCTGACTGACCATGGGAATATGGCCACACGGACGGCGATTCGTGAGCGCATGAGGTTTACAAACCTTCATCTCGGAACAGCATCGACGGCTGCCGTGAATGCGCTCGGTGGGCAAGACGCCTTCCTCGCCGCGCACGTTCGAGTATCGAATGGCCCGTTCAACGCGCTGCGCGAACGGACCGTACGTTCGATCTGGTATAGACTGGTCGCTTGTGCACTGCGAAGCGTCAATGCCAGTGCTGGTATCGCTGAGATACATGAGCTCGAAAATCTGCTTGTGCCGACCAACGGCGTGCTCCCCCCTCCTGCACAGGAGCCGCTAGTCGACTCTGCGCCACCGATAGTGGTACCGCTGGGAGGAGTGATGCCTAGATCGGTGCAGGTTAGATGCACGGGAAAACCGCATAGGGAACCCAAGTTAGTTCCGTTGAATGTGCCTCTGTTCGTCGCCACTGACGTAGAGGATGCGCTGGTGCTCGCACCGCTGCGGGCGGCGTTCCCATGTATGATCTTATTGCGGGATTTGGCGGAGATCCCCGAGGTGCGAAGGCTCGACCGACTGGTCAGTGCGGATGATGGTGTTCGCCTTGGGTCGTTTCTGGCACCACTGCTGGACGCGGCGATCGTGGCGCAGGCGTGGGCGGTGGTGGGCACAGATGGTAGTACCTTTAGCACGTATGTCGAGGACTTGCTGTGGCGGTGGGAACACGGGCATCAGATCGTGGAACGTGGATAATATACAGTACTGTATATTCGATGACGAAAGAAATTGTGGCGTCCCTCGATAGCCGAAACGTCCGTTTTAGTGACCAACGTTAGAGTAGAGCTCATACAGCGGGGACCAAGAAGGGGCTTTGATACGGGTGAAGTTGTGCCGTACTGTATTGGTATGGAACGATGGAACGAACGCTGCGGCGTTTAGAAAGCCGTGTGCAAGCGCGGGGAGGAGAGATATCCTCGCACTGACAAGTCCGCGGGGCCCGGCCCTTCCTCAAACGTCCCTTCCATATCCAAGGAGGTCATGGTCCCTCAATTTCCAGGTTTCCTCCTCCCTGTCACTCTCTTTCTCCCCCTCCTTCTCCCCCTCCTCTCCCTCCATGCCCCTTCAAAATGTCCTTGACCAGGCATCCCAAAAGATGGACATGAGCTCAAGTCTGCCCTCACTTTCTCCTCCTTTCCTTGATTGACCAATACCCCCAGTCGCTGCTCTCTCTTTTCTCCTCTGGGACATTTTGATCACCCTCGATCTGGAAGTCGATGCCATCTGGTCGTGCGTACTTTTTTTTTGCTCCGGCATCGCATTCTCTCATCTCTCCTTCAGAAGGACCAATACATCCTATTCCAAATGGCTTTACTTCTTCGTCCGCTACTTCGCAGTGGCCATGCAAATGTACTTCTACCCACCTTACCTTATTCGTCATACCGACTACTCACCTTCCCTCTCCAGTTCTTTGCTCTTCGTCGGTACCGAACTTTCCATCGGCTTTCATTATACTGAAAGCGACTGCGTCAAATGGTATATCTTCCAAGAGGTCGGAACTCAGCTCCTCGTCGCCGCCGTAGAGTCTATCCTTATCGTACGCGGTATGTTATCCATCTTCCTAACCTTCATCCCCACCGACTATTCACCGATTATTTTATTCATTTCCCTCAAGTACATGCGCTCTACGATCGCAATCGCAACGTCATCGTGCCACTTGTCGTTCTTTTCCTCCTCGAGAATCTCGCTATGATGGTCACCCTCATATTCGTTGTCCCCGGTGTACATTTTGATGCCACCTGCACCGTGGTTCGTTCCCCACCTAGCCTCATCATCTTCGCGTATGGCCATATCCTCTTGACCGCGTCTGCTATTCTCATCTTGGTCTTTTACAGCGCTGCCTTCGTTTCATTTGAATCCGTTCTTTTCATCCTTACACTCATCAAGTTCCTCGTTGCCCTCCGCAGTGGCTGGGGCCGCACTCCCGTTGTCTTCCTCCTCGTGCGTGATGGTACATGGGCCTTCATCCTTATATTCGGTTCGCCATCCTTGCCCTTTTCTGTTTTCCACCATTCTTGCTCACCTTCCCCACTTCCACCCAGTAACTCTCTGCATCAACGCAGGGTTTTATGTCGGCGAGGGAGACACTGCCATTGCAGCCATCGCATTCCCGTGGTTGCTCTCGATCGAGTCTTTCGCAGGTGCACGCATTGTGCTCAACCTTCACGCGATTTCCTTCGATCTTTCGACCAACGCTCCCGACACAACTGTCGATGGCGCATTATCCTCACACATCGTATTCACGACCCACTCGACGGAGGAAGGCAACCGCCCGCATACCCCCAGCGTGAGGTGGGATTGGGGAGGCTTTCAAGAGTACCCACACGGTGAACGCAGCAGACACGCTACTACCAGTCGAAGTGGCACCGGTACAACAAGCGAGAATTATGAGATGACGTCAACGATCGGTTCCAGCAGCATGGGTAATCGCAAGCACTGTGCCAAGGCCAGTACTTCACCGGCTTCACCCACCCAACACACCAATTTGAGCACGTGCTCGGGTACGTGTGTCGAGGCTGGGATACTAGAGGAAGACGGATAGCGCGTCAGCTCTTTTATTCGAAAGCAACATTTGGTGCGCCCAAAGTTTTGTGCATTTCATTGATAGCTGCTGATGATAGTATTGTACTAGACATCCTCGTAATGGACAGCCACTTTGGATGTCAGGTGGCCCTCGCGCATCTGTGCCCTTCCCGATTATCACTTCGCATTGGTGGCGAGGTACATTGCCGGACAAGGTGGATGGCCAGTCTTCACATACATTTGTCGGAGTACTCGATTTCTAGTAGTCGAGGTTGACGAGGAGGTTCGCCACTGCCCACCAGCGTTGTGCGCTGTCTCGGCTTAAGACAATTACTAGATACGCAATTTGGGTGTTAGACGCCTTCGTGGACGCCTTTCACCGTTGTTGTACTCTGCTAATTGTCGCTAAACTAGGTGACATGACCCCGACGTCCCGCTGGGGCACTGCCACACCAGTTGTCTTGTGGGTCCCGAAATGGAATCTTCCACAGTCTCTGCAGCTGTACTGTGTACGTGTACAGCTTGTTGTCAGAATGGCTTGTAGTTTGGGCCCTGGTAACACGTACCTTGAGGATTGGTTTATTCTTACTGTACCCAGGCCGGGGCACAATAGCGAGACGGCTCGGACTCCCCAACCATCAAAGAACAATGACTCTAGACGCCGGGTCGCTCCATTTAATACCACGATACCGCCAACCAATGCCATATTAACCACGCATACTCATGGTGTTAGGCTGCAAGAAATCGTCGTCTCATTCTCATCCTTGGACACAAAACTCCTTCCCAGGTGGAAAATCATACTTACCATCCATGCTATTCGGACAGATGTTACCGGTTACGGGCTCACCGTACATGGGCGCGGCGGCGCTGCCAGCGATGCCCATCCCCGCATCTAGCCCGATGGTCCTTACAACGCAGATGTATGCACCTGTTCAAACTATCCCGGTGCCGGTCGCCGTGCAGCAGCAGCCTTCTCCCGCAGTTCAAATACTACAAGTCACCCCTTCTCCCGTTGTCGCCGCCCTTCCCTCAACCTACACAGTCCTTCAGACTCCTCAACCCGCACCGCATGTTCCCTCTCCAGTAATTCAAAGTTCTATTCCCGTACAGCCCTCACCACCTCAGGTCGTCCATTCCATATGCCATGATCATCATCTCGTCTCAGCACCCTCACAGCATCAGGAGCAACAGCAACAGGGATCTCCTGGCAAATTTACTGTCAATCTTTATGTGAACACGCCCGAACATCGGTCGAGGCAGTTGGATGACAGGTCTCCGTCCCCAACGTCAAACCTGCAACTATGGGAGCAACAGCAGGAGTGGCAGCAGCAGCAGCAGCAACAACAGCAGGAGTGGCAGTTGCAGCTGCAGCAACAACAACAGCATTGGGAGGAGCGTCAGCAACAACAACAACAGCAGTGGCAGCACCAGCTACAGCAACAGCAGCTACAGCAACGAGGACGACCGCAATCAGCCCGACCGCCGACCGTCCAACCTCCCACTCCTTCTTCATTCAATATCAGCATCTCCGCTCACCAGCCAAGGCAGCCAGGGTTGGTTTATCTAACAACTCCCACTCCACCGACCCGCTAGCTGGATCGGTGGTACTTTTTGGCCGATCAGATGAAATTTTTGTCGAAGAACGCCCGCCTTGTCCCACTGCCCACTGTGTCCTTTTGTAGATCTCTAATATTTAAACTGCATGCTCCACGATTTGAGGTCGTTGCTCTTGACCGTTTTTGATAGATGTCTCCAACCGCTATTGACTCTTAAGATCGACATAACGACCCAATGATGTTGAATAATTTTACGATGACTTTTATCCAACGTGCCGCTTCTGACAGTCGAAGAGAGTATCATTACCGCGACTTCAATAGAATTCAACTCCATCTGTCCAAATCGACAGTCCCGTGGAAAACCCGCGATGGACGCATTTATGATCAAATAAATATATCGTTCAATCATAGAGATCTAACCAGTCCATCTCTTCATAGCGCCCACTCTGCCCTCGATACTCGCAATCTCGCCCATCAGCACGAGATGCCGCTCCTCCAACATCTCCAACGCATCCTCCGAACCGTTGTCAGCTGCGCGCATATTAATCGAGGGTCGCATAGATGACGATGCCGACGGCATCATGGGAGCTTCGCGAGGGCTGTGCTGCCGCTGCTGCGCTGTTGCCACGCCGCGTGTATCATTCGGAAGTGGTAGACGCATCATAAGTGAGCCCGTTGGCGTCGCACTCCTGCGTGACAGCATCGACATCGCCGAACCAGGGCGCGGGCTCGGGCTAGGGCTCGGTGGCGCATCGCTTGCGCTCGCGCCGTCGCTTTCGTCCTCACCACCAACATCCAACGCAAACACGGCCGTTCCGTCCAACTTGCTCGATTCGTCGTCCCGCCATGCGCTGGGGCTGCAGCGGGCGGCTTCGGCCGGCCAGGACTCGGCAAAGTCCAGTGGCTCCGGCGGCTCTGTCGCGAATCGGAGCGTCTTGGTCCTTGAAGGGCCAACCGTGCTGCCGCGCGGTGTGCGGCCGGCAGCGAGGACTTTCTTACGCGCGCTTAAACCGATGCAGTCTACTAGCTGCCGCATCGCCTCGCGGTCGGATACGGGACGACGTCGTGGAGCAGTGCGCGTACGCCTGAGCGTGCTCGCACATGAGATAATGCCGATGCCACCTCGCATTGGTGTAGCAAGCTCGCTGTTGCCAAATGCGGCGGGTGTGGGCGTCTGAGGAACTTGAGATTGGTGGTACGAGAGGGAGAGAGCCGGTGGTGGTGGTGCAGCTGCTGGGGTAGTGGTGGTGATGGGGGAAAAATCCGGAAATGCGCCGACCAAGGGACCCCATGAGAAGCCGACAAAGAAAGACTCGGCATCCTGGCGAAGAATGGATCGCGGTGTCATGCGTAGAGTAGAGAGCGCGGGAGAACTGCCATCATCAGATGGTTGAAAGAGGGCCGAAAAGTCAAATGGCGAATTTGTTGGTTGTTCTTGATGTGGGTCGGGGAGGCGAGGCTCGCGCTCCCCCGGAAGGTCTTCGTTGTAGGTGAATTGCGGGAGATGGAGGTCGGAAGGATAGCGCTCTGATCCTTGTATGAGGAATCTTAGACAGTAGAGTAAACGTTTTCATACCAGAGTGAAGAGTTTCCCATCTTGTACCATCAAAGAACGGGTGCTGCATAACCTCTTTTGTTCCATGACGGCCGAGACGAACTTGGGCATCAGTGAGTAAACTACAGGAAGTACGATCACGCAGGTTCAAGGAAACACCAACTCAACCCACGTACTGAATCAGTAAATCTCGGAGTTCAGTCGAGACGGACACACTCGTATGAAACGTGAGACTCGACCTAAAGTCAATAATTTTGAGATATGTTGACCGGATGTCGCGCGCGAAGAAAGGGGCGACACCGTAAGCCATCTCGTATATCATGGCCCCAGTGCTCCACCAATCTGTCTCGACGCCATATCCGCCTTCGCCCATATTCATCCCCCCTTCGTCAGCCTCATCAGCAGACATCTCCATGGCAACGAGAGCCGATTCATGAGCCTGAAGAATTTCGGGCGAGATATAATCGCACGTTCCACAAGGAACGCAACAATACTCTGGGGGCACAAGGCGAGAGCCGGGAACGAGTGGTGCAGCAGAGCCGAAGTCGATGAGCCGAACATGTGCGATACGATCAAGTACAAAGTTGTGCGGTTTGACGTCGCTTCGTGATGCATGAGCATTATCACAAGTAGCGGATATGAAGGGTGGGGACATGCCGGTGTACAAAACCCTGCGAATGGCACCATGCGATGGCGCTGATTACTTGCGGAAGCCACCATTGCAGGTCAACCTCTCGAATCCGCTCAAGGGGAGTTGACTCGAGAACGTCCCAAAGCGTGCCACCTTCTATGTAGTCCATGACAAGTTTGAGGTGTGTACTGGTCTGGAAAGCACATAGGAGGTGCGGAGCCCAGACCGAATCGGTGCGAAGTGCACGGAGAAGGATGTCTCGCTCTAATTGGGGGTTGCATTGCTGCGTGATAATTAGACCTCGTGAGGCTCAGCAAGGTAAGGTAAGGGAGACGCACGTCACGAGTCTTGAAGGCAAATCGTTTTTCGATTGACTTGCGGATATAGACGCGCCCGTCGACATTGCAGCTGACGACGTCAATCTGGGATATGGTTTCGTGACGATTCGAGCATTGCAGACGCACGAGGCCGGCTTGAACCACGACGTACGATTGAGAATTGACCGTATTCTAACGTCCCGATGACGGAGAGATCTTTATCTGTGAATCGTAGCTTGTCCACCTCAATAGTCTTGGCTACTCCGAGTTGAACACGATCAGACGGCACGCGCAAGAAAACCAGAAGATGGCGGACGGACCCGTTTTGGCGATGACCGACTGGCCGTGGAGAATCCGGTCAAGGGCGAGGCCATCTTGATCCTCGTCGCCATTGCTTTGAAGAAGGGTACCTAGTCTGGCCTTTCTTTTGAGCCAGGATGTGAACATTCATGAGTTGTGGGAGTCGGCAGACAAGAGTGGTCGGAAACAGCCGTCATAACATCTCATTTATCGTACATCACTAAGTTACTACATCACTGAGTTACAGGGAAAACACTTCGGTGTGAAGTCCAATCCCACCCACTCGTCTCCCATGCACAGGCCCCAGTCTCGCCACCGCGTTGGCCGCCTCGCGAGTCAGGCTTTCCGGCCCACTCGCGCATACACCCACACCACCCTGACAAACCACCAGTTCATCACCCGCTTTGCGTTTGCTCTCGTCCTCCACGTCGTCCCCTACCAAAGCAGGAGAGAGTATACGCGCCAGTAACTGGCACACATCAGGTCGCGTAGTCGTGACGATTGAGTTTGGTATCCCCGGCAATGCAGGCGTGTCGCACAGACAGGTCACAAAGATCGAAATATGGAGGTCAAGTGACGATTCTTCTGCCGCCGCACCCGCGATATCCATAAGCATGGGTGCAACCCACTGAATATAGTCTGGAAAATAATATCACATGGTTAAATGATTTGATAAAAGGTAATAAAAACCACTCGCTGTAGGAACGGATGGCCCAGGCAAATTCGATTCGCCGCGTCTTCTCACCACGCCCACGTTGGCGCCGCACAATCCTCCCGACAAGGTCATCCAGTAGCCCTAGTATGAACGTAACCCCGGCCCCTCCAGCGGCGAGCAACACATTCTCGTATTCACCCAGATCCAAGCTGCACCCACCGAACGGGCCGTCGATAGTTACATGCACGGGCACCTGCATGTTGTCTACCTTTACGTCATTCTCAACAGCGACGCGCCCTTGTTCCTTAGACGCATAGTCGTGTAACGCCCGAGTCCAATCGCCTGCCACACGTGCTCCGAGGATGATGGAGCGATTGGCCATACACGAGACGGAGGATGGCGCATTGGCGATGGTAAGGGGATGTGACTCGAAGACACGCCCCTCAAAGACAATGCGAAGCTGGACGTGCTGACCTGCTTCCCAGCCTCCATCGCAATCGTGTATGTGAATCTACGAACACAACGTCAACAAAAACTTGCGGGCTGAAGAAGTGAGGAACAAATACGATAGTCATGTCTCTCATAGGTGTCAATGAGGCATCCTTGATGCGAAAGCGGAACAGCCGCATGAACAAATCGAGGCCATAAAACGCCAGCGCAGGATAAATCCATGGTCGCGCAAACGGAGTATGATAACATATCGTGATGAAGAAGGAAACGTAGGTCAGTACGCTGGCCACACCGTGATCTGAGCACATTTCGAGATACTCGCATATAATGGCACGTACTGGATATAAAAGAAGATCTGGCGGAAGTAGAGCCGAACGGGTCGAAGTGAGGAAAGCACAATGATACCGAGAAGCGCGAACGCGGCAACACCGGAGGTTTCCTTTTGTTGGCCGAGGATAGGGAGATTGTACTGGAGGTGATTCCGAATCCAGAGGGAACCATGGATAAGTGCACAGAGAAACAGGCCACGACCAGACCAGCGATGAATGTAGTTAAGCTTTTCGTAACCATTTCCTGGTCCTAGAAAGAGGGAAAGTAGCGAATTCTTCGTCGCAAAAAGGAACACGACTGGGATCTGGGCAATCGCTAGGAACCCTGCATACAAGGGTGAGCTTTATACAAACGGAATACACATAGAGCACTTGCCAGCGCGATTAGGGTTGTCAATGAGAGGTGCGTGCGTCAAGGTGCAGACAACGATGACGACAAAGTAAAGCACCACAACGGTAACTGGGAAGCGCAAAAGTTAGAACGACGGGAAGAAGCCTGAATTCTGACGACGCACTCTGTCCCACGTTAAGCCCGACACCAAGAGGCGACCACAGAAGGGTTGACAGGAATGGGTTCAAGGTGGCGAGCGGCCGGCGGTGTTCGTTGGCAAGAACTGTCTTCTTCCGAGTAATTGTCGGCACAGATAAATAACCCCGTTCTTCGATGCCTTCCCGTACGCCAAAGAGACCGGTGAACACCCGTCCGGCGCGGTAGGCCCGATATAGGATAGGGAAGGAAAGTACTAGTGCGAGACCCAAGCACCCAGCCCAAATTGCAGTGAACCGTCGTTGCCACTTGGGATCTTCGACATATGAGCTTTGAAGAGGAAGTCATTTTCGTGGCTCTCCACGGACTAAGTCACGGAGATATCTGCATACGCACTCATAGATTTGAAACTGTGGTGGAACGACTATAGGTGTACCAAAGCCTGGGTTGGACATCGTCTCCACGTTGATTGATGATTAGCGTTGGGCGGCGACCCGGCATTGTATCTTTCCCGAGTCACCTCTTCCGATCGATCTTTGAAGAAAAAATTTATCACGCGCAGTCGTATCGGTCCCGACATGAATATGTCCTCGTCGAATCAGGTTCCTCAAATCTACCATGATTCCCTCAAAGTACAGTAGACGACTCGGATTCCCGAAAATTAGTGTACACGTGTACACAAGGATCCTCGGATATCTTATCCGCGAAGGCCCAGATCAGGCCCGCGTTACCGTCGTCTACAGTAAGATGTCATTTTCTGTCATACCAACCAAGAGAAGTGAGATGTTGGTAAGATATACTTTGGTCGTTTTATTCGCCCATGTATGCTGCTGCTATTGTCGCTCGCTTCGCAAGCACGCTCTGAGAGCCTTTCGATGGTCAGAAGCAAGAAAGGTCGTACACCTACACCATCCTCTCATTCTTCGCGCCCCTCTTTCGAGACGACAAGGACATGGTAGGAAGGATGATAATTGAGGCATCGCGAGACCATCGTAAAGCGAAGAGCAACGTGAGGCTCGTCGTTAATTCTTTGACCCCACATTCTGAGGACTTAAAGACCCTTCAAGTTCCTGGCATTGCTTAGCCTACTTCTCAAAGACCATCCAGTTTGAAATCGGGTTCGTCAGCTCGAGGTACCGTGGCATGGAAGCATTACGCAGACTTCCTGGCCAGGTCGCGGGCCCGCGGCTTGTGCGCGAACATTGAAAGGTGACGTGCTTAGACGTGTCTTAGATGGGTCTGGTTGGGTTAGCTGCAAGAGCGATTTAATGACTACTTGCTACTGATGGGGTCCTGAAACTTATGATCTCACTTTGCCTATGTCTGAATATTAGCTCGAGATTGTGACGTGCGTTTGCCCCATGTTTAGCTATGGAGAGACGGACGGCGAGCCCGAGGGCGACGTGGCAGTGGTTCCACGGCGTTTAGTTAGAGTCGGGAGCGTCGAGAGGCGGGATCGGGACGAGAGGGGTACAAGCATAAGAGAACGTAAAGAAAGAGAAAAAAAGGAATGCTTCCGACCTCCGGGACGTGTGCAACAACGATCAACGTCTCAACGTCTCGGAGAAACGTATGGGCATGTGACACATGATGGTAATATTTGCGTCGCCCATCTGCATTCCGAACCCTATCACTTCTTTGACTTCTTATCACACTCGGCCATTACCCCCAAACTCAAACTACTTACAGTCACTCCATCGAGCGCATGCTAGACTGCAGGTTTGGTTAAGCCTTTGAAATCACCTATGGTCGGAACTCGGAATGCGAGTCGGTAGAACCTCGGCAGAGCATAAAGGATGTTAACATTACGATGGAAATCGGTTCGTGGGGATACGGCATATGCTGTATCGTATCTAAGGAAGACGAGAGACGAGTGCTAACCCATATAGATACCGAGGATGACTTTGGACATTGGAAATCGCTAGTACAAGGCACTAAAACTAGCACTACCCTCCAAGGAGACGCTGGAGTCGCCGCTTGAAACCTACTTTCGCCCGATTATTTCTTGAACTTGAATTCGATGAACACAGCGGGCATCGCGATGGTAGTCCAATACTATCTCCCACTCCGTAAGCCGACACAACTTTCTGTGAAGGAACCACGGGAATACACGCTTCGGATAAGGGACTTGCATATATAACTGCAGGGGCGCTGATTGAAAGAGGCTGGGGTAAGCACAGGGATGACGAAGGGTGGGATTGAGACAGGGCTGAAGAAAGCTGAGGTAGATACAGGGCTGAAGATGGTTGAGGGAAAGGTTGGGATGAAGAAGGTTGATGTGAAGACCCATGTGAGGATGTCTGAGATAGATACAGAGATGATGGCGGAGCAGCTTCAACTTGAAGTTGAACCATCATCGGAGACCCGACCGGAATAACAGGAGTTACGATGGGTGATGCCGCATTTGATGCGGGTATAAGAAGGAATGAATTGTAAGACATTGTGGTTGAGAATGTGATACGAGACTGGATGTAGGTTGCGAGAGCTGTGTGTGTAGACTTGAGAACGCGGTGAGCACGCTTTTATGTCTCGAGACCCCGTCATAAGATACATAGGACACATAGAAGGACGTCCGCGAACAAGGCAGAGATTCTACAGATGCATTGCATGCACTGTCACGTGCACCGCCACACGCGTACAACGGCCCATTATGTGGAAGCCTGAGCAGGACGAACGGATGATCGTCATGGACTTGGACATGAGAGACGACTCATATTAGTATGAACATAACAAGGTACTTGATACTGCAAGGGCGACGGCGAGGACAATCTTCAAAATACAACGCAGGATACACTGGCACGTAATCATGGCAATGCCTTGTACATGGTAAGTCGAGCGGAGGCCGCCGTGCGGGCCTTCAAGCTTCAACGGCGATTTAAATATGTTCCTCAAGACCACGGCCGTAGTTGAGGTATTGAAATTTGTTAATGGACGCAATTTGGGCATTGCATCACAAGTGAAGGCGAAAATAGTTGGATGACGGAGCTGAACCGTGACAAATCGCGAATCGCGTGGGCCAAAGTCTCTCCTGACTGCAATACTGCTTAACTATCGCTTACTGTAGATATGCGAGCAGCAAAATCCGGTTCAGCCTGGGTTCAGGTCCCAACCCAAACATTGTACACGCAGTGCTTGGTGCCCAACCAAAATCAGCGATATACGCAGCAGGGTTTGTTGCAGGCGACGCATGATGGGAGCAAATTGCAATGACGATGATAGAAACACAAATATCGAAAGGTCCAGCTCTCATCTCATAGTAAGGAAGACAAGTAGTTCCAAGATAGCCACGACAGGCTCATTATGCGGGAGGTTGAGGTAATGAGGAGTTGCGACAGTACAGTAATATTGTAATCCAAATACATACTATGGCGGAACTTTGGGCGAGTCATCGAGTCATCTTCGGAACGCCTCATGCAGTCAAGTGTGCGCCAGAGACCATCCTATTCTAAATGGCATGTAGATCATAAGTAATGATGCTAATGTTTGTTCAAAGTTCAAAGGCAAGCCAAAAGGATTTCCGAAATACCCATGACGCAAGCACTTACAATTTATTCCATAACTTAGCAATGTACAAAATGAAGATTGGTGCGGGTACTGTAGCACCCATACAGTAGGAGCAGTGGTCGTCGGTCGTAATATAGTCCTGGGCCAAACGTCGATCAGGTTATTCTAAAACGAGGTTTGTGGCCCTGTGTTGTCCCATGCAGTCACATAAAGAATGGTAGAGCTTGAAGATGACGATCATTTCAATCTGTCCACGACTCCACGAGGCTAGTGCGATCAGTAGATACAGCAGATACAGTACAAAGTTTGGGCAGTGCTCGAGTCAGGCTTTACGTAGCATCACGTTGGTGAGTCCATATCAGGAATCTCATTCCCATGATCAGCGTCTCTTTTTTTTCATATTGGCGCCGCTGAGGGTTTCAATCCCTGACTCCATAGCAAGTTATGGTCATTTCCTACAGACTCTGGAGCTGTCTCCTCGCTTCTAGGAACGTCGAGTCACGACTCATCCTCGGACCGTTCGGAACACCAAAATGGCTCGAACCTAAACACCGCCCTCTCCAGCACTTGTACAGTATCAATCGAGGTTTCACTCCGTGTCAGGCGAAGGACATAATTTCGTTCCGGGATCCCGGCGTGCATTTCGGAGAAACTTTCCCGGTGCAAAGTACCCGTATTGGCGAGTACTGTACCGATGTGGGTTGCAAACACCTAGCAGATTTTGGTCTGGTGGTGGAGCCCGAGCCCGGCGAGTCACGGTGTAAAAGTGTGTATCTGTGCTCAGTCGCATCGTCGTATTGCTTCGTGAAAGCCCAAGGATTGGGTCCCCGATAGGTTACGGTCCGTCGTTCTGTTTCTGCCTTTTGTGTTTTTCACCCGCACTACGATGGCTTTTTATGTTGCAGTACATTGCTTCCACATGGGCTTTTGATCATCCCCGTCTTCGCCCGCTTGCCAGATGGGACGAACCGATGTCCCTTGTCCCTCGCGTGGCGCTGTATGTGCATCAAAAAAGGCTTGTTTGTACGAATGCGAGCCTTGGGCTTTTTGCTTGCGAAATCGCCTACGTAAAAAAAGCAGAGCCTTCACATGCAGTCCAATCACGCGGAGTCCGATCATTCTCTGTCCGGATCTATCTCACATCCACTGTCCGATACACTTGGCACGGGTACTAACCGTACTATGTAAGCTTCTCACGCACAGGTCAGCATGTCGCTGTGCAAGATGAATAGGTGCGAGGTTTGAGTAATGTGCCGAATAAGTAAAGTATCCACTGAACCCTGGGGCTTTCAGCTCATAGGGCCCTTGCGTGCAACCTTGTACCTCTTCGTTCAGGACATGAATGTAATGGAAGTCCTGAAATTGGTGGTATGCGTGTGTCTCTACAGTTCGTCAAGACAGCGGAGATCCACGAAGGTTTAATTCGAAGTTCCGGTGACTTCCTCCATACTGTACTGCATACACTGCATAGGCGGTCGAGGTGACCGCAAAGTGGCAAGGGCACCCGTAATTGTTGAATGCCTCTTCCACTTGTGCCGTTATGTTCATGTTCGCAATCGCCCAGTTCCGCCATCGAGGACGTCGGTCCTCGTTATCCAGTTATGTCAAACCAAACGGTAATTGTACTGCAGCCGACGCATCAAGAAGGTTTTTGATACCGCTGTGTGAGGATGCCTCGTTCGGCTCTTTGGCTCGATCGCAATGGGGGCTACAAGAGCTATCGCATTCGCATAACATGAAAATACTCCGATGGGCGTATCGTGCAATATGAACGCGCAGTCACAACAGCATTGCGTGGCCATCCCAGACGGGACCGTGTCGATAAATAAATACATCAGCTTGTCATTTGAATTATGGGGTATGGCAATTTGGCTGCATTGTCGAGGGATGTCGGGCCCGCCTCGTGTTTCATGTCGCGTTTCGAGTCGTACCGTAGCCCCCGAGAAACAAGGTTCGAGTACAGTATAAACCCGGGTGTCTGGCGCAGATCCAACGCATTCTGCATCTCCCGACTCGGGATTTCCCTGGCCACCTGGCAAATGAGATACTCTACAGTACTGTGTTCCATCCGCCTGATTCTTCCATTTGTGTTTGACTGAGTGATCTACAAGTCTAGAGGCAGCGACGAGCTAAGTTACATTCAATTGCCGTTATGTCATCAAGGGATTAGACGCCGTACCCACACGGCCACCTTTCGTATACTCATGACCGACACTAGTAAGTTATGGGCTGCGAGTATACGATAGATTGGTGCTAGTACGAGGGCGGTCGATGTGGAGCTTTAATATATATTCTACTCTGCACATCCCCAGCGTGGTATTTCCAAACCGGTCGGTGCTGCACAGTATATGGTATGCGTACTGCATGCTATGCATGGCGAAACATCAAGACCGCTGCCGGAGCCCCCGGTTGGTAGAGTAAGCTTCCGTTCGGAAAGCAACAACAGACGTCGGCAAACCGATTTACTCCGCCGCACGGACTGGAAAGTAGTATAGTCGTATATTGTAATTGGACGTTCATGTTTAACTGTATCCACACTAGTGAATAAATGTTCTGAATCGGTGGAGAAATCCGGACGACCGGAACGGGTATGTAGACATGCTTGCGTCATCGAGATCGCAAGAGTGGTTGATTGAGCGAGATGGAAATTTCACGTGCTACGGAAGCGAAATCTGCTCAGGAGATCTAGGTGAGAAACCAACGAGGGCTAGCCATAACCTCGGAAAGGGGACGTCTGCTACCGGGCCTCTGCAGAATACTCTGAACGATGTCATCGGTGTGTGGAGTGAATCCAGGAAAGCGGTCAGTTGTTCCAGTACTAGGCGCACTCGTCATGAGCTTCGATGGGCGCTGTACGTCTATAGAGAGTGAGTTGTACGCCTGTGCATGTTGTGCTGTGCTAATGTGCCGCTCACCGTGGCTTTCGCTTCGCTTGCCAACTTGGGTTCTACCACCGATCCGAGGTTGGTGGCCAAAGCTTGATTATCCAACCCCGTCGCCCTCACCGTTTACATCTACTGAAGGTCGACGTTGATCGTTGTCTGGGGGTGCCGGCGCATATGCTGTCCCGTTCATTGACCTCTCGGGGACCGCCCTCCATACTGCGGTCTGCCAAGCTCGTGTGGGCGCCAACGGCACGTTCTCACGCGATCTATTTGCTAACAACACCGTGACCCGCTCCTTGACTCGTCCAGCTCGGCTCACTCTCTCTAGCCACCAGATCGTCGGTTTTAATTGGGTCTGCCTGTCATACGGGTGGGCTTCCAGCCGCGTGTTGATATCCAATTGGTAAGTTGGTCAAAAAGTTCTCCACCGAGACTTCTTCAGCGAGAGTCGTATCTGTACTGATCACGATACAGTATATATAGGCTATCCCCTTCGGACGTTTCTAACAATTCAATCACACCCCCCAACTTTCAAAGGTCTTCATGAACTCCCATCAACCATTACGTTCGTCATCCTCTCCCACCTCTACTGGGATGATAATGGCTGCGCCACGCCCTTCGCCACCCGACAATACAGGTACACCCGCAAGAGGCTCTCTTGACCGTTCCTCCCCACGCACGCCCTCACCCCTCAATCCAAACTCGCAGTCACCGTCTCCGACACCGACTCCCCCATCAAGCCATTCGCTCCTCCCCACTCCCCCGCTACTGGGGGGTCGCACCCGTTTACAGTCTTTCGCAGGGCGTGATCCGTCCCCAGTGCGTGATGCACTGATACCCATTTCACGTGCAACATCAGCGCCTAGTACCGTTCCCCAGTCCAGCTTGCCACTGGCTGTTTCAAGCTCTCTACCGACTCCTTCGATCGTCTTCGGGTCGCCCAGCTCTACTACATCATCGTTGTTCCGCGCCCGCACCCGCTCCCCATCTCGCCATCGTTCTCCACCCGAGCCGGAAGAGAGCACCACCACCCCTGCGTCGACGTGGTGGAGCCACAAGCTTCAACCCCCTCGTCCATGGACTGAGCCCTCGAAGCGCAAGCGTACCGTACCTCCCGAGCAAGCGGAAGCGTACGTTCAAACGCGTTCTGTGTGTCATCTGTCCAAATTTTTGTTCCTAACTTTCACTTACACCTCCCGTGCTCTGATAGCGAGCCATAGATGCCGTCGCTGGCGTCCTCGGTACGGCAGCGGCCATTGGGCACGAAGTTCTCTTTGCTGGCGTCGACCTCTTACACTATATTCCGATCCCTGGTCTGGAAATTGCTGCACAAACTTTATTGAGAATATGGGATGCAGTTGAGATGGTTGAAGTGAGTTCCAATTGAGCACTCATCTGGTCCCATGACACTGGCGTTGACCTACACCTCGGTAGATGAATCGTCTCGCGTCTCTACGGTTGACTGAACGTTGCGCGGACATCTTGATTAGCGTTCGTGAGGAGATCATCGATGCAGGTCGCACCGTTGCCGAAGAACTCCATTCGCCCATCGCAAAACTCAACGAGTGCGTCCCACCTCATTCCTTACGTAACTTCTCTCACTGGCCTCCACAGGGCGTTTACAGATGTTCTCTATTTCCTCACAAAGATGGGCCACCGCCCTTTCCTCAAGCGTTACCTGAAGCGCGATGAAATCTTGTTTAACATCACGTCCTGTGATGCTGCGCTCAATGACGCTCTCGGAGTGTTTGGGGTAGGCTTTGTTTCCACTGTGATTTGCCAAGTGTTCGGGTTTGAACTCTTTTTTTATTGGCAGCTCTCTATCCAGATACGCACACTCAAAATAGTCCAAGCGAATGAATTACGTCGACAAAGGGAAACGCAAGATCTACTCAATTCGCTCTCGCACCTCCCGGGCCTTCCACCGCCGCCTCTCCCCTTACCATTACCACCTGGTACGCTCTCCACCCCCCCTGCAGACCAACATAGCGTCCAAAAGTCCCTTCGTGCTCTGAAGGACGCACAGAATGCGCAAGATCGGGCGCACGATTATGCTGACTTGAGGCAACTCATGCGTACGGCGCTAGCGACTAACGATGACGCGGCTATGATCGAGGCGCTACAGATTGCGCGTAGCGAGATGCCAGAAGCCATCAAGACTATGCAGCGTGCCCTCGAGCACGTCGTCGAAGATGGCAGGCTCGAGGCTGACGAGAACGGCTTGACGCTGGCGGCGCCATCATCGCAAGGGCATCTCGAGGGAGGAGGGTTGCAGCTGTCATCAACCGATTCTGGTAGTGGTAGCAGCGGAGACACCCTCGACCGCGAGTTTATGGAAACCGGGATAGACGCACTTCGAAGGTTATCGACAGGAACGGATTTGGGACTGCCGAGCTGGACTATTACGCGATATGAGGTCGACCTCGAAGCCAAAATCGGATTTGGCTTCTTCAGTGAAGTGTATCGCGGCACTTGGCGACAACATACCATCGCTATCAAAGTACTTGCAGAGACGACGCCGCGCAAGATCTTCGTACATGAAGTTGAGATTTGGAAGAAACTCTACCACCCGAACGTGATCGAGCTTCTTGGTGCGTCTAGTGCAACCGGAGATCCGCCGTGGTTCTTGGTGGGTACTTTACCTTTGAAATCAAAATTAAGCGTTGACCTGACCTGACCTTATGCAAACAGGTGAGCAAGTATTATGCCCGTGGCAGCCTCGTGAAACACTTGAAAGGCTTGAGCGATTCTGAATATGAAAAAGTCGATACACTGAAGATGATTCATGAAATTTCAAAAGGCATGGCGTATCTTCACAAACAGGATGTATTGCATGGCGATCTCAAGGTACAGTAGCTTTCTGGGTCATAGACTTGATCGTGCTACAATTAACGCTACATCAGGCGGCGAACATACTCGTCGACGATGATACGCGCTGCGTCATATCCGATTTTGGTCAGAGCGAAATGAAGTCGGAAGTATATCGCATCAGTCGCACGCCTGTCCCTCGTAAGTCCGATAGATTGTCCATCATATTTCTGTATAACCGACCCACTTCGTTTTCATCCCAGATGGGACATTACGCTGGCAGGCACCTGAGCTCATGCAAGGCGCTCAAGCACTGACGCCCGAAATGGACGTTTATGCATTTGGGATATGCTGCGTCGAGATCTTGACCAAGGGAGCATTACCGTGGCCACTCATGGATGACGACGCCGTGCGGCGTTTTGTGTTGAGTGCGTAACTTTGTGAACTATATGATATCAATCTTACCCTTGTCCTCCCTAGTCGAGAATATGAGGCCGCCGCTTCCACCATCGAGTCTCAGTTGCGGTCCCTTGATGACTATCATCCGCTCGAGCTGGGAATTCATTCCTTCCCATAGAGCATCGTTCGAAAAGATCGCGCGCGATATCAAGAAGATGCGTGCGGAGCGTCTAAACACCTTCCCTTCCGCTGATTCGCCAAAGCCGGCACCCCTTCTTGACCAGTGGGGAGCACATGATCCTTACCGTACCCATCACTCGCCGGACATCCTTCCACAACCTCTGCCAAACAGCGGGCAGCCCGCGACGCCGCTGATGGACAATCTACATAATGTGGAGGAGAGTGCCGTCCATGTCCATCCGGGATCTGCACTCGGACTGGATCTTGGCCCGGGGGTGCCGGACTTGTCAGCGAGTGGACTCACGAGATCGAGCTCGGTGTCATCGGATACCTTGGCGTCCAGCGCGAGCATAGTTAACCCGAGCGTCCTTTCAACAAGATATCTCGAGCCCGTGGATGAAGTGGCTGCGAAGTACCAGGATGAGCGGCGGTACAGGATGCTCCTGCAGCATGATTACCACACGATCCGTGGGTCTTACATTCCGTTTCTTGTATTATTGTGTTATCGGCTCACTGACGTTGCACAGTGACGCTCCCACTTTGGCGGCCATCTCACGTCGAACTCGGCGCCGTAGGCTTTTTATCGAAACCTGAGGGGCGTTTCGAGACATTGTTCAATGCATTCAACCCCGGTGGGACTTCCGGCGGAAAGGCGGACGAGTTGCCGATGTTGTCGGGATACGGCAAGGTGCTTCAGGGCAATCAACGACAGGACAAGCGTAATGCTGCACAACGTGGCTTTGATCGGGTCCAGGGATTGTTTTCCTCGGGGTACGTACTGTTTTTTTTCGACTTGATCCACGATCAACGGCACTGATATTCCCGATCCATAATGTGCGCGGCCCCATCAGACAAAGTGTCAGCCGCATCCATTCTTTCCAGCTGCGCACGGGCCACAAGGTGGCGTATATATATGCCGAGACGACGATCTTTCGCTATATTACGAACTCGGAAGTTCCGAAGAAATGGTTCCAGTCCAACATCGACCATATTGTGAAGATCTATGGGAAGGAGCAGCGTCTGACGCGGGAGGACATATTTCTGGGTATGTTTCGGTTATGCATATGACTTGATTAATTGCTCATTGTGATGGTCGCTATAACAGTAATTGGTGCGCTGGATGCACCGGACTACGCGTCTTTCGTTAGTCACAGCCATCCCGACGGACAGGTATGTCCATACTGGAACGATTGGCTTGCGTTTGCCTGCTAACCCGTTGGTTTGCCCGTACTTCGCATCGGTCGGTTGATAGGTCAATTTCAATGTGCTTTCACCTGCGCGGGTCGGACGTAAATGGGGTGAGTTTACGCTCACGTCCGCGGAGCAAGGCTTGGAGCCTTCGAGTGAAACGGAGCAGCAAGACTTGATGGTGGGCGCCGTGACGGCGAGTAACGTTTCGCACGTCAAGGGCTCCTCTGAGCCATGGGACTCGGTGCTCCTCGCCCGATTGCGTTTCAAACCTGACTTAGCTGAGCCTACCTCGCTGTGAAGACACTTGCACGTATTAGCAGTAATTGTTGTATAGCAAACCCGTGATATGGACTCGGACACACACGTGTAAACACCGCATAACCGTATATATACCACCATAAATGAATCTACAGTGTATTATTACTTGCTGGCGCCACCCACCACGAGGACGCCGTGGACGGTCGATGGTGATTTCTTATTTGAATTAGGCTGGATGATATGACATCATCTCCCGGGCCGTGTCACGGTGTCAGGGTCGCCACGGTCGCTACACCACGAGACCGTGAGGGGATGTGCCGATCATGATAAAATGTGTCAAAGGGAAGACTCGCAATTGATGCAATACCGATATCAAGGTTTGTGTCCAACTCATCACCTATGATGGTTTCCCATGAGGCAGAGCTCCACGAAGCAAGATCCATCTATTTCTATTTCATTCAGAGTTCGAAGCCTTCGTGGCGAGATTGATAAGAGGCTGTTTTGTACAATTAGGTGAGGTGATATCAGCATAGTAATATCAACAATAGAAAAAAGGTCCGCCGGCGCTCGAGCCCGATGGTCTCTGCGACTAAACTTTCTTTCTTTCAACCGCGGATATACTGTATATGAGCTTGTCTCTACCACCATTGGGCCGCGCCGCGCCCTCGTATCCCCGATCCCGAGGAGGAAAACCCGTCAGTTGCTTGCGGAACTGCCACCGAGAGGGGAGGGGGGAGGTTACTACTAACTACTCGGGCGAGCGCGACTCGGATGAAATGAAGCGAAGCGACTTAACCCCATTCTCTCTATTTCTCCATTTCTCCCAATTTGCCCTCAACCTCTGTCCGCCTTTTACACACTTTTATCCGGGGCGCAAATCTCGCAGATGTCACGAAATGCAAGGAAGGAACTTGTATGTGCGACGTTCGTGCTTTTGCTGATATTCGGCGCCGACGAACCAACGATCTACCTCCTCAGGCCCTTTGCCCTATTGACACTCTTTGCGATGGGCCTGGATAGGTAAGTATCATTTTTTTTCGTATCATCCGCACGCACGCTAAAGTATTGCATGGCAATGCAAAGTAAACAATTCGTGCCTAAATATCTTGTAGATCTTAGCAGGGGCTTGTTTGGCTTTTGCCACCTGGCCCATTTTTGTGTGTTCCGTGGCCATGGTATGCCACTTAAAGCATCTCCCCCTGCAACGGTCGATCTTAAAAAGTCGATGGGCCGATAGAGAGTATATATACGCTGGTATTCGCATCCCCTCCCCCCACACACGCACGCGACCGTACTAGAATCCCCTCGACCTTCTGTCTTACAGCATGGCCTATCATCAACCACAGGTTTCCCATCCTCGATCGCACCTCGAGTTCACTACCCATCCTTCCCTTCGTACGTTTGTCTATTACCCTTCCCGAGCATACCTTTTTAGCTTTCCGCTTACAGATATCCGTGATGCGCGAGATGCGCATATTATCCTTGAGGCTGTTCGTCTCAACATTCTACCATTGATCACCAGACGGTTGTCCTCTACCGAGCGGGAACAGCTCGGTTCTGGCAATGTTTTCGTCTGGGAGGAAGCCGAGTTCAAGGGCGGCTTGGAGCGGTGGACTGATGGGCGACGATGGAAAGTCTCGCTCGCTCATTGTGGCTGCAGTGTAGTGGAGCTGACCTTTTCTATCTAATTCTAGGTCTCAAAGCAGGATGCGTGGAGATTATCTATTCTACGAGGAGAAACTCGAGGCGACCCAAGAAGAACGCGACGTTAAGGCCGCTAGGCGGTGTGTGACACATGGTGCTTCGCTATCTGACCCTCTTTTTTATGATACATCTATTTAGAGCGCGGCGCGCCCTCGACCCACTCTCTGTCCCACCTCTCACCAATCGGCGCCAAGATCGTCCATCGAAGCCAAATGGCCTTACGAAACAAACGTTCTCGACGCAAGTGTACCTGCCAGGTGCTCATGCACCGCGTAAATGGCACATTGTGGCCTATTTCTCGGTATGGTTGATATATTTGGCTATTGATGATGATGTCTCCGCTCACACAGCCATCATGCCATTTGTTGTTTTGTTCTCTAATATCGCCAGGGTAATGATTACACGCGACTGCAAACGATCGACGACATCGAGCAGTTGCGTAATATTCGCGTTCCCTATGGTATCTATGTTTCCAGCAAGGGCTCTTACAAGCGGGCGGACACCTTCCCTTGCGAGCCCGATGAAGACGAGAGCATTTACTCCACTGGCAGTGGCCGATCATCGCTCCCTGGCCGTCCCGGATCATCCTCGCCCAACATGACGTTGGCTCCAGCTGCTGCCCAGGCGTACATGCGGAGTCCCCAACCTGCCTCCCATACCTCTCGCCCCCAATCACCTCTTTCTTCCGGGAACCTTCCGCGTCTATCCTCCGTTGTTGGCCACGCTCCCACGCTCCCTGTGGGACATCCCACATCGCCTTCGCAAAGTTCGCGATCGTACGCCCCCCGATCGGCCGAGGACAGCCGCGTGTTGAACGCGTTTCGCATCGCGCTCTAAATTTGTGCGCGTGCCAGATCCGTGGCTCGAATTCCAAAAATAAGGAAAGGGGGGAGGTGCGAGGAGGTGATGATGATAATAATGGGAGGAGTTGCGAAGACCGGCTGAGGCGTCATACATCATGCACGGTTGGAGCTATTATGAGACTTAAGCGCCGGTTGGTTGTCGTTGCATTGTAGAGTTTCTCCCTCTCTCTCTCCGTTAGAACCTTGTCATACTACGTGGCAATAGCCTACCCGCTAGTCGAAAGGGCAAAAATAATAATACTAATACATGTTGCCATGCGGTGAATTTTGCCGCATGTACTTTTGTCAAATATCCAGACTGGAGGTGTACGGCCAAGTTTGAGCGACCTAATTAGCCAGCAAATTTTATGCGTCCCAAATTGGAGGAGGCTCGTACAGTATTATGCCTTGGTGTTGGCTCTAAATGAGCACCTCGGAGGTTTCTGTTGTATTGGCTCTCGAGTCTAACATGTGAACGCGTTGCCACCCGACCCTACCGTGTGCAATGAAGCATTGGCCATATAGTAACACCAATAGGAACAAGAAAGATACTCGGATATCTCAGATCGCGCTACCTAACTGCGACACCTCCCGAGGATCTAGCTTGCCACCTTGCGCAGTATTGAGCAAGGCCAGGCAACGCGGTCCTGGAATCCGTCGGCGGTGGTGCTTGACTGATGGACTGATGACATGGCAACTCCGGGGAAACCTCGCTATTTTGTCGGACCTCTCAGCCAGTAGTAAGACATCGACAATTGACAATTGGAAAGTCGGGTCTAGAAATCGGAGGAAGTGTCTGTGTCAAGACAGAAGAACACCTGTGTCATGATGGGACTCTCACGGTGGACGACTGCAGGCTAGAAGGGGTGAGAGGGGGTGGTGAGGGAGGTGCCTGAAAGGGGACAGAGAATTTCGGTCTCATGGTCCAATCGAGTGGTTTGACGACGTTCTGGATCCAGCCGAAGATTCAACTTGCAGATGATCGCATCCGCTGGCGCCGAAAAAACAAGCTACTGAAGGTGAGCGGTTGGCTGGGAAACCACCGCCGCGCGCGGTTACTATCCGAGCACTTGGTTGATAAATCTAGTCGTAAAGTTCATATCGTGCTCAGTGACGTCTTCAGGCCCAAGGAAATAAGCCTTCAAGTGCTACTACTATACACTTTGATATTTGTGAGATAATCCGCGGGTTCTGGTGCTGGTGATGCTGATGGCGACGATGATATCGAATCGATTCAAGGCACGAGATGAACGTGAATGCGCGACGGGGACTCGCAAATTCATACAGGGCGGAGTCGGGGCGCGCAACTTGTGTCATATGTTCGAAATTACAGTATCGACTACTTCTACCTAGACTGCAGTTGAGATTAAGGATAATAGGACTCGGAGCAGCTAGTCCGCGCCTACTGTAACATCCATTAACAACCACATCGTTCCGCGGTCAATGGGCTTGTCCCATGCCCGAGTCAGCCCGACGCACGTAACTTCATCATGGTGGCACTGAGGAGCCAAATACACTTATGGGGAAACAAATATTTACTGAGAAACAAAAGAATGAAACGATTGTAATTTCGTGAATGTGGCATATGTCGTGGTGGCTGATAGACGGTTTCCCTCTGACTTCATCGAGGATCACAGGCACAATTAGACGGATGAGCCTTCCGTTGGGTCGAATCGTAAACAATGAAAAGGTATTTGAACGGATCCGAGGAATAAGGGGTGGAGGTACCCCCAGCGCCATGACACCCGGACGACCAATGAGACGAAAACAAGTAAAACCAAGGATCAGAGCCCCGAGGGGGAAATGTTGCATAGTAATTGATGCCTAGGGTCCCCAGCTGGGCTATTTGTTGCTTTACGTCCCCAGAGCGTGCGTTGATAGACCAGCAACAAGCAACAAGCTCCCAGGTACGATATAATTCACGATCGAGCACATGGCACGGCCGCCCGATTGTCGGTTTTCGCTATGCGTCCTTATTCTGAATATGGAACTCTCCTCCGTTGCCCACTAGATTTCGGAGAAAGATTCTCGAGTCTTGATGAAAATTATGCTACGTCAACAAGGTTGATATTTTATATTTTCATTAGGGCGAGCCCCCTGGGCGGCGCCCACTGGCAGTACGGAGGCGACGCAAAACAAACAGCCGAAGTTATCTCATACACCTATTTACCAGGCCGTAGGATCAGATTCGCATTAGGTACGGTCACGGTAACCGTAAGCCGAAAGACTGACTCAAGTTGACTTTATTGACTTTCCAGCTCCGAGAAGGCATGGGTCAACATTTGTAGCCTGGGACAGACCTGAGCCTCTGCAGAGCCGCCGCGCAAGATTAGGATTTCTTACTTTGGCCTTGTTTGGTTCATGGATGACGAGAGTGCCACGAGGGAGACGTGTAACGCAGCCTCTTGTAGCGTCCTAATAAGTAAGCTCCTGTAGTTGGGATAAGAGCACAGCATGATCGATAATACAACGAACGTTTTCAATCGATGGGTGGCAACGTATGGATTAGGTAAAAGATCAGATCTATCTAACTATTCTCAGTCGCATGGTGATGGATTAGTTATCTTCACCTATGAACTTGAAGTGATGGCGCCCCAGGCCTCAGGGTGTGGGGGTCCTATTTATGAGGGGATATTCGCCTTGCGTGCTGCCCTTCACCTAGTATTGGCCCTGTGCCCTGCAGGTGGCGTCCTTCAACACGGCTGCGCAGAAAATCTTTGGAGAACATCTGCACTACACGCGCATGCTGCATGTTGCAGTAGGCGGAGAACCTGTGCTGGAGTGGCTAACAGGAGGCTGCCTCGTTGTATCCTCCGTGATAATCGTGTCTTAGGGTTGGAATGACGTTTGTCCCCACTGTACTATACTACTTTGGGGGACGAATGTTTCCAAGTCAACATCACCTTCAAATACTTATAACCCTGCGAATGGCGTACTCGGACGAACGCTGGACCTTTCTCCACTAAAAGAACCTAGACCCGTATTTGCTCTGTCACCGACTCGGACTCTCTTGATCAACTCTTCTCTATGACTGTCCTCCCTGTCATTCGCATCGCACTCTACTGCACCTTGGTGAGGACCTTTTTCGATTACAGCTTTATTCAAAGGGCGGGTCGCTGACGGGCGCATATAAATTGATTAAAATTTCATCCAGTGGGTTATTTCCCTGGTCCTCCTAGGCCTCTCAGCCGCACGGATACATTATACGGAGAATCTCTCTCCTAGCGATCCACTTAATGGAGGACAAGACTTCTACGACCCCGTCGTTGCCGAGCTTCTTGCGACGAGCATTATTGTCACCCTTTGGTCAATGTTTGCGTAAGTCCTTGTCCTCCGCAGCAAGAACTTTCCCTGAGTCATAGTACTGCGGTACTGTATACGGCGGCGTGTGGCGTGTGAGCTGATAAAACTCGTTCCTCAGCGTTCACGCGATTTACATGCGGTGCGACCGTTTAGTCATTCACACGTTCGGGGTAGAGTGTATTGCGCTCTCCATGTTTTGGATGATGTGGTTCGTTGGTACCGCTATCGCGACCGTGAGCAGTCTCCTCCATCTTTTGAGAGAATCATACCCTGACCCAGATGTAATGATAAACGTACACAGACTTTTTGGGGTAACCTGGGTTGGTGCCATGAGTATTCGCCATGCCGTGTCCTCACTGCCCTCGTGGCATTTGCGTGGATCGGCTGGGTTGTTCTGCTCTCACTGCTCGGCCTCACACTCGTTCATACGTTCGTCAATCGAGCATGGACGGACCCGATGCATGGGTACTTGTACCCTCGTGATAGTTTTGTGCCTGCACAAGCGTCTGAGTATCGCCAGAGCCGCGTTTGAAAACCGCCTTTTAGTATTATATCCTGTAGATCAATGAGTCCTACTGTAAGGACGATTGTATTTATATACCACGCGGTGGACTGTGGACGTCACCTCTCTCGTCATACAAAGTTCGGTCGCCGTGCAACGGTCACCCTAGGTACGGGTCATGAGGACTTACTTTTGAGGCCGGTGCCGATTGGGCTGAGCCGTTGTTGGGTGACGGGCAGCGATTGCGCCGATGATCGCCGATTTGGAGTATCTGGTTGACTATTGTACACTTTTTGTCCTATTTATGTGATTCTACGTCATGGCTTTGTCGAACCGTTAAACGGTGATTGACATGGCAGCGGGCATAAATGGTCACAAGAAAGGAGGTTAAAGGTTGGAGGCAGAGTCGATCCGATTTAAAGCCGACAAGTACGCGGCTACACGGGCCGCACTTACAGTAAGTTACACTTGACGTTTATTTATGCTTGTTTACCCTCGTCTCGTCTCACTCACCATGATCTCTATGCATCTCCTTGCAGGACAGGCTCTCCTCCTCACATCACTGATCGTGGGTGCCCTCGCTGACGATAATGGCATGGATATGAGCATGGACCAAGGGATGTCGATGAATATGGGCAACATGATTATGTATCTGCACTTCACGATTGGCGACAATCTGTGGTTTCTCGGCTGGGCTCCGGGCACCGCGGGAGCGATGGCTGGAGCGTGTATCGGGCTTTTTATGCTTGCGATTGCTGAGCGGTGGTTAGTGGTAATGCGGGGCGTCATGGAGGAACACTGGTCCATGCGGTTCGTTCCGTTTCCCACTTTTTTTACTCTCGATTCCCCCCCTCCAATATTTTGCTCAAGCACTCGTTTATACAGCGCCCAGATCGCGCTCTCCAATAAGTTCAATAATTCCTCCGCCGTGGCGACGTCGGCGCCTTCGGAGGAGCGCACCAATCCGTCGTCGTCGGATGCTTCACAGTCTCGGTTTGGCTGGCGGTGGCATCACGCTCAGGCTCCTCCATTCATCCTTGCCCATGACATCTCCCGTGGTATTTTGCAAATTGTCATCGCCAGCATCAACTTTCTTCTCATGCTCACTGTTATGTGAGTTTCACTTCGTGTCTGATTCCTTGTGACCACCCAACGACCATCCCCCTCTCCTCTCGCAGGACGTTCCAAGTCGGCTTTATCTTTGCAATTGTTGTAGGACTCGGGATTGGAGAGGCCCTTTTTGGAAGATACGGCCTACAAATTGGCGATCTACACTGATTTGAGGGAATGGATGAGGATTTTGCGCAGTCAAGAGCCAGAAGAAAAGAGTATCAAGTCCCCTGCGTCCACATGGCGGAGCTTCACAGCGCAATTTATAGTGCCTCAACAATCGGAAGTGTATGTTCATACTTGTACTATATGTCAACTATCTGGACTTGTTCGTGGGATCCATTCACTTACACGTCCATAGCACGCCATAGATGTCATTAGCGGTTCCCTCGGTACGCTGCGCGCATTTTGGCACGATGCACTCTTTTTTGTTGGGCGTTGGACGATGATTAGTCGATAATCTCTTGCGCATTCGCGCATCGTTCCAGTACCTACGCTGGTCTGGGATTTTTCTGCCGGCCGGGCAGTGGGCAAGCCTTATTTGAGAATGGTGGTGGTCATGGTCGAGAGCTGAGATAGTTTAAAAAGGTTCTGGTCGAGGGTTCGTTCTTTCAGACGATAATATAATGACTGTCTTCATGTCCGTGATTTTATACCATCTTGTTAGAGGGATCGCTTCGCATCTTCGCATTTACAGTAACTCGGGCCTCCAATGCTTTCAGTGCTGACCTCGGGGTACTGTATGATGCCTTGTGAGAAAGTTAGAAAGACCAGATCGTATACGTACCTGTCTTTTCTCTCTCTTCATAGTCCTCGGCAACATCTACCTTTCGGCGTCTCCGGGCCTCGCTCCCTCGACGCGTTTATGCCTCCCTTACTGGGATATCATCGATATCATCCCCCAACATAATCGAGCGCTCAACCTCACCTCGACCATCTTCCCCGAATTAAACCTCAGGCTTCTAGTAGTCCGTCCCAATCTCTCCCAATTATCCCCTCACACCGAACCAGTTTTTCTTCTCGTTCCTGCATTTCCTCTCCACTTCTTACCGGGGTCATCTCGATCACGCGTGCTCTTTGAGACCGCCTTAGAGGATGTAAAGCCGACGGGCGTAGCATTGGCGAAACATCCACCCACCCAGCGGCTTCAGGACTCGACTCCGTTACCGCCGTTCTTCGAGAGCAAACACAAACCTCCAGTACATTCCGGGAAAAGGATAAAGTCATGAAACCACTCAGAAATACAATCTCAGTTCTGCATAGACTTTCCGCGACTGCCGATTTTGGTTAGGTTGTTGACATGGTACGTCCGTAGGCGCTGGCTGGGGATTCAAACACTCTCACACTCATCCTACAGCATTTACCGCCTGTAACGGCAATACAGACAGGCCTCGTTATTCTGCCTTCTGTACGTGCCTTTTGTTCGTCCCTGAGTACGCATCTTTTGTGACAATTAAGCGTGTCAGGGGGTCAAGGGCGTTATTGATGACTACGATGAACTGGTCAAATCTCTCGAGTCCATTGGCCACATCCTGAGTCGCCACGAAGTCTGTACCGAGATGCCTCCTACAGTCACTATGAATGAAAGGGTTGTCAAAATCCCGGTGGAGTTGCTCTCTACGCTCGCGTTCGCGACGAAGCAGATCAGGTAGGGAAAACGTAGTGAGTCCGTCGTTGGTGTGAGGCAAGTTATCACCTGACTCAATGAAATGCAGAAAACACGTCAAGAAGGTTGTTGGAGAGAATGGAGGCGATGGTCCAGAGATCGAGACCGGCTCGGATAACCAGCGCAGATCCTCGAGGTTCTCCGCAGTCTTGTCCAAAATATGGACGGTGAGCAGATCCACCAGGCCTGTCGCGCGCGGGTTGTTGAGCATCCTTCTTTCTAGACAGCAAGGGGTTATTCAACCCATTCAAGATTGCCTTCGGTATCTTTTGTGGGCCACATTCAAAGTGACTTGATGTCTGCAAGAAGTCGCGAGCGACCTAAACAAGTCGGAAGTCGGACTTCAAAAATTACTGACATTTCGAATCGAAATGTCAGTCAATTTTGACGTTTCGATAGATGACCAGGTCACCGAGAATGTCTGGTCATAATGGCAACTTGAATCAAGATAGTTTTAAGCGGCTGGATCAAACGACCTACTATCTGCGAATCATGGCACAACGGATCTGCAGCGTGTCTCGTTTAGGGAAATGTACTCTCAAAATTGAAAAACATATCTCCTCTATGGATTCATGGGAAACGTCCGTTATCAATTCTCAGCTCAGGCTCTTACGCTTTGGCAGAGACTGAAATCCTCCGTTTTCGCAGCAGCAGTTCTTTGGTACGTCAAACATCGAGATTCCCGTCCCGTGAACTCATCGTGTTGGCCAGCTCCACAATTGTCGAGGACATCGGGCTCGCGTCATTTTCGTTTTTCTGCTCTGATTTGAGAGAGGATAAAAAGAAGGACCGCACGGACCGATCTCGTCCTCACTGGTCCGACTTCGCCATCAATCTGACTCCTTTTGTGATATTCTTTTCACGTTCGACTCGGAACACGCCGAGGGTTTGGGTGACCCGCATTCCGGCACGTATCCGACATGCACCGGTTGACCTGCCAGAGACGCCGGACGGGAAGTATGAGCGAATCCTGCGAGAGATCAATAACACAAACAGGGAATTTGCTCATCGCATATTAGGGCAGGACACATACCGAAATTTCGCGAGGATTAGCGCCCGGAAGATCCCGTAAATACACTGCTGTCTACGTGCCCCACTTTGCTCGCCATTGTCAATAGTGGATATCCTTACGGAAACGTTGTACAATTCTCTCACTCTTCGGTCGAGGAATTCTTGACGTCCACTCGCCTTTCTGAAGAAACCGACATAGTTCTTCGCCGCTATCGTGTTTTCGTGACACCTGTTCATACTCTCGCAGCACAAGCCTGTTTGTGCATTCTGCTCCACCCGGACAAGGATCTCATCACCCGCAATGCTGCGGACCAATGGACTTCTCGTGCCCGGTTCGAGGACGTATCGCGAAAAGTGGAAGATGGTTAAAATGACTTTTCGACCCAAGCAAACCACATCTTGCGGTCACTGTCTGGATAGATGACCCGGATGTTCGGCCATGGGAGCAAAACCCACGAACTGAAAGGCCGCTGCCACCCCGCAGAACCTCCTTACATTTATGCCTCTCTTTGGGGCCTACATTCCATAGTAGAGTTTCTCGTCCTCGAGCACTCACAGGATGTGCACTCCCAGGGGCCCACCGGCTTTACCGATACTGCGACACCATGGCATCTAGCCTCGAAAAATGGACATGTGGAAGTTGCCCGTATACTTATCGAGCATGGGGCGGATGTGACGGCCCACAACAAGGATGGGGAGCCTCCATTACATCAAGGCGTTGATTCTGGGACAAGTTGAAATTGCTCGCACAATTATCGAGCACGGCGCGGACGTGGCGGCCCAGAACAATGATGGGTCGACTCCTTTACATCTGACATTGCGTTGGGGACAATTGGGCATCGCTCGCATGCTTATTGAGCGCAGCTTGGACGTGACAGTCCAGAACAACGACGGGGACACTCCATCACACCTGGCAATGCGTAAGGGACAGGTGGACGTCGCTCGCATGTTTATCGAGCGCGGCGTGGATGTGACGGCCCAGAACAATAACTGGGAGACCCTATTACATTTAGCGTCAACACCATACTTCACCCGGATGTTTCAAGCGAAATATGCAGAACTCGATCATATTCTTCTCAAGTACGGTGTAGATGTCAATGCCCAGAACAAGAATGGATTGACTGCATTTCGTCTGGCACAGCAAGGCAGGCTTGCGGAAATTGAACGCATCCTTTTCCAGCATGGTGCTGATTTTGGTACTCACGACAACATGAATTAAATCTTATTCTGTGGAGCATAAATATGGCTTTTGTAGTTACTGTTAAACGATCGAGCTGGGGAGCAAAAGTTGTGGAATTGTATTTGCACTAAATAAACTTTGATAGCTTACAGTAATACCTCATGTAGTGCATGATAAACGAAGACGGCTGTCAATAAATACGCATTAGTCGGACTCAAGCTTGTGCTGGTATTAGCTGAAGCTGAACCTTAGCCGAATCGGAGCTGTCACTGACCTACATCCCTGGATCTTCGAAATGAATGCTTTGCGCTCCGTCAAAAAAGGTTTGTTACCCTTTCATAAGCTAATCTCGATAGCCCGCTCGAATTGGCGGGCACGGGTGTGATACGATTCGAGGTATCCTCTAGTAAAGATAGTGTATTTAAACAAGACAATCGTGTTGAAAGGACAACGTCACAGCGAATGGTGTCCGGAAATTCACGCGATGTATGCCCAGTCTTATGCTAAATCGAATCGGGAGAGAACTGTCGCGCATGAATCTCAGACGCAAATAGGTGCATGGTTCCATCGAAGTCACCCAAGACAAAACAACGACCTGCAGCTAGATTGAGACTCAATAAGGCGCTGGATTATAACAAAGCGAGTCGGCTGGGTGCTCTTCGGTTTGAGAACTATGCAGAAGCAAGTTATTGGCTTGTCGGGGTACTCGACTCTCTGGGTAAGGTCAGATGCTACGTAGAGGAAGCCGCCGAGAGTAGAAAGTCACAGAGAATTTGATTGTTCTACTTGATAGCTTTGTCTGCCAGAGAAACCTTGGTGTGGTAGCAACGCACAAGATCTTTGGCGCTCGGTCCACGGTCCCGAAAACAGTCAATTTTCTTCCAATGATGTCAGCGAAAGAGCTGCTGGGACAATATCAGATCCATTAACCCCATCACATGGGCCGTGCCCAACGGCAGCGGAAAATAGTTCGGAATCAGCTTCCGAATTCGTTTCTAGTGAGCTTTGCAAAGGGCCAAATATTTGGCGCCCCGCATGGCTCGCAAGAGGGCTCAGTGATACCTGGATGAGAAGTCCCCAAAGCGTTAAGATTGGTCGAGGATGGAGGGATAGTACCGCCTTCATGGAATTCTCCGAGTTCGAATATGCGACCTATCAGGCGTGTTTCAGCGCTGTGGTCAATGCTTTGGCCTGAAAACGTGATGAAAACGGAGAGTCCATAGAGGAAAGGGGAACAGTAGGCGGTCTAGTAGCACTTTCGCATCTCCGTAGTTATTGTCGACATGATGCACCAGGAAGTAATCGGCAAAAAAGTTGACTAGACCAAAGGATACTTGAGGAAAACCAGGCGAATAAAAGTCTTCAGGGCTTCCCTAAGGCACCCGATAGCTTGGTCTAAAGATTGATTGTGCATGCTAGGAAAATAGCGTCGAGTACAGCTCGAATCAAGACTTGGGATAGATAATCTGGTAATGGGCCCGAGGTGAGTCCAGAGCAGAGGACCAAGATTACATTACTGTAATATTTTCCACGCATCGCCAGCTTCTCTCTTCACCCTCGCGGCCAACATCTCAACAAGGGACATCGAAGGCTTCGAGTGGCGAAGTCATGGAGTTTACAAGAGCATTAGGTTGTAGAGTTAATCTTCAAGCTCTCCGAAGTTATAGAAGCGATGAAGGAGGGCAGCAAGGGTTGAGGACGAAGACGTTCCTTGCTGACAAACGAGGTTGAGGTCATCCACTGGCAGAGTCAGCTCCTTTCACGTAACAAGCCGTGACGCTTTGCACGATCATGAGGGACATTACGACAACGGTCGATGCTGCAGAGATGACATGCGGCTGTCAGTTTGGGAATTGGAAACTAGAAAGACCTAATTGAGTGGTCGATAGCGACAGGATTTCGGCGTTCAAGCGCGAGATTCTCACAATAGACAGTGGTCCCTGCCTGCATGCGGGTACACCGAAACTAAAAATAAAAGTAGTAGATTGTCAGATTGCATGACTACATAAATTGGGAAATAGAGGGCTAAGAATACAATGCTATAATACGCCCCGATAGATAAACGGCGAAGAAGAAAAAATCGTCCAGATGTGTTACCGTTGTTGCGACTTGTGTGCAGACCAGCCAGCGACGCTTCCACTGCTAGCATGGGCATGGTCCAGCTCGAAACCAAACAACTTCTTCTTTGGCGGTGGGCCCATCATTGTTCCTTCCGTAGTCCGTATGTGATGATGAGCATGATGAGCGTGCGCGCGGGGAGAAGCGGACGGATGCCAAGGCCCATCCTCATCTCCAGCAAGTTCATCTACCTCGTCATCGTCGCCTTCATGCGCCAGCTCGACAATAGGCCCTTCCCGCTTCGCGAGAGTCGCCCATCGCTGTGACGGTTGCGGTGGGAGCGGCGGCTGCCGGTACGTGCTCGCGTGTCTCATCGACTCGCCGTCAGACTCGTACATCGCCATGGGGGATGAGGGCGGTTCGAACGGTGGAGAATCTTCTCGGACTTGGTGGGACGAGAGAGGTCGGTTGAGTGGACGCCAGGACGGATTGATGGTGGGTGAAGAGGTGCCACGCGCTTGCGGCAGAGGGACACCTCGACGAGAATGAGGTGACGATTCTCGGCGCTTTCGCCCGTTCAAGTCTATGGCCGCACCTTTTGTGGATGAGGATGGGGACGAGGCGGTAAGGGCGTTGGGGACGGGGTGCGGGGTGCGTAGGGACGTTGAGCGTCTGCGCGTCCAGGAACTGGGTTCGCCTGGCTGGGAAGCGAAACGCGATTCGGGGGCAGAGGCGGGGGCAAAGGTGGGAGCGGAAGACGCGACTTGGGCAGATGCAAATGCGGCAGCGAGGTCGTTTGGATCTGAAAGGTCCGATATTGAAGCTGCGCGTGAGCGCGATGAAACGCTGCCGCCTACACTGCCGCCGCCGCCGCCGCCACGTTCCTGTCCGGCGGCGGTGGGGTCGCCTCCGCCGTTTCCGCCGCTATCGTCCCCAGTAAGTCTGTTCGTATCGTCGACGCTGTCGACGCTGATGCTTTTGCGGCGACCGCGCTGTCGCTCACGTTCAATGCCTTGCCACATTTCCTCGGTGACGCCGAAGCGCTCGCGGCATCTTCGCTCGTGGCGCGCGCGCGAGTCCGGACGGGTTAACGGTTTGTGGCAAATGGCACACGGGGAGGGCTGGCCACCATGTCTAGCTGTCTTGTTAAGGTGTCTGGAAAGGTCGCGCGGGGTACCGAACTGAAGGTTGCACTCGGCACACTTGTATTTGGCGTCATTCTCCGTGCCATGGTCGTGCACCACCATTACGCGTAATGATAGAGCACACGTGCGCAGAGTAAAAGTGAAGAGGGGGATCGGATCGCAGTTAGTGGGAAAGGGAAGGGGTTGGTGTTATTGTGGTTGTTGTTGTATTTGAATGGGACGGTTATGGCGTGGGCCCCAAAATGGAGGATAGCGGCATGTGAGGGGACGAAGCTTAAAAGGAGGACAAGGACAAGGGATGTGCGCCACAGGCCGAGAGGGACTGCCAGGTGAAGGTGCTGCGAGTTTGTGGCCCCCTCGGGGTAGCCCACACGGCCGATTTCCATTTCGCATTTCGCATATAGGGCATGTTGGTGAAGATGCCGTGTCCTAGGACGCTCTGGCCTGGGTTAGTTCGATCCGTGCCTGCCGTGAGCCCTCGCCCTCGTAGCCGGATCATGCGGCGTACTCGATGTACACCGCCTCTTTGTACTCACATTCTTATCGGATCTGCCCTTCGCGGTCACTCTTGCGCGCCTTTTCGGTCTGTCGTACACGGTCTGGACCACATCGGTCTCTTTCTCACTCTTCTTGTTCTCATTTTCTCCGGTGTGGCGCACGCTTCAGCGCCCGTCCAATTTGCTGAGTGTCTTTTTTTTTTTTTTTTGGTTTCGCTGCGGCTGGGATGAGGGAGAGAGATAAGACGAGATGAGATGAGGTTTACCTTGTGGCGTGGGCCATGCTGGCGAGTGTCGTGTCTATCGCTTCTCTGCCGTTGTTTACTCGCTCGCCACCAACTCATCAAGTTGAAATTTAACGTGAGTGTCTCAGTGCCTTGGCGTCAACTCGAATGTGTCTGATTCCGCTATCATCGCGTGCCGCAGCGTGTTGAACGCCTGTCTGTCCTATCACCGCCCGATAACCAGTAGAGCACCCTAGAATTACCGCCCCCTCCCTCCCACTCCTGTACAGCTAATATCCCCTCCAGAAGCTCTCCACGCGGTTGCCCTGCCCCCATCACGGCCACCCTCTCGGTCCCGGTCGACCCCCATCAAAACTGTCCCCTTTTCATTTGACTTTTGGGTTTTCGGTCTGGTAAGAATGTGCGTCGCCTTCTGCCTCCATTCACCTCCCGATGTCCACATTGTTCACCACCCCTACCTAACTCAAGCCTTCCCTTTCCCTTACCGAGTCTTTCCTCCGAAAATCAAAAAAATCCGTGATGCCTTCACCGCTCCGGTCCATCCCACCCCTGATACCTCTACCCGCAGGCAACGGGACATCCATCCTTCCCTCTACTCCCCCGGCCAAACCGGACATCGATGACCTCTTCGCCACACTCATTTGTCCAGTAACGCCACCAGCCTCGCCCCGTCCATTTGGATCTTCATCCATATTCACTCACCCGTCCAACCCCTGCCCACCTGTTGGCTCGATCACCTCTGCCAGCTCAACCGATTCCGACTTTGGCGCCTTTGTAAGCGTACCCGCGTCCGAAGACCCACTTGGGCAACCATCATCTGTCGAAGCAAGTCCCGCAAGGTTACCCTCCGGCAGCCGTCGGTTGGGTCCCAGTGCCGGATTCTTCGCAGAAGCACGGGCGGCAACGGCACGAAACCAACAGGGATTGCTTGCGGAACTGCTGGAACACGAAGACGATCCCATGTATTGGCACGAACACCCTTCATCACCGTTACCATCATCATCATCATCATCATCATCATCATCATCACCATTACCGTCACAATCACCTATACCTCCCATTCCCTCGGGTACTGCCACTCCGCAGCCTCCGCAGTCACAGCCGACCCCAGTCCATATCCTCGGCACATTAGTTGATCCGGTCAAGACGGTTGTTGAGAGTAAAGTAGTCAACCCATTACTCGAAGCTCTCAACGAAGCGACCTCTGAAGACACATTTGCCCTGTCTCCGCCCCCTCCCCGGGCAGAGTCAGTCGGAATCCCCCCGCGTCGACGCGAGACGGTCTCACGTTCTCCTGTTACACGATCTCCCTCCCTCCCACCCTCGCCTTCGCGACCCTCTCCACCAGTACTATCGCGCGTTGATTCGGTGTCCACGTTCTCGTCTACGTCTTTGCCTTCCCGTTGGATGTCATCTTTCCTTACCTACCGCGGTCCGCCGCCTTCCACCGGCCCGCCCGCTAGTCTCGGACACACTCGCGGAGACATTACGCATGGATCTCCCTTCGCAGCATCGCCCTTCGTACCTGCGAGCGGTGCGCCCGGATTCGATGGCGACCGTGCATGGAACAAGGGATTTGACACCGGCAGCAACGGAGCCAATTCCCCAGAGCGGCGTGGAGTGCAACTACTCGGACGCAAGGAAAGCACGCGCGTCGTGCTGGAGACCTCACTTGCTAACGCTGTACGTCCTATTCCTTGGTTTTATTTTTTTTACTGATAGAATTTCCTCTGATATATCGATTATCGTAGCTTCGCTCCCGCTTACCCCCACGCGCGCGCCTCCCGCGATCGTGGACGCTGCTCTTCAGTATAGACCAACATGGGATATCGTTGCATACCCTCTATGCTCGCAGTGCCGCGCATGCTGGCGGCGCGCTGCTCGTCGTACGTGACGCCGACAACCGATGTTTTGGTGCTTGGGTAGCTGATGGATTACGAGAGGGACATGGGTCGTATATCGGTTCGGGCGAATCGTGAGTTATGTTTGCGTCGCGCGCCAATATGGGCTGACATGGAGCCCAGGTTCCTGTGGAAGGCAAGTGGCGATGAAGTGCGAGTGTTCAACTGGACAGGGAAGAATGACTACGTTGCGCTGTGCGAGCCAGAGTCGATCTCTTTTGGTGGAGGGTGCGATACCGTCTTTTTATTTCCACCCTGTTTCCTACTCCCACCCCTAACCTGTCAATGTTGGCGTCTAACTTGCCGTTTTGTCACAGAGATGGTCATTACGGACTCTACCTGGACGAAACGCTCTATGAAGGGTCATCCGCTCGTTGCCCGACGTTCAACAATGACCCTCTCTGTACTTCAGACATAAGCCCAAGTAAAGGTAGCGATGGTAGTAATGCTGGGACCGCCACGTTTGAATGCGTCGGTCTGGAGGTCTGGGGCGTTGGGCTATCATTATGACATGACGTGACGTTCATGACAACGCGTTGCATGGAACGTGCTGGGGTCCTTCGCGGACATGTCTCAGCTGGGGCACGCATGATATGCACACACGCACATGCACGCACGCACATACCCACTTCTCGGTATTTATTGGATGTTGTGATGAAGGTGTAAGCAGGAATGGAAGAGAACCAACGATGGGACTTGTGATGTTAATTTTTCTAGCCTCACGCACACACGCGCATCATGTGTGTGTGTCTATGTGTCAATATAATGTGTGTGCGGTTCCCTTGTGCATGCAATGCCTTGGATTTGCTGTCAAGGACCGCTGTGTCTTACTCTTCATGTGTGGTGGTCGGTGGCACTGCCGTAACCGTGACTTTATCGGATTATATTGTCGTTACTGTACAGTAAAGCAAATTGATAAATTGATATATTAGAGTACCCAAGGAACCGTGAACATGCCCTGCCCTCATGGGATCGGGGACTGTAGTAGTATTTGCCACTTACGTACGATTTCTCCTTTTCGTCAACGGAACGACAAAACCTTCATAGTCGGCGGCCTAGACTCGGAACGGCCACCTACCTAGATCGATTTTCCTCTCGCCACTGGCACGTGTACCGGGTGTTGTCTGTGGTCAGTCAGATCTCCTTGGCATATGGGGCCTGGGCCGTTGGCGCCTATCAGCTCGTAACTTATTGCCAATTATCCGTGTGCGTAATCGATCATACAGAAGGCACCAACAGGGGCGATGTGTGGCCATATCAGGTCCACTTTCGTCGCTTATTCCTCTTACTTTGTACTGTATCTGTAAATCTGTCATCGGAACCTATGAACATTTGCCCAGAATAGTCTGATGATCAATCTAGATCTTTTAAAAAAAAAACAGGAAGAAGAGAAAAAAAAATATCGGAGCGCTCGGAAAAAAATTGATTACAGAGTAATGTGCACATTTGACACGTTTGGGTGCGCGCACGGGGGTAGTAACTGTTGGTGGTATTAGTACCTGTGGTAAGGACGGCGTCTTTATCTGGCCCCGAACCAATCCTGCATTTTCCCTTCTCATTTCCGAGAATGGGCGTCAAAAGTTTCCTTTGGATTGATGCATCAAGTTATAGTATCATGATCACGCAAAGGTTACGACCACACCTGCAGTACGAATACAAGAAACGGGACTTACGAGATAACACCAGGCGCCCGACCTTCCTATCCTTATCACGCGCCGGGGGCCGCGACTGTGCACATGCATAAGCACATAAACGTGTGAGTACAGTACAGTGTGTGCTTGTGCGTAGTGCGTAGAACACGCCGTAATGGTCCATGATGATTTGTTCTCTAAGGAGAAGGCAAAGAAGTGAGTCGGAGTTGCGGCTCCCCGCGATTTGCTCGCGGCTTCGACGGAGCGCTGCACAAGATCATAACCGTTTGGGCGTTTGGGAAAAGAAAAAGTCCGACCGTGTTCAAATTCGTCGTCGCACCAAACGTTTTGCTCTTCTTTTGCTCGAGGCCGCGCGAGGCGACGAGGCGATCATAGATAGATATATGGCACATGGAACTAATTGTAAGACGATCGACCGATCGATCAGTGCAACGCCAGGGCTGGGCGTTCCAGAGGGATAGTGATAGTGATAGTGAAAGTGAGAAATATTAAATAGAACGGGAGCAAAAGTTGTACACACTGTTCCGACTATGATCGGCACCGGCAGTTGATGGAGGCAGTATGATGACCTGCATCCTCACGGACCGCAACGTATTCGGAGCGAAAACCGGATTACGACAGCCTACGAATGAGCCAGAGCCACAGCGTGGAGCCCCTTTAGGAACTTGACAGTGCGGGAAAAGAGAGGCGATGACCGAACGAATGGATAACGGCTCATGGTCGTCCCGAAAAGGACCGAGGCGAACCTCCACCCGTGACATTCGCGGCGCGCGCAAGCTCCCACCATATTTGTATGAGATATCACGACACTGGCGAGTGGTTGGCGATCTCAGAAGTCGACGACGATGAAGTTTTGGAAATTGGCGTTGATGAGGAGCGCTGACATCGCTGACACACTGATGCGAGAAGCAATGGAGCGTAAAGGTGGGTTCTCATGACGCCTTATTCGGTAGACAGAATAACATCATTTTGAGTGCGTAGCGCTGGTGCTCTTACGTCGTGTCGGTGAATGGCGTGAAGGTCCAAGGGACACCAAATACGTATGTGTACTGACCTAATGCCGAAGGCAGGAGGTACTGTAATGATCAGCGAGGTCGTCGCATACGCGGCGGCAACCGCACAAGGAACAAAGTATTGACGGTATTGTGATGGACCCAGAGCGGGTCAGATGACAGCTCAGGGCATCCCACAGTTTTACAGTGGCACCGGCGGTCCAAGCGAAAGGGGTACCGTAAGCAAAAATACCTCGCGCAATTATTTGATCCCTAACCAATGTGGCTGCTCGGAGCGCTGCTACAGCAGTCGAGATCGGCTGTCTATGGTGCCATGAGGCAAAAGTGGCTCAAATGAGAATCGTTGGGCACATACAATACATTCACCACCAATGCCTACAAGCCTCTCGATAGGCCCACATAGGATCGTCGCCATCACCAGTCAGAAGATTCAGCCAAAGAGAGGTTTGCGACCGATTGGGAAGGGTCTGAGAAGCGGCTCAATAGTATATATAGTGGTGGCTTTGCAGATAAACAGAGCGACGTCAGATGTAGCACGCGACGCAAGTGGCGGCCAGTATACCCATGCATATAACGCCTACGGATCTAGTGTAGTAGTGACTCTCTTTTGATCCTCGCTGGCCATTGGGAGTTGGTTGACAAGCTACGAGCTTGAGTCAATGCGATAGAAACAAAGAGAAGCAAGACGCCTGATTGATACAGAAGCAGGAAAACCAAACAAAGGCATGACAGGTCACAGGCTCGACTAGAGGGAGTGGCAATAAGACGGCTTGGCATGTTCTATGCTCTCTTGAGTCATCATGTGTGAGGTCGTCATTCTGCTCGGCTAGGGTGATAAACACCGGGTGTGAGCGTAGATAATGAGAAACGGACAGGAACATGATTATTACTCAACTGGATAACATGTTGAGTACTGAACAGGCTGTTACTGTAATGAGTAGAGTCATTCCTCACGCTTGGTGGGGGTGGGTGAGAGTTGTGCCATGCTCGGTAATCCCCGAATTTCCGGGGATACCCGATCCGACAGCACGGGCAACAGCACACGGACCAGCTTTCTACCGTGAACTGGGAGCCGCGGCGAAGCTAAACTGCAACCTGAGCCCAAACTCACTTAAAACTGGGACAAAAGACTCGAACAAAGTGGTAGAGACTGTAAGTACACCCTCAGCAGAATCAAGAACATCTCCGCGACTTAGCAAGTTCGCCTTCGTAATCGGACTCGGCCTCGGTGATGCAAAGACCCGAATGGCGCTTACTGAGCCTTACTCAAACATGCCTGGTCTGTGTTCCTAACGAATTTTCCACCAAGATTGACGGGTTTATCGTGCCAGGCACGGTTTCTGGGACATAACATACAGTACTGACCGAAGTCCCGGATGACTCCACCGTCACGGTGGTTGAACAAGAGTCAAGGACTTGACGTCGGCTCAGTGTTGAACCGGCTCGTTCAGGATGGCTTGAGGATGGTCTGTAGATGTCTTGCACTGGAACCTTCCCTGGAGTTGTTTTTCGCCGCTGGCATATAGCTCGGACTTTTCGAATGGGTTACCGTGCTCTCGTAGTTCGTGTGGATGATCTTAGGTGAGAAATCGCACCCACTGTGGGACTATGAGGTTTGATAACACGGACAATTACGGAGTAAGTACCTCCGCTTCCCCGCTATAAAGTATTTCCGAAGGATAGAAGCATTCGTCATTACAAACGGGACCTGCAGGCCGAAGCTGTGAAGGCGCAATGTCACGCAGGACTACGTCGACATATAATCCCACCCCCTGGCCTGGCGCTTGATACTGACGCACTCCTATATTACTACATGAACTCAGAACTTTCTCCTACAGCCACTATGGTCGAAAGGCCTGGCAGCAGCGCCTCGGATGAACCACAATCCAAGATACCCGATGACGATAAATCCCCAAGAGATGCAGCGCCGTCGACCGCACAGGATGTCTCACAAACAGAGGGTACCAGGGATTTCGTGACATGGGATGGACCGGATGATCCAGAAAACCCCAAGAACTGGTCATACGCCTACAAATGGTGGATAACTATCATCATGTGTATTCTATCCCTCGACGTGTGAGCCATCGAGCATGTCCGTGGTGTACTATGATGACTTACTCCGACTTGTAGGACGTTCGCGTCGGCCGCACCTACTTCCGCTCTCAGCTTCATCGCACGCGATCTACATGTCTCCGCAGAGACAGCAAACCTTGTCACAACGGTGTTTCTTCTCGGCTACGTTGCCGGTCCTCCACTGTGGGGACCCGGGTCCGAGCTGCTTGGGCGAAAGTATATTTCTCTTTTCGCGGTTGGCGCTTTCGCTATCTTCAATGTTGGTCAAGCGCGGGCGCAGAACATTGGCACGCTCCTCGTTACAAGATTTTTCGCTGGTCTCTTCGGATGTGCGCCATTAACCAACGTAGGCGGAATCGTCGCCGATATTTGGGATCCTGTCGGAGGTGGCCACGCTTTGGGCGTTTTTTGCTCTTGCGTTTTTATAGGACCCGTACTGGGACCCATCATCGGTGGATAGTAGGTTCCACCAGTTTTGTCTCGCATTCTCTCAGGGTTGACACGTGAATAAAAAATCCAGTGTCGCGACCAGTCATCTTGGATGGCGATGGGTCTTTTGGATCTTGATGATTTCTGGTGGAGCCTGCACAGTTTTTGGCTTTATATTCCTACCTGAGACTTTTGCACCAACCTTATTGGCTCGGAAGGTTAGCCATCTACCTCAGGATCCTGATGTACTTATTAACGTCATCGATTAGGCTCGAAGACTGAGGAAGCTTGATCCTGTGGCAAACAAAAACCTGTTTGCGGAGAGTGAAAATAAAAAGTGGACGCCGCGCGAGCTGTTAAATTCGACCATCATCCGACCTTTTACGATGGTAATCGTGGAGCCGATTCTTTTACTAGTGACCGTCTACATGTCTGTGATATATGGGATCATCTATGGCCGTGAGTCACACGGATCAGTCGTATGGGGAAAGAAAATACTCACATAGAGCACAGTGTTTGAGGCCTATCCGGTTATATTCGCTGAGAAGCGCGGTCTTACTATTCCGCAGACTGGCCTTATGTTTATCGGGGTCGGAATCGGCGCTTTGTTCGCCGTTATCGTTAATTGGTATTTCTTGCGGCCGTACCCACAACTGATCAAGGAGTGGCGAGGTTTCCCGCCGCCGGAGAAACGCTTGCCACCTGCAATGATCGCGGGGCCAGTGCTCGTCATAGGAACGCTCTGGCTGGGCTGGACGGGAAACTACGCATCCATTCCATGGTATGTTCCAGCGATGGGCTCGATCCTGGTGGGGATGAGCATCATCCTTATCTTCATTTCCTTTCTGGTGAGTCGCGTGCGTGCATGCGCACGCACATTGCACTTATTATGGGAACGAGCCGTACTGATACTCTGATCTATTATGAAGGGATACGTCGTTGATGCGTACTTGAAGTATGCCGCCTCCGCGTTCGCAGCCAATACCATGATCCGTTCCAGCGTCGCTGCAGCGTTCCCGCTGTTTACGACGCAGATGTTTAGGGGGGTAAGTCGAGTCACCAACTATGGTTGTCGCAACGTTGGGCTCACGAGAGTAAACAAACGTAGATGGGCATCAACTGGGCGGCGACACTTCTTGCCGGTATCTCGCTTCTGCTTGCTGTTTTCCCATTTATTTTCTACAAATACGGACCGCGGATTCGTTCAGGAAGTAGGTTTGCTCCATGTATGGTGAGTCTGGGGATGTTTTTCGTAATACGTCGATGGTGTGCTCACATAGGTGCAGGATCTCAAGATCGCAAAGGAGTTGGCCGCCGAGAGAAGAAAAGAGACGGAAGAGGTATAGACACGACTTATGGACTGATGGCTGATGACATGGCCTTGCTTGATACCATTTTAGTACGACATGATTTCTGACGCAGTTCTGAACTACAGTGTACATAGCATTTAAGTTTATACAGTACATAGCATCTTATTACTCATCCCTAATATTGCAGCACATCACAAGAGTATCAATAGTCGTCAAGATTAGTGAGACAGGCAGGGCGTTGGTACACTGGCACAGGAGGGATCGTCACTGTTATTCATTGAAAAGCGACTGTCTAAAGCCATGATCGTTACACAAGGTCGACTACGCCCAGTCTGAGTGATGGCCGTGTGTTGGGTTCGCTAGTCACGTGCCACAAAGCTCCCACGCGGTGACGCGGACAATATCACGGTCGCCAGTGGCATTTGCCCTGACAGCTGCCAGTGGTCATTGTGATTGTGTATCACGAAATGTTTGCCTAGGCCATTTGTGGATTACCTGGAGTGCTTTCTGCAATGCCGCGAGGACCTCTTGTCGAAGACCGAACCCTGTATTCCAGCCTTGGCAATTCATACAGGCTGCTGGCCTTTTTTTCGCGGTCTAAGAGACAGTAGGGCGGTGCGCCGCAATCCCGTGCCCATGACCGTGTCCATGTAGTGAGCTCTGTTGCGCAAGTGGGCTGCCTCTCTGCTCCGTGAGATTTAGCTCCTTAAGCAATCTTCCTGCCCTAAATATTTAGCGTGAGGCTAGCAGAAAAGAGTGTCTCGTGCCCATCGCACGCACCTGCCGAAGACGATACTGACAGCATCTACGACATGTTTTGGGGCGTGTATGTGAAAATTATGAGGTTCCACCATGGACGCAGGAGTCATGGCGGTCCCTATTCCAACTCCATGACTCCACGGTGCGCCCGCACCGAAACGTCCGCACCTTTACTGGATCGCCAATTTTATAGACTACTGTATGGCTCCCAAAATGGCTCTCAAAAAAAGGACCTCTTCAACCCCAAGTCTAACGACAGTTGCCAAGATGGAAACCGGCCTCGAAACCATAATAAATTAGAGAACCAAAAATGGACACATCCGGAATTGAACCGGACACCTCTCGCAAATCACAATGCTAAGCGAGCGTGATAAACCATCTACACCATGTGCCCGTTTACCCTTGAGATATTATATACGTAAAAGCCAGAGGCCCTTGTGCAGATGCAACAACAAAATAAATAACGCAAGTGGGACTCGTGTGGTCTCTGTCATATCGTACACATCCCTTCCGAGTCCCAGAATTCACTGTGGACGCCGACTGGGACGATAAATAGGTCGTTAGGGTCGTATACAGCCTTGATACTCTCAAGACGTGGATAGTTGGGGCCGAAGAACGTGACGCGAAAGTTTGGCTCGAGCACGTCGCCCTCGTTTGAGTAGCTACCACTGGATTCGCCACCAGCAAGCCCCGCGAGCACGGGTCTAGCTGTCGCGGTAAATTTCTTCCTCATCGCCTGGACATCCGCGGCGGACAAGGAATCGTTCCAACGTTGGGTGGCGATAACCTAGCAGAATCGGTCAAATTTGACTCAGACTACTGTATCGGGGAGAATGCTCACATGGGCCTTTGCCGTGCGCCATGCAGGGTTTACCGCGGAATCGATGTGGGCATTGGCAGCCACTTGACCTGCGTGAACGGTGAGCTTGGAATAAGACCATAGTACATCTCGGAAATGAAACACACCCCCAGCAACGAGGTTCCCAAGCACTGATTGTATACCCTGTGAGAGAAGTTGCTTGTACGCAGGACCTACGCTCTCCGGCGCATTGGAATAGACAGAGCCAGGAATTAGGCGAGAGCTGAGAATGATGTTGTACCCAGACGGGTCGTCTGAGAATCCAACGATATCATTGGCAAAGGTAGTAGCGGTAGTCTCCCCCTGAACAGCTGCCCCAACTTTGACTGCATCAGCAAGGAAAGAAGACATCTGCGCCTTGCTGGCATCACCGTCGAGGTCCTTGAAGAGCGTGGAAACGACAAGCGTGCTATTCGTTGTAGATCCTGTCAAGTAGAAGTACTGCCCAGCCCAAACTTGATCCCAGTCGTTGATGTGCTTGGCGTGTGTAGTCATCAAACTGGCTGTCTGGTCCAGCGTTGCTGTCAGGACATTTACAGTGTGTAGAGTCGCATTGAAAATTGGGAGGGTGGGGAGAGTGGCGTCTATGATAACACCCCAGCTACCAGCACCACCCCCACGCAAAGCCCAAAACACTGGAGGAAAGAAGATATGAGAGATATCACGGAGTCCAAGCTAGATATCGTACAGTCGGGGTGAGAGGCCGAGTTAACAGTCACGAACGACCCATCGGCCAGAACGACGCTGAACTCTAGACTTTCTTTTCAGGCGAATTGGAGAGAAAGTGAAGTTGAAGCACGTACGGAGAACGTTGTCCGCTGCGAGTCCATAAAGGGGTGAGAATCCGGAATGTCCGGCGCCTTGGATATATCCGCCTGCAGGAGAGACAGTGGCAGCGGTCCCGCCCACAAACATTTTCCCTTGTGCCTTTGCCGCAACATAGATGGTCTTCAAGCCAACACCGGAGCCTACAGTAACCGCGGGTCCATGATCTGAACCATCGACGATGAATTGTTCCGTGAAGGTGATGTTCTTAAAGTAAGCGGTCCAGAGGAGTAGTGAATTCTTCGCGGTAGAACGGCCTAGGTAATCATGGCCGGAAGATTTGATAACAACGCGTAGGTCGTGAGCCTGGGAGAATCGTATACCTGCCTTAAAAGAGGTGAGCGAATGCAGTTATCGACCTGGAGGACTCATGAACCTGAATATCTGCGACAGTTGTGGCATTGACCGCATAGAGAGGGACATCTCCCTGCGCACAGGTAGTCCCATTGCGTAAACAGAGCTCTGGTGGAGGGCCGTAATCCTGTCGTGTTCGATGAGTGGAATGGATACCATGGACTCGGAGGGGTATGTATCACCTGTTCCCAATTGTACTACGACGGGTCATAAGTAGGAAGGAAGGCCAAGTAAAGACACTGTTAAGACACCCACGGCATTCATTGACCCAGGAATAATTTGTCGGAAAACGCCGCTTTCCCACTGCGCCTCTGTGCAGCCCAACTCAACGCACGCCTCTGCAGACGGTACGACTTTGACTAGGCGGCCATCAATGGAGTCGTTCAAGGCGGACCAGTCCGCAGCAGAGGGATAGCCAGGGCTACCAGGCTGGTTGCGACATCGAGCGTGAACGAGAAGTGGGACCAAAAGTAAACCCGCTACCGCGCTCACGACTACCGAACGGGGAAGAGGGAGCATTAATTGGAGCAGGGGGAAAGGGAAGAGGGGGCGATAAATTTGCGATTCGATTTTTACCTTAAATAACCAGGACGACTGCGGGTTGCGGTGAGGCTGGATGATGCCCCACCATTTGGGGGAATGTTGGGACAGCTGAATGAATTGAATAGAACTATGAAAAGCAGATTCCATAATACAGTAGGCGCTACGGGGAGACTATATTCCGAGTTAGTCTCGCCGGTGGACGACAGGAGTTTGGGAAACTCTTGTCCTGGCGTTGGCGTGATTATAATGGTGGGCTTCGGTCATTTGGCCGTCCGCTTCTAGAAGATAAATTCGCATTGATATCCAACCTTCCACCCAAGTTGAATCTTACTCTACCTGTACGTACCACTCGAGTGATATATCCCGTGGTTCTGATAACAGGCACAGATGGGAGTAATAAAATCAATTTCGGCAATGGTGTACTGTGCTTCGGTATTGGCGATGTGTTGGGACTTGAGAGCATAGTTGCATTAGCTTGATTCGTGATACGCAACGACGTGGCTGTGCGGTGATCCGGCATTTGCTGGAGCAAATCCCGGCCGGGCCGTGACGCTGCCAGTAGAACTGCCAGTCGTTGCTTTTCACACCATCGATCCTCCTGCTGCTCATTTAACCCTATATCACCGGTAATCCATCAAGAAGCACGTAACGCTAAGCGAGCAATACATACCTTCACCGGTGGTAGTTCACCCCGGTCAGCGTGACCCGCAGCCCGCTTGGTCCTATGGCTTTCCCCCGGACACCATTTCTGGTTATAACTTCCGGGATGCGGTCATTGCAAGGCTTATCCGTCAGACTATCCACCAACTAGCTCAGTGAATAACGCCTTATAAATCACATACTATAGTTAGGGTCAGTTGATAACGTCAAAAGCCATGAATTTACCTTCCAGAATTTTGGTCGGACATCCCAGAGAGGAACTTCTCCTTCAAGCAAGAAGACTCACGGAGAGTTTGTGAAAAGGCGAAAGTCCTGACATGAGCATATTCCATAAAGGGCTGCCTGGTAATTTACAGTATCGACCACTAACATTGCGGGCCCGGTATGTCCCGACGCGGAGATTGCGGCGCAATAGCAATCAGCGCTCAAAGTCAGCTCAACTAAGACCTTCGTCCGACTGTCAGTGGATAGTATATACTGACGAACAGGACTTGTCTGTCCGTTCGCCAGTATAAACAAAAACTGGCGGTCTACCCTGGAAGTGAGCGGGGGCTGACAGTCTCGGTAGAAGCAACATGAATTCCAAGCAACGCCTCGTCGAATTGCTCACCATAATTCCACTCATTCAGTGATCACGGCACTATCAACTCATTCCCCGCCAGCCCATCATGGAAGCTCCCCCTCATATCGCAAGTTTTTTTCTTTCTCTCTCGTCGCGTCTTGTCGTTATCGATACTGACCGCTGTACGCAACGCGTCACATACAGGACATCTCCTCAGCCGAGCAGGTCTCGCTTCACAACTTGACTGTACCAGAGCTTTCTCCGAGTGATCCAACTAGCAATGCTAGCTCGCCGTCCTCCTCAGCGCCTGTAACGCCACTTGATCCGCCACCTTTTGCCGCGACGCAGGCAGACCCGCTCGGGCACGGGAAACACCAGCCTGATCCGCAGCCGTTCAGGCCAGTGTCAAAGAGCGCTTCGCGACTCGGAACCGTGTGGCGTGCCAGACAAGTACTGCTCAGCCTTGGGAAGCGGAAGAGACGCGCTAGCGCCGAGACTAGTATCTCGACGGGTGTGGACTCGGAGCTACTCACAGACTACTATGATGTGCAAGAGCTACCAGACTCGAATAGCGCGCCTGAGATTATAGAGCCACGCCTCTCTCAGCCTCAGTCCCTTTTCAGCCTCCCGAATGTCCCGATCGATAGCATGCCCCCCGTACGTCCCGCATACATACAGTAACCACCCGTATTAGTCCTTCGATCACTCACCTAAGTTACCTCACTTCGGCAAATACGCGCCTAGCAGATCGAACGCGAGTTCACCCGGCGCAGCAGCACAAACGACACAGATACACTCCCATCAGTCCCATCGAGCCCAGTAGCGATCGAGCGGAGCCCAACGCCGCCCGGCGGTGCACCATGGGCTCCGACGGGTCTCTCGCTCTCCCTCGTCGCGCGCATCATCCTGTTCTTACCATGGTGCGTCGCCGTCGGCGCAGCAATCGCGCTCTACCCACGAGCACTTTCGCCCCTCGTACGCATGTACGCAGGACCACCTCGCACGCCACTCCACCGCCTCGCACACCACGCGCACACCGCTCGCGCCCATCTCGGCATCTTCCTCGGCGTTCTTTGCCTCATCGTCACCACCATCCCAAACTGGTACCTTCGCTTTGTCCTACTCGGCGCAGTCGTCGCACGCGCTGTGGTCGTTTGGCATGGATTTGGGACGCGGGTGCTCCAGGAACGTAAAGGAGGTGAGGAGGAGTGGCGCGAAGATGCGAGGTGCGTTTGGAGAGTTTTGCGTGGGGAGGAAGAAAGGGAAATATTGAGGGCTTGCGGTGGTGAGGCTAGTATGGTGAAAGAGGAGTGAGGCCAATCCATTGATCCAGCGCCTTCATTTCAACTCCTACCGGTACTTTTTTTTGTTCCGAGTCGCGGTGTGCGTTGTACGGTGTATGGATACCACATGCTTCTATACTTTTTCTTCTTCCTTTTGTCTACCCTACCCAACGCTTGACGCGATTGTATTATCCAGTTGTCCATACTGTGTCATTCTACCAGTGAGTTCAGTTGGAACCTTTATTTGAAGGAATATTGTGAATCTGTGATACAGTATCATTATGGCTGCCTGGTCGTTGGCTCGTTGCGGGTACAGTAATCGCACGGAAATAAGAGCGCATGACACTCATCACTTATCATAGACACAGCCAGCAAGCCAGTTTTAGAGTTGATCACTCCTGGGCCATTTCAAGTTCGGCCAAATCGGTGATGGGTATGACCAACTCCTCGCTTCTGTAAATATCCATAAGGCTTACGATCACAGCAAGGTCGCCTAGCAGTGTTCAAAAACTAGCCGATACTATTGTTTTGAGAGAGAGGAGTATACAGTATGATGCTCGACCGCTCAGCCAGTTCGGCCCGCTAAGCGCTACAGTAACCGCCCCGCCAGATAACGTGACTCAAACGCGAAGCTCACTCGAGCGATACAAAAAAACAAAGGAAAGAAAAGACTATTATTATAAAAGATGTGCTTCAACAACTGCCTATTGGGGAAACACGATGCGATGGAATATGTGAGTACATGTGGTGGTGGGTTGGGTTGGGTTCGTCATGACGTGAAGGAAGGAAGGGGAGTGGAGGACCAAAAAAACAAACAGTAATTTCTCTCATGCGCGTGCTTTCCTTGAGTGCCTTGTATGTGATGGATGTATTGTACATGTAACACCCAGAACCGCGGTGGCAAAAAAAACCCTTGACGCAAAGAAAAGAGAGGAAAATAAAGAAAACGAGAGTGAGAGAACAAGGTACGAGATGTTAGCGGCGTGCGACGCGCTTGCGTTCACGTCCATCCTCTTCGATTTCCATCGCGTCCTGCGCATGTTGATTCTGATGCGCACCACGTGTTGACCGCGTGCGTCTACGACTCGATCCCGCGCCCCCACCGCTTGTCGCCGTGGCCGCAGCTCCAACCGTGGCGGGGGCATTATCATCTGCTAGCACCATCATAGCGTGCCGACGTTTAGCGCCAGCCGACACAGTCAACGGAAGGGGAAGCGGAATAGCGAGCGCGTCCGTCGGTGCGGCCAAGGAAGGCAAAGGCGGGAAGGCGGTAAACGTGAAGGATGGTGGCGATCCGGGGGATGTTGGGAATGGATGGTGTATCGATGGCATCATGTTGGTGGTATTGGGCGTCGAGGTCAGGTGAGGGTTCTCTTTAGCTTGTATGGCGGATGCGAACGCGCGTGGTTTGGGGGTGCGCAAGACGGGAGCTGTTGTTGGAGTTGAAAGCGGTCGTGTGGCGGTAGCCGGTGGAGAGGGTGGTGTTGATGGTGATGGTGGGGTCGGTCCGGTGGTGATTGTTTGTGACAATTTCGATGGAGCGAGGGGTCCCTGCAACCAGAAAAACCAATAAAAATTTCGACTCAGTTCACGAATAAATCTCCCGAGAAAATACAAACAACATGTAGAAAAGAAAAAGAGACTGGGAGAGGGAAGAGAGAAGAGAGAACTCACCTGTTCGCGTGGAGTCTGCTGCGGTACGGCTGGGGCGCTGTTTGCCCGCGGCAGGCTAGAGCTCGCTTTGAGCCTGCCCGGCCCAGTCTGACCGTCCTTTTCCTTCTTGCTCGCAGCGGACTCTTCATCCTCTTCGTCCTCCTCTTCCTCGCGTGCGCGGATCGCCTCGAGGCGAGCCTCGACCCAATCCATGACCCGCCCAATCGACGGTGGCGTCTCCGAATCAGACACGCCTTGTTGAATCATCTGAAGCAGGTCGGCGCAGGCGGCGGCGTAGCCCGAGTTGTACGCGCGCTTGGACGTCGACCGCGAGGATCGATAGAGATTCGTTATGCTCAGTGCGGCCGCTTTGGAGGGAGAGACAATGCAAGTAAGTCAATGTCCGCAGGTGGAGTGATGTGATCGTGATGGCGAGGGAAGGGGAAAAAATGAGAATTACCTCTGAAGTTGCTGAGCAGCTCTTTCTCTGCACTTGCAAGATTTGAGGTGGGGAGTGAGCCCGCGAGAGCATTGAGATTGAGGGACTCCATGAGGACGTGTGTCTTGAGTGAGTGAGAGCGGAGTTGGGGTCACACAAACTCGGCTCTCCCTCTGACTAAGCAGAACTCAGCCCGGTCCGGCCTGCCTACTAAATATAACTGGGTTATCATTATAAGTTACAGACATGGTATGCTACATGGTTTGACTTTGGCTATTATCTATTATTTTGTCATGAATGGGAAGATGCCGCGGTTCTCTATCTACACCGCCGGTTGCCCCTTCTCGGCCCTCGTCTCATCCTCGAGGAATTTGGCAACCTTCAAGTCTATGCATGGCGCAAATGAGCTCTTTGTGCGTATCCGCGGGCCATATTTGTAGAATAGGAATGGCATCGGTGCCAGAAGAAGCGCAATCCCGCCAAGGACCGTGGCCGCCCAGTTGATGCCTAAGTTGAGAAACATCTGCGTCGTGAAAAGTGGGAATGCCGCGCCAGTCGCTGATCGGATGATCGTGTGGCCAGCGAGTGCTGATGCAGCGTACATGAGGTATGTATCAACCAGGTAGCTCTGTATCACCATCATCCCATAATCAGAAACATTTAATGTTAACAGGAGAAAGGCAGGAGTGAAACGTACGATGAAGGAGATGAAGATAAGCGTGATTGCCAGCCCAATAAGAATCGTGCTCAGCCCGGGAACCCACCATGGCACGCTCTCGTAGTTCCCGCTCCAGCCGAGCCAAAAGATGCCTATGGCTAGGACGGGTCCACCGAGCATGGCGGAGTACAAGCGTTCCTCGGCGGGTGGAAATCCGTACCACTGCTTGAGAAGATCAGGGTATCGGCGCAAAAACCAAAGGTTCACTATTGCGGCAAGGATGGAGCCGATGCCGATACCGATGAAGATTAGACCGTCATTTGAGATGGAAAAGTGACGGGTGTGGATGAAGATCACGGGTATTGCCTGAAACACTGTGCAACAAGAATCGTCAGAACCCGGGTAACTGGTCTGAAGTGGCCATGAAAACGTACTCGCATAGATGACTCCATAGGCGACTGAGAGGTAGATGGTCGCAAGCAACAAGATCGGTTCAATTAGGAGCATCTTGAATGGGCGGAAGATCGTGCGTTCGAGGACGGCTCTTGGGGCCCAGCTGACGCGCTCGCTTTCCGTGTAGAGGTCCTTGTTCTTCTCGGGATTAGCCCTGCGCAAGCGCTTCGCTTTCCGTGTGAGGAGCACGGGAGCGAAAGTCTCGGGGAGGAAGAAGAGGCCGAGGAGCGTGCAAGAGCCCGCGAACATCATCGAAACCCAGAAGACCCAGCGCCAGCCGAGGGAGCTGGTCGTAATACTGAAGGAAAACAATGTCAACGGGCCGCCTGCTAGACTCTAATCGGAAAGACAACTCACAAACTACCGACAATAGGTCCTAGAACAGGACCCAGGAAGACGGACGACGCAAACACGCTCGTAGCGATTCCCCGGTTCATGGGATCCCATATGTCCGCAATGACACCGGAACTGTTAGTGAGGGGTGCGACGCCGAAGAAACCACATAAAAAGCGGGTGACAAGTAAAGTCGTCATGTTGTTCGCGCAGGCCTGGCCGATGTGGAAGATGGTGTACATGGCGAGAGTGCCGACAAAGATGGGCCGTCGACCAACTAGCTCAGAACCGGGACCCCAAAATGTGGGGCCGAGCATAAAGCCAACGAGGAAGAGGGTGGTTACGAGGTTGCCCACTTCCCTCGCGACGTGGAAGTCATGCGCAATAATTGGCACTGAAGAGGATGGCGCAGAAGAAGCGAACGTGCTGTCAGTGACAATGTCAGTCAGTGCGAACTTGATAAGACCGGATCAGGTGGGACGTACACGTTGAGTGTCATTACGGTGCAAAGTATGGTGATCAACCATCTGTACCGGAACGACCAGTTTTTCGGGTTTTCAGGGTCTTCGGGACCATCCCACGTAACGACGTTCGGGTCGGTGTTAGGTTTGGGTAAGAAGGGTAGCGGCGACGGAGAGGAATTGTCCTTTGCAGGTGGGTCTTGCGGATCATTGCCGCTGTAAAACTCGAAGCGCGCTTCGTCGCGTTCCGTCTCGAGCTTTATCGCGAGTTGTTCGTCTTGCAAGACTGTAGTCGTAGAAGAACATGCCGGAGAGGTCGGTGCGCTGCTGGTGCTTGTTCTTGTGAGGGAGGAAGAGCGAGACATGGTGAGGGGGCTGCAGGGGTGAAGACGAAGGCTGAATTTTGCATGATCGAGATGGTATTTGTATGGCAGCGTCGTGTAAAGATGAGCAGGACATGACAAAGAACTTGTCTCATTCTATCCTTCGAGTGCGAGTCCGCGACAGACCTGAGCGCTACAGTGCGGCACGTGCCTCGGAAGCACTCCGACCTGACCCGTTTCGGAAGCATTTCTGACACATTCGATGATCACTTGTTCCAGATGCACTCTTTTAGAGTATTGGCAGTCGCATTCTGAGCACGCATGTTGATCATATATGCGATTCCCATCCGCAAGAACGGTGTGCGCCCCCTCTACGCCCTCGGCCATAAACTCGGCCTTCTCCACACGAGTCATGACCACCGGTTCGGGTACCTCATCATCCCGGAGTCCGAGTAACACCATCCATCCAGGTCGAGCTCACCCTTGGTACAGTACTCTCCTCGTGCTTTTATCGAAACAGAATGAGCTCATGCTTGCATATACTGGAGAATCCCTCCAAAGCTCAAGCTTCCAGGCTGTTGTTCTTTCTGTTGTCGAATGACACTGGAACACCAGATTTCAATCAAACGCGGAATTAAACTTGAACGTGCTTCCTTCCATCACGCCTGTCATCGGACAGACCCCAGAAAATGCTCTCCCAATGCGTCTGCCTCGGTTTTTACTACAGCATGGTTGATGTCTGTCGTAATGATGCATTTTCATATGTCTTCCTGCAAGATGATGTCAAAGGCCTGCCAAGGTGCATCAGTTGGTCGTCGGACAACAGACCGATACCGCGAGTCAGACGCAGCATCCTTTCATCGCGGCTTCTCCCAAGTGTGCCCGATACAGCGCTGATGCTTACAATGGACATATTACAGTAAATCGGCATCTATAAGTCAGGTTCGATCATCGATCCTCCTTCCATGTCACACCTCCTTCCAGCTTGAGTCACACAACGCCCGTAAAATATTTGCCTGTTCCTGAGAACAACAAGTTCATCATCGTAATCCAGTCTCTGAATCTTACCAGCGATACGCCGGGAGCCCATTTACCGAAACCTTTGCAGACGCATAGATCCTGAAAACATCCTTTTGCGCGGTATTGCCGCTCGCGCCAGGCCTTGCGCATAATCTCACAAGTCATGTTCACTGCCAGGGAAGTTAGTACGTTAGACATGCAATGCGCCAAGGTAAGTCACTTTTTCTGATGACTAGGTTCATCAGAGAAAAGTGATTTACTTTGGCGCATTGCATGAGCAGAACTGTGATGAGGACTAACGAACCGTACTATAGCATACACTGGAAAGAGGTTCATCTCGATGTCACACTGTATTACTCGAGCACGTCGCAAACATGGACGTATGAGATGCGCAGGGATATATAGTAGACTTGATGCGAACGCAGTGGAGAGTGACCCGCCTGTCTATACTGAAAGAACCATTTCAATGGCTAGAGTGAAAGTCATTGAATGTCTTTTTGACAAGTTCAACAATTTTCACTTCCGATTTGAAAGGCCTCCAATCGTCATGTTCGCAGTTTGCGGAGCGCATAGGACAACCTCTGAGTCTGCAACGCCTGGAGGACCTGCCACAGACAATAACACCGGGATACAGTACGTAGGGTAGAACCTCTTCGCACATAAAATGCAAGAGGTAGGAAGTCAGACCGTAATTTCATCGAGAGGGATGGCAGAACACATGGAACGGAAAAAAGGACGTACGAAAGAGGCCAAGTGAGTGATCAGCAGCGCTGGGAGTGTTTTGGGAGGAGGGACTCGGAAGGTGGCGAGTTGGCATTAGCTATTAGCCCTAGGCCAAGGCGTGCCAGTGATGGCCGGGGGCTAGATACAGACGAAACGCTCACAGAGTCCAGGACGGCCTCCGCATCCTCACAATCAGAATTATACTTATCTTATGCCTAAAATTCACACTTTCTCCTCTCGATCCATTAAGATCCTCACCTCTCCTCCCCTGTTAAAAGTCTGTCACGGAGACAGATACACTAAGATCTGGACTAGCGCAGAATTGAAGTCCGAGTCGGATATATTCACGTAACTGTCCGAGAGCTCTCTAGGTATGAAAGAATGTTAAGAGCGTGCACGTAAAGGAGGAAGGGGAGGAAAAAGGAAAGAGATAATGGTCCCACCGAGGGGCGGGGCTTGTTTAAGTATGTCGTGTTGATATGCATGCCTGATGATCAAGTGGAGGTGCACGATCCCAACTGAAGATAGAAGCTGGGGCGTGTGTACGGGTTACGTACACATTGAGGCATTTTACAGTAACCCAACTGAAGAGAATGACGTGTGCTGTCGATGGCTTGCCACAAGGCCGTGTAACTAAGTGGAATGATTCTGCGAGTGACAATAAAACAAAGATTGAAGGACATACAGTAGGCGGGACTCGGGAGTGGTGGGAAAAGCCATCTACGTATTGCGTCTCGTGATTCTTATGTTCATTAAGTAAGCCTGACCCGCTGACTAAGTTAAGTACAGGGTTAGCTGGCGCGTTGACCGGACGGCGCTTGGCAACCAGAGCAAGATGATAAGATCGTCTAAATCGTGCGCTGTGTCGTACTGCTCGGGGAGCATCGTAGTGACAATTTGAATCAGGCGCCGCAGTGGCGTCCGTCGCGTTAGTCTGAGAATTTGAATCGGTAGCACTGGCAGTGGCATTGGTCGCGCTAGTCTGAGAAAGCCGAATCGGTTGCAGTGGCATCCGCCCGGCTAGTAGTCTGCGAAGCCAAATCGGTCGAAATGGCATTAGTAGTGGCGCTGTCGAACAGAAATGAGACGCGAGAATCGAGGATATACAAGCGGAGCGATGTCAACTTGAACTCGCAACTTGAACTGCGCACACACAGGAAGATGAGAAGACTCTGAACATTCTGGGAACCACTACAGGGAGCTCTTAAATACATACAGAAGTCTTTGTAGCTACACATCAAGTACAGTAGTATCGAAATAAAGGCTGTAGAGCATGAGGCAGGAAAAAGAAAAAGGGTGAAAGAAAAGTAAAACACGTACGAGAATGAGCGAGGGCGACTCGGAGAGTGTATATGGCAAGTCACGTTGGATGCCATGAGGTGGGCGAGTAAGGTAGAGACAAGGGAAACGAACTACATGAGTAAGGTATGACGAGGCTGTAAAGTCATAAAGGGGCAAAAGGTAAGGTAAGGATCAAAGGAAAAGGTGACGTAGCTAAAGAAAAAAGAGACTCAGTCAAAGAGAATGGCGAGCGTGCAGGCGAACATGAGGCTCAAAATCCGGGAGGGGGTAGTCTGCAAAGCCGAATCGGTCGCATTGCCAGGGGCGGGTTGCGCGCTACTAGACTGATTCGTGAAATTCATCGAATTCGAGTTCGCGGCGAAGCAGTGCTGTCATTGTGTAGAAGGAATGATAAATATTCGAAAAAAAAAAGTATATGGTAGCCTGTGAGTACGCACATGGAAGAGCGAGAAGTTCTTATCGAAGAGTGATTTTTCCTCATTATATCGGTCAAAGAGGCCGAAGAAAGATCCCTGCGCGCCCACGCTGACGTTGATATTTGCATTCCCGGCCAAGCATGGCTGTGAGTTCGCGGCGGAGGCGATGGACCCTTGGAGTCCGAGTGAGGCGTCGAAGTCCATATATACGCTCGCGTTGGCTGAGCCGCCTAGTGCGCTTATCCCGAGGCCTACTTGCGGTATGAGATGGGCCGATGCACCGAGCGTCGCACCAACCTCTTGGTTGGCGCTGAAAATTATCTCTATGATTGAGGGTATTCAAGTTAGTTCGATAAATATGGGTGAAAATAAAACCTCACGATTGCTGCTTGACGCGATATGGTCTGTATTCGAATTCGATCCATTTTGGGGCGGGAAGACGAAGGAGGAATTACCAAAATCGTGATTCACTTCGACGGTGGCATTCACATTTGTAAGTCCGAAATTGGTATCAATGCGGCCCAATAACGTAAATTCGGGACCGACTTCAAGGATTCTACGATCAGGCGTGAGCTGCTATCCATTGTATGAGGTCTCGGGTCCGCGGCCACGTACTCAGGGATCACAAGGCTTGAAATTGGAAGAAGGGTTTGGTAGAGCGTGGTGTTGCCGGAACTGATACTCCCAGATATATTGCCCAAGACATTAAACTTGACGTCGGCGTTGCCGTCCAAGACTACACAAAGATTATCGACGTGGTCAATCATTGTCTCGGGATGGCCGAGCCTGGCAAATACGGTATAACATACTAAAGGTTATCCCGAACTGGGTGACATTCGGGGGAACTATTGTGCCCGCGATGACGGCACTAATGCCTACCGATGCCTGGAGGTTGGTGTAGACGTCCATGGAACTAGATCCGTTGCTGAATAGATTATTCTGGCCAGTGTAGTTGACTGGGGCCGAGCCTAAGGTACAGTATACACGAGAGTAAATAGGGATCAGTGCACCACCTCGTGACAATTAAACGGAGAGAACGGGTCTAAACGAACCCTGTACATGTTCGGTGGTAGAGTTCCCATCGTTAGTAGAGTTGCCATCAGCTTGCCGCCGGTTTACTGCATTCGAATTGTCTCGCCAGTTCTGGCCTTGTACCGAGAAGTGGACTTCATCACCACTGTTGCAAAAAATTGGTCAATGTAAGCTCAAGCGCTCCAGAGATGAGACAACACGCACTGTGACGGGCCAGCCGCCGCAAAGTCAGTGTCGAGCGTCAATTGGTGGACGGCGGCCTCCGAGCCATTCCCGCGAGTAAACACCTGGTATTGGGCCACGCGCGCAAATGGCATCGGGCCACACTGAGAATCCAGATACAGTGAGTTCGGCTGGAATATCAATGAAGAAAAAAGAGACAAAAAAAACATACGCTTTCTGACAGACGAACAATGGTGTTCACTGCGCCGTTACCCTGAAAGAGGTGGTTACAGTCTGGATTGTTGTCCTTGCACATCAGCTGGATATCTTGCTTTGAGCTAGTCGGGTCGCATTCTGTCATAATTTGCCAACCAGTTGCAGGGGTAATGTCCGAAATCGCACTGACAGGGCCCCACTATGTATGCGTAGGAATATGGTATCAGCGAAGGGTACGGAAAAGCGACGTGCTTGGCATAAGTATGCACAGACTGACAATGTTCACCGACCCTGAGGAGCCAGACTCTGCAGGCAGGTCCCAGGAGCATGTGCCTTGAGTGCATGGAACAGACCAGTCGTTCACGGCTAGTGCTCGCTGGCCTGCGGCAAGAACAAGAGCGAGGTAGAATGCTGCTGAGGGTTTTATAGAGGAAGGCATTTTGCGTTAACGGGATGTAGTTTAATATACTGTAGAACGAAATGGACGGCCTGTGAGTAGCGAAAAGAATGAAAAGCAAAGAGTCAGCTGCGAACTCGAAAGGACTTACTCTGGGATATACAACACGATGCCAGTGGAGGGGTAGATGTGTATGTGTAAGGCATTATATACTGTACTCGAACGAAGAACAGGGCGGGAAAAAAGCGAGAAGTATTAAATTCTGTAAAGGCCTGTTCATCTTCCTTGACATTGCACATTGAATACCGCAGGATGTTGCATGTTGACCCAACGCCGAGTTTAAATCTTCCTTGACATTGCACGTAGGATGTCGCATGTTGACCCCGTTTTGCCAACGCTGAGTTTACAGCCTAGGCTCCATCGGCAACGGGTCCTCGGTCGCGGGTCGCGGGTCGCGAACTTGGTAGCTCGCGAACTTAACTGAGTGACTGGTGTGACAGGGAGTATTTCTTCTCGGTGTTTGCCGGTGTGATGTGTGATGCATGTGACTGCCGACATATGAAATTCGTTTTTGGCCTACTCTCCCGTTCCCTTTGTTATTTTGGTGCCATGTCTGATCAACAGAGCCGACAGAATAACCAGCCAGAACTGCAGCAACACGACGGGCAGGTGGTACTGCCACCACAAGTTGTGGTCCTTATTCATGTCACAGCTGTCACACATCACACGCCCTTGTCTGGCAAACACCGAGAAAAAAACTCATACTCACATTGGGCACCCCTGTCACACTAGTCACTTAGTTAAGTTCGCGACTGGACCCGCGACCCACGACCCACGACAAGGAGCCCTACTGTACTGTGACGATAGGGGTTTTGCGCAACACTTGTTTATACCCTTTGTAGACAGGTGTCAGGCATGCCAGCTTGCTGTCTCATAATTGTGGGGGAAAGGGGGGACGAGTCGATGGCTCAATCTCAGCAAGCCAGCATGTTTGACAGCTGTCTAAACAAAGGGTATAGTAAACAGGCGTTGTGCAAAACCTGTTAAGAAACTAGCTGCAAATCTTCTTTGACGTTCCACGCAGGATGTCGCATGTTGACCCCGATTTGCCAACACTGAGTTTGAATCTTCCTTTCACTGAATACCGCAGGATGTCGCATCGACGCATGTTCACCCTGAGTTCGAATCTTCCCTGACATTCCACATCAAATCCGAATTCACAAGTATCAAGCTTATTGTTTGCACGATAGTGGGCAGGCACAAATTTGCAATAACTACAGTATCGAGTACAGAGAGTGGTTATTGCAAATTTGTCCCTGCACTGTGACCAGCCAGCAATTTGTTGCATCACCAACCTCATTCCGTTCTACGGTACATACCCACCCCCCCTAAGGCCCCCTTTTTTCTAACTTAAACAACGCGTTATCAGTGACCACACTGCGCGTGCACTCATGCACTTTCACCTGTTGCTCAGCTCTCTCTTCCATTCCTCTGTCCTGCCGTCAAACACTATCCCTCGCAACCACTCCGGGTAACCCGCCATTACCTATATCCAAAGAACTTCTAATCCCCTTCTGCCTCATGCAAGCGTGCAGGCCTGCCTGCCAGTGGGCATTGCGACAATCCTTCGACAGAATGGAAAGTCGAAGACGCACAGACGGCCTCGCTGCGTGGATCCAACGTGTATTCTATGCACGCATTGTGTACTAGTTAAAGCTTGTAGAGATGTTGCAACTAGCTGACGGAGTGTCAGTCGCATCATTGAGTTGATGGCGCGTATTGGCGCCAGCACATGATTGGTGAGGAGACAATTGGCGTCCATCCTGGTATCGTCGTGACGTCGTCGGTTATTACGCTCAACGTCAACCGACGCCCAACTTGGCAGTGATAATCAATAAACTCAGTTTGCTGGCGAATTGGTCTCGTCAGTCAGAGCCTCGCATCTCAGTTGTCTCATTTCTTAATTGAGGGCCAATGCCGGCAAAAATGAGTAATTTTGGGCGGATCAGTATATCTGTGGGACGCTTCTCATCCTTTATATAAGGCTACGCCAGATCCTGGGTTTGACAGCAATTCCCTGAATATCAAGGGTCACCACAGCCTTCAACTGGTTGAACAAGCAGAATCCACAGCAGGGTGTCAGGTGACAACCTCTCCTCAGGTATGCTGCTATGATTTTTTTCCTACTGAGTACAATAACCTAACCTGGCGCACGCCTGAACTGTGTAATTCTGGCCCCAAGGCGTTGATGCAAATAGACAACCATAGCTTGGACTCCGCAAGGTCACAAGGTGTACGGTGGCACGAACCTACTTACTAGTAGGAGTATACCCGTGGCAGTGGGTCTTCCACGGTCGCCGTGACAATAAGCTGAGACCGTACACTCGACCGTGTCCAAATCTGAGTCGTAGAGCAGTCACCTCAAACGTGTGCATTGGACGAGCCGAGTATGAATCAATGACCGGAGATTAAAAATCGTTACAGCGTGTCTTTTCTCGACTGAACTTGTAATGATATGAGCGATTCAGCGGCGACTCGAAAGCAGATCAAGATGAAAGCTGGCGTCGTGAAACGGTTCGTGGCGCTCCCACGTTCTTAACGTTATTCAGGATATACCGATTCGGTTCCTCATCCCCGATAACAGACACGCAGATACCAGAAAGAACTAGCGCTCTACCGCGCTGAGGTCGCGGATAACCAACGGAAACTCCAAACGTTCACTGCCACCGCTAGCACTAATGGGGAAGGAGGAGGAGGGTCGCGGGATGTCAAGAATTCGGTGCGAGAAAGCTCGTCCATTCCTCGCACCCCTCGCCCAAGTATATGTCTTTTTTTCCTTCTCCTTTCATATGGCAGGCGAGTTTAGTGCGCGAGAGCAAGAATATGGTTCGTGATACTACGACGCGACTCGAGTGAGCTGCAGGGGTGCCAGGGGAGCTCGGCGATCTCATAGTTCGTGCTACTACGCTGTCGCCGCCCTTTGTGTGATCCTGCTAATGCGGGTGACACCAGAAATCCGCTAAAAGAAATACGGAACTGGAGCAGGATCCGGAAGTACGCGATGCTGAGGTCGTCCTTGTGGCAGTCGGTACTAGTGGGCGCGACACGGCAACGGCAGACCAAAACAATTATTAATAAGCAAACCGACCCAGAACAAAAATCGATGAGAATACAGGTATACCTTCCCATCGTAACCCTCAATCCTCCCTCGGCTGAGCCTCCGCCGCACGTCTAGCGTCCATCAACCGAGTGAGCGCATCGAGGGCGCCTCGCCACGCATCGCGCTCCACGTGCTCCTCAAGCAATCCGTGCGTTTTTTCCTTTGCCTGCGAATGGCTCCCCTCGGCCCCAGTTCCACTCGAGCCACGGTCTGACACCTGGAGGGAGGGGGAAGGGGAGCCCCACACCTTGTGGTGGAGGAACGAATCCTGCTGGTGGGGCGGTAAGGACTGCGGGTGAGATGCGCGCAGCTCGGATGTGTGCTAGTGAGGGGCGGAGGGCCATTTGTATTCCCTGGAGGATGATGGATTTTAGTCAATGACGTTGGTGGGGGTGTGGTGGAAGTGAAGGGATGTGGAGAGAGAAGGAAAAGCGGGTAGACGCACGTCGAGGGTTTCGAAGTATTCGCCCACTTTAGCGACGAATTGTTCACTGCGCTCGTCGCCCTCAGGGACTCCTCTGGGAGGGTTTCATCTGGCGCATCGGTTTGGGGAAGGGAAAGGAGGGCGAGGGAGGTGCTTGCGAGGGAAAGGAGATGGCCGTCCTGTGTGGATGGGGTGCGTGGTTATGTAGTTGCAGAGGGGCCAAGGCAAGAGAACGGACCTTTTCTACTCTGCCAAGATCATGGCCATGAGGAGCGGTCCCAGTTCGGTAACGCGGACCGGTGACCCAGTGATGATCGATGATCGATGATCAGTCATCGGTCAGTCATCGGCTTGACACCGGCCGAATATCCATGCCCAATCCCTCCTCACTCCGCCCGTTTATCGCTCCCACCCTGCCCGCAAACTCTTTTTCGGCGCGCATGGCCATGGGATTGTCGATGCGATGTGTGATTATGATTTCACGTGACTGTATCTGATCTACCGGGACCTGTTCTCCGGCAAGGTCTGTACTGACTCAGACGCAGGCTCGAAATACAGTATACTTTAGACATATTTCCTCCGTAAAATACCATGCATGATTCAACCCTTTTTCATTTTATACCAGCTTTGCTGGCTCACCGCCTTGTATCACCGTGACGCGCCCTCAAACGCGCCCTTCCCTCGTTTCGTTCCGCCTGATCGCTTTGGCGGGTACCAAAATACACCTGAAACTACTCGTTCTTGCTTTGCGTGACAGGTGACAGAACCAAGAAAATCTGGGGAGTATCCCAGCGATCATTAGGGGGAAAATCACGTAAGACAAAATGAGATCAACCTACGTGGAAGAAAATACTTGTAAATGCTATGCAGTTCGCTCGCTCTTCTGAATATGCATTGACAACAATCCGGTGATCTCGTGAAGTCCTCGCACAGCTGCAACCTGGAATGGGGTGTCACCCCGGTTGTTCTCCCTCTGGCCACTTGCGCCATGCTCGAGTAACAGTTTTATGACCTCACGGAGTGGTTCAGAATCAACAGATGCTTTGGAATCCTCGGATGCTTCGGAATCTTCGAATGCTTCGGAATCCATAGACACTTTGGAAATTATCAGGTGTAACGGAGTCGAATCATCGTTATCTTGTGCGTCCACGTCCGCACCGTGGTTTAGTATAAGATGCATGATGTTGGGATAGCCACGTAGCGATGCTTTGTGTAGTGCAGTCAGGCCTTGGCCGTTCCGCAGATTAATATTTGCGCCGTGTTCCAGCAACAGTCCTACCGCCCGTTCTATATGCCAAGAGTTTGCATATGCATAGGAAATTACTAGGTGCGGCGTAGTCGAACCATTATTGTCCAGTGCGTTCACGTCCGGACCGTGCTCCAGCAGTCTTACCGCTCGCTCTACATTCCAACAGTTTGCATCATCGGAAATTGCTAGGTGCAGCGGAGTTGAACCATTATTGTCCAGTGCGTTCACGTCCGGACCGTGCTTTAATATAAGATGCATGGTGTCAATGTCGTCACGTCGTGATGCTTTGTGTAGTGCAGTCTGGCCCTCGTGATTCCGTATATTGATATTTGCGCCGTGCTCCAACAACAGTCCTACCGCTTGTTTCGCATACCAAGGGCTTGTATCGGAAATTGCTAGGTGCAGCGGAGTCAAACCATTATTGTCAAATGCGTTCACGTCCGGACCGTGCTTTAATATAAGATGCATGATGTCAATGTCGTAACATTGTGATGCTTTGTGTAGTGCGGTCTGGCCCTCGTGATCCCGTATATTGATATTTGCGCCTTGGTCCAACAACAGTCCTACGTGATTCCGTATACTGATATTTGAACAGTGCTCCTGTCCTACCACTTGTTTTGCATGCCAAAGGCTTGAATCGGAAATTGCTAGGTGCAGCGGAGTCGAACCATTATTGTCCATTGCGTTCACGTCCGGACCGTGCTTTAGTATAAGATGCATGATGTCAATGTCGTCACATTGTGATGATTTGTGTAGTGCGGTCTGGCCCTCATGATTTCGCAGATTGGTATTTGCGCAGTGCTCCAGCAAAACTCCTATGGCCTGTTCTGCGGCGTCCCGAGGGCCCGCATCGAAAATTAGGTGCAGCGGAGTCGAACCACCATTGTCCTGTGCGTCCACGTCCGCACCATGGTTTAGTATAATACTTATGATGTCGGTGTCGCAACGCAGCGATGCTTTGTGTAGTGCAGTCTGTCCTTGGTCGTTCCGCAGATCGATATTTGTGACATTTTCGGTCAGTATTTGTACAATTTCCCGGCTCGTAATGGAAGCCACCAGATGTAGAGGAGTCGTACCACGGTTATTCTGTGCTTCTGCGTCTGCACCACGCTCCAGTAGAAGCCGTACGCAGCGGCAAAGGTCATCTTGCGATTTCAGGTAAGCTTCCCATTTCTCATCGTCTCTGAACATTACGTAATGCAACGGTGTCCAGCCCCTGTTGTCCCGGGCATTGATGTCTACTGTACGCTCGAGAAGCATTCGAGTTACCTCGAAATCTAACGACCATATTGCAAAATGCAATGGTGTTCCGCCGTAAATGTCACTGGGGCCCAAGTCATGTGGATGCTTTAGAATGAGGTGTCGCGTCAAGTACTGATGTCCAAGTCGCACAGTGTAGTACAAGGGAGATATCCGTGGTGGATACGTGGGAAATGGATACCCAAAGCTTGATCCCTCCGATTCTGAGCATGAATCGAGGTTCAAATCAAGATTTTTTTGGCCGATGTCCCCACACTGTAGCCAGAGCCATGGGTTGAAATGTGGCCTGTCAGAGTCAAGAAGATGGTCGACTCCATCGTTATTCTGTGATAATACATCTCCAGCTTCGGCGTGGTTGACGAAGAATCTTCCGGCGTATCTGGCCAGAGGATAGCCCTCGATGGTGTTTTTGTCCATGCTGTCATCTAATTGGAGCAAAACACCGAGGCAAGCTTGGGCCATAATAGCATGCGCCGACTCGAGGTAGATATGGTGAAATCGCAAAGCGGCCATTTCCGATGTGGCCAGACGATCCGAGGAGAGGAACTCTTTGACGGAAAAGTGTGAGAACTGAACTCGGCGCGAATTCTCATCGCTGACGATGACGATCAAACTGGAACACGCGGACAGCACAGCTTGCTCTTGATCTGCCCAGCGGAAATCCCTGTTCAATTTCGGAATTCCTCCTGCCACATCAAAATCGATTGCAAGAACTTCCGCCAACTCTTCCACCGCAAGTGGGCGGACGGCCGCGGTGAGGCATTGTAGAAGTCGGTGAGCGTGGACTCGATTTGGCTTGGGAATTTCCTGTAGTATCCGCTCATACGTCGCATCCAACGACTCTGGCAGTTCCGCTAGAATACCCCACACACTGGATGGAAGGCAAGGCCGCAGCGTTTCCAGTTGACAGAAAACCCAACGGAACCTGAATAAACAATAAGAAATAACATATTATTACAAAATACTGTACTTACATGCCATCAGCCTTTTCGGAAAGAGTATTGATAACCAGCTCTTTGTCCGCTTCTCGCCATCTCCGCATGTTTCTGTCAGAGCGAACCATGGAGGTCACAAAGTTGATAATATCCTTCTTTTGTCCGCTCTCGTCGTGAAGAGATATCGTATTAGATGTTGACGTTAAGGGCTCAAAGAATGTTCGGATGTCGGCTTCTGGACGACTTGTGACGCAAATATGTAAATTTGGAAGCTTCGATGTGACAAGTCTCTCCAGAAGAGCCATGACTTGGTCACGAGACGACGGCATCCCAGTCGTGTTGGGGCACTCATCGATTGCATCAATGATAAGGTAGATGGGTAATTCTTCTGGGACCTTGAGCATGTCCTCGACGCATTGAGTAAGTGCACCGATGCTGGGTTGATGTTTACCGTCGCGGTGAGCGGCATAAAAGCCATGGAGAACATCGAAGAAGCCAACAGATCGATTGCTAAGTTGGACGATGATTGAAGATAGCAGAGCGCGCGCATCTTGTTTCCTGGAGTCCTTAAAGTCGAAAAAGAAGAATGCGAGGTGTCCTGTCCCTGTATTAGAGATGCCATTGATATCCTGGATGATCGTTGAGCTGGTCGACGGTCGAGAGCTTCAGTTATCCGCGCAAAAATAGAATGTGATAAATAACATACCTAAGGACAGATTTCCCAGATCCCGCTGTGGATACGAAGTTCTGTTAGCAGAGGAGGCTGCGCAGTGAGGCTGGAGGATATACGTTTTCCGTGAATCCAGAGTAAGGAACCAGACTCTTTCCAACTCTTGAAGACGCTGCATTGAGTGAACCACTCCGCGGTACCTTCGTAATGGGCGTCATTTGCGGTATTAAAATTTATGAAGGGATCCGCAGGAGAAAGCCACAATTCAATATCTTGGCGCATCTGGTTCCCTGTGAACATCTGAGCATAAGCCAACGACAAGGTGGCCGTGAGATCACGAACGCTTCTCATCACTTGCATCTTTCGCTAGGTCGCTTACGACCCTTGCTACTTGTTGTAGCTCCACCGTCATGTTCTCGCCACCTAGCCATAAATTCAATAATGGCATTAAGAATTGAAAGAAATAAGGTGCGGACCGTCAAGGACAGCGTCCACTTTGTTGATAGCGACATTCACTCCGTCACCAACGTTCCTAACATCATTGCCCACGCCATGTGTGGCCTTCAAACCTTGCGCAACCGCCATCCGACTTTCCCCTTGCGTTAGATTGTCGAACCTTTGCAAGGCATCCTTGATATCCGATCTTCCTATCAACTTTTTCAACAATCTCTCTGAGGAATGACGAGTTAAAAAGGGAATAGCCTATCATCGAGGATGAACCCACTTATTTTTCCCTGTTTGATCTCCCTAGTCACGAGGGCAAGGATGAGAAGCACATCGACCATGACTTTTACTATAATGTCAGTCATTTCTACCGTCGGCGGGAGTTCGACATATATCCCAAGTCTGGTGAAGAAAATTTCGATACGTTCGAAGAGGTCGATAACTACGCTTTGGCTAGCGCTAGCGGCCAGAACCGCCTGGGGGATCTGGGCTTCAACGCAACGGAAAAGAAGAATTTGATGAGGAACGCACAGAAAGAAGGGATGAAATGCCCGTAATAATCACGCCCGCTGGTGGGTATGCCTAGAGAATAGACTTTTGAGCGCAGGTCTCGGAAGAATAAAGTTGTCGAGACTCACCAAGGCAACAGCACCGCCAATCGTTTGGGAAAAATTGTAGAGCACGTTCACGACTGGATTGACCCAGTTTGTGAGCTTCTCATCGCTACTCCCTGGTTGGTCAAAACCAGGGATTTGCCGTCGTAGTAGGATGAGGACTGCGTCGGGAGAATTGCAAGTTTCGAGCCTGTGAAGCAATGGATCTGATTTGAGGTCCTTCCCGGTTTTCGTTTTATAGGCTTTCAAAGCATTGTCGAAGATTACTTGATAGTTCGAGCTCGAGTCAGCCGTAGGAAGATTCTGGGACATAGTGGCGATGGATGGAGAGGAGGAAAGGTCTCGCAGTGATGTGTATATGGGACGCTCTAGATCTGGCCCCATGGGCGGCATTTGTCACGTGCTGCGAAACTTGCGCAACTGAACTTGTAATTATAATGAGCGATTCAACGGCAACTCGAAAACAGCTCAAGATCAAAGCTGGCGTCGTGAAGCGGTTCGTGGCTCTCCCACGTTCTTAGCGTTATCCAGGAGATAATGATTCGATTCCTCATCCCCGATAACACACACGCAGATACCAGAAAGAACTAGCGCTCTACCGCGCTGAGGTCGCGGAAAACCAACGGAAACTCCAAACTTTCACTGCCACGGCTAACATTAATGGAGGAGGAGGAGGAGGAGGAGGAGGAGGAGGAGGAGGAGGAGGAGGAGGAGGAGGAGGAGGAGGAGGAGGAGGAGGAGGAGGAGGAGGAGGAGGAGGAGGAGGGGAGTCGTGGGATGTCAAGAATTCGGTGCGAGAAAGCTCGTCCATTCCCCGCACCCCTCGCTCAAGTATATGTCTTTTGTTTTCCTTCTCCTTTCATATGGCAGGCGAGTTTAGTGCGCGAGAGCGAGAATATGGCTCGTGATACTACAACGTGACTTGAGCGAGCTGCAGCCTGCAGGGGAGCTCGAGGATCTCATAGTACATGTTACATTGTCACCGCCCTTTCTATGATCCTGTTGATGCGAGTGACATCAGAAATCCGCTAAAAGAAATGCGGAACTGGAGCAGGATCTGGAAGTACGCGATGCTGAGGCCGTCCTTGTGGCAGTCGGTAGGCTTGATGAAAGGTGGCCGGGAACTCAACGTGTAGCATAATATTCTGTGACTGTGCGGCAACATTTTTTCCTTCCCATACCCTCAGAAACTTTCTTCCCTTAGCCTTGCTGTGAAGCTGTGAATGCGCGGGCGGTAGTCGTCAACCGTCGCAAACTGGACACGCAAACCGAGACAAACGTCATTTAAAGTAAATACACGCTACGATACAAAATTCGACGAGAATACAGGTATACCTTCCCATCGTAACCCTCAACCCTCCCCCGGCTGAGCCTCCGCCTCTGCCGCACGTCTAGCGTCCATCAACCGAGTGAGCGCATCGAGGGCGCCTCGCCACGCATCGCGCTCCACGCGCTGTTCAAGCAATCCGCGCGTTTTTTCCTTTATCTACGAATGGCTCCCCTCGGCCCCAGTTCCACTCGAGCCACGGTCTGACACACCTGGAGGGAGGGGGAAGGGGAGCCCCACACCTTGTGGTGGAGGAACGAATCCTGCTGGTGGGGCGGTAAGGACTGCGTGTGAGATGCGCACAGCTCGGATGTGTGCTAGTGAGGAGCGGAGGACCATTTGTATTCCCTGGGGGATGGGATGATGTATTTTATTCAATGACGCTGGTGGGGTGTGGTGCAAGTGAAGGGATGTGGAGAGAGAAGGAAATGTAGGTAGACCCACGTCGAGGGTTTCGAAGTATTCGCCCACTTTGGCGACGAATTGTTCACTGCGCTCGTCACCCTCCGGGAGGTTTTCATCTGGCGCATCGGTTTGGGGAAGGGAAAGGAGGGCGAGGGAAGTGCTTGCGAGGGAAAGAAAATGGCCATCATGGCCTATGTCCTGTGTGGGTAGCGTGCGTGGTCATGTGGTTGTAGAGGAGGGGCCAAGGCAAGAGAACTGACCTTTTCTACTCTGCCAAGATCATGTATTTGGCGGGCTGTGCGGGATGAGGCCTATGAGGACCAAATTGGGTCCGCGTCGTAGTATGAGCGAGTCGGTACAGTAACGCGGACCGAGGACGGAGTGACAACCGATTTTTCAATTCAAGAACACGTCGCAAACATGGACGTGTGGGATGCGCAGGGGAACTTGAAGAACTGGGTCCTCAATTCAAGTCGGCGTAGAGACGTCAAGTTATCGCGCGATTAGCTTACGCTCTATGGTAGACTTGATGCGAACGCAATGGAGTGTGGCCCGCCTGTCTATACTGAAAGAACCATTCCAATGGCTAAAGTGAAAGTCATTGAATGTCTTTTTGATAAGTTCAACAGCTTCCACTTCCGATTTGAAAGGGCTCCAATTCGTCGTGTTCGCAGTTTGCGGAGCGCATGAGACAACCTCTGCAACGCCTAGAAGAACCTGCCACAGACAATGACGCCGGGATACAGTGCGTAGGGTAAAACCTCTTCGTACTGTGAATCGTACATAAAACTTTCCCACAAACAGGGCATACGACGATGCATAAACGACCAACAGCCTGTTCCAAGAGGTAGGAAGTCAGACCGTGATTTCATCGAGAGGGATGGCAGAACACCTGGAACGGAAAGAAGGACGTACGAAAGAGGCCAAGTCAGCAGCGCTCGGAGCGTTTGGGGAGGAGAGACTCAGCATGTGGTGAGTTGGCATTATTGGCTCTAGGCCAAGGCGTGATGCGTGATGGCCGGGGGCTAGATACAGAAATGGGAGTGGTGGAATTGTTTTGTATCCCCCCCCCCCAGAGAATAGAACAGTGTATGTGCAGGGCGGTATTACCCAGCATGGAAGGTGCGTCCGCTTCAAGTGCTACACGTGCTACACCTTCTACACTGGATGCTGCTTTTACAAATGCACTGTCATGCTCTCGGGAATGAACTATAAAACGCTCACAGAGTCCAGGACGGCCTCCACATCCTCACAATCAGAATTATACTTATCTTATGCCTAAAGTTCACACTTTCTCCTCTCGCTCTATTGAAATCCTCACCGCTCTTCCCCTGTGAAAGTCTGTCGCGGAGACAGATACACTGAGATTTGGACTAGTGCAGAACCGAAGTCGGATACAGTATATTCACGTAACTGTCCGAGAGCTCTTTAAGTGTGAAAGAATGTTAAGAACGTGCACGAAAAGGAGGAAGGGGAGGAAAGCGGGAAGAGATGATGGTCCCACAAAGGGGCGGGACTTGTTTAAGTATGTCGTGTTGATATGCATGCCTGACGATCAAGTGGAGGTGCACGATCCCAACTGAAGATAGAAGCTGGGGCGTGTGTACGGGTTACGTGCACATTGAGGCATTTACTGAAGAGAATGACGTGTGCTGTCAATGGCTTACCACAAGGCTGTGTGACTAAGTGAAAGATTGTAAGAGGAGTGGTCATCTACGTATTGCGTCTCGTGATTCATAAAGTAAGCTAGAGGCGCGGGACACGCTGACTAAGAACAGAGTTGTTGCAAGTGCAGTTGACCCGACGGCTCAAGCGCTCAAGTAGCGCTTGGCAGCCGGGGCAAGATACTGAGAATTCAAATCGGTCGCAGTGGCTGCTGAGTGGCATTGGTCGCGCCAGTCTGAGAAGCCGAATCAGTTGCAGTCGAATCCGCCGCTCTAGTCTGCGACTCTGCGAAGCCAAATCGGTCGCAATGACATTTGTGGCGCTGTCGAACAGAAATAAGACGCGAGAGTCGAGGATGTACAAGCGGAGCGATGTCAAGGCGCAACTGCACACACACACACAGGAAGATGAGGGGAAGTATCAGGAAAAACGTCTTTTGATAATGAGTGCTAGCGAGGAATAATTTGGCTTAATTTGGTAAGTCCATTTCAAATTATCCCTCGCTAGTAAGTTACTCTCTAGCATTCGCTAGCACTCATTATCAAAAAACGTTTTTCCTGATGAAGACTCTGAACATTCTCGGCACTACAGGGAGTTCTTAAAATACATACAGAAGCCTTTGTGGCCACTACACATCAAGCAAAGTAGGATCGAAAGAGGCAATACTTGTAGAGCATGAGGCAGGAAAAAGAAAATGGGTGAAGGAAAAGTAGAACAGGTACGAGAATAAGCGAGGGCGCGAGTGCATAGGGCAAGTCGTGTTTGATGCCATGAGGTGGGCGAGCGTAGGTAGAGACAAATGGAAATGGATGACGTAGCAAAAGAAAAAAGAGACTCAGTCAGAGAGAAGAGAATAGGTGAGAGTGCAGGCGAGCATGAGGCTCAAAATCCAGTAGGCGCCGGCCGCAGTGGCGGCTGGCGCGCTAGACGGATTCCCGTTCGCGCCGAAGCATTTCTGTCGTCGTGTAAAAGGGATGATAAATATTCGAAAAAAAATGTATATGGTAGCCTGTGAGCACGCACCTGGAAGAGCGTAAAGTTCTTATCGATGACTGATCCGTTCGTAGACGAGTTATAGAGGTCGAAGAAAGATCCCTGCGCGCCCACGCTGACGTTGATATCTGCATTAGCGGCCAAGCATGGCTGTTGTTTCGACGCTTTCGCGGAGGAGATGGACCCTTGGAGGCCGAGTGAGGCGTCGAAATCCAGGAATACGCTCGCGTGGGCTGAGCCTAGTACGCTTATCCCGAGGAATATTTGCGGGATGAAATGGGTCGATGCATCGAGCGTCGAGCCATTGTTGGCGCTGAAAGTCACCTCTGTGATTAAGGGTATTCAAGTTAGTTCGATGAATATGGGTAGGGCGGCGAGTGGGGATGATGAGATAGTAAAAGTAAAAACTCACGCTTGCTGCTTGACGAGATATGATCTACATTCGATCCATTTTGGGGCGGGAAGACGAAGGAGGAATTACCAAAATCGTAATTCACTTCGACGGTGGCATTCACATTTGTAAATCCGAAATTAGCGTCAATGCTGCCCAATAACGTAAATTCGGGACTGATATCAAGGATACTACGATCAGGCGTGAGCTGCTATCCATCGTATGAGGTCTCGCATCCACGGCCACGTACTCAGGGATATGAAGGTCTGGAATTGAAAGGTTGGATTGGAAGAGCGTGACGTTGCCCGAATTGACAGACCCAGAGAAATCGCCCGAGAAACTAAGATTGGCGTCGGCGTTGCCGTCCAAGACTACACAAAGATTATCGACGTGGTCAATCATTGTCTCGGGATGGCCGAGCCTAGCAAATACGGTATAACATACCAAAAATTATCTCGAACTGGGTGACATTCAGGGGAACCATTGTGCCCGAGGCGACGGCACTAATGTTTACCGATCCCTGGAGGTCGGTGTAGAGGTCGATGGAGCCAGATCCGTTGCTGAATAGATTATTGTGGCCAGAGTAGTTGACCGAGGCCGAGCCTAAAGTACAGTATACACGAGAGTAAAATAGGGATCAGCGCACCGCCTCGTGACAATTAAACGGAGAGAACGGGTCCAAACGAACCATGTACATTATCCGGTCCAAACGTATTAGCTCGCCGATGGATTTGATTTTGTGACCTGGCAAGAGACCTCGACCTCCGGTTCACTGCATTCGAATAGTCTGGCGCCTTCTGGCCTTGTACAGAGAAGTGGACTTCACCACCACTGTTGCAAAAAAATTGGTCTATGTAAGTTCAAGCGCTCCAGAGATGAGACAACACGCACTGTGAAGGGCTAGCCGCGGCAAAGTCAGTGTCGAGCGTCAATCGGTGGACGGGGGCCTCCGAGCCATTACCGCCAGTAGACAAGTTGGATTGGATAATCTGGTGTTGAACCACGCGCGCAAACGGCGTCGGGCCACACTGAGAGTCCAGACAGTGAGTTCGGCTGGAAGATCAATGAAGAAAAAAAAGACAAAAAACATACGCTTTCTGACAGACGAACAATGGTGTTCACCGCGCCGTTACCCTGAAAGAGGTGGTTACAGTCTGGATTGTTGTCCTTGCATATCAGCTGGATATCTTGCTTTGAGCTAGTCGGGTGGCATTCTGTCGTAATCTCCCAACCATTGGCGGGGGTAATGTCCGAAATCGCACCGACAGGGCCCCACTATGTGTACGTAAAAATATGGTATCAGCAAATGGTACGGAAAAGCGACGTGCTTGGCATAAGTATGCACAGACTGACAATGTTCACCGACCCTGAGGAGCCAGACTCTGCAGGCAAGTCCCAGGAGCATGTGCCTTGAGTGCATGGAACAGACCAGTCGTTCACGGCTAGTGCTCGCTGGCCTGAGGAGAGAGCAAGAGCGAGGCATAGTGCTGCTGAGGGTTTTATGGAGGAAGGCATTTTGCGTTAAGGGGAATGAGTTTAATATACTGTAGAACGGTGCCACTCGGAGTAGCGAAAGGAATCAAAGTATCAAATGCAGAGACTGCGAAATAATACGATGACAGTGGAGAGGTAGATATGTATGTATGTGTAAAACATTATATACTGTACTTGGACGAAGAGCAGGATGTGAAAAAAGCGAGAAGTACAGTAACTAGTACGTGTTCGCCGGTTACCTGGATCCTGTCTGCAAATGCTGAGTTTGAATCTCCCTTGATTTCCACATACAGGGTCATCACGTGCCGCTTCGGCGAATCCTCGAATGGCGGAAGTACGTCATCCTTTCCTTTGGCCCTTTCCCACATACAGCGGTTCCTTGATTATGATTAACTTCTACATCATTCCAGAGCGTGGTCGGGCCCCATCAAATATAATTTCTTATTATGCCCAAATACAGCGTCCTTTTTTTCTACTTCTTCTACAGTAGTTGCCAGCGGCCCAGCGCAACAGTGTCCAGGTTCGCGCGCATGGTAACTTAAAGCCATACCTACGTTCGCCCACCTCATGGCATCAAACAAGACTTGCCCTATGCACTCGCGCCCTCGCTTATTCTCATACCTGTTTTACTTTTCTTCCAGAATCAGGCGAGCGTGCAGTGGTGAATCTGATGGAATCATCACAGGCACCAGGATCCAACAAGTCCAGCCGGGCGCAAGGGGCATCACACGATGCGCCTGGCAGATTCGCCCATGGGAGCGCGCCCGCCGGCCATACAGTACCCACCCCTCCCCCCTTTTCTAATTTGTTTTAAACAACAAGTTGTCAGTGGCCATGCCGGTTGCGCGTGCACTCATGCACTTTCACCTGTTGCTCATCAATTACTGGCAGCAATGAACTTTCCATTCGAGGGATTGTTGCATTGCCCAGGCAGGCCTGTGCGCTTCTTGCATGAGGCAGAAGCGGATTGAAGGGTCTTTTAAATATAGGTAATAGCGGGTTTACCTGGAGTGGTTTCGAGGGATAGAGTTTGATGGCAGGACAGAGGAAAATGAAAGACGTGCGCCGCATGCACTCAAACCATGATGTATCAAAGCTGCCCCAGGGCGATCCTGTTACACTAGTCTGCCCACGTATCGACATGTAGGATTGTCCTGCCTACAACACTGCTACAGCCTGCCAACCTATGTGACATCACACGTCTTCAATGCGTGTTGAACGTGAACACTTGTTCTTTTCTTAAAGTGCAGTTTTATTCTCGTGTTTTCTGGCAATCTGCACCCTTGCCTATCCTAATCCACGGGATCAGCCACATCAAGGCACCAAAGGACATGCATGATATTTTGTGACTCCTTTATCTGGCTGGATATAAGGAGAACGTCCGCCCTACGCTCGGAATGCGCACCTCGGGGCGACCGTTAAAGTCATCCCGAAACGAAACGGCGCATTAACCCATCACTGCATCACTCTTCACTCTTTCGAAATCGTCACCGCACCGAGTTCCTTGGTAGTTCCGCAGATCGATATTTGTGACATTTTCGGTCAGTATTTGTACAATTTCCCGGCTCGTAATGGAAGCCGCCAGATGTAGAGGAGTCGTACCACGGTTATTCTGGGACTTCTGCGTCCGCACCGCGCTCCAGTAGAAGCCGTACACAGCGGCAAAGGTCATCTCGCAATTTCTCATCGTCTTGGGCCATTATGTAATGCAACGTTGTCCAGCCCCTGTTGTCCGGCATTGATATCTGCCGTATGCTCGAGAAGCATTCAAGTTACCTCGAAATCTAACATCCATATTGCAAAATGCAATGGTGTTCCGCCGTAAACGTCACTGGGGCCCAAGTCATGTGGATGCTTTAGAATGAGGTGTCGCGTCAAGTACTGGTGTCCAAGTCGCACGGTGTAGTAAAGGGAGATATCCGTGGTGGATACATGGGAAATGGATGCTCAAAGCTTGATCCATCCGATTCTGTGCATGAATCGAGGTTCAAATCAAGATCTTTTTGGCCGATCCCCACACTGTAGCCAGAGCCATGGGTTGAAATGTGGCCTGTCAGAGTCAAGAAGATAAACGATTCCATCGTTATTCTGTGATAACACATCCTCAGCTTTGGCGTAGTTTGACGAGAATTTTTCCAGCGTATTTGGCCAGAGGATAGCCCTCGATGGCCTTTTCGTCCATGCTGTCATCTAATTGGAGTAAAACACCGAGGCAAGCTTGCACCATAATAGCATGCGCCGACTTGTGGTGGATATGGTGAAACGCAAAGCGGCCATTTCCGAGGTGGCCAGACGATCTGAGGAGAGGAACTCTTTGACGGAAAAGTGTGAGAACTGAACTCGGCGCGAATTCTCATCGCTGACGATGACGATCAAACTGGAACACGCGGACAGCACAGCTTGCTCTTGATCTGCCCAGCGGAAATCCCTGTTCAATTTCGGAATTCCTCCTGCCACATCAAAATCGATTGCAAGAACTTCCGCCAACTCTTCCACCGCAAGCGGGCGGACGGCCGCGGTGAGGCATTGTAGAAGTCGGTGAGCGTGGATTTGGCTTGGGAATTTCCTGTAGTATCCGCTCATACGTTGCATCCAACGACTGTGGCAGTTCCGCTAGAATACCCCGCACACTGGATGGAAGGCAAGGCCGCGGCGTTTCCAGTTGACAGAAAACCCAACGGAACCTGAATAAACAATAAGAAATAACATATAATTACAAATACTGTACTTACATGCCATCAGCCTTTTCGGAAAGCGTATTGATAACCAGTTCTTTGTCCGCTTCCCGCCTTTCTGTCAGAGCGAACCATGCAGGTCACAAAGTTGATAATAGCCATCTTTTGTCCGCTCGTGTCGTAAAGAAATATCGTATTAAATGTTGACGTCAAGGGCTCAAAGAATGTTCGGATATCGGCTTCTGGACGACTTGTGACGCAAATACGTAAATTTGGAAGCTTCGATGTGACAAGTCTCTCCAGAAGAGCCATGATTTGGTCACGAGACAACGGCAACCCAGTCGTGTTGAGGCACTCATCGATTGCATCGATGATAAGATGGGTAATCTTCTGGGACCTTGAGCATGTCCTCGACGCATTGAGTAAGTGCACTGATGCTGGGTTGATGTTTACCGTCGCGGCGAGCGGAATAAAAGCCATGGAGAACATCGAAGAAGCCAACAGATCGATTGCTAAGTTGGACGATGATTGAAGATAGCAGAGCGCGCGCATCTTGTTTCCTGGAGTCCTCAAAGTCGAAAAAGAAGAATGCGAGGTGTCCTGTCCCTGTATTAGATATGCCATTGATATCCTGGATGATCGCTGAGCTGGCCGACGGTCGAGAGTTTCAGCTATCTGCGCAAAAATAGAATTTGATAAATAACATACCTAAGGACAGATTTCCCAGATCCCGCTGTAGATATGGAGTTCTGTTAGCGGAGGAGGCAGTGAGGCAGGAGGATATACGTTTACCGTGGATACAGAGTAAGGAACCAGACTTTTCCAACTCCTGAAGACGCAGCTTTGAGTAAACCACTCCGCGGTACCTTCGTAATGGGCGTCGTTTGCGGTATTAAAATTTATGAAGGGATCCGCAGGAGAAAGCCGCTTTTCAACACCTTGGCGAATTTAGTTCCCTGTGAACATCTGAGCCTGCACAGCCAGCGACAAGGCGGCTATGAGATCACGAACGCTTCTCATCACTTGCATCTTTCGCTCGGTCACTTACGCCCCTTGCCATTTGTTGTAACTCTACCCTCATGTTCTCGCCACCTAGCCTAGCCATAAGTTCGATGATGAACCGAAAGAAATAAGGTGCGCACCGTCAAGGACAGCATCCACTCTCTTGATAGCGACTCTCACTTCGTCCCTAACATCATTGCCCACGCCATGTATGGCCTTCAAACCTTGCACACCCACCATCCGACTTTCCTCTTGTGTTAGTTTCTCGAATCTCCGCAAGGCATCTTCGATATCCGATCTTCCTATCAACTTTTTCAAGAATCTTTCTGAGGAGTGACGAGTTGAAAAGGGAGTGGCCCTTCATCGAGGATGAACCCACTTATTTTTCCCTGTTTAATCTCCATAGTCACGAGGGCAAGGATGAGAAGCACATCGACCATGACTTTTACTATAATGCCACTCATTTCTACCGTCGGCGGGAGTTCGACATATGTCCCAAGTCTGGTGAAGAAAAATTCGATATGTTCAAAGAGGTCAATAACTGCGCTTTGGCTAGCGCTAGCGACCAGAACCGCCTGGGGAATCAGGGCTTCAATTCAATGGAAAAGAAGAATTTGACGAGGAGCGCACAGAAAGAAGGGATAAAATTCCCGTAAAGATCACGCCCGCTGGTGGATATGTCTAGAGAATAGACTTTAGAGCGCAGGCCTTGGAAGAATAGACTTGTCGAGACTCACCAGGGTAACAGCACCGCCAATCGTTTAAGAAAAATTGTAGAGCACGTTCACGACTGGATTGACCCAGTTTGTGAGCCTCTCATCGCTACTCCCTGATTGGTCAACACCAGGAATCTGCCGTCGTAGTAGGATGTGGACTGCGTCGGGAGAATTGCAAGTTTCGAGCCTGTGAAGCAATGGATCTGATTTGAGGTCCTTCCCGGTTTTCGTTTTATAGGCTTTCAAAGCATTGTCGAAGGTAACCTGATAGTTCGAGTTCGAGTCAGCCGTGGGATGATTCTGGGAGATGGATGGATGGAGAAGAGGAAAGTGTACTATACAGTATATGGGAAGCTCTGGCCTCGCCCGCGACTTTCACGGGTCGCGGTTGGGCAGCATTTGTCACGTGCTGTGAAACTTGGACTGGCTGGATCCGGAGCTATATAACTTGGACTCTTGGAGGGGCGGTCTTTTCTCGACTAAACTTGTAATGAGCGATTCAGCGGCGACTCGAAAACAGCTCAAGATCAAATCTGGCGTCGTGAAGCGGTTCGTGGCGCTCCTACAATCTTAACTTAGCTTTATTAAGGAGATACCGATTCGATTCCCCATCCCCGATAACACACACGCAGATACCAGAAAGAACTAGCGCTCTACCGCGCCGAGGTCGCGGATGGCCAACGGAAACTCCAAACTTTTACTACCACGGCTAGCACCAATGGAGAAGGAGGAGGACGAGAGTCGTGGGATGTCAGGAATGCGGTGCGAGAAAACTCGTCCATTCCCCGCACCCCTCGCTCAAGTATATGTCTTTTGTTTTCCTTCTCCTTTCATATGACAGGCGAGTTTAGTGCGCGAGAGCGAGAATATGGTTCGTGATACTACGACGCGACTCGAGCGAGCTGCAGGGGAGCTCGAGGATCTCATAGTACGTGTTACACTGTCACCGCCCTTTCCATGCTCCTGTTGATGCGGGTGACATCAGAAATCTGCTAAAAGAAATGCGGAACTGGAGCAGGATCCGGAAGTACGCGATGCTGAGGCCGTCCTTGTGGCAGTCGGTAGTGCTTGATGATAGGTGACCAGGATCCCAACGTGTAGCATAATATTCTGTGACGATGCGGCAACATCTTTTCCTTCCCATACCCTCGGAAACTTTCTTTCCTTAACTTTGCGGTGAATGGGCGGCCGGTGCAGTAATCGCCAACTTTCGCCAACTGGTCACGCAAACCTAGACAAACCTCATGATGCTACGCAGTCATGTAAAGAAGTAAATACACGTTACGATACAGAAATCGACGAGAATACAGGTATACCTTCCCATCGTAACCCTCAACCCTTCCTCGGCTGACCCTCCGCCTCTGCCGCCTCTGCCGCACGTCTAGCGTCCGTCAGCCGAGTGAGCGCATCGAGGGCGCCTCGCCACGCATCGCGTTCCACGCGCTCCTCAAGCAGTCCGCGCGTTTTTTCCTTTGCCTGCGAATGGCTCCCCTCGGCCCCAGTTCCACTCGAGCCACGGTCTGACACACCTGGAGGGAGGGGGAAGGGGAGCCCCACACCTTGTGGTGGAGGAACGAATCCTGCTGGTGGGGCGGTAAGGACTGCGGGTGAGATACGCGCGGCTCGGATATGTGCTAGTGAGGAGCGGAGGGCCATTTGTATTCCCTGGAGGATGATGTATTTTTAGTCAATGACGTGGGGTGTCACGGGTGTGGTGCAAGTGAAGGGACGCGGAGAAGGAAATGTGGGTAGACGCACGTCGAGGGTTTCGAAGTATTCACCCACTTTGGCGACAAATTGTTCACTGCGCTCATCGCCCTCCGGGAGGTTTTCATCTGGCGCATCGGTTTGGGGAAGGGAAAGGAGGGCGAGGGAGGTGCTTGCGAGGGAAAGGAGATGGCCTATGTCCTGTGCGGGTGCCGTGCGTGGTTATGTGACTGTAGAGGGGCCAAGGCAAGAAAACTGACCTTTTCTACTCTGCCAAGATCATGTATTTGGCGAGCTGTACGGGATGAGGACCAAATCGGATCTGCGTCGTAGTCACTCATGAGCCTGAGGAGCGGTCCCGGTTCGGTAGCAGCGGACCGATGACGGAGTGTCAGTCAGAGCGAGTCAAAGTCAGCGATCGGCTTGACACCGGCCGAGTATCCCCTCCCTTGTCCCTGGCCTTATGCTGTCCTTGCCTTGCCCATGCCCTCGCTAATCCCCTTCACATAAAACCCGTTTATCACTCCCACCCTCCCAGCAAACTCTTCATCCACATACAGTACCATACAAGCCCGCGCCGCAGAAACAAGAACAGAAAATGGCACTGCCCAAGCTCCCCACAGAGCAATTTCCATCCACCAACTTCCTCATCTGCAGCGGCTCCATCCTCTTTGCATCCACTCGCGCCCCGCTGCGAGTCTGCCTCCTGCACCACACGGAGCGCAATGAGTGGTTACTACCCAAGGGACGTAAAGACCGAGGTGAATGCGTGCCCGTAACGGCCATACGCGAAACTTTCGAAGAGACGGGTTACCCATGCCGCCAGCTCCCGCTCGACATGATCACACGAGCACCCGCAGCAACCGCGCAGACCAAGGATGCACCCGAGTGCATACGGGCGTGCGAAGAACCGTTCATGCTCACCCTCCGCCGTACCACTACTACCCGTCCCATTATCAGTAACGGCAACGCCGGCAGCGGCAGCGCTAGCAGTAATGCCGCCGAGGAAGATACGCGCAACGGAGGCGTCAAACTCATATGGTGGTTCGCTGCCGTTTGTACGGGAGCGGATAAAGTCGACGGCACACAGACGGCCGTAGAGAGCTTCGAGAGCGCGTTTTTCGGCGTTGACGAGGCGTTACGGCGCGCTACGTTCCAGACGGATCGCGAGGTAATCGCCAAGGCTGTTGAGCTCGTTCGGGCGACCTATCCTGAAGCCAGGGAGGAAAAGGTGCCTCCACCGGCAAAGGCAGGGCGGTAGACGAAACCAATCTGAATGACTTGGTCGAAAGCGCAATTCACCCGTTTCTGGGGGTTGTTTATTCTCATTCCATGTCGGATAATGGTCACGAACGACTCTTTTTTTTGTATTTCTTTCTGGGTACTTTACTTTCGGACCTGTAAGTATAGAGGTTGGCACAAGTGCTATACATGTAGCATCGTATTAGTATCGTATTGCGTAGTCCCCATCTGGCCTGAGTATTGCTAAGCCTGCCCGAGGTGTTTCATCGCGATCACCACCGCCATGATCATTGCATCATCTCCTTCAAATCACTGATGATGGGTGTTATACATCCCCACTTCGCCATCGGAGACAATCTCTGGTTCCTCTGTTCGTCGCCGAGCAGGGGGGCATCGCCGGGACGTGCATTAATGGGGCTTTGCCTGCTCCTGGGGTCTCATGGAGGATCATAGGTGCTCGCGGTTCGTAATCCTACTTTTGTTCTATCTCTTTCCCCCTCCAATCCATCTTACTCAGGCTTTATCACCGTATCCCACTTTCTCCTCATCACTTCTTCCAGCAAACAACATCCCTTCCCAATCCCACATTTTCTTCCCACCTTCTGACCAATCAGGATCATTTACGCGGTGGTCTTTCCAGCGACCTTGCAGGACTACAACTGCAGACGGGCATAGTATTATAGCCAAACCATCTACCCGAGCGATTCCAGAATAGGTGACTCTAGTTTCGAGTGTTACCGTTGTTCTTCATGAGCAAACACAAACTTTCGGTGAATTCCGCAGAAGGGACAATCTAATTGTCCCTTTTTGAGTGGCTTCATGACTTTGTTTTGTTTCAGACAAAATCTTGAAGCCACTCAAAAGTTGCCGCATCAACTCTGCATACAGTAAGCTTTCTGCCCAACGCCGAACTGAAGGCTGCCTACAAGTATCAGGCCGATTCCCTCGTTAAGGTTCTTAGTCAGGGTTTCGGTCTGGTATGTTCGCAGGCGTTGAGTGGATGTTCAAATCTTCTGATCGTCATTTTATAGCATTTCCCACCTGTGACAAGCAGTACACATATGCAGCGCTATTTCTACTCTCTGAATGTGCCTTCTTTGGTCCCTTAACGCGCATCTTGGTGATATCCAAGTGTATCAGGTGGTCAAGGGCATCATTGACGGCTAACGATCCGGGCGATCAAACACTTTGAATCGTCGTGATACTGACATTTATACCAAGATTTCTCCTACAGTGACAATCATCTCAGTCCATAGCGACTCGTAGTCGCTATGACCGAGATGATTGCCAAGATATTCACAGAGCTGCTCTTCACGCTCGCAAGCTAGGAAACCCTTCCCAATTTCGGAGACTTGGTTGGACTGGACCGAATGATCGTTTATTATGATCATGTATATCCACTTCACCATCGGCGACAACCGCGGGATGCAGATGATTTGGTGGTTCGCTACGGTGTGTACGCCGGGGGCAGATAAAGTCGTTGGATTGCAGACTGAGATGGAGGACTTGTTGGAAAAACGGCGCGCGCGTGCGTGAAAACGATGGGATTAAGGAGGGTTGGGGAGTGGGCAAACGTGTGAGCGTTCCCGAGGGTATTTACATGTACTTTATACTACTGTATGTACTATATGTCAGTTGAATGGAAGGGGAATTAGTATGACACTCAGACAGTAAGAATAGTGCTAAGATGGATGGGGGGAAGGTCCGTGCGAGCTCGATTTCAACAGGACTTTGAGGGCGCATTTTTTGAGGTGGACGAGGCAATGCGGGTGGCGACGGACTCTGAGAGACCGCTGCTGTAGGCCGAGTTAAACTGTAACTTAGGATACACGGTTTGGTAACAAGGAAATTAGAGTCCAAGAGTGCCACTGGCAGTTAGCGAGCGCCAAGAGTGCCAAGGCTATCGGCTCACGTGATCTATGGAGTGGGATGTTCCCACAGGTCCACGGGGAATGTTATGAAAGTGCAATTATGGATAGACCACTTGTTCTCATTCTCGACCACGTCTGATGCTCAGATTTGCTCAGATTCTCCCCGCTCCAGTCACTGTGTCCCCAGAAAAGCGGCAATCGTCTCCATTTCGTCCTCGCGCCATCCTGCCTCGTCGTTTACGCTGTCACTTCTTCGGTCTCCTCTTTCTCGCCTCAATCGCTTTCTTCTTCCATCACAACCGTTCTTCAACCTCAACCCCAACCTCAACCTCAACCGCGGACGACCCAGACAACCTCCTCCCCTTTCTGCGCGGCCTCCCCAAGCCTGAGGGCGGCAGCAACCCACCACGCTTTTACGAATGGCATGATCGCGAGAAGCGTCTGCCCCAGCACGACGTCAACCTGCCCTTCCCTCAAGGTCGAGAGGGCCGTTATATTCGCTTCACGAATCAGGTCTGCTGTACGTTGTTTTTTTTTTCCTTTTTTCCGCGGCTGCGGCGCAGCCGCCATGTCATCACATAACTGATTGGCCGATTATCGGACGAAGGCCTCGGCTGGGGTAACGCTATGCAAGAGATGCTGTTTAACGCCCATCTTGCGTACCTTTCCAAGCGAACGTAGGCTCACTCCCACTCTCGTCCAATTTTCACCTCGTCATCTGCTGATCTTGCGCAGGTACGTGTTTGACAACTACACTTGGGACAAGTCACCCGGCGATTTTTCAACCTTTTATGGCAAGACGATCACCGCCCGGGTCCCCTTAACCGCACTACTTTCTGGTACGCCTCCCTTTCCCCGTCCGTATCTACACGTGCATAATTTTTATCTCCTTTCAGGCCCCGTCGCCGGCGACCCATTTCCGTCATCCGCGGGCGGCTCACCAGCGGTCATCCCCGAATTTTTTGACGAAGTTTGCCCAACTCGTACTGTTATTGATCGAGATAAGATCAATGGCGCTCTAGGGGGTGCATCAGCCGCGACGATTCTCCAGGCATGGCTTGATGAGCTCGAACGGACGGAGGATCGATGTGTGGAGATCAAGGACCATACGCCCCAGATCTTCGACTTTTGGTACGCTCTCTCTCACCCCGCCTTCCCTTCTCTTTTTCGCTTGCTTGGCGGGATCTGATCTACCCGGGTGGAAAAGGTTATTCGGTGACTCAAGAAGATTGCTTGACATATGGCCATCATTATCCACATCACCAATCCTCACCCACTTTTCCTGGTCCCCACTCATCACCGCCGCCCTTTCTGCAAACGCGCATTTCATCCATCCCACACTCTCCTCGTCCACTCCATCTTCCTTTGTACCCTCTTCCAACACACCTCCTCTTTCAGGCCTGCTCGCGCTGCACATCCGGCGAGGGGACTTTATCGAGCACTGTGAACATCTCACCAACTGGAGCGTCCGCTTCATGGGCTTTAATGAGTTTCCCGGGCTGCCAGATAGGTTTACGCCACCCGCATCCAGCTCAGATAGTTATGACGATCATTACGGCTATGATCTATCACCAGAAGAGCGAGCACTTTACCGCACGCACTGTTTTCCTGAGATTGAGCAAATCGTTTCGCGTGTGCGCGACGTACGCGCATCGCTCCTGCGGACGACGAAGCTCACGCGCGTATACGTGCTGACGAACGGGAGGCCAGAGTGGCTTCGGGAACTCAAGGATGCGCTACAGGAGGACGCGAGGAGGGAGCGTTTGAACGAGTGGGAGCATATCGGGACAAGTCGCGATCTGCGTTTGACGGGCGAGCAGAAACATAATTCACAGGCTCTGGATATGGCCGTCGCTCAGCGCGCTGAGGTTTTCATTGGCAACGGGGTACGTCACATGGTCACTTGTTCTTTCTGTTTGTTTGTTGTCAGGTGGGGAATGCAGACTTATTTTTTTCCCTTAGTTTTCGAGCTTGACATCTAATGTTGCCATGCTACGCGCTGCATCAGGTCGCGATTGGGAGACGATGCGTTTCTGGTGAGGGACTCGAAAAGAGTCTCAATGCCCGCTTGCGCCTGGCTCGCTTATCAATCCCAGAGGGGAGAGGGATGCGCGTGGAAAACTTGATCCCAATTTTTCTGATGACTGCGTAATGATGCGATGCTATAATATTAATGTTCATGCGTCTTATGTAGGATGGTGATTACATGAATCATTTCACGATGGCTACCTACCTACTTATTTGCATACGGACTCTGAACGACTCCCAGTGTAGAACTTTGTTGTTTCTTTTCCGATTTATTCCCCCCCTTTTTTATTTCATTTTGCACACCTTTAGATACCTACACGAGATACACGGTAAATTTATACGTTTCATACCTGCCCCTTTTGTGTCGACGTGTCGACTTCATGAAGGGATTGACTACGATGACTCGCGCTCAAATATTTGAAAATTTGAAGGCTCGCTCTGAATCCGTGTCGCATCTCTTTCTACCAGTGCATTCTACTTCAAAAGGAACGCCGACTTATGCGCCGCAGCAGTACTCTCCCGCAGCGCACAGCCACGTCATCAGCAGCCACTGAGGTCATTTTTCTTTAATTTTTTTTGGTACGTCTGAGTGACCTCAGGCCGGAAACCCTCTTTCGTCGTCTCTTTTCTGTACTACTGTACTACTGGCGGACTTTTCGCCGGCTGGCGGCTGGCCATCTCGCCCTGCTCGTTGTGGACAGTCCTGTTGAGCACACCACAAGGCGATAATGGCCCACACAGCCCGCTGCACAGGTAATGGACTCTACCGGCTCCAACTTGAATGCTGCAACTGGCAGTCTCAGAAAAGGAAATCTGGAATCACTAGTACTAGGGAAGTCATTGGTGGCGTAACTCGAATCTGACAAACACAACAATCAGTAGGCGCTGGGACTCTCGGAGGGGAACTGAACTACTCAAATCCCGATAATCCTGGTTAATATACTCTCGTCTTTCCTAGAATCAGCGAGACGACATGTATTCAGCCACCGCACTTGTGGCCGTTTGAACGGTCCTTTTCCAATTTCCCACCCTCTTGTGACTTATCTGTGGTTGTACAGCCACATCTCATGAAGGTGGCCGTGCGTATCGTGGTGTCTGAATAGAGATCGAGTACTAGGACAGGTCCAAGTCACCTGCGACTCATATATAAGGTATGCTCCGCAGCTCTGAGTCCCCTCACCCAAGGAGCCAAGACGTTCCTATTATCTCTTCCGCAACCACTATGATTCAGAGTTCCTCCGCGGCCACCTCGATTTCGAATTATCGGTCCATCTTTGAAAGAGCTCAAGAGGTCTATAGGGAGAAGACCAAGAGTGACCTCGCTTCGCATCCGCTGCTGACCGAGATTGAATCATGTGATTGTCCCGAGGCGATTCTTACCACGCTCCGAGGCGAAATCCTCGGGTTCGATCAGGCTCGGAGTAGTAACAACAAGTCATCAACGTGGCTCAATTCAACTGTGAAAATACTCCATGCCTTTTTCTCAACCATTGGCGAGAGCGTTGGCCTGGTACGATACGACTTGTTGAAATATTAATTTTTCGAATTTGGCTTCCGTACTCCGTAAGAGGCAAAAAGCGACTCTTGAACGTGACGCCAGCCTGAGCAAGAGAGGCGGTCAAGTTCGATGTCAGTCTGGAGGTCCTTTGCCCACCTTCCCGACTCTTTCCTTCCAAGTTAAGGTCTCCAGCGCGCTCATGGTTCCCACATCACATTGCCGTGTCCATGGAAGCGTTTGAGCGCCAACCTGTGCGGCGTTGTCGACCATCAAATACCCCTTAGCATGCTTAGCAATTCACAACTTGTCTCCTACTGCATTGACCGTGACGATACGATTCATTCCACAGGTCGGACATTCAATGCCAGTACCCTTCATATGCATCTTTTCACATCCTGGAAACGACGAAAGGCTGAGGAGCGGGCAAAAGCCCGGTCTGATGAGATCGACCTTCGTCTAGAGGAAGAAGCAAAGTCTTTAAAACGACTTTGCAACGTCTTGTTGATGAGTTCGTATCCTTATTTAGTGATTCTACGTCCTCTACCTCGTACAATCTGCGTTGACCTGCTAGGTATTCCCGAATCCGAGGCCGCGGCATTTGAACTAGTCAAGCGCATGAAAATCATGCACGATACGTATACCCACGGCGAACTCGTTGAATTTCGGCCAGATATATGGAAATTCCTTCTGCAAAATTCACGTAGTATTGTTATGGCTATTCAAAGTCGGAATCTAGGGCCTATTCGAGGCTCAAACAAAGTAAGCTGCGTATTCTACATTTCCCATCTCTTGTTGTAGACGCTGCCATCATAAAGGCAAATTGCGAGTACATTATGAGTCACCGAATCGACACCGACAGTCCCAAATTTTCGTTCCGGCCCAAATTCAGTCGAGCTGTTCAGGACCTCTGGGCAGAGCAGATCATTCCTCTATTGTTGGAGCATCCATCCCGTCTCTCTGTAGATGATAACGCTGCGTAGTGAGTACGGTTCACCTGTCCTGACCCATGATTCGACTTTCTTCAACCGAAGAAGCATTGTACCTTCATTGTGACCCCGACATCCGTGCTGATCACTCCCTACATATAGCTTCTTTGCGGAGGCACAGAGGATTGTTGCGGAAGATTATGTCCCATCAGTCGAAGACGTTCTCCATACCGCTGAGAGGGGAATTCTGGAGACCTACTTCAAATTGGGCCATTTATCGATCCGAGTACTCCAGGTTTATGGTCAAGAATGCGGACGGAAAAAGTGGATTAATCAATTCGAAAGTGTCACGAGTATTATATTCTGCGCCTCTCTGTGTGACTATGATGTGCCCAGGGTTGCCACCGAGGGCGAGCAGGTATGCGTCGCATTCCTTTCCCGCGATCTATGTCTATGTTACCAACGGAAGTAGACACGGCTTTTAGGGTCCCTTGTCCTCTTCGAGGCTATCATCAATTCGCGCTGGTTTTTGAGGACATCAGTGCTACTATTCTTAACCGAAATAACCGATTTCAGAGCCAAACTGCACGACGTACGCTGGAAATACCCACCTCAAGTTATGTCTTAGCTCATATTCAGAAAAATCTCATTCCTTCAGGTGCCTCTAGCTCAATATTTTCCGGAATATTTAGGCGGTACAGACGTCAATAAGGGTGTCAAGTACATTCTTTGGCGATTTATGCAACTTAACCGTGCGCGGCTAAATGTGTATACTCAGTAATCACAATTATCCATTCCCTTTCGTGTCATCCGTAACTGACCTTCGGACGATCATAGGATCACACAATTGTCTGATGTGTGTAACCTTCGACCACTCTTTGCAACAGTTAAGGAAACAATTCTCCATAATGCACTCAGAGATTCAGATATTTTGTGACTTCTTTGTCTGGCTGGATGTAGGGAGAACGTCCGCCCTGCGCTCCGAACGCACACCTCGGAGCGCCCATTAACGTCATCCCGAAACGAAACGCCGCATCGACCCATCACTCCTTTTCTCTTTCGAAATCATCACCGTACCGGTGTTCCCTCGTCCCAATGCGCTATTAATATGCTCAGGAACTTTACACGGACTCTTTAATCGATATCACTGCAGTCCTTTGATATCCGGTCCCCCTCCCCCTTGATGCTTACTTCCACTTGTCTTGTCAGACTAGACTATTTTTCTTTGATTTCTTTAGCTCGCTGCATTTCTCCGTATTTATTTCCCGCCGCGCCCCAACTTGCATGATCGCGGCGCATTGACCAACGTTCCCACTCATTCTCACTCCTGCCTATCACTACCACTATCGTCATTCGTGTGGCGTGTGGCTTTATTTTGTTGTGGGCCTAGACTATGGCGCTGAAAGTTCATACCGTAAAGACCTCGGTCCCGCCACGCCATTCTCAAAGAAAATGAGAAGGAACGGGTTTGTTGGTGCTGTAGTATGGTCCTGTATGGATCCATCACCTGAATAGAGCACATGTTACTTATGGCAATTGAAACAACGACTCGGAGCGCCGCATCCGTGTATCGCAGATACACCTTGTTTCATGCGCTTAATGAGAACAAATGCCGCGGCTTCTGACTTGAGTATATCTGATATACCAATCCAGTGAATAAGTGTTTACAAGTTGCTGGTGGATAGTTCCATATATCACAAAATGGGGACATGAACTGATTTGAATTACAATGACAGAACGCCGTACTTTCGTCTGAAGGATTTGATTGTTGATCTATAATCCAGCCAGTCGATCTCATCAAATTAAGCCTTTGCAAAGAGAGTAGTACTCCCTTTTTCAGCCTCCGCCCGCGTGTAAAAGGCGCATACTGGCACCGTACTAGATCATGATACGGCCGCATATGATTGTGATCTCACGTGACTGTATCTGATCTGATCCGGTTCTCCCTCCGGCAAGACTGACTCGGACGCAGGCTCAGAATACAGTATATTTCAGACATATCTCCGTAAAATACCATGATTCAACCCCCTTCTCCATTTTTATACCAGCTTTGCTGGCCCACCACCACAGTGACCGCCTTGTATCACCGCTAACGCGCCCTCGAACGCGCCCTTCCTGTCTCCTGATCGCTTTGGCGGGTACCAAAATGCACCTGAAACTACTCGCTCTTGCTTTGCGTGACAGAATCAAGAAGATCTAGTATCCCAGCGAGCATTAGGGAAAAAATCACGTGAGACAAGATGAGATCAACCTACGTGGAAGAAAATATTTGTAAACGCTATGTCGTTCGCTCGCTCTGAATATGCATTGACAACAGTCCGCTGATCTCCTGAAGTCCTCGCGCTGCTGCAACCTGGAATGGGGTGTCACCCCGGTTGTTCTCCCTGTGGCCACTTGCGCCATGCTCGAGTAACAGTTTTATAACCTCACGGAGTGTTTCGGAATCAACGTATGCTTTGGAATCCTCGGATGCTTCGTAATCCCTGGGCGCTTCGGAATCCATATGCACTTTGGAAATTATCAGGTGCAGCGGAGTCAAACCATCGTTATCCTGTGCGTCCACGTCCGCGCCATGGATTAGTACAAGATGTATGATGTTGGTATAGCCAAGTAGCGATGCTTTGTGTAGTGCAGTCTGGCCTTGGCCGTTCCGAAGATTAATATTTGCGCCGTGCTCCAGCAATAATCCTACCACTCGTTCTACACGCGAAGAGCCTTCATCGGAAATTGCTAGGTGCAGCGGAGTCGAAAAATTATTGTCCAGTGCGTTCACGTCCGGACCGTGCTTTAATATAAGAGGCATGATGTCAATGTCTGCAGATTGTGATGCTTTGTGTAGTGCAGTCTGGCCCTCGAGATTTCGCAGATTGATATTTGCGCCGTGCTCCAGCAAAATTCCTACGGCCTGTCCTGCGTGCCATGCATTGGAAATTACTATGTGCAGCGGAGTCGAACCACCATTGTCCTGTGCGTCCACGTCCGCACCATGGTTTAGTATAAGATGCATGATGTTGGGATAGCCACGTAGCGATGCTTTGTGTAGTGCAGTCTGGCCTTGGCCGTTCCGTAGATTAGTATTCGCGCCGTGCTCCAGCAAAACTCCTATGGCCTGTTCTCCCCGAAGCCGCACATCGAAGATTAGGTGCAGCGGAGTCGAACCACCATTGTCCTGTGTGTCCACGTCCGCACCACGGTTTAGTATAATACTTATGATGTCGGTGTCACAACGCCGCGATGCTTTGTGTAGTGCAGTCTGGCCTTCGTCGTTCCGCAGATCGATATTTGTGACATTTTCGGTCAATATTTGTACAATTTCCCGGCTCATATTGGAAGCCGCCAGATGTAGAGGAGTCGTACCACGATTATTCTGTGCTTCTGCGTCTGCACCACGCTTCAGTAGAAGCCGCACGCAGCGGAAACGGTCATCTTGCAATTTCTGATCGACTTCGATCACTGAGCAATGCAACGGTATCCAGCCCTTGTTGTCCCGGGCATTGATATCTGCCGTACGGTCGAGAAGCATTCGAGTTGCCTCGAAGTTTAACGTGCCTACTGCAAAATGCAATGGTGTTCTGCCGCAAACGTCACTGGCGTCCAAGTCGTGTGGACGCCTTAGAATGAGGTGTCGCGTCAAGTAATGGTGTCCAAGTCGCACAGTGCAGTACAAGGGAGATATCCGTGGTGGATACGTGGGAAATAGATGCTCAGAACTTGACTTATCAGAACTTGATTCCGATTCTGAGCTTGAATCGAGGTTGAAATCAAGATCTTTTTGGTCGATATCCCCATGCTGTAGCCAGAACCATGGGTTGAAATGTGGCTTGTCAGGGTCAAGAAGATGATCGACTCCATCGTTGTTCTGTGATAACACATCTCCAGCTTCGGCGTGGTTGTCGAAGAATTCTCCAGCGTATTTGGCCAGAGGATAGCCTTCGATGGTCTTTTTGTCCATGCTGTCATCTAATTGGAGTAAAACACCGAGACAAGCTTGCGCCATAATAGCATGCGCCGACTCGAGGTGGATATGGTGAAAACGCAAAGTGGCCATTTCCGAGGTGGCAAGACGATCCGAGGAGAGGAACTCTTTGACGGAAAAATGTGAGAACTGAACTCGGCGCGAAGCTCCGTAATTGACGATGATGACCAAACTGGAACACGCGGACAGCACGGCTTGCTCTTGATCTGCCCAGCGGAAATCCCTGTTCAATTTCGGAATTCCTCCTGCCACATCAAAATCGATTGCAAGAACTTCCGCCAACTCCTTCACTGCAAGCGGGCGGACGGCCGTGGTGAGGCATTGTAGAAGTCGGTGAGCGTGGACTCGGTTCGGCTTGGGGATTTCCTGTAGTATCCGCTCATACGTCGCATCCAATGTCTCTGGCAGTTCCGCTAGAATACCCCGCACACTTGATGGAAGGCAAGGCCGCAGCGTTTCCAGTTGGCAGAAAATCCAACGAAACCTGAATAAACATTAAAAAAACAATACATTATTACAAAGCACCGTACTTACATGCCATCGGCCCTGTCCGAAAGCGTCTTGATGACCAACTCTTTGTCCTCTTCCCGCCATCTTCTCATGTTTTTATCAGTGCGAACCACGGACGTCAGAAATTCGACAATATCCTTCTTTTGTCCGCTTTCGTCATGAAGGGAGATCGCATTAGATGTTGTCAATGGCTCAAGGGAAGTTCGGATGTCGGCTTCCGGACGACTTGTGACGCAGAGATGTACATTTGGAAGCTTCAATGCGACAAATCTCTCCACGAGGGCCAGGACTTGGTCACGTGACGATGGCATACTCGTGTTGGGGCACTCATCGATTGCATCGATGATAAGGTAGATAGGTAATTCTTCTGGGACCTTGAGCATGTCCTCGAGGCATTGAGTAAGTGCACTGATGCTGGGTTGTTGTTTACCGTCGCGGTGAGCGGAATAAAAGCCATCGAGAACATCGAGGAAGCCAACAGATCGATCGCTAAGTTGGACGATGATTGAAGATAGCAGAGCGCGCGCATCTTGTTTCCCGGAGTCCTTAAAGTCGAAAAAGAAGAACGCGAGGTGTCCTGTGCCAGTATTACATATGCCATTGATATCCCGGATGATCGCTGAGCTGGCCGACGGTCGAAAGCTTTAGCTATCCGCGCAAAAATATAATTTGATATATAACATACCTAAGGACAGATTTCCCAGATCCCGCTGTGGACATGGAGTTTTGTTAGCAGAGGGGGCTGCACATTGAGGCTGAAGGATATACGTTTTCCGTGGATCCAGAGTAAGGAACCAGACTCTTTCCAACTCTTGAAGATGCTGCATTGAGTGAACCACTCCGCGGTACCTTCGTAATGGGCGTCGTTTGCGGTATTAAAATTTATGAAGGGATCCGCAGGAGAAAGCCACGTTTCAATATCTTGGCGCACTTGGTTCCCTGTGAACATCTGAGCCTGCACAGCCAACGACAAGGCGGCTATGAGATCACAAACGTTTCTCATCACTTGCATCTTTCGCTCGGTCGCTTGCGCCCCTTGCCATTTGTTGTAACTCTACCCTCATGTTCTCACCACCTAGCCATAAATTCAATAATGACAATTAAGAACCGAAAGAAATAAGGTGCGCACCGTCAAGGACAGCATCCACTTTCTTGATAGCGACTCTCACTTCGTCCCTAACATCATTACCCACGCCATGTATGGCCTTCAGACCTTGCACACCCACCATCCGACTTTCCTCTTGTGTTAGTTTCTCGAATCTCCGCAAGGCATCTTCGATATCCGACCTTCCTATCATCAACTTTCTGAGGAATCTTTCTAAGGGAAAATAAATCAAAAGAGGTGGCCTATTAGGGGAATGAACTCACTTATTTTTCCCCGTTTAATCTCCTTGGTCAAGAGAGCAAGGATGTGAAGCACGTGAACCATGACGTCCACTATAATTTCGGTCATTTCTTCCATCGGTGGGAGTTCGACATATATCTTGAGTCTGATGAAGTATCTTTTGATACTTTCGAATAGGTCGGCAATTGCGGATTGGACAGCGCGAACAGCCATAACAACCTGAGGGATTTGGGGGTCAATACAGCCGGAAAAGAGAATCAACGAAGAGCGCACAGAAAGAAGCGAGGAAATGCCAGTAAATATCACTGCCCCTGGTTTGAATGCCTAGAAATAGATATTAGAGCGCAAATCTTGGTCTTGGGTGAATGTCCCTAAAACCTGCCGAGACTCACCAGGCCAACAGCACCGCCAATTGTTTGCGCAAAAATGTACAGCACATGCACCACTGGATCAACCCAGTTTGTGAGCCTGTTATCGCCATTCTCAGATTGGTCAAAGCCGGGGATTTGCCGTCGCAGCTCGGAGAGGGTTTCATCAGGAGATTTGCAAGCTTCGAGCGTGGGAAGCAATGGATCTGATTTGAGGTCCTTCCCGGCTTTCTTTTCATATCATCAAATATCACTTTATATTTCGAGCGAGGGGCGGCCTCAGGAGGACTATGAGACATAGTCGATAAGGGATAACTGGAAAGGTCTCGTGAGAAGGGGAAGAGGAGGGATGCCTCGTGTATATGGGATGGCCTGGTAGAAAGTGTGAGCCCAGGCCCGTGCGCATTCCCAGGTCGTCAATCGTGGGAGAAATCATGGAGCCAGGGCGCTTGGATACTTGAAAACCCCGGTATGACCGATTTGCCCTTCGTTCTTCGCATAATCGCATTTGTTGCTCTCCTTCCGCTTCGATCGTGATCGTCATTGGACACTCAATGCAGATCTCGACTAATCACGTGCCTCGCAAGGGGCCGCGCGTCGCTTTTCACGCTTTTCTTCGACTTATTGTCATCTGCTCTGATCTACTCTCTTTAAGCACCCTTTGGTCGGCCTGAATAGTCAGTCTGCGTTTCTCCCTCTCTTTGTGTGTGCTACGATAGTCGTCCCAGAACGCCCTCTCTTCTCGTTTTCTATCCTTTTCGGTATTTACACGACGCCCATCTCCGCCGAACGGGATCGCCGAGGCGTGGTACGCATTCCTCAGGTCGGACATTCAATGCCACTACCCTTCATATGCATCTTTTCACTTCCCAGAAACGATGAAAGACTGAAAAGAAAGCCGAGGAGCCGGCAAAAGCCCAGTCTGATGAGATCGACCTACGTCTAAAGGAAGAAACAAAGTTTCCAAGACGACTTTGCAACGTCCTGTTGATGAATTCGTGTCTACTACATCTTGTGATCTACGTTCGCTACTAGTACAATCTGTACTGACCTGCTAGGTATTCCCGAATCCGAGGCCGCGGCATTTGCTCTAGTTAAGCGCATGAAAATCGTGCACGATACTTATACCCACCGCGAAGTCGGAATCTAGGGCCTATTCGTCGCTCAAACAAAGTAAGCTGCGTATTCTACATTTTTCACCTCTTGTTGTTGACGCTGCCACCATAAAGGCAAACTGCGAGTACATTATGAGTCACCGAATCGACACCGACAGTCCCAAATTTTCGTTCCGGCCCAAATTCAGTCGAGCAGTTCAGGACCTCTGGGCAGAGCAGGCCATTCCTGTGTAGATGATAACGCTGCGTAGTGAGTACGGTCCACCTATTATAAGCCATGATTGGACTTTCTTCCACCGAAAATGCATTGTGCCTTTATTGTGACCACGACATCCGTACTGATCACCCCTACGTATAGCTTCTTTGCCGAGGCACAGAGGATTGTTACGGAAGATTATGTCCCATCAGTCGAAGACGTCTCCATACCGCTGAAAGGGGAATTTGGAGACCTACTTCAAATTGGGCCAATTATCGATCCGAGTACTCCAGGTTTATGGTCAAGAATGCGGACAGAAAAAGTGGATTAATCAATTCGAAAGTGTCACGAGTATTATATTCTGCGCCTCTCTGTGTGACTATGATGTGCCCAGGGTTGCCGCCGAGGGCGAGCAGGTATGCGTCGCATTCCTTTCCCACGATCTATGTTACCAACGGATGTAGACACGGCTTTTAGGGTCCCTTGTCCTCTTCGAGGCTATCATCAATTCGCGCTGGTTTTTGAGGACATCAGTGCTACTATTTTCAACCGAAATAACCGATTTCTGAGCCAAACTGCATGACGTACGCTGGAAATACCCACTTCAGGTTATGTCTTAGCTTACAGTATATTCAGAAAAATCTCATTTCTTCAGGTGCCTCTAGCTCAATATTTTCCGGGATATTTAGGCGGTACAGACGTCAACAAGGGTGTCAAGTACATTCTTTGGCGATTCATGCAACTTAACCGTGCGCGGCTAAATGTGTATACTCAGTAATCACAACTATCCATACCCTTTCGTGTCATCCGTAGCTGACCTTCGGACGATCATAGGATCACACAATTGTCTGATGTGTGTAACCTTCGACTAGTCTTTGCAACGGTTAAGGAAACAATTCTCCATAATGCACTCAGAGATTCAGATATTTTGTGACTTCTTTATCTGGCTGGATGTAGGGAGAACGTCCGCCCTGCGCTCCGAACGCACACCTCGGAGCGCCCGTTAACGTCATCCCGAAACGAAACGCCGCATCGACCTATCCCTCCCTTTCTCTTTCGAAATCGATATCGCTGCAGTCCTTTGATATCCGGTTCCCCTCCCCCTTGATGCTTACTTCCACTTGTCTTGTTAGACTAATGCACTACCAATGTGGTTTTCCCTCCTTTCCGGACTATTGTCGCCTGCACATCAGATGGCCCGGGACCATGATTGCATGACCTATAATTGTCATGGACTGTTTTTCTTTGATTTTTCTTTAGCTCGCTGCATTTCTCCGTATTTCCCGCCGCGCCCCAACTTGCATGATCGCGGTGCATTGCCCAACGTTCCCACTCATTCTCACTCCTGCATCGTCATTCGTGTGGCGTGTGGCTTTATTTTGTTGTGTGCCTAGACTATGGCGCTGAAAGGCTGGACAAACTGACCGCAGATGAAGTTTGGATGGTAGCTGCGCAAGATTTGAAGGCAATACAATGCGTCAGCAACAACATGAAGGTCATCGAGGACGAAGTTACTGAAGGTACGTGCATCTACTCAACTAACCATCCATGTTTATCCTGGACATTCTTTTTCGTTTAGGTGGTGAGAAGACCATAGACGCCATACAGCACTTGGCAAGCAACTTTGGCAACCTAAACCGTTCGTGAACCGTATCCCTATCATTGACTGTGGAGACTCAAGCACCCTTGCAGGGAATCAGTTGCGTCGAGACTTGGGAAGATGGCTTTGTCCCCCAGATCCTACGGTAAATTACAATTCTGCGAGCGCCGCTCAACACAAGGGCACTGCGGCATGGTTTATTGAAGGTAGTGCCCTCGCGGGTTGGAAGGCGTCATGTTCCCTGCTGTGGGTCCATGGGAAACATACGTCGTCTTGTCCTCCGATGGTTTTCCCTTACTGACAGTCTCGTAGCGGGTTCAGGAAAGAGCATTCTCAGGCACGTTACACCTCAGCTTGTCTTAGTCGTGTGAGAGGAATAGCTTACTCTATCGGGTATCACGCAGCTCTGCGATCATCCACGTATCTCGAACGCCGGGTTGGCATCGACGGCATATTTCTACTTTGATTTCAAGGATATCGGAAACCAGGACTTCCGGGTCTTCCTGACCTCTCTTCTTATTCAACTCTGCGATCACTTCCTCACACACCATGCGCGGTCTTCAGATTTTGTACAGTCACCATCCGACTTTCCTCTTGTGTTAGTTTCTCGAATCTCCGCAAGGCATCTTCGATATCCGATCTTCCTATCAACTTTTTCAGAAATCTTTCTAAGGAAAAATGAGTCGAAAGAGGTGGCCTATTAGGAGAATCAACTCACTTATTTTTCCCCGTTTAATCTCCTTGGTCAAGAGAGCAAGGATGTGAAGCACTTGAACCATGACGTCCACTATAATTTCGGTCATTTCTTCCATCGGCGGGAGTTTGACATATATCTTGAGTCTGATGAAGAATCTATTGATACTTTCGAATAGGTCGACAATTGCGGGTTGGACAGTGCGAACAGCCATAACAACCTGAGATATTTGGGCGTCAATACAGCCGGAAAAGAAAATCGACTAGAAGCGCACAGTAAGGAGCGATGAAATTCCCGTAATTATCACCGCCCCATGGTTGGATTTCTAGAAATAGACATTAGAGCGTAAATCTTGGATGAATGTCCTAAAGCCTGCCAAGACTCACCAGGCCAACAGCACCGCCAATTGTTTGCCCAAAAGTGTACAGCACATTCACCGCTGGATCAACCCAGTTTGTGAGCCTGTTATCGCTATTCTCAGATTGGTCAAAGCCGGGGATTTGCCGTCGCAGCTCGGAGAGGGTTTCATCAGAAGATGTGCAAGCTTCGAGTGTGGGAAGCAATGGATCTGAATTGAGGACCTTCCCGGTTTTCTTTTCGTAGGTCTTCAAAGCTTTATCAAATATCACCTCATATTCCGAGTGAGGCGTGGCCTTAGAAGGACTGTGAGACATAGTGGCAATCGATAAGGGATAACTGGAAAGGTCTCGTAAGAAGGGGAAGAGGAGGGATGCCTCGTGTATATGGGATGCCCTAGCCTCATATGTAGAAAGTGTGAGCGCTGTGAGCCCTGGCAGGCCTGGCCCCTGGCCCGTGCGCATTTCCAGAGGACCGAGTTGTCAATCGTGGGAGAAATCATAGAGCCAGGGCGCTTGGATAGGCCATTTGGGGTGTTTATCGAAAAGCTTAGCCGAGTCCAAGACACTCCCACAGTCCGGACGAAAATCGGCCAATTTTAGGTTTTGGTGATCAGGGTTCCAAAGGTAAGTCATATTCAGGGGTCCTAGCTGGATACTGAGAATTTCTGGAACGCTTGTCGAATCGAGGCGAGGATTATAATGCTTGACCTGATGTAAGTCATGTGACAATCTGGTGCGTTCCAAATTACAGTATTGCTTGTAACAGCGGGAGCCGGGTACAAGTTACCACCAAACGTGAAGCCCATCATATGGCCGCGCTCATTTCTTCACCACCCACCTATCCCAGTTTCTCCCACCATGTCTCCCAAGAAGCCCCTTGATCACTACCGCCTTACGTCCTAGACATTATGATCTCACCATTCGCACGGACCTCGAGAAGGAGAACTTCAGCGGTTTTGTAAGAATCGAGTGCGTATGGTGCTATCTATGCCATGTGTAATTCTAATTCTTTACTCGTTGTCAGCCTCGACATCGTAAATGCGACCAAAGTCGTGACGTTCAATGCCGCTGCGGAGCTGAACTCGGCCCAGTGGCCCTCCTCGTCGCCTCCTCGAGTTTCGAGCTTGTCCCAGTTGAGACAAAGTTTGATGCTAGCACGCAGCGCGCCACTTTATATTTATTGAAGATCTACCTGCGGGTTCCAAAGCCACCCTTCGCGTTGGCTTTGAGTCCGCCATGACTGATAGCATGACTGGGTACTACAAGAGTACGTCTCTTCATCAGCTTTTGTAATATTTTGTGATGCCTCGTGTATTAATCTCCCCCTTCCTCAGGCCCTGTGCTCACCTCTTGTAGAAAAGCTTGGTCTAGAGTACTCAAAGACGGATAGTGCCGACATAACCCAGCTGCGCACACTTGCGGTCGAGGGCGCTGCAACCGTTGGCGACACAGCGTAAGTCATGTTATCTCGGATAGGTTTGGGGTCATCCTTTTGCTGATGTTCCTGCAGAACCGTCAAGGCCTTGCTCAAACGCTTCTCTGACTATATCGCTGGTGATACCTCCTCCATCCCAGCAGACCTGTTGAAAGTCACATTCTGCACGGTTAGTGCCATTATCTTATTCCAGTCGGTAACTACGGGTGCTAATGAACCGTGCGTTCTAGGCCGTCGAGCACACCGGTGCCCCGGCATACGATGCGGCGCTAAACTCTTTGAGAATCCTCCGACAAACTCGATTAAGGTCGCAGCCATGTACGCTTCACTCGTCGTTCTCCTTCCCACAGTCGAATAACATTGGTATACAAGTCGCGGTCTGACCAATGCTGTGGACCCGCCGTTGCAGGAGCACACATTTAAGCTGATCCAAACTGGCGTGCGCAACCAAGATCTTGTTTACTTCTTCCGTGATTTCTCTATGAACCCCAAAGCCATCAATGCTTTGCGCGAATTCTTCGAGACAAACTACAACTCGGTGGGAGCTTGTTTTCTTTGCATTGATGTTTCTCTGCGGTTCGGCGCTGATTTTTCCTTTGCCGGCCCGTGCTTAGATATACACACGTCTCGAGACGACGTTTACGATGAGACTCATAGTCCAAGTGGGTGTCGTGCCTCGAGTTTTTTCTCATTCCTCACGTTATTGTAACGCCTTTTCTGCTCTCGTATAGTTTCCGTATACCGAATTCTCGAACGAGGAAGATCGGGCTAAGGCAGAGGCATTTTTCAAGTTACGAATTCATAGCGCACTGTACGCAGACCCGGTATGAAGCCTGAATCCCCCACTTGCTTCAGGACAAAGATATCGGCAAGTACAATCAAGCCTTGGCGCAGGCACTGGATGGCATCAGCGCTAAAGCTGCGTTTATCAAGGTGCGTAGGAACTGTCGTGCGTGTTCGTTTCCTTCATATCGACTCGTGTGTTCAACGTCGGATGTTGTCACCTGGTTGGAGAAATGGGAGTCCAAGCGGAAGCTAAATGTCTAAGGTGTAACCCAGGCAGATTTGAGTGGTTGAACTCGTCGTGGGAGCAATACCACCCGCGGGCAGGATAATTGCCCTTTCATCTGCGGGAAATATGAAATGTGTTTTTTTTTCGCAGATATAATGCGTCGGTTTTGAAAGCCAATTCCGCTTCTTATAACACAGACAGAGTGGGATTGATGTAGGTGTAATGGAGCAAGGGTATGAAAAGAAGAAAAAAGCCTTTTAAAGGGAGGCCACGTCCGAGTCGCAGTCTAAGAGGCGGCGTGTTACTGTATGGCAATTGAAACGACGACTCGGAGCGCCGCGTCCCGTGTATCGTAGATACACCTTGTTTCATGTGCTTGATTAGAACAAACGCCGCCGCTTTTGACTTGGGTATATATGATAGATCAACTTTACAAGTTGCGGGTGAATAGTTCCAGAACGTCGTACTTTCCTCTGAAGGATTTGATTGTTGATCTATAATCCAGCCAGTCGATCTCATCAAATTAAGCCTTTGCAAAGAGAGTTTCAACCCTCCGTCGATTCCAGGAAAAGAAGACACTGTACCCACGTGAATGGCAGTTGTCCGGGCATACTGGCATCCCGTGCTAGATCATAACTCGGATGTGGCGCGCATGGCCACAGGATCGTCGATATGTGATTGTGATTTCACGTGACTGTATCTGATCTGATTGGACCTCTCCGGCGAGGTCTCCCTCTGGCAAGTGACGCAGGCTCGGAATACAGTATATTTTAGACATATCTCCTCCGTAAAATACCACGATTCAACCTTTTTTTCATTTTATACCAGAATCACCGCTGACGCGTCCTCGAAAGCGCCCCTCCCTCGTTTCCTGTCTCCTGATCGCTTTGGCGGGTACCAAAATATACTTGAAATTACTCGTTCTTGCTTGGGTGACAGAATCAAGAAGATCTAGGGAGTATCCCAGCGAGCATTAGCGAAAAAATCACGTGAGACAATATGAGATCTACCTACGTGGAAGAAAAGACTTGTAAATGCTTTGCCATTCACTCGCTCGTTGACAACAATGAGGTGATCTCGTAAAGTTCTCGCATTGCTGCAACCTGGAATGGAGTCACATCCCGGTTGTTCTTCCTGTAGCCACTTGCGCCATATTCGAGTAACAGCTCTATGACCTCACGGAGTGATTTGGAATCAATGAAAGCTTTCAGATCCTCGTATGTTTCGAAAGTTCCGGGTGCTTCGGAAATTGCCTGGTGAAGCGGAGTCGAACCATCGCTGTCAGGTGCATCCACGTTCGCACCATTCTCTAGTAAAAGCCGCACAATGTCGAGGCCACCAAGTTGCGACAATAGATTTAGCTTGAATGCGGAAATTGCTAGGTGTAGCGGAGTTGAACCATCGCTGTCAGATGCATCCACGTTCGCACCATTCTCTAGTAAAAGCCACACAATACCGAGCCTACCTTGTCGCAACGCTAGATGTAATGCGGTCTGGCCCATGTTGTTCCGTAGATCGATATTTGCGCCATGCTTCAGCAATAGTTCTGCGGCTTTTAGCTTCGATTCGGAAATTGCTAGGTGCAGCGGAGTTGAACCATCGCTGTCAGGTGCATCCACGTTCGCACCATTATGTAGTAAGATCCACACAATACCGAGGCTATCATGTTGCAACGCTAGATGTAATGCGGTCTGGCCCTCGTTGTTCGGTAGATCGATATTTGCGCCATGCATCAGCAATAGTTCTGCGGCTGTTAATTTCAAGTTGGAAATCGCTAGGTGCAGTGGAGAAGAACCATCGCTATCAGGTCCACCCACGTTCGTACCATTCTCTAGTAAAAGCCGCATAATATAGAGTCTACCACATCAGCAAATCTACAAATCTCTTTCTATACTTTCAGCGCTTTTCGTCACTTTTTTGCTGGCACGCAAGTTCACAAGCTCGTGCAAGTCAAGAAGTACTTGCAGGTGAGAGAAAGTAAGAAAGCCAGAGGCGAATAAAACTCAAAACCTAATATTACAGCGGATTCCACAAACCATGTCGTGCACCATTTTTACAAAAAAAAATCGGCTAATTTCTGGCAAACTCCGTCACATCACATCAGCAAGATGACACGTGGCTAGAATGCCTTTCGTAATCAAGGATTACTGGTGTGACAAGTTATGGTCACGATAGTCACACCACAGACATCGGCTAGAGCAACGGAAAAAAAAAGAGTGAAGGGGGTCAGCGAATAACAGTGCATGGAGTTTGCCGGAAATTAGCTGATATTTTTTTTGTAAAAATGGCGCATGACATGGTTTATGGAATCGCTGTAACAATATACGCTAAGATGAAAATTCCTGACAATGATGATCGACATTATTGTTGATGAAGTATGAGCGATAAACATCAAGGGAATTGGAGAAATGTAGTTCCTCAGGTATAAATGATGATCCAAAGACCGAAATAAGATGTGCTGTCCTAGCTATGCAATCGAGATGAATGATGGCAAGCGTGCGGCGTCCCCTAATGCCACGTTCAAATTCAGGAGTTACAACCCACATTCTTGTATCCTCGTCTACATTATCCTTAGGGGTAAGCCATTCAACCAGAGCACATGGATAGCGTGAACCACCAGATGTAAAGGAAAAAAAAAGGCGGATGCGTCCAATAACCATACCCTTCATACCACCAACGTCTGGACCTGTCTGAACGAAGACAGTGTCATATCGAGCGTATTCATCTCGCCAACTGGGGTTACAGCGAATCCTCTCTTGATACATACCACCAGCACCACAGAGATCACTGGGCACGAAAAACCGGGCTACGGCAGAATGAAAAACATGAACGCGCCCAACAAAAACAGGGCAATGCTCGAGAGGAACATCATCGGCTGATATGGCTGTGTTTGGATTCAGTTGGTCGTATAAGAATCGGCGCAGGAGCTCTGGGAATCGAGGCTGTTTGATGCAAGCCACTACACCTTCAGCTGATGTTGGGTATCCTTGCGCTGCAGAGGAGACATCATTAGATATCAGAATAGAATTACAGTATTTAATCAGAATCATACCAGGGAGACAGGCCAATTCAACAGAAGATAGTGCCTTTGGACCACTTACAGGGCCACCATCATCACCGTCATCACCATCATCTGCTTCGAGAGCAGGCCGTGGTTGTGGCTGTCCACCTTCCTGAACCATAGCAGTATATGAAGCCGTCGTTCCATCCATCATACCCAGCTGAGTAAAAGCCCTTCGTGCCGCAGCCAGCTTTTCAAGCCGGGAGATGGTTTTCAGCATCTGTATAAGGGCTTTGTAACGGCTTGAACGTCGCCAAGGCTCCTTGACGGCCTTGATATGTTTGGATTCTGTGATCGAAGAGCATAGCCCATTGGGAGAGCCGAAAAGGCGAATTGAACGAATATAGTGAAGAAGGGAATGCTGGCGTGGGAGCGAAATGAATTCTCCCTTCACGCCAGCAGTACCAACAAAGAATGTGCGATAGTGATGGAAACGAGCAAGGGAATCTTTGAGCTTATCGAGATCGGTGGGTATGATGGCGTTGCGGCGCACAATGTAACAAAAATCAAGAAATGCTGACAAGCATTTAACGACGGCAGCGGGGACATGTCCTGCGATAGCACCAAGGTACACCTGTGCAAGCGAAACAAAGTTATTAGCGACATTGAGTTAATTTGCTGCACTGAGTAAATTTACCTTCATAAGTGCCTTTGAATCATCGCCGGTCCATTGTGAGAAATCACGGCCATCAGGGAAGCACCGTAGTTTTGGAAATGCTGGCACAGCCGAAATACTATAGAAAAGAAAGAGACATGGAGTTGAGGGCAAAATAACTGAACTGGGTTGAGAAAAGCCATACTGGTGATCAATGTCGGCAACAATCTCTTGCCCGCGTGCCTCTCCATGCAATTCCAGCAAATACTCATTCACCCACATTACGATGTGGTCTTTGAACGTCCCTTTGATTATCTGATGAAGAAGATCAGCTGATAAAAGCTGATAAATGTCGGCCCTTGGGAAACTGGATGTGAAAGGCTATTGAGGTGTGTTTAGGATGCAGACGCGACATGTTGGCTAACAGACTTACAATAATATCCGCGCGAACACCAAAGTCAGTCCATAATATGCCTGGGTCCCAACTATTAATAAGAAGTTCGGTTTTTATTTGACTTCGTAAACGGGCGCCCCCAGCGTCTAAATTATCGGGCTTTGCATCGCATCTAGCACGCAGATATTGTAGGTAATTATGGATCCATAAATGAATTGAACAGCTTACTTTGGGCACCACCCCTGGACGATAGCGGCAAGCCACACCTGCTCTGGATAGTCAGCAATATATGGTCCTAGTCCATAAATGGCCCGACAAAAATGGCCATCTGGACACCTCATCAGGAAAAGTGTCAGTACTTTTTCTTGTCTTTTAGTACTTTTTCTTGTCTTTTTTGTCTTTTGTCTTTTAAAAAAGACAAGAAAGACAAAAAAGTCATGAAAAAAGTACTGAAAGACAAGAAAAAGTACTGACACTTTTCCTGATGCTGACAACCTCTAGGGTCGTCATACCCACTTTGAGTGGTTGAAAGACTCGAGCCAGGCAGGCATGGTACATCTGCCGGCAAAATACTTGATACTTTGCACTTTTCCAATGCTTTTTTGTTGCTACAAACCCGAGTTAGTAGCTTAGTAATTAGAGTTAAATTATTTAAAAAAAAATCGCACTTTTCGGTATAGGAAGAAAAGCGACAGGAAGTAAAGCATTTCCGTGAGCTCTCCTTGCAATATTAGATAGGTTTCCTGGTGACATATACACCGGATGGTACTCTTGATGGCCTGTCGCTACTGAAACTGTAGTTTTGTTGCTTCCAGCTACTACTGGAACAAACATTGCACCGTGGGTTGCTTCGTCTTTTGCAATTTCATCCTGTCAGTGAGGAGATATTAGTTAAATACGTAGACAATATTATGCATTGCACCATACCACTTGAGTCCATGCCCAGTCGGCAGACATAAGATTTGACCATGTCCGCTGATGGTTACTATCAAACTGGCGGTATGGAGATAAGTTGATCTTGTCCTTATACTGAGTGGTCTTGAGCTGATGAAGAAGGACCTGACGTGAGTCCCGTGCACAGAGCACATACGTCTGCATCATCCACTTTGGGGCGGTGCCTAGAGGACGAGGGCCTTGATACCGGACCGTGTAAGTTTTCCAGGGTGACTCGCTAAGTTTTATAGCATCGATCGTAGTGTAGAGTTCCTTTGAGTTCTTCCATGGGGCAGAATCACCAACTGTTACGGCCCAGAGGTCCAGAGCTTTGTCTATTAGACCTGCAGAACTCTGGGCCTCAACAAAGTGGTAAAGTGCAAAATCAAATTCGATACGAGAATTGAAGGGGTCCCATGAGTCTGGGGCATCACCGTTAAGAGGGTTAGGGAGATCTGGGGGTCGAGTATATGGCAGGAGATACTCTCCTGCCTCATTGCATGGTTTAGCTGTTGGAATCGTTAGCGTATCACTACTATGAGACGGAGAACACATGCATATACCTGTTAAATGAGGATGATACTCATTGGTTGATATTGGTTGGTTTTCGTCACCATTCGATTCTGGAGTGAACTGTCGATGTGCAGAATTTTGATGCTGGGTTAATCCCCTACTACTTCGACACTCTAAAAAGCAGGTGGGGCAGGTATAAGCGTTGTTGCGGTGGCCGTCAAGTGGGTTGAAAATATTCATAAACGATGGGGTATACACGAGCATATATAGAATGAACTGAAAGAGACTCGTCAGTATTTTCAGTGATTAATAACAAACACAAATAGAATGTACGTACCGTATATGAAAAAAAGGTGTTGAACAAGTCAACTTCCCTGTCCGTTACCCCAGTACCGGCATCATACATTAGCTCCCAATCGTTTATTCTTCCAACTAAAACTCACCTTTTCCAACACACTCATTAACCAACGCTCGCTCGTTCCATCCTTCCAGTCAAAAGCGTACCATTCCCGAATATACCACCCACAACAATGAGCCGCCGCCCCCTTACTCGCTCCAATGCCGTTGCAAATCTCAAGGACATACAACCTACCGCTATAATGCCACCAAGGCTGCGAAGGCAGACTCTCAATCCCGACGACACTGAGTCTGACAATGAGATTGCGGCCTCCGGCACTCCCCTCGGCCCTAACTTGGAACATGGCCAACCAGCTGCAGACAACGAGCTCGATGGGACAGTAGCCCCTCCACAGGGTACCAGTGCAGCTGACAGTGCCAATAGGGTGGCCGTGCGTCAACCCACTCTTGTAAACCGCAAAGTTGTGCCTCCCAGGTCACCGTTGCCTTCAAGGGCGACACGGCCAGTTCACCCTGGAGCTCCTGACATGTCAAAGCCCAGAAGGACGTCCACAGAGGTAACTGCAGGCGCCAAGCGGAAGGCTGCCCTTCAGCTTCAAGTAAATGAGCTGGAGCAAAAAAAAATAGACATGTTGGCAGCGATGGAGGTCGAGGAAGAGCTTGCGGACGAGGAGGAGGAACGTACTGTGGTCAGGCAGCAGGCTCAATCCGATGGTCTTGACAATACCAAAGATGTCTTTATGCAATCTGAGGACGATGAAAACGCTGGAGGCAAAAGTGACTCAGATGCTGAAGAAATTTTGGAACTCAGCACGTCTGAGGAAGACCCACAAACACTTAAAGCGAAGAAAGTCTTACATAGGCGAAGCCAGGTATGTGTCTTCATCTAGTGTTGCTGGTGAAATAGACACTAAGATGTCTTATCAAGAAAAAGCCGAACAGGGGAGAGACCCGAGCAGCTGTGGACAGCGTGAAGGCCAAATTGAAAGCTGCCGATAAGAAGCGAAGTGCGAGTGTTGATCTGAACGCAATAAGGTTTGTTTGTTGTTGATCGTTCCCACGTGCTGGGCTGACAATGCAGCCATAGCAACAAAAAGAAGAAGGCCAACGTCCCCTCTGGTCTTACCTCCGATTGGAAGTCGAAACTATCCGCAGCTACACCGCGTCAGACCTCATCAAAAGTAAAAGCTAAACCTTTCCACGAAGCTCTGGGTGGTCTTGAGGATGAAGACGCACTTGCTAACGTTGCAGAGACCCTGGCATTGTCTACAGGACATCCTATGACCGGTCAAAAAAATAATGTGTGTTGCTTTCACATTTGATCTAGAAAATCACTAATGTAACACAGTTTGTTCACATTGACAACAATAGTGACAGTGACTCGGAGAGTGAAGATGCTCCAACCAAACCACCGGCGAAGGGTGCCAAGAAATCGACGACTGCCGATTCCAAAGCGCTGAAGGTATCAAAGGGAAAGACTCAACCAGAAAAGACCGTCAAAGCCACCAAAGCCACCAAAGAAGTTCCTGTGGCCAACCCACCTTTTGATATCTTGACGTTGCCGGAATTTGCTCGCACGAACTGGTCGACACATTTCTTACCAACGCTGTATGATTGTTTAGGATGTTCACATGATCCCTTTGTCATTGGTTCTGATTAGGGTTGCCGCAGTTCGGTTCAGAACCAAAGTTCGAACCTGAACTTTTCCGAACCTGACCGAAGTTCGGTCCAAGGTTCGATGGCTGTGCCGAACCGGACCACAAGTCCGGTTCTGCGTTCGAGAAAGGCAGAACCGCATTGAACCCGGTTCAAACCGAACTTTTAACTTCTCATGACTCTCATCCAATTTGGTGCTGGCAATGATCACAGTCTCACTGGCCTTCATGCTCATAATAGAAAGATGAAAGGAAGACTTTTTTGAGAGACCTAGAGAAGAGTCAGCAGCGATGCAGCGATCAGATCCGTGTGTTGGCTCGGCGGTTCGGATCAGTGTGAGGCGTGAGGCTTCATCGGGTGGGCGGCAAGGATGCAAAAGACAGGCAGAAGGGGAGGGGAAAGCGTATGCCGTCCTGAGACGGCGAGCACACAGAGAAGAAGAGATAGAAATGAGAGCTAAGATTCAAGGACCCGCGTGGTCGCTCTCTCCTTGACTAGCAAGGAGGCTGCTTAAATACATCATGAGTGCTACAGTACTAGAGGTCCGTGTCCGGCGAAAGTGATGTCCGGACAACTGTATGAAATATGTCAAAATGTCAAATAAGTGGTCAATAGCTAGGATACAGGGCTAAGGAATAAATTCGAGCGATGCACTCCCGGCGTGTGGTTTCGGCTAGCGTCGATCTTCGTCGTCCAAAGGCCGAAAGGGGAGGGCGAAACCGGAGCGAAAAGGGTGAGGAAGGGCTTTTGATTGCAGGAAAGCATCATATCCACTCGCTGTTGTCTTGCACCAGAGGTCGAGGGAGAGGTGATGAGCGTGAAGCGATAATAAAAAGGGAGTGTGTGAAGTGATGATAGACAAGCGTGTGAAACTGTACAGTTGTGGCTGGGCGCTCCGGTGTGGGCTGTTCCGTTGCTCTGTTCTGCACAGGGCGCTTGGACGGTGCACGCGCAGCCGCACTGCACACCTTACAAAATCAAAATTGATACTGCCCACAAACCTTCAAAAGCCACTGAACTTACTAAGCCCCACATCTCCCCTCTCACACCAAGCCCGCCGGCCTCAGCGCCCACAACCTTAGCTCTGAGCCTAATGAGCCTACTAACAGCATCGCGCATAGCAAGTTTCTCGCACGCACACAAATACACGCCCAATTTCGAGCATATGACATGGAAGGACACGGTCGTCATGGATGAGGTGCACTCGAGGCGCAGTGTCGACGCACTTGGGGTGCATGCCCACATCATTCGGCTCCGATCAACACTCATCTTTTTTTCATTCCCTTTTGATTCCTGCTCGCGCTCATCGTCCTCACACATCAAATGCGACTTGCCCTATGCACTCGCGCCCTCACTTAGTAGCTTTACCTTTGTACCTGTTTCACTTTCCTTTTCATCCTTTGTCCTTTCGTCCTCGGCATGCTTCACTCTGATCATACTATACCTCCTGATGTGTACATACAAAGAGTCCTGTATGTACTTAAGTCCCCTGTCTAGTGCCCGGAATGTTATTGCCATCGTCTCCAGCTCCTTCTTCCTCCTCTCGTGTGAGTGCAGCTGCACATCAGCCCCATCGCCGTCTTGTTCTGGTGCCGCCTCATCGCCCGGCCGTGTCGTCTTCACCTCTCGCGCCCCATTCCCGTTCGCTAAGGATCTCCGAGACTCGGGCAAAGAGTTGATGGATGATATCATGATATGATCTGCAGAATCGTCAGTATACACGTTGCAGTGCTGGGAGAGTGAGAAGGTACACACACGACGCGTGGTAGGCTGAGCTGCGATGAGCAAGAGTTCATCCTGAAAATACTTGAGTAACTTCGGTCCGAACCTTGCTGAACCTGAACTGGACCGTCCCGAACCTGAACCGATGGTCCAGTTCAAGGTTCAGGAAATTCCCTGAACCGAACCTGAAGTTCAGTTCAAGGTTCAGCAAAATACCTGAAGAACCGGACTGAACCGGACTTCGGCAACCCTAGTTCTGATATCGTCAAACCCATCCAAGCAGTAGTTAACGCTGCATATCCTGGTTCGGGGTATAGGGTCCTCGCCAATGACAGGCTTGTCGTTATGGTATGTAAAGATCTACTTATTATTTTGTGCTTCAGCTGACCGGCATATATACAGGCGAAAGGTCGCCTTCATGAGAAAAGAGCATTCTTTGGTCGGGAAGCCATCAAAATCGTGTCCGACTTCTTCAAAGACGATGCCTACGCCAACAAACCCAAAGCCACTGCGAAATACGCGAAATGGGCTATCAGAGGTAATGGTCCAGCTCTATTTGGCAAGCCAACGCCTGTAGAATGTATGATTCCTAAGGGTACCAATGGCTATGTCATGCGCTTTCTATATTATTTGAATGGTCCCCTCACATTCATTAACAATGATTTTTAGGAGCCGGACGGCATTTTTGAGTCGACGTTCATCATACAACTACTTAGCCAGTATCTCAAATGGTGCACAGGTTCATGCCATGACTACGGCCACCCTATTGGCGTGCTTTCAATGGCAGCTGCAGGGGTAAGTGAATATTTGTGCCATAAGCCTAGTCGTTCTAAAATGTGGGATATATAGATCGAACGTGCTTTTGTCATGTTTGCCACTGGCACGCGAACAGACGTGGGTCAGTTCTCTAAGGATGTCGTTGGTACTCTCGTCGGGGATTACCTCTACCTCGCTACGCGGCTCACAGATCGTCGATGGGATCTAATTGCGGAGCTGTGCAGTGGGCTCAAGGAAAAATCGACTTCCTTGACGCATGCAGTACAATCACAAGTGAATCGCCGGACACTGTACGAGCCAAGCAGCTCCGTGAGGGCATCAGATGCCAGTGAGGAGTGAGAAACCCGAGGTATGTTCACCCGAAACCATATTGCGCCGGTCCACAACTAATGTCTTTTAGTTTGCAGCTAATTGCCATGTCTCGGCCCATATACCACAATGCGGACTATTCCCTCCATCGCTTCAACGGACGCTTACACTATTTTCTCTCGCGCCGTCGTTTACTATATGCCCATTTGAATATCGTGCCGGTTTGGCCACCACCCATTCCTTATTTCTTCATACCACGTTTGAGCCATTTTCGTACAGGTATTGCCCGAGCAGGCTACCCTAGATATTCTACCCTACAGTAGTAGCTAGTATGAATCAAATTTTGAGTTTTACTTTTTCACACTTGCAGTGACTTGCCAGCTCGCGCAACTTGCAGTGACTTGCAGCGCTGGTCGAGAAAAAATCATTAAACTTCCTGAAAATCAGACCTAGCTTTTCGTGCTTGCAAGCTTTCATCCTTTCTTCACTTTCGGGGCGTTTTTAGTACTGTGCAAGTGCCTGCAAGTGCCGAAAAGAAATTTGTAGGAATACTGATGCATGTTGCGACGCTAGATGTAATGCGGTCTGGCCCATGTTGTTCGGTATATCGATATGTGCACTGTGCTTCAGCAATAGTTCTGCGGCTGGTAGCTTCACTTTGGGAATTGCTAAGTATAGCGGAGTTGAACCATCGCTGTCAAGTGCATCCACGTTCGCACCATTCTCTAGTAAAAGCCGCATAATATCGAGGCTACCATGTTGCGACGCTAGATATAATGCGGTCTGGCCCTCGTTGTTCGGTAGATCGATGTTTGCGCCATGCTTCGAGAATAGCTCTGCGGCTATTACCATCAATTCGGGAAGTGTTAGGTCAGCGGAGTTGAACCATCATTGTCAGGTGCATCCACGTTCGCACCATTCTCTAGTAGAAGCCGCATAATATCGAGGCTACCATGTTGCGACGCTAGATGTAATGCGGTCTGGCCCTCGTTGTCCCATAGATTGATGTTTGCGCCATGCTTCAGCAATAGTTCTGTGGCTCGTAGCTTCGACATGGAAATTGCTAGGTGCAGCAAAGTCGAACCATCGTCGTCCAGCGCGTCCACGTCCGCACCATTCTCCAGTAAAAGCCGTATAATATCGAGGTCATAGTCGTCCAGTGCGTCCACGGCAAATCGTGTAATATCGAGGTCATCATGTTGCAACGCTAGGTGTAGCGGGGTCTGGCGCTTGTTGTTCCGTAGATTGATATTTGCGCCATGCTTCAGCAATAGTTCTGCGATTTTTAGCTTCGATGGGAAATTGCTAGGTGCAGCGGAGTTGAACCATCGCTGTCAGTTGCATCCACGTTCGCACCATTCTCTAGTAAAGGCCGCATAATACTGAGGCTACCAAGTTGCGACGCTAGATATAATGCGGTCTGGCCCTCGTTGTTCGGTAGATCGATATTTGCGCCATGCATCAGCAATAGTTCTGCGGCTGCTAATTTCAAGTTGGAAATCGCTAGGTGCAGTGGAGAAGAACCATCGCTATCAGGTCCACCCACGTTCGCACCATTCTCCAGTAGAAGCCGCATAATATCGAGGCTACCATGTTGCGACGCTAGATGTAATGCGGTCTGGCCCTCGTTGTTCGGTAGATCGATATTTGCGCCATGCGTCAGCAATAGTTCTGTGGCTGTTAGCGTCGATTCGAGAATTGCTGGGGGAGTTGAACCATCGCTGTCAGGTGCATCCGCGTTCGCACCATTCTCTAGTAAAGACCGCATATGCAACGCTATATGTAATGCAGTCTGGCCCTTGTTGTTCCGTAGATCGATATTTGCGCCATGCTTCAGCAATAGTTCTGCGGTTTCTAGTTTCAATTCGAAAATTGCTAGGTGCAGCGCAGTCGAACCATCCCTATTAGGTGCATCCACGTTCGCACCATTCTCTAGTAGAAGCCGCATAATATCGAGGCTACCAGGTTGCAACGCTAGATGTAATGCGGTTTGGCCCTTGTTGTTCGGTAGATCGATATTTGTGCCATGCTTCAGCAATAGTTCTGCGGCTGGTAGCTGCAATTCGGAAATTGCTAGGTGCAGCGGAGTCGAACCACTGTTATCAAATGCGTCCATGTCCGCACGGCAGTTTAGTAAAAGCCGTATCAGGTTAATGCGGCCAAATTGCGACGCTAGGTGTAGTGCGGTCTGGCCCTTCTCGTTCCGCGGATTCAAGTTGATGATTGCCCCATGTTTCATCAGTAGTTGTGCTGGTTCCTCCAATTTGGAAATTACAAGGTCCAGCGGAGTCAAACCGTCGTTGTCCCGTGCGTTTGCGTCCGCACCGTATGCTAGTGCTACCTCCATAAAAAGAAGGTCACCACACTCCGATGCCCGGTGTAGTGCAATCTGGCCTTTGTCATTCCGCAGATTAATATTTGCGTGATGCTTCAACAACAGTTCTGCAGCTCTTCGCTCCACTTTGGAAATTGCTAGATGCAGCGGGGTAAAACCGTCATTATCCGGTACGTCCACGATCGCACCACGGTTTAGTAAAAGCTCCATAAAGTCAAGGCGACCACGTTGCGACGCTAGGTGTAGTCCAGTCTGGCCCTTTTTGTTCCGCAAATCAATATTCGCGCCATGATCTAGCAACAGCTGTGCGCCCGATAGCACTTCGGCCTCGGAAGCTGCCAGGTGAAGTGGAGTTGTACCATCGTCGTCCAGTGCGTCCGCGTTCGCTCTACTGAGTATAAGCTGTATAATGTCGGGGTGTCCACGTTGCAAAGCTTGGTGTAGGACAGCCTGGCCTTTGCTATTCCGCAGAGTGACATCTGCGCCATGATCGAGAAACAGTTGTACGGCCTCCCGGTTCATGTGGCAAATTGCCAGGTGCAGCGGAGTAGAACCATGGCTATCCCGTAAGTCGGTGTCCGCTTTGTAGTCCAATAAAAGCCGGACAATGTCGAGGTGACCACGTCCCGATGCTTTGTGTAGTGCAGTCTGGTTTTTGTTGTTCTGCAGGTTGATATTTGCGCCATTCTGGATCAACAGTCGTACGGTTTTTTCGCTCATCTTGGAAGCCGCCAGATGTAGCGGGGCCGAACCACGGTTATTCTGTGCTTCTACGTCTGTGCCAAGCTCCAGTAAAAGCTCTACGCAACGGGAAACGTCTTCATGCGTTTTCTGATCGCCATCGTGCATTGCGTAATGCAATGGTGTGCAGTCGTTGTTGTCCCGGCAGTCGACAGCGATATGTGCGGTATCGACAAGTATCTGGACTACGTCGAAGTCTGACTTGAATGCTGCAATATGCAATGCAGTTCTGCCGTAAATGTCAGTGGCACCTAGGTCACGTGGACGGTTTCGAATGAGGTATCGTGCCAGGCACGTGTGTCCAAATAGCAGAGTGTAGTACAAGGGAGAGACTCGCGGGGGATAAATGGGATACTCAGAATTTGACTGATCGGAATGTTGTTCGTCAAAATCTGAGCTTGAATCCGGGTTCAAATCAAAATATTGGGAGTCCCAATCGAAACTCTGTAGCCAGAGCCATGTGTTAAAATGTGGCTTGTCTGGGTCAAGGAGATTGTCGACCCCATTGTTAATCTTCGATAACACTTCCCCGACTTTGGCATGGGCGACGAAGAATTCACCAGCGTAATCGGCCAGTGGATATCTTTCGATGGTCCCTCTGTCCATGTGGTCACCTAATTGGAGTAAAGCACCGAGGCAAGCTTGGGCCATAACAGTGTGCGCAGACTCGCGTTGAATGTAGTAATAACTCAAAGCACTCGACTCTGAGTTGGCAAGACGATCCGAGGTCAAGAACTCTAGGACCGAAAAGTGGGAAAACTGAACTCGGCGCGAACCCCGGTAATTGACAATGGTGACCAAACTTGAACACGTGGACAGCACGGCTTGCTCTTGATTTTCCCAGCGGAAATCCTCGGTCAGTTTCGGAATCCCTCCCATCACATCAAACTCGATCGCAAGGACTTCCGCTAATTCCTCCACCTCAAGTGGGCGGGCGGCCACGGAGAGGCATTGTAGAAGTCGGTGAGTGTAAACGCGGTTCACCGAGGGAATTTTCTCAAGTATCCTCTCGTACGTCGCATCTAAATCCCCTGGCAATTCCTCGAGTGTACGCCGCACACTTGGCGGAAGGCAGGGCCGCAAAATTTCGAGTTGGCAGGCGACCCAACGAAACCTGAATATTAAAAAAATGAGAAAAATTACATTATCACAAAACGCCGCCGTCCTTACGTGCCATCAGCCTTGTCCGAAAGCGTCTCGATAGCGAACTCTTTGTCCTCTTCCCGCCATCTCAGTAGATTTGCATAAAAGAGAACCTCGGATCTCACGAAGTTGACAATATCCTCCTTTTGTCCGCTTTCGTCGTGAAGGGATATGGTATTGGAAGTCGACGTTAACGGCCCGAGGGTAGCTTGGATATCGGCTTCTGGACGACTTGTAACGCAAATTCGTAAGTTTGGAAGGCTCAGTTTGACGAACTTCTCCACAAGAGTCAAAACCTGGCGACGCGGTGATGACTGCTCATTCGTAAAGGGACACTCATCGAGCGCATCGATGATAAAGTAGATGGGTACTTCGTGTGCGACCCTGAGCATGTCCTCGAGGCATTGGGTAAGCGCATCGACGCTGGGTGGTTGCCTGTTGTTGCGGTGAGAGGAATGTAGGCCACGGAGAACGTCGAATAACTCGTTAGATTGATCGCTGAGTTGGACAACGAGAGAAGATAGTAGGGAACGCGCATTACTCTTGCCAGCGTCCTTAAAGTCGAAGAAAAAGAGCCCATAGTGTCCTAGCCCAGTGTTATTGATATCCTGGATGATCGTAGAGCTGATCAATGGTCGACAGCATCGGTTATCCGGTCAAAAGCGAATTCATGGATGACGTACCTAAGAACAGTTTTTCCAGAACCCGCTGTAAACATGGAGTTCTGTTAGCAAAGGAGAGTGCGCAAGGGTTATAAGATGTACGTTTTCCGTTGATCCACAGCAAAGAACTAGACTGTTTCCAACTCTTGAAGACGGTGCCTTGAGTTAACCATTCCCCGGTACTTTCGTGATGGGCGTCGTTTGCATTTTCGAAATTTGTAGATAGATCCGGGGGAGAGAGCCAGTTCACAATGACTTGGCGTAGTCGGTTGCCAGTAAGATCATTTGAGCCTGTATTAAAATCGAGGAAGCCGAAAACCACCAATTAAAAGGGTATCGATGATCGAATAAAGCAAGATGCGCACCATGAAGGATAACATCCAATTTGTTGTTAGCGCCTTCCACCCCGTCACCTAAGTCTTGAACATTGTTTCTAAGGCGGGTCACTTTCTCACCCACGCCATGCGTGGACTTCAGATTTTGTACAGCCACCATCCGACTTTCCTCTTGTGTTAGTTTCTCAAATCTCCGCAAGGCATCTTCGATATCCGGTCTTCCTATCAACTTTCTCAGAAACCTTTCTAAGGGAAAATAAGTCGAAAGAGGTGGCCTATTAGGGGAATCAACTCACTTATTTTTCCCCGTTTAATCTCCTTGGTCAAGAGAGCAAGGATGTGAAGCACATGAACCATGACGTCCACTTTTGATACTTTCGAGTAGGTCGGCAATTACGAATTGGACTGCGCGAACAGCCATAACAACCTGAGAGATTTGGGCGTCAATACAGCCAAAAAAGAGAATCAACGAAGAGCGCACAGAAAGGAGCGATGAAATGCCCGTAAATATCACCGCCCCTGGTTTGAATTTCTAGAAATAGACATTAGAGCGTAAATCTTGGATGAATATCCTAAAACCTGCCGAGACTCACCAGGCTAACAGCACCGCCAATTGTTTGCGCAAAGATGTACAGCACATGCACCACTGGACCAACCCAGTTTGTGAGCCTGTTATCGCTATTCTCAGATTGGTCAAAGCCGGGGATTTGCCGTCGCAGCTCGGAGAGGGTTTCATTAGGAGATTTGCATGCTTCGAGCGTGGGAAGCAATGGATCTGATTTGAGGTCCTTCCCGGCTTTCTTTTCATAGGCCTTCAAAGCTTTATCAAATATCACTTCATACTTCGAGGTCTCAGGAGGACTGTGAGACATAGTGGCAATCGATAAGGGATAACTGGAAAGGTCTCGTGAGAAGGGGAAGAGGAGGGATGCCTCGTTTACATGGGATGCTCTAGCCTCATATGTAGAAGGTGTGAGACCTGGCTGTGCCCTGGCCCGTGCGCATTCCCAGGCTGGATGTGGGCGATAGCCTGAGGTCAATCGTGGGAGAAATCATAGAGCCACTGGCAGGGCGCTTGGATAGGCCATTTGGGGTGTTCATTGAAAAGCTTAGCCGAGTCCGAGACAATAAGATCCTGCACGATAGGGTACATTTCTGTGGCAAACCGGATACTGGGCTTCGAGTTAGTAGACTCAAGCATTGAGACCATGTCATGGACTAAGTCACTGTAGTCTGTTCGACCTGGCGGGCCGGTGAACTCACGTGCTGTGAAAGTCGGAGATGGAATTGAGGCGCGTCTTGGTTCCGTTCTGTTCATTTTATCCGAGTTCAACTTTTCACGGCATCCTCCCTCTCGCTTTCTCAGATATCGCCGGTCGCCAATTCTATTTACATATCATGGTGAGCAATTTCATTCCCTGTTTCTGATGATTTTCTTTTGCTGAGTGTTTGAAAAATAATCATGCAACAAAAATAGTCTTTGCCCTTACCTGCCATGCGTCGCCTTATGCGCGAATTGAAAGAACTCAGGACAAGTCCCCCGGAAGGCATTCGCATTCAGCTGAGCGAGGAGAGCATGTTAGATCTTGTAGGTATTATTGAAGGCCCAGGTATGTCTTTCCGGGACGAGGCATTCCGACCGACACCGTATTGACGTGTTTTTGCAGAGGGTACCCCATACCAAGGGGGCTACTTTCGCGTGAAATTTGAATTCACCGATGAGTTTCCTGCGGCACCACCGAGATGTACGGTTCATTTACCTCGCGATTAATATCCCCTCAAGTCATTCTTGACAGGCTGGTTCGCCACTAAGATATTCCACCCGAATGTCTCGAGCACGGGGGAGATCTGCGTGAACACTCTGAAAAAGGATTGGAAGCCTTCATATGGCGTCAGTCATATCCTCGTCACCATCAAGTGCCTACTCATCTACCCGAATCCGGACTCGGCGCTCGACGAGGAGGCTGGCAAGCTGCTGCAGGAGAACTATGAGAGCTACTGTGAGCGCGCTAAGCTCATTACGAGCGTGCACGCAACACCGAAGGTACGCCCCGCTATCCTGACAAAACCTTACCCAGCTGATGAAAGTTACATAACCAGGTTCCACCACCCGAATTTGACACACAGTCTGCACCCGCCGACACCCAGAATGCGCCTGCACCTATTGCTACCACTCTTCCCTCCACATCCTCCTTACCATCATTGTTGCCACCGCCGCAGAAAGGCGCCACGACAACAACGTCCGCGACGATTCCATTACGACAGTCCGCGTCGAACACGTTCTCGGTTTCGTCTTCAATCTCATCACTCACAAACGCGACGGGGAAAAGGGAGAAGGAACGTCACGTATCACCCTCACCGTTGGGAACGGCGGACTCGAATATCTCACCGGCACTCAATCCTGGTGCCAAATTGAGCCCAGCAAAGGCAGTCAAGCGCGGTGCAGCGCCTAGTGGAGGGGGCGGCGAAAAGCGCAAGAAGGCGTTGAAACGTCTGTAAACCGTTGTGCCGAACAGTATGGGCTCGATGCCGGTCCGTTTGGATACCCTGGACAAATGGGATATGAGGGCTCCACCTGTGGATTGATGATACGCGTGCTATTCTATCGTGTTGTTTTAACAGTTACAGTTTCTATACTATATTTCATCTTGGGTGCGCTGAACATCGAGTGGTGTACGCCTTGGTTGAAGCACCACAGTAGGAGAAGAAGGAAGACAGATGAATGAGCCAATTACTTAAAACTGACAAAAGGGAGGACGATGTCACGATCATTGTTGAATTTGAAGGGAGGAGTGAGGCAGATCGTGCCAGTGTTGCAGACATTATTACATCCGGTAAAGTACGGGCATAAATCTGACATCTTTCTCGGTTGGAATTAAATTAGACGACTTTTGGCAAGAGTGACCGCATGGTTCATGGTACTTCTAGAGTCAGGATGGGCGCCTCGTGATACCATTTGACACCGGCAGAATACTTAGTACGATCGGGAGGGACTACAGGAAGAACAGAAGTCAAGTGATGAATATTAAATAGCATGACCGGTATCCGGCCCGGGGACATTTCGACGTTCAACGTTCAACGTTCAACGGCCATGTGAGGGTGCCCCATGATGGAGCGTTGGCTCGATCTACATCGTCTACAACACAGCACAGTGGGCGGTCTCTCCTGTTTTATCACCGCGTGGCGTTCGACCTCGTTTCATGACACGTCGATTGTGCTTCGACGCCTCAACGCTCTTCCGTAATGCACCACAGTACTTCTCTGCACTTCTATACTGAATCGGTAAGCCACCGCCGACCCTATAAGAGTTCTTTCCTCCGGCAATTCTCCCCTTTGCTGTCTCGCCCTTTCCTGTTCTCCCCAACTGGTCCACAGGGTACCCCCACTGCACATCCATGTGGGCCTTCGCCAGCTTCGTTCTCCTGGCTGCTGCCGCAGTGCGCGTCTCTGCAACGCCTCCGTCCTCCTTCCCGTCAACATACCCAGGCGGATTATCGTCATCGTCACCACCCACTCCTTTGTCCCGCCCACCGTCTACGCGTTCACCGCAGTCGTTTTCCTCGTCCGTAACATCGACATCTAATCCGGCCAACTTATCTTCTGGAAGTAGTAGCTCGCCTCCGCCGTCCTCGGTGCTTCTGACAACCACGAGTATCAGCGTGCTCACAGAGCCAGGTCCATCTATCATCCCTGTTACTCCGTATCCCTTTGCACCCTTCCCATCGCCGTCTTCTAAGCCTCCCATACCTGGTGTGTACCCGGCGAGTTCACCAGATCAACCCCCGCCCGTCGAGAGTCCAGCACTCGTCCCCGATTTTGCGCCGGCGTGGGCAAGCGCGTATAATAAGGCAAAGGCCAAGGTGGGTATATTGAATCCTTTTAGAGACTCCCAACTTTTCACTCGCGTCGTCCGATTGTCTTTGCAACGTGTGGCAGGGTGAGCAGTCGAAGACTGTCTTGGCCTGATTTATTCCCCACGTCTCTGCTTCTCTTCTGTCTATTCTATCAGTGCGGCATGTGCCGTCGCCTAACTTCCGCCTTGCCGAATCAGCGGCGTTGACTATCCTTCTTTCGTTTTTTTATGTAGATTGCCACCTGGTCGCTTGAGGAAAAGGTTAATGTCACCACTGGTGTGGGCTGGATGTATGGCCGTTGTGTCGGGAATATCCCTCCCATCAACGATTTTCCCGGTCTCTGTCTTGAAGATTCGCCCCTCGGTGTGCGCTTTGCCGATTTCGCCACCGTTTTCCCTGCTGCCATCAATGCCGCATCCACGTAAGTAGAGTTCTCTCTTATATTTATTCTCTCAAGCTAATTGGGACAACCGCAGATGGAAGCGCTCGTTACTCCGTGCCCGCGGCGTTGCTATGGGTGAAGAACATGTCGGCAAAGGCGTCAATATCGCTCTTGGTCCAATGATGAACATCGGTCGTGTAGCTCAAGGCGGACGCAACTGGGAGGGCTTCGGCGCGGACCCTTTCTTGGCCGGCGTAGGAGCATATGAGACCATTCTCGGTATGCAGTCTGCAGGTGTTCAGGCCTGCGCGAAGCATTATATCAATAAGTAAGTCTTTGACAGTTATGGCAGGTACCCATTGATAGTTGAAACACGCGGATCAGTGAGCAGGAGAACCAGCGTACGGCGGAGAGCTCCAACGTAGATGACCGGACTCAGCATGAGGTCTACGTGGCCCCATTCCTGCGTAGCGTCATGGCTGGGCTCGCATCGGTCATGTGTTCTTACAACCTGATCAATGGGACATACGCGTGCGAGAACAACAATACGATTAACGGGATTCTTAAGAACGAGCTCGGCTTCCAAGGGTTCGTAATGTCCGACTGGTCTGCGCAACACTCGACGATCAGCGCGATGACCGGGTTGGACATGACCATGCCTGGTGATATTACATTCGATTCTAACACGTCGTATTACGGGGCGAATCTCACGGCATACGTCGAGAACGGGACGATTCCCGAGGCGCGCGTGGACGATATGGCGACTCGCATCGTCGCATCGTGGTACCTCCTCGGCCAGGACTCGCCAAATTACCCAAAGACGAACTTTAACGCATTTTTCCCCCTGGATGAGGCGACGAACGAGCATATAGACGTACAGGATGACCATGGAAAGCTGGTGCGGGAGATTGACACGAGCAGCATCGTGTTGTTGAAGAATGTCAATGGTGCTCTCCCGCTGAAGAAGCCTCGTAAGATTGTATTGATTGGATCTGATGCCGGTCCTGCACACATTGCGGGTCCCAATGAGTTCGCCGATCAAGGTGGAGTGGATGGCATCTTGGCGATCGGGTGGGGATCAGGGTGAGTGCTTGAAAACGCACTATAGTGCGCCCGTTTCCCGCATCTCACGTTGGAATTCAGAACCGCATGGTTTACCTACAAAATTTCAGTGCGTCTTTCATTTCCCCATCGTTTGTAAACGCTGATGTTTTTGTTTATCGCACCTTGTTTTTTGGGTTGGATAATGTAGCCATACGAGGCATTCCAGGCGCGGGCTCGCAAAGATCATACATCATTTTCATGGTTCTTTGACGACTTCAACCTCGTTGGTGCTGCAACGGCCGCCGTACAACAGGACGTTGCGCTTGTGTTCCTGCAGTCCGACTCGGGCGAGGGCTACATCACAGTGGACGGCAATGCAGGTGACAGGTAAGAACCCTCGAGTCCTTTCAGGGGGAAAAAGTTGAACAGGAATGTCTGTGCGTGTGTCGCATGTACAGGAAGAACCTCACGGCATGGTTAAATGGCGACGCGCTGGTCCGAGCGGTCGCATCGCAAAACAACAACACGATCGTTGTCATCAATTCTGTCGGCCCACTCATTTTGGAACCATGGATCGAGCACCCGAACGTGACGGCGGTCGTCTGGGCCGGTCTTGGTGGCACAGAAACGGGAAACGCGCTCGTGGAAGTGATTTATGGAGCCGTGAACCCCAGCGGGCGTCTGCCGTACACTATCGCCAAATCTGCGAAGGATTATCCGGCGCAGCTCGTGCTCGGTGGAGATGGAGAGGAAATATTGAATATCACTTATTCAGAGGGGTGCGTGTTTGGTTTTTCCATTCTTCTTTCAAGTTACCTCCTCCCCCCTCCCAACAATAGCTTACTGTAATTTAATTTGCAGATTGTTCGTCGACTATCGCCACTTTGACGCGAAGAATATCACGCCGCGATTCGAGTTTGGCTTCGGGCTGAGTTATACTCAGTTCCAGTACTCCGGTCTGAGCATCACTCCGGTCGAAGACGACGCCGGACAGGACCAGGATGGGCAACTAGAGGCGAACTGGTTGGCTGCTAAGCCAGGTCCCCAAGGGGTTGGCTCATCCACTGCGCTCTGGTTGCACCGCCCGGCATACACAGTGTCATTTACGGTGCAGAATGCAGGTCAAGTTGCAGGGACGGAGGTGCGCATTATCTTCTTTGTCCCGAATCAACCGACTTATTGTGCTCGCGAAAAAAAAAAAAAAAAAAAAAAAAAAAAAGATATCACAGGTGTACCTGCATTTCCCCGATGGTGCGGGCGAGCCGCCCTCCGTCCTGCGCGGTTTCACAGACGTAGAGTTGCAGCCTGGCGAGTCGAAGACTGTCAATGTGACGCTTTCGAGGTACGACCTGTCGATTTGGGATGTGTCCAGTCAGACATGGGTGCGTGCGCCGGGCACGTACTCTCTTTCGGTTGGCGCGAGCAGTCGCAGTTTTAAAATGAAGGGCACGTTCCTGCTTTAATTGAATCTCATTGGGATTCGTCACTGCTTATTTGGACGTTTGGACTTTCGGACGCTCAGACGTTTAGTTTTTAGTTTTTATAGTATTCCGAGCCTACTGTAGCATCCTACACACCTCCTTTGAACAACACTAGTACTGTCCCTCATTCGAACAATTACATATCATAATCACGGTCTTGCGTTTTGGGATATTGCATGCCCGCTTGGTGCTAACCAAGCTGCTGATCCCATTGGCCATTAGATTTATTCCATGTAGCTGTCTAATCCGATCGGACACCATTAAAAGTTGACGCTAGTTTGGGGGGGGGGAAACTTTGCGGGAGTGACTAGGTAGTTGAACTGAAAGGTAGATACGGGAACAGCTTAGTGTGATGGGCGGAAGCGCGGACGGGAGTGGGAAAGGGCCTGTGGGAGAAGACTCGGAGGTGAGCAACAGCACTGGCGACCGGCATCAAGGGATCGCCTCCGAGTCGCTGCTGCTGCACAGCTCCGCAGGCGTCGTTGGGTGCCAAACCACTGGCAGGCCGCGCTCACTGTGACTGTGAGGGGGTTTGTAGTCAGGCGGCGGCGGCGTTTTTTAGAGCATTGATGTGCATTATTATTGTAATAAGCACAGCGCGCGCGATTTTTTCTACTACATGTAAGACAAGACGACTGAGTGTGTAAGTAAGGGTGTGAAGGGTGGGTTGAGAGGCGAAACGGTACGCGAGGACGTGCGGTTGGTGCAGTGGCAGGTGGAAAAGAACGAAGAGTGAGCGCTAATGAGCGCTCGCTCCCGGGCCACCGCGCGTCCTCGGGCCAAAAAGCCAAAGACACCGCTCAATTGAACTAGCGCTCAATAGTGCTTAATCTCCGCTCACGGTGTCGTTCCTCCCCCGGCATCGCCACGTGGGTAGTCATTGAACTCCGTTCCGACGCGCTCCATCACCCGTGGGCCGCCGGTTCCTACTAGCTAGTACCTTCCCTTGACCAGCTTAGAGCTTACTAGCGCTTACTAGCAGACTCTCGCACATATCAGCAACATTCAACCCTTATTCCGTGCTTCGACGACTCAGTACTCGGTACTCAATGCTTCTCCGATTCTTCCTTAAAGTAGTACAAGAGTACGCTTCTCCGCGTACTTCCAGCCACCGATGACCGATCCTCAAGCTCAGTGCAATGATGAGAGGTTCCGCAGGATCTGGTCTATTGCAGTTTAGGTCTTCATATCGACGCATATCGCGGTGTGGGGCACTTGCGCAAGGATCCGAGGTGCTTGTAAAGCCAGAACTTCTGAGTTCTCTTTTCCGTTTCATCATCATCATGCGGTGTTCAACCTTATCCCACGTTTCGACGCCTTACAGTAACGTTACTTCGAAATTCTCCGTAAAGAAGCATAGTGTGCTTCTTCGCACACTTCCCCTTGAACTTGGAACCGACCTATAAAGCTCATCCTTTCCGAGTCGATTCTTTTCTTTTCGGTACTATTCCTTCCCTGTCCCACTCAACTAGTCACAGAGTCCCGCAGCTACGCATTCATGTGGACGTCTGCCGTCCTCGCTCTCATGGTCGCCGCACGCGCATCGGCCGTGCCTTCGCTTTCCACTTTGTCTACATCTTTTTCGTCGTCTTCTTCACCCTCATCACCAACCCACTCTGGCACGCCCTCGATACCCAGTTCAGCTAGCTCATTTTCTTCCGGAAATAATAACTCGCCTCTGCCCTCCTCGGTGCTTTTGACAACTACGAGTATGATTAGTGTGCTCACAGAACCAGGGCCGTCTGTCATTCCTGTCACCCCTTATGCCTTTGAACCCTTCCCATCGCCGTCTTCTGTGCCTCCCATTTCGGACGTGTATCCGGCGAGTTCGCCCAAATATCCACCACCCGTTGAGAGTCCAGCGTTAGTCCCCGATTTTGCGCCAGCTTGGGCAAGGGCCTATCACAAGGCAAAGACCAAGGTGGGTATACTGAGTTTTTTCACGGACTCTCGAGTCTCGACTTGTCATCTCGCTTTGTACAGCAGCCAAAGTGGCATGTGAAGTTGTCTTGCCCCAATTTACATCCCATTTCTCTACTTCTCGTCTGTTCTCTATTCTATCAGTAACTTTTACGTTACTGAGCCAGCACTGACGTGATTATCATCCTTTTATTTTCCATCTAGGTTGCCAACTGGTCGCTCGAACAAAAGGTCAACATCACCACTGGAGTGGGCTGGATGAACGGCCGCTGTGGTGGCAATATTCCTCCAGTCGGCGACTTCCCCGGTCTCTGTCTTGACGACTCCTCCCTCGGCGTGAATGGCGCGGATTTTGTCACTGTTTTCCCCGCTGGCTTCAATGCTGCGTCTACGTGAGTATTACACTACTTTATCTTGATTTTCCTCTCAGACTGTTGGGGACAATGACAGGTGGAAGCGTTCGTTACTCCGCGCCCGTGGCGTTGCGGTGGGTAAAGAACATGTCGGCAAGGGGGTCAACATCGCTCTTGGTCCAATGATGAATATCGGTCGTGTACCCCAAGGCGGACGCAACTGGGAAGGCTTCGGCCCAGATCCCTTCCTGGCCGGAGTTGGAGCATATGAGACCATTCTCGGTATGCAGTCTGCAGGCGTTCAGACCTGCGCCAAGCATTACATTAACAAGTGAGAAGTCTTTGGTGGTCTTACCAGCTACGCATTGACGGTTGAGACATGCGGGACAGTGAGCAGGAGAACCAACGTATGATGGAGAGCTCCAACGTCGGTGACCGGACGCAACACGAGATTTACGTGGCGCCGTTCTTGCGTAGTGTCATGGCTGGGCTCACATCGGTGATGTGTTCTTACAATCTGATTAATGGGACATACGCATGCGAGAACGATTATACAATCAACCACATCCTTAAAAATGAGCTCGGATTCCAAGGGTTCGTAATGTCCGACTGGACGGCGCAGCATTCGACGATTAGCGCGATGGCCGGGCTGGACATGAGCATGCCGGGCGATATCTCATTCGGTTCCAACACGTCGTACTTTGGTGCGAACCTCACCGCATACGTCCAGAACAAGACGATTCCCGAGGCGCGCTTGGACGATATGGCCACGCGGATCCTCGCATCGTGGTACCTCCTCGACCAGGACTCGCCAAATTACCCAAAGACGAACTTTGACGGATTTTTCCCCTTGGACGAGGCGACGAACGAGCATATAGACGTACAAGATGGCCACGGAGAGCTGGTGCGGGAGATTGACACGAGCAGCATCGTGTTGTTGAAGAATGTCAATGGCGCTCTCCCGCTGAAGAAGCCCCGCAGGATTGTATTGATTGGATCTGATGCCGGTCCTGCACACATTGCGGGTCCCAATGAGTTCACTTTTCAAGGTGGAGTGGATGGCATCTTGGCGATCGGGTGGGGGTCAGGGTGAGTGCTTGAAAACGCACTATAGTGCGCCGTTTCCCGCATCTCACGTTGGAATTCAGAACCGCCTCGTTTACCTACAAAATTTCAGTGCGTCTTTCATTTCCCCATCGTTTGTAAATGATGATGTTTTGCTTATCGCACCTTGTTTTTTGGGTTGGATAATATAGCCATACGAGGCGTTCCAGGCGCGGGCTCGCAAAGATCATACGTCATTTTCATGGTTCTTTGACGACTTCAACCTTGTTGGTGCCGCAACGGCCGCCGTACAACAGGATGTTGCGCTTGTGTTCCTGCAGTCCGACTCGGGTGAGGACATCGTCACAGTGGACGGCAATGCAGGTGACAGGTAAGAACCCTCGAGTCCTTTCAGGGGAAAAAAAGCTGAACAGGAATGTCCGTGCGCGCGTCGCATGTACAGGAAGAATCTCACGGCATGGTTAAATGGCGACGCGCTGGTCCGAGCGGTCGCATCGCAAAACAACAACACGATCGTTGTCATCAATTCTGTCGGCCCACTCATTTTGGAACCATGGATCGAGCACCCGAACGTGACGGCGGTCGTCTGGGCCGGTCTTGGTGGCACAGAAACGGGCAACGCGCTCGTGGAAGTGATTTATGGAGCCGTGAACCCCAGCGGGCGTCTGCCGTACACTATCGCCAAATCTGCGGAGGATTATCCGGCGCAGCTCGTGCTCGGTGGAGATGGAGAGGAAATATTGAATATCACTTATTCAGAGGGGTGCGTGTTTGCTTTTTCCATTCTTCTTTCAAATTACCTCCTCCCCCCTCCCAACAATAGCTTACTGTAATTTAATTTGCAGATTGTTCATCGACTATCGCCATTTTGACGCGAAAAATATCACGCCGCGATTCGAGTTTGGCTTCGGGCTGAGTTATACCCAGTTCCAGTACTCCGGTCTGAGCATCGCTCCGGTCGAAGACGATGCCGGGCAGGACCAGGATGGGCAACTGGAGGCGAACTGGTTGGGTGCTAAGCCAGGTCCTCAAGGGGTTGGCTCATCCACTGCGCTCTGGTTGCACCGCCCGGCATACATAGTGTCATTCACGGTGCAGAATGCAGGCCAAGTCGCAGGGACGGAGGTGCGTATTATCTTTCTTTGTCCCGAATCAACCGATTTATTGAGCGTGCGTGCGAAAAAAAAAATAGATATCACAGGTGTACCTGCATTTCCCCGATAGTGCGGGTGAGCCGCCCTCCGTCCTGCGCGGTTTCACAGACGTAGAGTTGCAGCCTGGCGAGTCGATGACTGTCAATGTGACGTTTTCGAGGTACGACCTGTCGGTTTGGGATGTGCCTAGTCAGACATGGGTGCGCGCGCCGGGCACGTACTCTCTTTCGATTGGCGCGAGCAGTCGGGATTTTAGGTTGAAGGGCACGTTACTGCTTTAATTGAATTTCATTCAGATTCGTCGCTGTTTATTTGGACGTTTGGGATTAGGAGGTGAGCAGCAGGCTGCCAGCAGCACGGGCGGCATCATCATGGGACCGCCTCCGAGTCGCTACTGCTGCATAGCTCCGCAGGCGGCGTTGAGCGCCAAACCACTGGCAGGCCGCGCTCATTGTGAGGGGTTTTGTAGTCAAGCGGCGGTGGCGTTTAGATCACTGATGTTTAACGAGTGTAATATTATAAGCACAGCGCGCGCGATTTTTTCTACATCAAGACGACTGGGTATGTAAGTAACGGAGTGGATGAAGGGGTGGGTTGAAACTTGAAGGAAAAATACTATAGCACGCGAGGACGTGCGGTGGGTGCAGTGCAGGTGGAAAAGAACGAAGTGAGCACTAGTGATCATGAGCGCACGCCCCACCGCGCGTCCTCGGACTAAGAGTCAAAGACACTGCTCAACTTGCGCTCAATGCCCGGTGTCGTTCCTCCCCCGGGCAGCCGGGCCCGGGGAAAGGGCATTCCTATTGGCCAAGAATCTGCCACGTGGTGTACTGTAGTCGTTGAGCTCCGTTCCGACGCGCTCCATCACGCGGCCACCCGCGGTTCCACCGTGACCCTACCTGTCGCCTTGACCAGCTTAGAGCTTAGACTCTCGCACATCCATCTCAACAACATTCAAGTTTGACATTCCTTACAGTACTGTAAAAGTGGATCGCCTTGCCGGCTCGCGCTTGCAAGTTGCAAGGCAGCTCCATGGAATTTGGCGGAATGCCCTGGACTCGAACAGTGTTCAACCTCTTCTCTCCTCGCCAAGCCCCTCGCTCTCGCACCCCTTACATCTCTGAGTGTCTGTCCATAAGATCCTCACCATCGTAAATTCGATTCTGTACAGCGTTCTATAGTAAGAAGGTTCCAAGGCATCCAGTCTATAACCAAGGCTTACTTGAGCGTAAGGACGGCCTCTCCGATTATCTCGCCAGCATTGGGGCCTGAGATAGGATAAGATAAGATAAGACCAGAGCTGTTGATTACTCGGCCGTTAGACGGCAGATTTGACGACGCATCGATGATGTGTATGCCGAGGATACGGTCTCTCTCCTCCTCGACGAAGAACTTCAGCCGACCCTCATCCGCGGAGCGCGTACTATGGTTTTTTTTTTCCCACTCACAGATTAGCAGTGGGTTGCATGTTGCATATACATCTATCCGTCTGAGATGGTGTGCTTTCTTAGTAGCAGATGCGTTAATGTAGGAACAACGTCAACGTTTCCTGTATTTAATCAGTCGAAAATCGAGATTGACGGGACTCGGATCTCCACAGTGACCTACCTGCCATTCATGTTGTTCGGTAGGGACACTAGGTTGGTACGGGAGACTCTGGCAAGGGAGACCTCGATGTGGGTGGAAAGGATGGCCCTCGCACGATCGTGCTGCGACTTAATGAGGCCCGTGGGGGTCATACGTCTGTCGGCTTGAAGATTAATTGGAGTGGTGGACCGGCGGGGACAACTACAAGAAGAGTCTTGGGAGACGATGTCGAACTGGCTTGCGTTCCGTAGGCTTGGATAAAGACGATGCTCGGGAAGGAAAGGTTAATCTGACTCCCATGGCCATGGCATGATACAAGGGCCGTAATATGAGCCGTAATATGTGCATTGTAGCATATGGCATCGCGCGCGTATGACAAGACGAAGTGGTGGATTCTTATCATACTGGTAGCGGTATTGGGATAGAGAGCTACTTCGTGATACAATGTCCTCTCACCTGACACCGTGCTCTAAAAGTAATTTTATAATCTCCTCGCGTTGATCCGCTGACGCCATGTCCAATGGAGTCCTACCCTCGTTATTCTTCACCTCTACATTCGCGCCATGCTCAATTAGTACGCGCGCTATCTCAATCCACCTGTGTCCCGATGCATAAAGCAGTGGTGTGCAGCCAAACGAGTCCCTTGTATTTGGATCTGCGCCCCGCTCAATAAGTAATCGAGCGACTCTGGGATCATCGCGATAACCCGATGATGCAAAGCTTAACGGAGTGAGGCAACCAATATTCTGGATATTGACGTCTACCCCGTATTCGAGTAATACCTGAACCATTTCGAGATCCCCATAACAGGCTGCAGCATGCAGTGGAGTGTTCTCGTAACTGCCCTTTGGTTCCACGGATGATCCATGGCGATGAAGTACCTGGGCCAGTTCGAAGTGTCTACCTGCTAATGCTGCCACAGCTGGTGTCCTATAGTAACCGTCAATAGCATTCACATGCTGTGGATACTTGATTATCAACTGTTCCGCGAGATTCGTAAAGCCACACAGTGCAGCGTAGTACAGGGGTATGTTTGCACCGCATGCCGAATCCTGTCTGAATTGGCGAAAGAATGAGTTGAAGGGAGGCCTGATATCGATGTCGTGTAACCGGCGCCAAGCCGCAAAGTATGGTTTGTCCAGGTCAAAAAGACATTCCATCCCTTTGATGTGTGACGCCACATCTTCAAACTGGGCATGACGAACCCAGTATTCGGCAGCATAACCAGCCAGAGGAGCATCCTCGACGTGGTCCTGTTCATCATGATCGCTTAGCTGTAGCAGAATGCTCAAGCAAGCCTGCACTAGGATCGTATGCGCAGGCCTAAGAGCGATGTGATAACGTGAGACGTCTCGACTTGAAGTAGCGAGGCGTGCCGAAGTCAAATATTCTTTGACCGAAAAATGGGAGAACTGCACCACTCGAGAATCACCTGTGTCGACGATGGCGATTAAACTGGAACATGACGTAAAAAGTGCTCGTTCTTGATCTTTCCATCGCCAACTTGGGTTTAACTTCGGGATCTCCTCCGCATCGTCAAAGTCAATGGCGAGGACTTCTGCAAGCTCCTCCACCTTGAGTGGCCGGATGGCCACAACGAGGCACTGCAATAGACGTCGAGCATGATCTCGGTTCGGCTTCTTGATCTCCCTCAGTACACGCTCGTATGTCTCATCCAATGATTCCGGTAATTCGTCAAGAAAACGCCGAACGCTCGACGGAAGACAGTCCCGTAGGATTTCCAACTGGCAAAACACCCAGCGGAACCTGTTTGACAATTGAGACAGGCATGACAAACATAAAGTGATTCACATACATGCCATCAGCTCGTTCAGCGAGCATCTTGACCACAAGTTCCTTGTCTCCCTTCTTCCATCTCTTCATGTTTGTATCCAAATTCGAGTAAACGATTGACCTAACATACTCCGCGATGTCCTCCTTTTGTCCAGTTTGATCGTGAAGCGACACACGGAGAGAGGTCAGAGGTTCAATGGCATTCCGTATGTCGATTTCGGGCCGGCTCGTGGCACATATATGAAGACTTGGAAGGCCAAGGTCGACAAGCTCCTTCAGAAGCTGAAGGACGCTCTCTCGAGCCGATGGAATCCCGGACGTTATCGAAGACTCATCGAGTGCATCCATGATCAAGTAGATCGGACGCTGATCAGGGAGTGTGAGCATGTCTTTCAGGCATTTTGTCAGAACACTGTCACTAGGCTGATTCTTTCCGTCGTCATGAACAAGATAAAGTTTGGATAGAATGTCAAAGCGGTAGCTTGAGCGAGCAGAAAGTTGTGTGAGAAGGGAAGGGAGTAGGTCGCGCAACCCTTGCTTTTTGGCATTCCTGAAGTCGAAATAGAAAAATGCCATCGATGCTTGACCGGCCTCGCATAGGGATTTAATATCTTCGATGATCGTGGAACTGATCAAAGACATCAGTAATCAACGATGGATGGAGCTAAAGATGTACGAACCAAAGAATACTCTTGCCCGAGCCAGCTACATATCAAGATGTCATCGGAGGGAATCGGATGGAAGAATAGGACAGGGCGCACGCTTTCCGTGAATCCAAAGGAGCGATCCTTTTGATTTCCATTCTTGGTAAATGCTGCCTTCGAAGAACCATGTTGCAGGTTTTTTGTTATGAGTACCACACGCAATGTTATGGTTAGTTGACGGATCCGGTGGGGAGAGCCATCTGTGGATGCTCTCACGCAATTGGTTTTCTGAAATGATGCATAAGGCTCTATAGTCAGTGTTGATGAAATCGAGAGACGACGAACGTTTCACTTGATCTACATTATTGGCTGCTTGTTCCATAACTTGCCTTGCTTCCTTTCCATCTGAGCAGCTCGGGTTAAACGCTTCTCAGGACTGAAGACGATTTGCACACACCATGAATGACCTCTGTAACCTTGTCGTTGACGTTGGCCAATCTGTCATCGACGCCGGCCACCCTTTCATCTACAGCATGCGTGGCCCTCAGGTTTTCCGCAATCGCCATCCGAGCTTCCTCATGCGTAAGCTTGTCTAGTCTCTTTAACGCATCTTCCATATCCGTCCTCCCGATCAGCCTCATCCCATACTTTTCTGAACATTCTTCAGTCATGGAAGACATGAACATACTAAATTACTTACTGATTCGGCTTTGCTTCATCTCCTTGGTCGCAATCCCGAGAATCGTGAGAACTTCGACCATTATCTGTATTATCATATCCATCATTTCCGTGGTCGGCGGAACTCGTGTGTAGATCCCTATACGTTGGAAACAACTTTCAATGCGCCCAAAGACGTCGACGAGTGTTTCGTGGCTCTCCTGGACATCCTTTGCTACCTGAGAGATGCGGAATGAGTGTTAAGATGACCCGCGAATGTTATCAAGAAGGATCCGCACTGAAAGGAGCACCCCGACTCCAGCAAATATCACCTTTCCAGGTGAGAATACCTGTCGAGTAAACGTGAGACTGCACATCCCAGACAAAGTCCATGACATGAAGCTTACCAGGCTGACGCCCTCTCCGAGGGTGTCAGATAAGGTATGTAGGACGTTCACAGTGGGCTCGAGCCACTTGGTCCATCGATCATCGCTACTTGGTGACTGATCAAGTCCCTGTACTTGCTTGTGAAGGACGGCGAGAATTGCGGTGGGAGAGTTGCAGTTCTGGAGCTCGGCGGCGAGTGGATGGGCAACAAGGTCCTTCTTTGTGCGCTTTTCGTATGCTTTCAGGGCATTGTTGAAGATGAGTTGGAAGTTGGAGGACGAGGAGGCGGTAGCAGTGGCGGTAGTGGGGTGAGAGTGAGACATAAGGGCGGCGGGAGTGAAGAACTTTGTTCGTGCTCAGGCTGAAAGTGATGGGGGTTCGTTGAGAAGTCACGAGCGTCGAGCACTGCCTCGTGTAGAGGCCCTGGGAAAGTGTCAGGCCAGACGCGACAGATAAGCGCGCAAATCTCGCGATAACAAATAATTGAAAGTTGAAGTAATTACGAGGCCTAGGGGCTAATACGTTACAGTACAGTAGAGCTGAAACGATAGGGATTTAATTAACCTGCAGCAAGTCACTGGCACTGCAGCATCTCCCAGTGTGCCGCGGACTGGGTGTACATCGGCCTGGACATCATGGCATCAGCGGTGAAGAACCACGTTGTCAGCTTGGCATTAATTTTTGAATATAGAGGATATATAATTTCGAGTCCAGGTTCGATTGTGCCATTTTGCAAGCGAACTCTTGTAATGTCGCAAGCTAGTTGGAAAGAAACGTTTGTTACTGACGACAAAGAAGTCCGCCGGGCCACTGGCAGCGGCATGATTGCATGAACTGAATCCGCCCCGGCCACTCCTTGGTCACGGTGGCCTGTCCGATCAGCTGTGGCTAGCTTCCTGCTCGGCTGGTCTCTTTGTGCTGTTCTGTGGGCTTGGTGACTTTGCGTGCTTCCGTGTGGCTTAAGCAGTCGGCTAACGGGCTTCTAGTCTGCTCTTAGTGCTACGTGCCTTTCGTCTTCTACCACCACCATCGACATGCCTCGCTCGTGGTCCTCCCCGTGCCACGCCTTCCTCTGCGCCGCTGCCTGCAACAAGGGCACGATCTTCTCGACGCAGCTTCATTGGGGTTGTCCTTCCCGGTTGTTGCCCAGAACACTGGGTGATGTGTGACTCCTTCAAGAAACGGAAACAAGGATGCGCTCCCCCTGCGACGGACTTTTTCTAGGTCCTGTAGTGTATGTCTGGGCCGGGGAATAGCTTGCGAACGGAGTTCTGGGGCTCAAGGTGCATGGTTGACTCTTTTCGTTTGCTTGTTTGCTGACTTTTTTGTGATTCTTTTTTCTTTTTAGCTCCCGCGCGTGCCCATTGCCGTCAACGGGCTTCCTCACTTGTTTCCAACTCGGGCCCTGTGCCCTTCGATCTTCCTGCGGACGACCTCGTTCGACAGGTTCTGCCCAACGTGCCTCTCCGTGGCACCAAGTCTGTGCCTCTCGACACGCTCCTGGCCTGAGCTCGACGCCGCCAACCTCGAGTGCAGTGACGCTGCTGCTGCCCACAAGGTCGCAGTCCTTGCCAAGGCCGATGCGAAGGCCAGCCTCAACACAGCCGTCGCCACGCACAATGCGGCCGTCACTCGGGAGTCGAACGCGGCCGCGCGGTCCTCCATCGCTCTCCGGCATCGCCGTGTCACCTGGGACAGTTTCATGGGTCTTCTGAGTGCTGCTCGAGGCGATGCAGCTTCCTCCTCTTCGTCCTCAGTCTTTTCGGTGTCTCCTACGCCTGGACGGGTTGGCAAGGCGCGCACGTTCACTCCTGTTGAGGAGGACGCTGGTTCTGAGTCGGACGGTGAAGTTTTCGAGGGGTTTGAGGACGGACTAGGGAATATCAGCGAGGAAGGTGTTGGTGAGGGTGGCCTTGGTGCCATGGACATCTCATAGTAGAGTACTTGTCTTCTAGTACATATAGTTTAGTTGCTTTGGAATGTGAGTTATTTTTCGGACTTTGAGCGGCTTTGTGCGACTTCGCGCCGGGACGAAGGCCTTGGACTTCGGGCCCCTCCCCTAACTGAAAAAATCTACTTTTGGAGTCAAGACGATGCTCGCGAAGGAAAGGTTAGTCTGCGATGGCCATGGCATGATACAAGGGTCGTTATATGAACCGTAATATGTGTATTGTAGCAAATGGCATCGTAACGCATATGACAAGACGAAGTAGTATATTCTTATCACCGGTAATGTATTGAAGTAGAGCGTACTACATGGTACAGTGTAACCTCACTTAGCACGGTACCGGTGCTCTAATAGTAATTTGATGATCTCCTCGCGTTGTTCCTCTGACGCAATGCTCGATGGAGTTCTGCCCCATTTATCTTGCACCTCTACATTCGCGCCATGCTCGATTAGTAGGCGTACTACCTCGATCCTCCCACTTTGCGATGCGCGATGCAGTGGCGTCACGCCATTCCAGTCCCGTGTGTTTGGATCTGCGCCTCGCTCAATAAGTAATCGAGCGACTCTGGGATCATCGTGATCACCCGATGGTGCAAAGCTCAACGGAGTGCGGCAATAGATATTCTGGGCTTCGACGTCTACCCCGTATTCGAGTAATACCTGAACCATTTCGAGATCTCCATAATAGACTGCAGAATGCAGTGGTGTGTTCTCGTAACTGCCCTGCGGTTCCACGGATGATCCATTGCGATGAAGTACCTGGGCCAGTTGAAAGTATCTTCCTGCTAATGCTGCCACAGCTGGTGTCACGTAGTAACCACCAATAGCATTCACATGCTGTGGATACTTGACTATCAACTGTTCCACTAGATTCGCGAATCCACACAGTGCGGCGTAGTACAGGGATGTGCTGGCACGGGATTTCAATTGGGGGTTCAGTTGAAAAAAGACGGCTTCGTAGGGAGGTTTGATATCAATGTCGTACAACCGGCGCCAAGCTGCAAAATATGATTTGTCCAGGTCAAAAAGATATTCCATCCCTTTGATGCAGGACACCACGTCTTCAAACTGGGCATGACGGACCCAGTATTCAGCAGCATATCTAGCCAGAGGACCGTTCTTCTCGACGTCGTCCGGTTCATCATGATCGCCCAATTGTAGGAGAACGCTTACGCAGGCCTGTGCGAGGATCGTATGCGCAGGCTTATGAGCGATGTGATAACGTGAGACGTCTTGACTTGAAGTAGCGAGGCGTGTCGAAGTCAAATATTCTTTGACCGAAAAATGGGAGAACTGCACCACTCGGGAATCACCTGTGTCGACGATGGCGATTAAACTGGAACATGACGTAAAAAGTGCTTGCTCTTCATCCTCCCAGCGCCAACCTGGTTTCAACTTCGGGATCCCCCCTACATCGTCGAAGTCGACCGCGAGGACTTCGGCAAGCTCTTCCACACGAAGTGGACGAATGGCCACAACGAGGCATTGCAATATACGTCGAGCGTGATCTCGATTTGGCTTCTTGATCTCCCTCAGCACACGCTCGTATGTCTCGTCCAAAGATTCCGGTAGTTCTTCAAGAAAGCGCTGGACACTCGAAGGAAGACAGTGACGTAGAATTTCCAATTGACAGTACACCCAGCGGAACCTGTTCGGCAACTTGAACAAATATCAATAACGTAGAGTTATTCACGTACATGCCATCGGCCCTCTCAGAGAGTGTCTCGATCACAGTATCTTTGTCTTCCTTCTTCCATCTCCTTATGATTGGCTCCACATTTGAGTAAACGACAGATCTAACGTAGTCTGCGATATCCTTCTTTTGTCCGGTTTGATCGTGAAGGGACACCCGACGAGAGGTCAGAGGCTCAAGGACGTCTTTGATATCAATCTCCGGTCGGCTTGTGACACATATATGGAGGTTTTGCTGGCGAAGGTCAACAAGCTCCCTGACTAGCTGGAGAACTCTTTCGCGAGGTGATGGAATACCAGAGGTGCCCGAAGACTCATCGAGGGCGTCCATGATAAGGTAGGTGGGATGTTGACCAGGGAGTGTGAGCATATCTTTCAGGCATTTTGTCAAAACACTGTCACTAGGCTGCATCTTTCCGTCGTCGTGATCCGAATAAAGTTTGGATAGAATATCGCAGCGGGCAGTTGAGCGAGCAGAAATTTGGGTGAGAAGGGAGGGGAGTAGGTCGTGCAACCCTTGCTTGTTGGCGTTTCGAAAGTCAAAATAAAAGTATCCCATTGATGCTTGACTGGCCTCGCACAGTGTTTTAATATCTTGAATGATCGTGGAACTGATAAGAAACATCAGTAATCGACAATGGATGGAGCTAAAGATGCACAAACCAAAGAATACTCTTGCCCGAGCCAGCTACAATGTTGAGACGTCATCAGGGGGTATCGGATGGAAAAGTAGGACAGGGCGCACGCTTTCCGTGAATCCAAAGGAGCGATCCTTTTGATTTCCATTCTTGGTAAATGTTTCCCTCGAAGAACCATGTTGCGGCTTTCTTATGATGAGTATCACAGGCAATGTTATGATTAGTCGACGGATCCGGTGGGGAGAGCCATTTGTAAATGCTATCCCGCAATTGGTTTTCTGAAATGACGCAGAAGGGTCTTCAGTAAGCGTTGATGAGGTTAATTGATGACGAACGTTTCACTTGATCTACATCGTTGGCCGTTTGTTCCATAACTTGCCTTGCTTCCTTTCCATCTGAGCAGCTCAGCTTAAACATTTCTCAGGACTGAAGATGATTTGCACACACCATGAATGACCTCCGTAACCTTGTCGTTGACGTTGGCCACTCTATCATCTACGTTGGCCAATCTGTCATCGACGCCGGCCACCCTATCATCTACGGCAAGCACCTGTTCCGTGACTCCCCTTACCCTCTCGTCTACAGCATGCGTGGCCCTCAGGTTTTCCGCAATCGCCATCCGAGCTTCCTCATGCGTAAGCTTATCTAGTCTCTTTAACGCATCTTCCATATCCGTCCTCCCGATCAGCCTCATCCCATACTTTTCTGGACATTCTTCAGTCACATGAGACATGCACATACTAAATTACTTACTGATTCGGCCTTGCCTCATCCCCTTGGTCGCAATCCCGAGAATCGTGAGAACTTCTACCATTATCTGAATGATTGTGTCCATCATTTCCGTGGTCGGCGGCACTTGTGTGTAGATCCCTATACGTTGGAAACAACTTTCAATGCGCCCAAAGACGTCGACGAGTGTTTCGTGGCTCTTCTGGACATCCTTTGCTGCCTGAGAAATGCGGAATGAGTGTTAAGATGACCCGCGAATGTTATCAAGAAGGATCCGTACTAAAATGAGCACCCCGACTCCGGCAAATATCACCTTTCCAGGTGAGAATGCCTGTCGAGTAAATGTGAGACTGCAGATCCCACACAAAGTTCAGGACCTGAAGCTCACCAGGCTAACGGCCTCTCCGAGGGTGTCAGATAAGGTATGTAGGACGTTCACAGTGGGATCGAGCCACTTGGTCCATCGATCATCGCTACTTGGTGATTGATCAAGTCCCTGTACTTGCTTGTGAAGGACGGCGAGAATTGCGGTGGGAGAGTTGCAGTTCTGGAGCTCGGCGGCGATTGGATGGGCAACAAGGTCCTTCTTTGTGCGTTTTTCGTATGCTTTCAGGGCATTATTGAAGATTAGTTGGAAATTGGTTGACGAGGTTGCGGCGGTGGTGGTGGTGGTGGGGTGAGAGCTTGACATAAGGACGGCGGAAGTGAGGAGCTTTGTTCGTGTTCAGGCTGAGAGGAATCGGAGGATGATGAGGGTTCGTTCAGAACACAAGCACTGCCTCATGTACAAGTTACGGGAAACCCCAGGCCCTGGGAAAGTGTCAGGCCAGAGGCGACAGATAAGCGCGCAAAGCTCGCGATAACAAAGAATTGAAAGTTGAAGTCGTTACGAGGCCTAGGGGCTAATAAGTTACAGTAGGGACTTAATTCACCTGCAGCGAGTCACTTGCACTGCAGCGTCCCAGTGTGCCGCGGACTGGGCGGGCATCGGTGAAGACGCGAGGCGCCGAGGCAACTACGGTGTCAGCCTGGCATTGATTTTTGAATATAGAGAATATATATTTTCGAGTCCAGATTCGATTGTGCCATTGTGCAAGCGAACTCTTGTCATGTTAGAAGTAAGTTAGAAAGCTAACTGACGAGTGACGACGGAAGTCCGAAGGAGCCCCCGGCCACTAGTGGCAGCGGCATTGCATGTATCCGCCCCGTCACCGTCACCGCGGCGTCACCCCTTGTACCCATACCCATCTAAACTACTTTACTTCTCTTCTCGAATACGAGAGACGCTGCCAAAATCTCAGAGTGACACTACTGCTGCGACCTAGTACCGCCGCATGACGTATCTATCATAAGCCTACCATGACCAGGCTCCGCTTCAAGTCCCTCCAAATCATGCCCCTGATGCCCATGGTCCCATTATTTTTATATGATATCGACATAGCCTCGAAGCAGACCCTATCTTTGTATAGGCCCGCGCATTTCTCGACCGCGAATGCGACACATCCTGTATGCTAGCGTAGCACACTGGCAGGAGGCCGTCACAAGCAACGCGAAGGTCGGGAATAGAAAACTCGATTACAAGGCCTTGGCCTGGTGCTTTTGCTTTTTTCAGTCGGCGAGGGAAGGAATTATAATGATACCCATGGAACGAAGCACACGGACATGCAAATCTGGGCGTTCGCATGTTTGGACTTTAGAGTACCCTTCTCCGCGTACGATGACCGATCCCTAAAGCTCATCGTTCCGATTCTGACATTTCCGATCTGACATTTTCCACGTCCCCACAGGGTGCCCTCACTGCTCCATGTGGTCCCGCGCCTCCGCTGTTCTCATTATCCTGCCGCACCACGCGCCGTTTTGGCTGCACCTTCACTTTCCACTTCGTCCTCTGGGCCCTTCCCGTCGCCTTCACCGTTACCAACAACTCATCCAGGTGCATTATCGTCATCGTTGACATCCACTCCTTCGTTCCACTTGCCGCCCACCCCTCCACCGCGATCTTTTTCTCCCTCCCGGACATCGACCTCCGGCCCTGTGTAAGGTAGGAGCACGGGCTGCGCTCGCGCAGACCACTCCAGTGACCCTCTCATATGTCTGAGTCGCCCGGAAAGTTCCTTTATGCCCAACCCTTCTTGATGCGTCGACCTCCTCCCGGATCGCGGGACTCGGAGTAAGTCGGCCGAGTATTCCTTATTTTTCCTCGTGTTTGTTCTGTCTTCCCCCTTCGTTCCACGCGCGCTTACAGTTTAGGCGCCTTCGATACGTATTACAGAGGGCGCGTGCCTCGTTGCTATCTAACTGACAGCCTCGTGGCTGCCTGTCGTCGGCATCTTTTTCCAAAGCATTACTCTGATCGCCCCTTCTCTCGCTCGCCCACGCTTTATAGTGATCCCTTTTCTCATTTACATTATGCTTCCTCCCCCGTTCCGCCCACGTTCCCGACTTTGGACGACCGGGTACAAGTTTCGGACAGGCTCCGTGCCTTCGCGTCGGGGTGGCCACCAGCCACGCGTTGTCCTCGAACTTCTCTTGATTCTCGTTTTTCTCACTTACTTACCGATCGTTTTACCGTAGAGTGCAACGGGCTGACGTGTTGGGAGTCCTTCCATGTATTTAAAGAGTCCAGCATAGGTCACAATGGCCATGATATATCTGGTCCCCTTTCTCTTTCTCCTTCTCTCTAAGCGCGAGACGTCCCAGGACGCGAGTTTTATCTCTTTTTCTATTTTTTTTCCTTATCCGAGTCCGAGACACCGACGATCGGGTCATCGAGGCCTAGTACGTTCCACCCTACTGATCCCACACTGACAGCCGTCCCTAGGCCTCCGTCCTCTTCTCTTCTTACTGCCCTTTTCCCCATCTCCTTCGACATCTCCTCCCTACTCGAACTCACAGGCGCGGCCTTAGGCTGTGCTACAATTGGCTGCCCCAGTGAGGCGGAATCGGAGATTCCCCTCGCACCCCTCGTCTCGACGCTTGGTTCTGCGGTTGTCTTAGGCAACCACCCTATGTCTGTACCTGTCAGCGGTCTCCCACCAAGGAACTCGTCTGGCAGATTCATCCGAAGACCCGACGTGCTTCCTCTCCCTCCGGTCGTCGATCATCCGGACTCGCACGGAGCCGAGACAGCCCCTCAGCCCATACGCACCCCAACACCCCATACCCCTTCACTTCCAAACACTCCCGCGCGTCCAATAGTAGCCCTCAGGGACTTCGGCGAATCTCCGATACGTGGCCCCTACTTCGGCGACCTAAGTTCCGGAAGTTCAGTCGCGTCGCTAGACTCGGACTCAGACGATCTCCCTCCAGCTCCGCCTCCGCCACTTCGTGCCTTCTTGAGTTCTGGGCGACGATCCACCTCGTACTCGAGTTCCAGCACCATCCCTCTTCCTCTATTCTTGAACCGACCTGTCAACAACACGCTTTACAATCCCCCGCCTATAATCCCACCCATGTATCAACCCGCCCCACAAATTCCGCCTGCTCCCCAGTACCAGCCTGCCCACAACCGCGCGGGCACCGGCCCAGCCGCTATGCCAGCACCACGCTCCAACAGAGCACCTCATTTTTCCGGCGCGGTAGACGACCGCATTGAGGATTTCCTCAGGGAGTACGAAGAATTTGCCGACAGCTGCGGGCTATCAGACCGACAAAAGGTAGAGGTCGTTACCCGCTACACGACAGCGGAACTTAGGGACTTTTGGAAGTCTCGGGCTGGGTACTTAGCTCGCGAGTGGAGGCTTCTGAGGCGGGAACTGCTTCAGTTGTACGAAGCGACCTCTAACCAACGGCGACACACCGAAGGGAAACTCAGGAGCTTTGCTAGGAAGTCTGCTGAGTCCCGCATGAGGGACGAAGACGACGTTATCCAATACTATCGGAAATTTATTGTTCGCTGTCAACCCTTAATGGACTCCCAGCGACTGACTGCCGGCACGCGCGATAAGATCTTCTGGGAGGGATTCCATAAAAAGGACAGGAGCGAGATGAAAACAAGACTCGTGGCCGAACATACTCGGCAGCCCACGGATGTTCCTTTCGACTACTTAGACGTCTTCGAAGTGGCTAGGGCAATCCTTGGCAACCAGGGTCTGAGTTCTGAGTCCGACGATTCCTCGGACGAGCCAAGAAAACCCAGGAGCCGGCGCTCCGCGCGTACTAGAGATAGAGGATCTGATCGGGAAGATCGTGAACCGCGAGGAAGAGGATCTGGCTATAGGTCCCATGAGCGGCACCCTTCCCTCTCCCCTGTTGAACGCAACTCACGTCCCCGTCACTCCAGCGATCGCCGCTCATCCCCTACGGTGATCGAGACAAAAGTAGTCCGCTTTAAGGAGGCTATGCAGCCAGAAGAGCGGCAGGAAATCGAGAATCTCATAAGAGGTATGCGCGGTCTTTCAGTACACGAGGAAGCATACGCCATGTTGTTTGCCGAGTGCATCATACGGTTCCCCGATCTGGGGCAAGTCATGCCTCAGCCAGCCTTCGTGTCCGCGCCCATCCCTGCCACTACTTCGTTCTCTGTCCAAACGCCGGTGCCAGCACCTCCGCCTTCGTCAACCCGGGCACCTTGGCCAGCTAACCCTCCTCCAAGCGCGCCTTGGCCGGCCAGACCTCCTCCAAGCGCGCCTTGGCCCACCAACCCACCTCCTACTACCAACTACCCCTCATTCTTCCGACCGCGAATCGACCGGTGCGCTTTCTGCTTACAGCCCAGCCACCGTATCCGCGAGTGTACGGGGGCTCAGGAGTACGTACGATCGGGACGTGTCATAGTCGTGGACGACAAGCTTAGTCTCCCCAACGGTCACCCAATCCCTTACGACGGTACTAGGCGCGGACTAAAGTACAGTATCGACGCCTGGTACGGCACCCAGGGTCAAGCCGCCTCAGTTCCAACACATCCGGCTCCCTTCTCGCGCGAAGCACCTCCCCATGCCCCTACTCGCCCCGACACTCGCACATCCTCCGCCCGCATCGAAGAAGTAGCAGAAAGCCACATCGTGCAAATCGTCGGTAACGAGGAGGACCCAGAATCAGACAATGAGAAGCCATTCGACTTCTTCCAGGTCTTCGCCACCGAGAAAAAGAAACGCGAGACTCGGCGTTCCAAGGCGCCAGAGTTACTACCCCCCATCACCTCAGGCGACACCACGACCTCTCCCTCCTCGTCTACTGATCCACCTGTGCTCGGGATCGTTCCTTCGGCTGTGGTTACTGCTGCTTCACCTGCCCCTGCCGCCAGCGCTCTCCCCACTCCTACCAAAGATCCCGCCCACGCTCGGATGACACCTCAGTATCGTTACCAGTCCACGGCGGACGATCAGCAGCTAGTCTCCGAACTGCAGGCTTGGCTCATGGAAGGAAGGTTAGCCCTGACCACTCCAGCTCACGTCCTTGCAGCCAGCCCCACGATCCGTAAAGACTTAGTGGAGAGGCTCCGTCTTCGCCGTGTGGAGACTAGCAGCTACGAGGAAGCCGTCGACGTCGCCCTCGTAGACACTATCAACCAAAACTCGCCATTCCCCAGTCTTCGCGAGCCAGCCTATTCCTTACCCCTGCGAGAAGTCGACGTCCAAATCGGTGGAAAAGTTACCGAAGCAGGTGTTATTGACCCGGGCTCACAAATCATCGTCATGAGGGAAGACTTAGCGCGAGAGGTCGGAGCCTCTATCAACACAGACCGCTTACTTCAGATGGAAGGCGCCAACGGGGCTACTAATTGGACGCTCGGATGTGCTGAGTATCTCCCCATGCGCGCCGGCGACATATCTTTCGTGGTGCATGCTCATGTTGTCAAACACGCCCCTTTTCGGCTACTTCTTGGGCGACCCTTCCAGCATGCTCTGCTCTGCCGAATTGAGGACCTCCCTAGTGGCGACGTCGAGGTCTCGGTCCAAAACCCCTCAGACTCTTCTCACCGCATTTCCATCCCTTCTCGCCCGCGAAAGGTACAAGTGGCGAGCGTAAAAATCCTAAGCCTTTCTTGTCAACCCGAAGCCCCGTCTTCTCTGTCTCTGTCTGCACATCAGCGTTCTTCTTCACCTCAGTCTCGCTCTTCGCCTGCATCTCTGCCTCCGTCTGTACCTGAACCCCTCCTCGCACTCCCTCCATTTTTCTCTTCCTTTCTTGAGAACTCTGCTGCCGCCTTAGCTTACAAGAAGGTAGCCAAAAAGGTGCGCCCTGTACCAGCTTCCCTGCCTGAAGACTTCCGCATCCTCCGCCGCATCCCTTCCAATCCTCTCCTTACTCTGCCAGCCCTTCTCCCCAATCCACCCGACTTCACACCGGGCACTCGACTCACGCAAGAACGATTGGACGCTTTAGAACTCAACAAAGGAGACTTCTTGCTGCCGGAGGAGCTAAAACTCCTACATCACGTTCTCAAACTTAACGAGTTTGGCTTGGCTTGGACCGAGGCAGAAAAAGGCAGGTTTCGCGATGATTATTTCTCACCCGTCAAGATCCCAGTTGTGGAACACATCCCTTGGGCGTATCGCAACTTCCCTATCCCTCCCGGCATCTTAGACGACGTCATACAAATCTTCAAAGACAAGTTCGCTGCTGGGGTCTATGAACACTCGGACGCCTCCTACAGATCGCGCTGGTTTACGGTCAAAAAGAAGAATGGCGCCTTGCGCATCGTACACGACCTCCAGCCCCTCAACGCGGTTACTATCCGCAACTCAGGCGTCCCTCCCCTTACCGACCAACTGATAGAATCTATGGCAGGGCGATCCTGCTATACTATGCTAGATCTCCTCGTGGGCTACGACCACCGCACCCTTGACATTTCTTCTCGCGACCTCACAACCGTCCAATCCCCACTCGGCGCTGTACGACTCACTAGTTTGCCTATGGGTTGGACTAACGCGGTCGCCATTTTTCACGAAGACGTCACCTTCATCCTCGAACCAGAAATCCCTCACGTTGCCTGGCCCTTCGTGGACACTACAGCCGAGCTCCTCGCCATTCGCGTCCGACAACTGCAAAAACGCCAAGCCGACTTGGACGGCATCCACGACCGCCTCCTCAAAAGTCGCCACGCCTCGGCGCAGCAGTTCGAAAAACAATACCAAAACACTATCAAAGACCATGACTTCGGACCTGGCCGCCTTGTGCTCGTGCGCAACGCCGGTGCGGACTCAGATCTCGCTAGCAAGACCAGGCCACGGTACTATGGGCCTATGGTGGTGATTCGAAGGAGCCGCAACGGCGCATACCGCCTTGCTGAGTTGGACGGAGCGGTTTCGAAACTACGCTATGCTGCTTTCAGGCTTATACCTTACCTTTCTCGCTCACCGTCTTCTATTCCAGTCACGCGTATCCTGGATCGAGGAGACCTCACCGCCGTCATCGAAGAAGAAGCATCGCGCAGCGACGACGATCCGGAGGACTGTGATGACGCTTGACCGGGGACGGTCAAGATTTCGACCCCCCGGGAGATGTAAGGTAGGAGCACGGGCTGCGCTCGCGCAGACCACTCCAGTGACCCTCTCATATGTCTGAGTCGCCCGGAAAGTTCCTTTATGCCCAACCCTTCTTGATGCGTCGACCTCCTCCCGGATCGCGGGACTCGGAGTAAGTCGGCCGAGTATTCCTTATTTTTCCTCGTGTTTGTTCTGTCTTCCCCCTTCGTTCCACGCGCGCTTACAGTTTAGGCGCCTTCGATACGTATTACAGAGGGCGCGTGCCTCGTTGCTATCTAACTGACAGCCTCGTGGCTGCCTGTCGTCGGCATCTTTTTCCAAAGCATTACTCTGATCGCCCCTTCTCTCGCTCGCCCACGCTTTATAGTGATCCCTTTTCTCATTTACATTATGCTTCCTCCCCCGTTCCGCCCACGTTCCCGACTTTGGACGACCGGGTACAAGTTTCGGACAGGCTCCGTGCCTTCGCGTCGGGGTGGCCACCAGCCACGCGTTGTCCTCGAACTTCTCTTGATTCTCGTTTTTCTCACTTACTTACCGATCGTTTTACCGTAGAGTGCAACGGGCTGACGTGTTGGGAGTCCTTCCATGTATTTAAAGAGTCCAGCATAGGTCACAATGGCCATGATATATCTGGTCCCCTTTCTCTTTCTCCTTCTCTCTAAGCGCGAGACGTCCCAGGACGCGAGTTTTATCTCTTTTTCTATTTTTTTTCCTTATCCGAGTCCGAGACACCGACGATCGGGTCATCGAGGCCTAGTACGTTCCACCCTACTGATCCCACACTGACAGCCGTCCCTAGGCCTCCGTCCTCTTCTCTTCTTACTGCCCTTTTCCCCATCTCCTTCGACATCTCCTCCCTACTCGAACTCACAGGCGCGGCCTTAGGCTGTGCTACACCTGCCAGCTTTTCTTCTGGTAATAGTAGCTCGCAATAATACGGATATTCCCAGTGGCTTGCTCACCGGGCCAGGGCCATCCGTCATTCCCATTACCCCGTATTTCTTTACGCCTTTCGCGTCATTGTCTTCGGAGCTTCCCATTCCGGGTGTGTATCCGCCCAAACACACCTGACCTGTTGAGAGTCCATGGTTGGTCCCTGATTTCGCGCTGGCGTGGACGAGGGCGTACCATAAGGCAAAGGCCAATCCTTTAAAGGCCGTCAACTTGTCACCTCGTGTCGTACGATTTTGGGTTTAATGTGTGGCTGGGCGAACAGCCGACGTGGCATGGGAGACGATAATTGGCGCGATTTATGTTACCTTTATGACTCACGTCTCCGCTTCTCCTCTGCCTCTCTATTCTATCAGTGCGGCATGCCGTCGCCTAATTTTTCGTCAGGCCGAACCAACAACGCTGACTAATGATCATCGATAATCATTCTTTGCTTTCCACGTACTGTAGGTTGCTACTTGGTCGCTGGAGGAAAAGGTGAATATCACCGCTGACGTGGGCTGGATGTACAGCCGCTGTGTTGACAATATCCCTCCCATCGACGACCTCCCCGGTCTATGTCTTGAAGATTCACCTCTCGGGGTGCGTTTTGCGGATTTTGTCACCGCTTTCTCAGCTGCTATCAATGCCGCATCCACGTGAGTATTGACAGGGCTTTTCATTTCGTTTTTCTCTCAAGCTGAATGGGACAACCGCAGGTGGAAGCGTTCGTTACTCCGCGCCCGTGGCGTTGCGATGGGCAAAGAACATGTCGGCAAAGGGGTTAACATTGCCCTTGGTCCAATGATGAACATCGGCCGGCGTGTAGCTCAAGGCGAATGCAACGTGACTGGGAGGGCTTCGGCGCGGACCCTTTTCTGACAGAAGTTGGAGCATACGAGACTATCCTGGGCATGCAGTCTGTAGGTGTGCAGGCCTGCGCGAAGCATTATATCAACAAGTGGGATTTTTTTTCGCAATGTGGCAGACACCCATTGATGGTCACGGTTGAAACACGTGGAACAGCGAGAAAGAGAACCAGCGTACGATAGAGTGCTCCAACGTTGATGACCGGACTCAGCATGAGGTCTACGTGGCCCCATTCCTGCGTAGCGTTATGGCTGGGCTCGCATCAACCTGGTCAATGGGACATACGCGTGCGAGAACAACAATACGATTAACGAGATTCTTAAGAACGAGCTCGGATTCCAAGGGTTTGTAATGTCCAACTGGTCTGCCCAACACTCGACGATCAGCGCCATGACCGGGTCGGACATGACCATGCCTGGTGATATCGCATTCCGTTCTAATACGTCGTATTACTGACCCAGGGCAAATCTCACGGCATACAATGAGAACGGGACGATCCCTGAGGCGCGCTATGGCGACGCGGAGCCTCGCATCGTGGTACCTCCTCGGCCAGGACTTGCCAAATTACCCAACGATGAAACTTTAACGCATTTCTTCCCCTGGACGAGGCGACGAACTAGCATATACTCGAGTAGATGTACAGGATGACCACGCCGGAAAGCTGGTGAGGGAGATTGACACGAGCAGTATTGTATTGCTGAAGAATGTCATTGGCACCCATCACAGTGGACGGCCCACTGACGGCAATGCAGGTGACAGGTAAGAACCCTCGAGTCCTTTGGAGGAAAAGAAGGTTTAAACAAAAATATCCGTACACGCGTCGCATATACAGGAAGAACCTCACAGCATGGCATAACGGTGACTCGGCGCTAGTGGGTTGCACATACTACATGTCTACGTCTCAGATGGTATACTTTCTTAGCGGATGCTCTAATATAGGAACAATGTCAACGCTTCCTGTACTTATTATAACCAGTCGAGAATCGAGATTGACGGGACTCAGATCTCGGCAGTGACCTACTACCTGCCATTCACGTTATTCGGTAGGGACACTAGTTGGTACTACGGGAGGCTCTGGCAAGGGAGACCTCGATGTGCGTGGAAAGGATGGCCCTCGCACGATCGTGCTACGACTTAATGGGGCCTGTGGGGGTCATACGTCTGTCAGCTTGAAGATTAATTGGAGCGGAAGACCGGCGGGGACAACTACAAGAAGACTCTGGAGAGACGAGGTTGAACTGGCTTGCGTTCCGTAGGTTTGGAGTCAAGACGATGCTCGCGAAGGAGAGGTTAATCTGACTCGCATGGCCATGGCATGATACAAGGGTCGTAATATAAGCCGTAATATGTGTATTGTAGCATATGGCATCGCAGCACGTATGACAAGACGAAGTGGTGGATTCTTATCATACAGTACTGGTAAGTTAGTGGTATTGGGATAGAGCGCTACTTTATGGTACAATGTCCTCTCACCTGGCACCGTGCTCTAGAAGTAAATTTATAATCTCCTCGCGTTGTTCCCCTGACGCAATGTCCAATGGAGTCCTGCCCTCGCCATCCTTCACCTCTATATTCGCGCCATGCTCAATTAGTACGCGCGCTATTTCGATCCTCCCGTCTTCCGATGCATAATGCAGTGGCGTGAAGCCTCTCCAGTCCCGTGAATTTGGATCTGCCCCCCGCTCAATAAGTAATCGAGCGACTCTGGGGTCATCGTGATCACCCGATGTTGCAAAGCTCAACGGAGTGCGGCAAGGCTCATCCTGGACATCGACGTCTACCCCGTATTCGAGTAATACCTGAACCATTTCGAGATCCCCATAAAAGGCTGCAGAATGCAGTGGAGTGTTCTCGTAATTGCCCTGCGGTTCCACAGATGATCCATTGAGATGAAGTACCTGGGCCAGTTCGAAGTATCTTCCTGCTAATGCTGCCACAGCTGGTGTCATGTAGTAACCGCCAATAGCATTCACATGCTGTGGATATTTGACAATCAACTGCTCCACTAGATTCGCGAATCCACACAGTGCGGCGTAGTACAGGGATGTGCTGGCACGGGATTTCAATTCGGGGTTCAGTTGAAAAAAGACGGCTTCGAAGGGAGGCTGGATATCTATGTCGTACAACCGGCGCCAAGCCGCAAAATATGATTTGTCCAGGTCAAAAAGATATTCCATTCCATTGATGCAGGACACCACGTCTTTAAACTGGGCATGACGGACCCAGTATTCAGCAGCATATCTAGCCAGAGGACCGTTCTTCTCGACGTCGTCCGGATCATCATGATCGCCCAAATGTAGGAGAACGCTTACGCAAGCCTGTGCGAGGATCGTATGCGCAGGCTTATGAGCGATGTGATAACGTGAGACGTCTTGACTTGAAGTAGCGAGGCGTGCCGAAGTCAAATATTCTTTGACCGAAAAATGGGAGAACTGCACCACTCGGGAATAACCTGTGGGGACAACGGCGATTAAACTTGAACATGACGTAAAAAGTGCTTGCTCTTGATCCTCCCAGCGCCAACCTGGTTTCAACTTCGGGATCCCCTTTACATCGTCGAAGTCGACCGCGAGGACTTCGGCAAGCTCTTCCACACGAAGTGGACGAATGGCCACAACGAGGCATTGCAATATACGTCGAGCGTGATCTCGATTCGGCTTCTTGATCTCCCTCAGCACACGCTCGTATGTCTCGTCCAAAGATTCCGGTAGTTCTTCAAGAAAGCGCTGGACGCTCGAAGGAAGACAGTGACGTAAAATTTCCAATTGACAGTACACCCAACGGAACCTGTTTGACAACTTGAACAGATAGCAATAGCGTAGAGTTATTCACGTACATGCCATCGGCTCTCTCAGATAATGTCTCGATCACAAGATCTTTGTCTTCCTTCTTCCATTTCCTTATGATTGGTTCTAAATTTGAGTAAACGACAGATCTAACGTAGTCTGCGATATCCTTCTTTTGTCCGGTTTGATCGTGAAGGGACACCCGGCAAGAGGTCAGAGGCTCAAGGACGTCTTTGATATCAATCTCCGGGCGGCTTGTGACACATATATGGAGGTTTTGCTGGTGAAGGTCAACAAGCTCCCTCACTAGCTGAAGAACTCTTTCGCGAGGTGATGGAATCCCAGAGATGCCCGAAGACTCATCGAGGGCGTCCATGATAAGGTAGGTGGGATGTTGACCAGGGCGTGTGAGCATATCTTTCAGGCATTTTGTCAAAACACTGTCACTAGGTTGCACCTTTCCGTTGTCGTGATCCGAATAAAGTTTGGATAGAATATCGCAGCGGGCGGTTGAGCGAGCAGAAATTTGGGTGAGAAGGGAGGGGAGAAGGTCGTGCAACCCTTGCTTGTTGGCGTTTCGAAAGTCGAAATAAAAGTATCCCATTGATGCTTGACTGGCCTCGCACAGTGTTTTAATATCTTGAATGATCGTGGAACTGATCAGAGACATCAGTAATCGACGATGGATGGAGCTAAAGATGCACTAACCAAAGAATACTTTTGCCGGAGCCAGCTACAAAGTTAAGACGTCATCAGGGGTATCGGATGAAAAATCGGGACAGGGCGCACGCTTTCCGTGAATCCAAAGGAGCGATCCTTTTGATTTCCATTCTTGGTAAATGTTTCCCTCGAAGAACCACGTTGCGGCTTTCTTGTGATGAGTATCACAGGCAATGTTATGATTAGTCGACGGATCCGGTGGGGAGAGCCATTTGTAAATGCTATCCCGCAATTGGTTTTCTGAAATGACGCAGAAGGGTCTTCAGTAAGCGTTGATGAGGTTAATTGATGACGAACGTTTCACTTGATCTACATCGTTGGCCGTTTGTTCCATAACTTGCCTTGCTTCCTTTCCATCTGAGCAGCTCAGCTTAAACGTTTCTCAGGACTGAAGATGATTTGCACACACCATGAATGACCTCCGTAACCTTGTCGTTGACGTTGGCCAATCTGTCATCGACGCCGGCCACCCTATCATCTACGGCAAGCACCTGTTCCGTGACTCCCCTTACCCTCTCGTCTACAGCATGCGTGGCCCTCAGGTTTTCCGCAATGGCCATCCGAGCTTCCTCATGCGTAAGCTTATCTAGTCTCTTTAACGCATCTTCCATATCCGTCCTCCCGATCAGCCTCATCCCATACTTTTCTGGACATTCTTCAGTCACGGGAGACATGCACATACTAAATTACTTACTGATTCGGCCTTGCTTCATCTCCTTGGTCGCAATCCCGAGAATCGTGAGAACTTCTACCATTATCTGAATGATTGTGTCCATCATTTCCGTGGTCGGCGGCACTTGTGTGTAGATCCCTATACGTTGGAAACAACTTTCAATGCGCCCAAAGACGTCGACGAGTGTTTCGTGGCTCTTCTGAACATCCTTTGCTGCCTGAGAGATGCGGAATGAGTGTTAAGATGACCCATGAATATTATCAAGAAGGATTCTGACTAAAAGGAGCACCCCCACTCCGGCAAATATCACCTTTCCAGGTGAGAACACCTGTCGAGTAAACGTGAGACTGCGGACCAGACAAAGTTCATGACCTGAAGCTTACCAGGCTAACGCCCTCTCCGAGGGTGTCAGATAAGGTATGTAGGACGTTCACAGTGGGCTCGAGCCACTTGGTCCATTGATCATCGCTACTGCGTGCCCGATCAAGTCCCTGTACTTGCTTGTGAAGGACGGCGAGAATTGCGGTGGGAGAATTGCAGTTCTGGAGCTCGCCTGCGAGTGGATGTGCAAGAAGGTCCTTCTTTGTGAGCTTTTCGTATGTTTTCAGGGCATTATTGAAGATTAGTTGGAAGTTGGTTGACGAGGTTGCGGTGGTGGTGGTGGTGGTGGAGTGAGAGTTTGACATGAGGACGGCGAAAGTGAGGAGCTTTGTTAGTGCTCAGGCTGAGAGGATGATGAGGGCTCGTGAGAACACGAGCACTGCCTCGTGTAAGTTACTGTACAGTACTCTGACTCTCTGAGTCGGTCAGCGGGGATTGAATTGAATCTTTGTTGACTTACTTCCGCTGCCGCCTCTGTGCGCCAACACACCTCTGCCAACCGTGACCATTTGCCATGTGGTCGTTTCCAACGTCTCTCGTACGCAAAAATAAAAACTGAAATTTTTGCGATACAAATACATGGATCTAGATTTCAAGTTGTGCATCCAGACTGGTGGGTTTATTTGCGCTCACGCAAAGTCCTCATTCAAGTTGGTGGCGAGTGCGTTCAAGCTGAGCAGCTTTTCACAATCTTCCTTCAGCGAAAGGATCTGGAATCTTCTCGGCGTCTTGGTAACCCCAGTCCTCACTGGTAGCATGACATTGCCCTATTTCTTCATCTGTTAGGGCGACACAGGCCCTATTGAGGTCCATGGTGTTGGGGTCTCGTGGACAGTTCTGACCACCGTTTTCCTTAGAACAGATCATATAGTTGACTCTGAGGCGAAGCCTCAATGCGTAAGTGAAGTTTTCCACACAGGTGCAGAATTATCTCGCTTCCCGGACACGCTCTTAACGTCGTCGTCAAGAACGGCGTATCTGTGACCTCGTTTCGTTACGGCATATTAGCAAACAAACGGAGGTCCTTCTCTTCTTCCACATGGTGAGGTCGTGCATGATGTTGCGCGCGGGATGCACTTCCATGTGTTTGTTCGCATTGCGAGTTGGAAAGCACTTCCGGCCTGCTCAAAATTCGAATTTAATAGAAGAACCATGGTAGTTATGGTGTGCGTGAGTGGGATGACGAAGAAGTCGCGGTATGTGAACAGGCGTAAGTGACGGTCGGTGACTGGATGACGCGTGAGGCGCGTGAGGATGATGAGCATTTACTGTAAGCGTAAATTGACCGAAGCGTTACAATGCGACCCCTGGGCCCGTATCGGTACAGTAGCTCCGGTTTCAAATCCGGCGCTGCCAAATTGCATCCAGATTTGGAGTTTTGCCATGCGATTTTGGCGGGCGCCGGTTTTGAAACCGGCCGAATGGGCCCTATATACAGAGCGTGGCGTGGCGTGACTTTCCGTGAAACTCTAGACCGTGGATGAAATGTGTGGTTGTGGGCTTGAGGCCATGGGCGAGATTCGTTTGCTCGCAGAACGAGGTTTTTTCAGTAGACAATAATAGAAAGAAGAGAGGGTGCTGGCGCGGCGATAGCTCCATGGAAGACCAGGTTGTGAATTAGTTAAGCGACAAGTCCAGCTCCACCGGCATGATGGGTGACTCGGAGGACTATGAGAGCCTGAACAAATACTGTAACTGGATGAGTTTACGTGTCCAGCAGAATGGGGATAGTATGGGGATACCGTAGCCTTTATAAAACTCAATTTCCCGCGCACACACCTTGACTTTGCTCTTCGCTCCTCAATTAACGCCATGACTACTATCGTCCCTGATGAAGAATTATTCATGTATGCGGAACGCGCCAAAGGCAAGGTGGTTGTCATTACGGGTACGTGATACACAGGCTCCGCCTCATACGTGTCGTTGGATAGCATGCAGGGGGCGCGAACGGTATCGGCAAGGAGGTGGCTTTGGCTTTCTCGAAGCACGGGTAAGTCGTACCAGCTGACTCCTGCCTCCATCCGTGAATAATATTGCTGTTCAGTGCCAAAGTGGTGATTGGTGATTTGGACGTACCAGGGGCACAGGCTGTGGTGTCTACCATTACCAAAGATGGCGGGTGCGTGATTTTCGACTTTCTAGCTGACGTCACTATCTCGAGATTGAGAGTTCCTTTTCCCGTTTTCACACCCAAGAAAAGCCGTGGCTACCAAATGCAACGTGGTCAGCTGGGATGACCAACTATCCCTTTTCGAACTCGCATTTGAGAAGTATGGTGCCGTGGACATTGTAGTATGTATATTACTTTCTACTGTTTCTCCCCGGTTTTATCCGCATGCTAACGATAATAGATCGCAAACGCAGGAATCACCGAAATTGAACCCGGTACATGTGTGGGGGATCTCAATGTCGTGGATGGCAAGCCCGTCGCGCCCAAGCTGGTGACCCTGGAGGTCAACTTAATAGGCGTTTTCTACAGTAAGCAACATTGGTTGCCTGTTACACCGTGCACTGACGTTTCAATGACCGCCACTCAGCCGTCCACCTCGGCGTGCACTATGTCAAGCGGAACCGCACTCCTGATTCCTGGAAGGCGATCGTTATGATGGGCTCCGTAGGCACGTACTCGAGCTTCGTGCCTTTATCATTCCAGAGACACTGACCGACCGATCCCGTGCAGCATCCTGGCAGGCCATCCCAGGGGGGCCGCAGTACAGCGCCTCAAAGCACGGAGTACTAGGCCTCATGCGCTCTCTGGACCCCGTCGTCGCAGTGGATAACATCCGTGTCGCCGCCATCCACCCTTGGTTCGCAGGTGCGCTCACTGACCGATGGACCGCAGTTTTCCCATTCAATTTTGATAATCTCCCCCGAAAGACACATCGATCCTCAAAATTTCCACAAAGCTCATGCTCGCGGGTTTTCCGACGACGCCCGTCCCACGCATAGCGGGCGCTATCTTCCGCGCAGCGACAGACCCGGACATTGCGACGACCGGATGCCCGTGGGTGTTACTCGACGATGGACCTGTAATCAGGGTCGAGAAGGAGGTACTTCGTGCGGGTGTGTATGAGTTGCTTAACAGGCGTCTTCGTCGCGCCACTGGGTAAGCACCACGGTCGTATTGTGGATTCCGGGATGCTGACCGTCATGTTATGATGATTGTGATGATGGCGTGGCATGTAGCTTGGCAATAACTGTTCGGGACTGGGCTCGGCTGGTCCGCGACTTGGGACGTATTTTCCGTCCCGTACTGTTAGTTGCTGCCGTTCCGGCTGTGCTTGCCATCGCGTATTCCAAGGGTCTTATCTTCTGAGAAATGGATTCCTTCCGTTCATTCCATCTAATGCAAACAAAAAAATGGCCGTGAACGACATTTTAAATCCGGCCAATTCATGTTATGGGGTCACAGAGGTATTTTTGACGCATCCTGCTTGGTAATATACTCCTTATCACAAGCGCCCATGTTAGCATTAGCGTATGTAAGTTAGCCGTTGTCCCAACTATTTACATTTCCGTACGGAGTTTGTCCGGAGTGATGACTACCATGGATGACCGTCGAGGGCCGAGGCTAGCGACACTGCGGCCCGGGGTTTCAGCACCCACATCTCTCTCCTGATTTCATTACTCATGCTCGTCGTCCGCAAGGCCTCAAAATCTGAGCGACTCCTACTCGAGCCTTTCTATGGCTCTGGCCAACTCTGCCCATCAATGGGCTGGACACGCTTCCTAGTGCACGGGGTCCCTGTCCGAGACGATTACGACTTAGTCTTCGGCCCCCACACAATCCTACAAGAAGCGAGATCTCTGCCGGGACTTAGGAAAGCCGTCTTCGCTATGCTAGGGTTGCCGCAGTTCGGTTCAGAACCAAAGTTCGAACCTGAACTTTTCCGAACCTGACCGAAGTTCGGTCCAAGGTTCGATGGCTGTGCCGAACCAGACCACAAGTCCGGTTCTGCGTTCGAGAAAGGCAGAACCGCCTTGAACCCGGTTCAAACCGAACTTTTAACTTCTTATGACTCTCATCCAATTTGGTACTGGCAATGATCACAGTCTCACTGGCCTTCATGCTCATAATAGAAAGATGAAAGGAAGACTTTTTTGAGAGACCTAGAGAAGAGTCAGCGGCGATGCAGCGATCAGATCCGTGTGTTGGCTCGGCGGTTCGGATCAGCGTGAGGCGTGAGGCTTCGTCGGGTGGGCGGCAAGGATGCAAAAGACAGGCAGAAGGGGAGGGGAAAGTGTCCGCCGTCCTGAGACGGCGAGCACACAGAGAAGAAGAGATAGAAATGAGAGCTAAGATTCAAGGACCCGCGTGGTCGCTCTCTCCTTGACTAGCAAGGAGGCTGCTTAAATACATCATGAGTGCTACAGTACTAGAGGTCCGTGTCCAGCGAAAGTGATGTCCGGACAACTGTATGAAATATGTCAAAATGTCAAATAAGTGGTCAATAGCTAGGATACAGGGCTAAGGAATAAATTCGAGCGATGCACTCCCGGCGTGTGGTTTCGGCTAGCGTCGATCTTCGTCGTCCAAAGGCCGAAAGGGGAGGGCGAAACTGGAGCGAAAAGGGTGAGGAAGGGCTTTTGATTGCAGGAAAGCATCATATCCACTCGCTGTTGTCTTGCACCAGAGGTCGAGGGAGAGGTGATGAGCGTGAAGCGATAATAAAAAGGGAGTGTGTGAAGTGATGATAGACAAGCGTGTGAAACTGTACAGTTGTGGCTGGGCGCTCCGGTGTGGGCTGTTCCGTTGCTCTGTTCTGCACAGGGCGCTTGGACGGTGCACGCGCAGCCGCACTGCACACCTTACAAAATCAAAATTGATACCGCCCACAAACCTTCAAAAGCCACTGAACTTACTAAGCCCCACATCTCCCCTCTCACACCAAGCCCGCCAGCCTCAGCGCCCACAACCTTAGCTCTCAGCCTAATGAGCCTACTAACAGCATCGCACATAGCAAGTTTCTCGCACGCACACAAATACACACCCAATTTCGAGCATATGACATGGAAGGACACGGTCGTCATGGATGAGGTGCACTCGAGGCACAGTGTCGACGCACTTGGGGTGCATGTCCACATCGTTCGGCTCCGATCAACACTCATCTTTTTTTCATTCCCTTTTGATTCCTGCTCGCGCTCATCGTCCTCACACATCAAATGCGACTTGCCCTATGCACTCGCGCCCTCGCTTAGTAGCTTTACCTTTGTACCTGTTTCACTTTCCTTTTCATCCTTTGTCCTTTCGTCCTCGGCATGCTTCACTCTGATCATACTATACCTCCTGATGTGTACATACAAAGAGTCCTGTATGTACTTAAGTCCCCTGTCTAGTGCCCGGAATGTTATTGCCATCGTCTCCAGCTCCTTCTTCCTCCCTCTCGTGTGAGTGCAGCTGCACATCAGCCCCATCGCCGTCTTGTTCTGGTGCCACCTCATCGCCCGGCCGTGTCGTCTTCGCCTCTCTCGCCCCATTCCCGTTCGCTAAGGATCTCCGAGACTCGGGCAAAGAGTTGATGGATGATATCATGATATGATCTGCAGAATCGTCAGTATACACGTTGCAGTGCTGGGAGAGTGAGAAGGTACACACACGACGCGTGGTAGGCTGAGCTGCGATGAGCAAGAGTTCATCCTGAAAATACTTGAGTAACTTCGGTCCGAACCTTGCTGAACCTGAACTGGACCGTCCCGAACCTGAACCGATGGTCCAGTTCAAGGTTCAGGAAATTCCCTGAACCGAACCTGAAGTTCAGTTCAAGGTTCAGCAAAATACCTGAAGAACCGGACTGAACCGGACTTTGGCAACCCTACGCTATGCAGCCGAGATGGCTAAGGCCGGTAGGAAGTATCGATTCTGCCTACTCCACCATTACCTTTGCAATATCGGACCCAGATGGCACGATCACCCACACTCTGCTCAACGACAGGGCCGCACTCTTCGGCAAAGAGGTTACGGTCCGGAAGTGGATCGACAAACCAGCGCTGATCCAATGCTCCCGCTGCCATGCTTTAGGCCACAACAAAGCCTCTAAAACATGCCCGCTTGGCAAAGATTCGGTAAAGTGTTTTGTTTGCGGTGGAGCTCACAAATCCGAAAAGCACGACCAACAATGTGCCCGCAAACACGCAGTCACAGGCATCTGTGACTGCAAGCACTTCAAGTGCCTCAACTGCCTTAAACCTGGACGTTTGATGGCTGTGCCGAACCGGACCACAAGTCCGGTTCCGCGTTCAAGGAAGGCAGAACCGCCTTGAACCCGGTTTGAACCTGAACTTTTCTCTTCTCATCCGATGAAAAATACACAGTTTCACTGGCCTTCATGCTCATAATAGAAAGATGAAAGGAAGTTTTATTTTTGGATTTGCTGTAATTGAAGGTGTGCATTGGAGGCACAGTCCTGGGCACTCCAAAAGCAGCCACTTTTTATCATCGCGATCACTTCACGATCGTCGCCCGACTCGCCCATCCCCTCAACCTCCGGTGCAAGACAACTGCGAACAAATCAAAGACCCTCCCGCCTTCACAGCCTCTCAATTTCAGACCCATCTTCCCGGCTTCATTCTCCCCTTTCCAACTCTGGACAGCGATGACCAACCTAAGCCGCATCGGTGTGACACTCACATACTATCATATTCGATCTTTTAGCCTCGTCTCATAGTTACTGACTTTTTCCTACTACATCTGGCGCAGCGTCAACATGTCTCAGTCTTCACGCTTGTCGATGCAGGCACTCAGTAGGGACAGAACCCGTATTTAGGCCACCCTCACTCATTGAGGAAGGGCAGCAGAATCCAGTGTATGTTTCTTCTCTTTCCCCTCACACTTCCGCATAGTGATGTGCCGGCCTGGCTTGGCCTGAAAGCCCCAGCTTGGGCTTGGGTTTTCGGGGCTAGGGCCCAGGAAAAATGGAAGCCAGGCCATGAGCCATCTAAGCCATAGGCCAAGCCAAAGCCAAAGGCTCGAGCCAGGGCTCGTTGTATAAGGGACAGCAGGTAGTAGAAAATATTATTTCGAGTTCAAAATGTACCTACTGAAACAAGAAAATATCATCATCATCATCTCCATCAGGCTCAAGGTCCATCTCATCATCATCCTCTTCGTCCTCCAACAACTTTTCATCCCAGCCCTCTTCATTTCCTTCACTCTGCTTTGCCTGATGTCCAGTGTTATGTTCTGACTCGGATGCGATGGTTGGATCTTCACGAAAGATGAGATCACGATGGAACCAGCATTTCAGAAATTGAAGTGCTTCGACAAGGTCAGGACCAAGTCGGTTCCGTCGTTTGCTGATTGTGATACCAGCCGATGAGAATGCCCTTTCGCTCGAGACTGATGATGCCATAATTGGCAGATAATCCAGTGCGAGCGACGCCCACACAGGATAACGGGTTGCATTAAGCTGTAACACAGAGTTAATGACCATTGCTACCGGAGTTGATATTGCCAATACTCACTCCCCACCACCGAACAATTGACTGACCCCCAAGATCTTCAATATCACAAAGATAACCATTAAACTCCTTCAGCCACGGCTTCCCTACATCTTTCAGGTCGCTCGCAGCTCGTTTACCTCTTTCAGCATCATGATTGCTGTCTGTCTCGGCTTTGGATTCATTGTCTGACAGCTCTCGCATCAGCTCATTGAGCCTTGACCGAGCACTTCAATGATCACGCAGTGCTGTTGATGAGGTGGCACCTGTGGCATCAAGGTCATAGTATCACTCTTTAAACTACAGTAGCCTGGCAGTTTGACCTTGTTCAACGGCATCCAGAGATTGCACAGTCGTAGTGGAGAGTCGTGGCTGTCGTGCAGCATTGGCTGCATCAGCACCGTTGAGAGGGTCAAGAAGATGTAATGCAACGTGGGGAACACGTTTGGATGACACAATGTTCCTGACATCGACTTTGTCTCTTGGCATTCTTGGTAGTTGGTACAGGGTCACGTGCAGTCCAAGATAAAAGGCAGGGGGGACAACTCGTAGAAGGAGAGAAGAAGAGGGTAATAAGGAGACGAGAGACATTGTGGACAGCAGTTCCACAGACACAAGTACTGAGTTGGGAGAACAATTGTAGAGATGCAGAGGCATTGTGGACAGTGGTTCCACAGATGCAAGTGCCTACTAAAACTCGAGGGAACCGGGGCTTGGGCCATGGCCTTAGGGCTTCAGAGCGATGGGGCCAAGCCATGAGCCTGCTTAAGCTGTTGTGTAGGCTTGGCTTAGGCCTGGCTTACAAGGTCTGGCTTGGCCCGGCTTGTGGCTTTTGAGCCAGGCCAGCACATCACTACTTCCGCATGTGCGACTCTCATCTTGTTTTCCTTGCTCAGAGTCACTCGGCACCAACGTCGGTGAAACTCCCATTTCCTCATTTTCTTGGACGACTCACCCTCCTCGGCGCCCTTGCAGCGCTATTGTAGCTACATCCCTTTTACTCCGGTGGCCCCTTCACTCTTCTCATGGAAACCTCTGATCAGTGTGCAGTTGCAGCAGATGGAAGTCTCCTCAATGCCTCTGCTATTATCTTCTACAATGATCCTGACGATGACACCCCCCTCCCTAATCCTACTAATTCCGAGTCTGCAACCTCATCCATCCAGGTGCACCCCTTCTTTCAAGATGGATCAGCTCCAAGCAAGGTAGTTGCTGGGTCTCGCCATTCCATTCACGTCATTCGCCCTTCAGCCCGTATCACCGACCCCAACAATCTGGAGGGTTTGGGTTCCGCAGCGACACGCAAGCGATCAGGCACGGTGACGGCATCTGCTGAAGGGTCTCGGCGCGCTGCATGTCGGGCCAAACTCACTGACAGCGACAATGAAAGTGAGCATGACAACGAGATGGACGACATTGGGACAAGTGTCACTACTGAAGAGGAAGGCGGCGGAGATAGCACTGATGTTGAGCTTGTCGAAGACGCGTATCAAACCACCAAGGCCATGGGGGATGCTGATCGACAGGTACGTCTAAAGTTCCTTGTTCAAGCACATAGTGAGTACGTTCAATGATGTTTACTGTGTGTGCAGTTCCTTGGCAAGCCCAATAAGATTGTGCGCACAGCCGACATCCGAACAATCTTCAAAGTTGACACAAGGACAAACCCTGACACAGGCAAGATAGAGGAGGGGAACTGGTGCACAGTATGCAAGTAAGTTGCCTATCGTATTGAGTGTCATCAATATCTAACTACACTTCGTAGATCAGCAGGAGTTCTCAAGAAAAATTGCTTCCTTACTGGAAGCGTCTCGACTTTGCGCACTCATATTGCGAGGTATGTAATGATCACATCTTATATACATCACTAACCTAAGCTCCATAGAAACCCTGACCACATAATTTTATACACGACACGGTGCAATAAGCTAAACATTGTCACCAACCATCGAGCTCTTTCCAAGTCAGCTAGTGTCACGACCGCTGATGGGTAATTCATTCACGCCCGTCTACTCAACGATTTTAGATCAATATATTCCCTCAGGCTGATTCAAGGAAGCCTAAATGGGGTTATTGCCCGGCAACCTCGCCCTCCTACGTTCTCAACAGCTGGCCTTCTTGATTACTGTACTGTTACGACCAAGTCTTCAGTCACATGTCACAAACATCTTTGAAGTGAAGACATATGGCCCTGGTCACAGGTCACAACCAGTTTTGAAGACTGTGACAAAAATCACTCAAAATTTCCTAAAAGGGAAAATTTAAATTTAAGACACTTCTAAATGTACTCTGCTGTTATTTGTGACCCAAACTTCAATGAATAGAGGACATTGTGACATTCAAATCCCAATGCGCTCTTTGTCACACATCACACCCTTGCTCATGTGACATGATTTGGCTAAATCGGGGTTAGGAGTTTGAAGAGATCTGAGGTCTGTCACACAAATTTCCCAATTGTGAAGAGTCGACCAGGCATCCAAAACGGTCACATATCACAATGCATGAAGAGTTGGTCGTAACGGTACAGTATATTATTGAGCTTATCGTCGAGGAGGATGAGGTCATTATTCATGTGCTGTTATTATACCAATCTGATCAGTTTATTTCAGTCATTTCATTTGGTTGACAAGGGTTCTTTTCGCCGATTACTGATGTTCACGCGACCTTCGCTTTCTGAGAGCGACATCCCTCACCGAACCAAGATTCGCCAGGAAATTCTTCTCCAGGCTTATGCTGCAGAAGCGAATGTGCGCAACGCTTTGGAAAACATTGAGGGCAAGGTTTCATTCACCTTCGATACCTGGACCTCTGATGCACAGGATCCATATCTTTCTGTTACAGGTCACTACATTGCTGCACCTAAGGATCGACCCCATGACTGGGAGCTCAAGTCGGAGCAGCTAGCGTTCACACATTTTGTAACCGGCTCCTGGGACGAGGCTAGCTCGTACGCCTCGTGGACCGGGGTAAGTTCCTGAACCGGGTTAGTACTGTATGGATTGATCGGATCACTTGTCATTGATGCGTGTAGTGCCTCGTTTTGATGTGGATGGACAGCAGGCCAGCATCGTGTTGTTTCAGGTTGCTGTGCCCCTCGTGTTTGGTTTCTAATGCTTTGTATACGTTTGTAGCGTTCTTGCTGTACTTAAGGGCGACCAACTTGGCCAGGGAGCGGCAAGTTGAGTCTCCTGTCTAAATAACAGAAGTCTCTTCCTTCTATTCAAAGCGGGGTCTTATCGACGGATTGATAAGGCGGGAACCTGCTACTCCTCAGTCGTCTGAGTCGCTGTAAAGACTTAGCTTATGACCCAACGTCCCAACAAAGACAAGGTCACTCTACCCAAGTACGCCTTCTGCCAGGAGGTGTTCCCAGACTTAGTGCACAAAGGAGGACGCTGCACGTGCTTCGATTCGCCGAAGCCCAAGGAGGAGACAACTACCACAAGTACTACTGAGCTCTAATCGTCTCGTCCGTACCGGCGGTGACATTAGACTCAACTTTTGTAAAACTACGGCTAGCAGCAGCAAAGACAACATAGACACCAACCACCCGAAGTACCTAACAAAGGAACAGCTGATCGTCACAAGACCCAACTCGAGAATCAGAATACTCGAAGCACACGAATCAGCCAACAAGAAAGAGAAAGCTATCCAACTGTTCTGTAGAAGCAGCAACCTAGAGATTAAAGACGCTGGACCAGTGACCATACACAACGGAGTGTGGCATCGCATCCTACCAGGAGCAAACAGGAAAGAATTTGTACTCGGACAACCCGAACCTAGCATACACAACTTCGACATCAGCATCGAAGCCAGCGACGCAACCACCCCGAGTATAGTAGTAGAAGAACCGGTCAAAGAGAAAGAACCGGCCAGAGAGAAACCGAGCAGGGAATCCTCAGACGAAGAGGACCACCAAATAAACGAGCAAATTCGCCGAAGCCCGATTCAACGGGGCACATCCTTCGCACAAGCAGTAGCAACAAAACAAAAACCGCAAGCTACCAAGACCACCCTAACGCAACCCCAAAAGACGACCACAATGGCAACCCAAACCACCACCCAAACCACCACTACCGCAACAACCGCTGCCCAAGCCAATGTCACCAAAGCCTTCCAAAAAGCCCTCCAACGCGCCCCTCCGTCAGGAGGAGGTGGCGGAGGAGGAGGCGGAGGCGGAGGAGGCGGCGGAGGAGGCGGCGGAGGAGGCGGTGGAGGAGGAGGAGGCGGCGGAGGAGTGGGACCAAACCCACTCCAACCCGTGGCCGTAGCACAAGATGTGCGAGCTATGGGCAAACTCCCGGAAACGTTCGACGGCGACAGAACCAAAGCCGACGACTTCATCGAAGAAGTGAAGGGATACCTACGCCTCAACGCGGACGTAAGCGGCTTCAACTCCCCCATGAAAAAGATCGCCTTCACCCTCACCCACATGAAAGGGGAAGACGTCACGGGGTGGACCAGGGACATAGGAGCCATGCTCGACGCACTAGACCCCATCGCCGACAATATCCCCATGCTATGGGACCAGTTTCTAACAGAATTCGCCGCCCAATACCTCGACTCGGCCAAAAAAGACCGGGCCCGCACCGCCCTACAAAACCTAGCTATGAAGCCAGGCGAGATAGACCTATACATATCAAAGTTCGAAGAGCTGGCCCGAAGAGCCGGCTACACCGCGGGGGACAACGCAACAACCCGACTCTTCCTACTCGGCCTCACCCCAAAAACAATGACGGACGTCATGGCCAGCCCACCAGTAAGAGGATACGAGGCCATGAAACAAAGGGCCATCGAGAGTACCATCGCCCAGAGAACCATCCGCGATCTACTTGCGATACGGCACGATCCAAAGGCAGACAACAGAGTAAATCTCCCCTTCCAACAGAATAGGGGACAACGACGCCCCTTCTTCCAAAAACCAGCAAACCCGCAGCCATACCGACAACCATACCACTCGTCGAACGCCCCGAGATGGATGAATAACCAAACCGTGCCAATGGACCTCAGCAGGTCGAGAGCGCCCAACTTCTATCAACAGAGAGGAGGGCAGCAGCAAGCACGAGGACGAAACAACTGGCGCTCAAGGGCGAATGTCGCCAACTTTCCTCCCAGGAACAATGGCAACGCCTGCTTCAACTGCGGAGAAATAGGACATTTCGCCCGGGCCTGCCCAAGCAAGGGAAAGGCAAGGGCGAACCTCATCGACTTCGACTCAAACGAGGAGACCGTCTATGAAGGGAACGCTCCCGAAATGGATAGGGTCGCCTTCCTCAAAGCCGAGATCAACGCGATGACCTTTGACGAGAAACAACAGCTGGCAAAGGAAGTAGGAGAGGAGAGTCCGCAGGATTTTCCCACAGCTTAATCAGGTCGGCACTGATTAAGCAGGGAAGCGATAGCGATAGCGATGTGTATATATCAGCACGAAAATCAATGACAGTCCGATGCTACATCCACTCCATCGCGAAAAGAGCCGAGACCATCGCCCTGGTCGACTCCGGGGCAACAGAGAACTTCATGAACCTCACCTATGCCAGATGGTTGAGGTTACCAATCAAACAACTGGCAAGGCCACGAAAGCTATTTAACGTGGACGGAACGGAAAACCGAGACGGCGAGGTCAAGTTCTACACTGACCTACAAGTACAAACTGGGTCGACAAGAACCCCGCTGAGATTCTTCCTCTCTGACCTAGGTGACCATAAGGCAATCCTAGGATACTCGTGGTTCGCAGCGGCCCAACCTAAGATAGATTGGAGAAAAGGCTGGATCGACCACACCCAACTACCGATCATCCTACGAGCCCACAATGCCAAAAAGGCAGTCTTCGTGCCAAGGAACCGGAACACCCCTCGAAAACCTGACCAAGACCGATATTACATTGGACGCGTCACAGTACACCCGGCCCAACCGAACGAAAACCCACGACACGCCATTCCAGCCGAATACGAACGGCACAAAAAGGTGTTCAGCGAAGAACAGTCGCAACGACTGCCCAGGCACACTGTATGGGACCACGCCATCGAACTACTACCCGATGCCCCCGCAACGCTCCCCGCAAGACTTCTTCCCCTCAACCAAGCTGAGCGAGAAGAAATGCACAAGTTTGTGGCCGAGCACCTAAAGAGGGGGACCATACGGGAATCATGGAGCCCCTATGCCGCCAACTTCTTCTTCGTCAAAAAGAAAGACAAGAAACTACGCCCGGTGCAGGATTACCGCCCGATTAACAAATGGACCGTGAAAAATAGAAACGTCTCCCCTCTGATTCCCCAAACTATCGATCGCCTTAGCGGATGCACCCTATTCACCAAGTTCGACGTAAGGTGGGGGTACAACAACATCCGCATCAAAGAAGGGGACGAATGGAAGGCGGCATTCCTCACCAGCGAGGGGCTATTCGAACCAACCGTCATGTTCTTCGGCCTCACTAACTCACCGGCCACTTTTCAGATGATGATGAACACCATCTTCCGAAGGGAAGTCGCGCAGGGATGGCTATCGGTATACATGGACGACATCGCCATCCACACTAAACCAAGGGAAGGCGAAACCGAAAAACAACACCAACAGAGACACACAAACTACACGCACCTCGTCCTCGACAAACTCGAGGAAAACGATCTATACCTGAAGCCGGAAAAATGCGACTTCGCAAAAGATGAGATCGACTACCTGGGAGTAATCGTCGGAAGGAATAAAATACGCATGGACCCCACGAAACTCAAAGGGGTCGCGGACTGGACGGTTCCCCGCACCCCGACCGAAGTACGACAATTCCTGGGCTTCACTGGCTACTACCGATATTTCGTCCCAAACTACTCAAAAATCGCCCGCCCACTACTAGACCTTACAAAGAAAACCACTGATTGGCACTGGGGAGAAAGCCAGCACCGAGCGTTCGAAGAACTTAAAAACAAAATGTGCTGCAGCCCGGTGCTTACACAACCCGACTTTAACAAGCGATTCTACCTCCAAACAGACGCCTCTGCATACGGCGTGGGCGCCGTACTCTCGCAAAGGGGAGAAACCTCACCAACTTTAGCCAAACGCTCAAAACCAGTCACACATCCAGTCGCCTACTACTCCGCAACATTCATTCCAGCAGAACGAAATTATGACATCTATGAGAGGGAGCTGCTAGCCGTGATGAAATCCCTCGCACACTGGCGACCATACCTAGGATGGACCAAAGAACCGTTCACCATCCTAACTGACCATGCCAACCTCCAGTATTGGAAGTCACCACGAAACCTGAACAGGCGAACGGCACGCTGGCACGCAGACCTCCAAGAGTACGACTACGAAATACAACACGTACCAGGGAAGGACAACGTCCCAGCCGATGCGCTGTCACGACCACCAGGCATAGACCAGGGAAAGGACGATAACCAAGGAATCACCGTACTCCCACCGTCAAAATTCATAAATCGGTCAAACTTGGAAACCACACCGTTCCCCGAAGAGAGAAAGAGGATGGCCATGATCCTCGCCCACGACCACGTCACTGCGGGACACCCAGGAAGAGACGAAACGATAAGACGAGCAAGGCAAGGACCGCGATGGCCAGGGATGAACCAATGGATCGCCGACTACGTCAAAGGATGCGCAACTTGCCAACAGAACAAAATCATAACTCACAGGAAGAAGATCCCCCTGTTCCGCATAAACACCGACGAACGGACCCTTCCCTTCCAACAGGTGGCAATGGACCTCATCACCGGACTACCGATGCACAAAGGGAAGGACGCCATCCTCACCATCGTGGACCACGGATGCTCGCGAGCAGCCATCTTCCTTCCATGTTCCACAACGATAACTGGGCTAGGGATAGCCCAACTATACCTGGATAACGTCTATAGATGGTTCGGGCTTCCCACCAAGGTTATTAGCGATAGGGACCCACGCTTCACCTCCCACTTTGGCCGAGAACTCGCAAAGAAGCTGACCACCCAGCAGAACCTGTCAACGGCCTTCCACCCGCAAACGGATGGGATTTCCGAAAGGAAAAACCAATGGGTAGAACAATACCTCCGACTCGTAACGTCGTCGGCCCCCGAAGACTGGACCCACTGGCTGACAATAGCGTCGGCGGTACACAACAACCGGAGAAACGAAACGACCGGTCTATCGCCCAATCAAATCCTTCTGGGGTACGAACCGGAGCTGCTCCCAGCAGAAACACCACCATCAAGGAACGAGACCGCCGAAAATCGGATTTCCATCATGAACGAAAAGCGAGCCCAGGCCATCGATGCCATCAACCAAGTCGCAAAAGGAAAATCGGTGATCCCATCACAATACAAAGTCGGAGAAGAAGTCTGGCTCGAGGCAACCCACCTGAAGGTCCGACATCAGAAGACCAAGTTGGCCCCGAAGCGGTATGGACCCTTCAGGGTCGTCAAAGAAGTATCACCGGTGGCGTACAAGCTGAAACTTCCCGTCTCATGGAACATCCACGACGTGTTCCATGCATCCCTCTTATCGCCCTATCATGAGACGACCGCCCACGGCCCTAACTTCTCCTGGCCATCACCAGACCTTATCAATGGAGAAGAAGAATTCGAGGTGGAACGTATCGAAGGTCACAGGCAATATGGGCGCACCAAACGCCTCCAGTATCTGATCAAATGGAAGGGGTACCCCGATCACGACAACACATGGGAACCTGCTGACCAGGTCCATGCGGACGGCCTAATCAAAGAGTACCAACAGAGACGCCCGACCAAGAAGATAAAAGGGCGACAGGGAACGCTGAAACCGTCATCCTCTCCACCCTGGCCTCTCGACCAACCAACAAACCCCTCCTTGAGTACATCCGCGACGACAAGAAAGACTCGCGGCCACTCCAACAAATCCTACTCCTACACCTACAGTTCCACATCGTTCCCCGTCTACCCAAGCGACCCCTCGTCGAACGTCTCCACTGCACCGTCACCAGGGACAAAAAGCCTGCCTACTCCGAGTTCGCCCCCGGTCAACCCTTCCGACACTTCCTCTACTTGTACCTCAACAAGCTCCCCCAGGACCACATCCTCCTACATCGCTGCTTCTGCTACGACCAGTACTGCATATTCCACGGGTAAGTCATGTCCAACGTCTCCAACAACCCCTCCGTCTGCTCGCCCAGAGGGACACCACCCCCAATGGCACCACCCCTCTCACCGTCCACTGCCGCCGTCGGCCTCCAGCTGGAGCCGAACGACCCCATCTCCCTCATGCACATTGCCCAGGGGCTCCTGGCCACCATCCGTAAGAGGGAGGCTGACCACCGCACCGAGTCCGACACCTGGAGCGAGCAGATGGCCCTGCAGAAGCTCCGCTTCGAAGAAGCGCTGGCTCGCGTACAGCCGAGAGAGGACGCGCCAGAGGGGTACGTACTCAACATCAAGGAGAGGGCCCCTAACTTCGTCATCCCCATCCAAGATGGGTACTACCAGCCCGCATGGTGGGTCAAACAACTCGCCGACGGTAGGGTCGCGGGGCTCCCCAAGAGTCACTCTCCAGGTGAAACCCCCTATGTTGCCGAGGTATACGCCGAGCGCGATATCGACAGCGAGGACGAAGACGTCGTCCTCCCCCTGCAACCCTGGCTGCTCGCCCTACTTAAGGGCAGCTCTAGCGTCTACAGCATGCTCGTCCAGGAGGTTCGGGACAACGGGGACTGGCCCCTCCAAGCCGAGGTCGCACGCTTCAGGGAGCTCGAGATCTCGCTCCTGGACATCAAGCTCCGCATCGACCACCTCCAGGCCGAGCAACGAGGCATGCGGGAGGCCCAAGAGGCGTCAAGGGCGCGCCTCGAGCTGGCCCGACTGGGCAGCAAGACGGGCAATCTCCGGATGGTGGGACGTCCCGAGCAGCGCACCCGAGGGTATCGAGGGAGGAGGACAGCTCAGTTCAGAGGGGGCATGGACTAGATGCGGACATCTAGTCTAAGCGGCGGTGTGATGTAACCGGCTCCTGGGACGAGGCTAGCTCGTACGCCTCGTGGACCGGGGTAAGTTCCTGAACCGGGTTAGTACTGTATGGATTGATCGGATCACTTGTCATTGATGCGTGTAGTGCCTCGTTTTGATGTGGATGGACAGCAGGCCAGCATCGTGTTGTTTCAGGTTGCTGTGCCCCTCGTGTTTGGTTTCTAATGCTTTGTATACGTTTGTAGCGTTCTTGCTGTACTTAAGGGCGACCAACTTGGCCAGGGAGCGGCAAGTTGAGTCTCCTGTCTAAATAACAGAAGTCTCTTCCTTCTATTCAAAGCGGGGTCTTATCGACGGATTGATAAGGCGGGAACCTGCTACTCCTCAGTCGTCTGAGTCGCTGTAAAGACTTAGCTTATGACCCAACGTCCCAACAAAGACAAGGTCACTCTACCCAAGTACGCCTTCTGCCAGGAGGTGTTCCCAGACTTAGTGCACAAAGGAGGACGCTGCACGTGCTTCGATTCGCTGAAGCCCAAGGAGGAGACAACTACCACAAGTACTACTGAGCTCTAATCGTCTCGTCCGTACCGGCGGTGACACATTTCGAGGGTAACCACTCAGGTGCTAATATGGCAAATGTCCTTATCTGTACGGTTGATCGCTATGACCTGCGCAATAAAGTACACATCAATCTCCGTTAAGTCTTTATTGCCTGACGCTGCTACTTCAGGTGGGCTGGTTGACTGCTGACAATGCGTCGAACAACAGAGTCGCTCTGCAAGAGTTCAACACATGACTTCTTGATCCGTCGTTTGATGCCAAGCAGCGTTATATACGGTACATCTATATTAAGACTTCTTTAACCAAAGCACCCTCTAATCGCTTTTACAGATGCATGGAACATTCTGTGGATCTCTCAGCTAAGACTTTTGTACAGGCTGTCGCGCCCACTGAGTCATCTGCACGAAAAATCCTCAAAAAGACGAAGAAAACTCCCCAGGTCACAAGCAACGACGATTCCGGTGCACATCTCACTGATTTCAGTTTCGATGACGATGATGATGACGATGAGGAAAATGAAGGCGATGATGGAGAGGAAGAAGAGGCGCTGGAAGTGGAAGTGGATGCCGCTGACTCTGTTGGAAAAGCTCCTCTGCTCGTAAAGCAGGTATGTTTGACATGGTTACTATCATCCTCACAGACGTTCACACTGTATACTACTCATTCAGATTCGTGCTTCTCCTCAGGCTCGGGCATTTTTTAAGAAGTTGTGCCAGCAGGTTGACGTACCCATTCTGCAGCTTCTCCTCTGGATTCGTACTCGCTGGGCTTCTCTGTACACGTTTCTGGACCGGCTTCTAATTTTGAAGAAGGTTTGACGGTTCTCAGTCAATGCGTTGATTACCATCTCTGATGCGATGCGATTAGGGAGTCAATCACTTCGTCCAGCTTGCAGATGATAGTGATGAGGTGCCAAACTTGAACGGAAAGTCGTACTCAGACTTTCGACTTCGAAAGCAGGACTGGGCCACAATGGAACTGATGCATGAAGTTCTCCGGGTATCTATCGAATACTGTACATATTGTGAGATACCCGGCTTAACCCTTTCATTACAGGAACCTGCAACAGCCAAACAAACATTCTCGAGTGCTCGTGAGCCTACAGTATGGTGCACGATCCCTGTTCTCGAGTTCCTCCTCCAATTGTGGGAAAATATGGCTGAACTTCCGAGATTTTCTGAGGTCGAACATGCGATACAAAAGGGCCTGGAGAACATCAACAAATGGTATCGTAAAGTAAACGATACAGACGCTTACTTTATTTGTGTGACCGGCTCCTGGGACGAGGCTAGCTTGTACGCCTCGTGGACCGGGGTAAGTTCCTGAACCGGGCTAGTACTGTATGGATTGATCGGATCACTTGTCATTGATGTGTGTAGGGCCTCGTTTTGATGTGGATGGACAGCTGGCCAGCATCGTGTTGTCTCAGGTTGCTGTGCCCCTCGTGTTTGCTTTCTAATACTTTGTACGCGTTTGTAGTCTCCTCTGTGTACTTAAGGACGACCAACCTGGCCATATAGCGGCAAGTTGAGTCTCTTGTCTAAATAACAAAAGCCTCTTCTCCTCCTATTCAAAGCGGGGTCTTATCGACGTACTGATAAGGCGGGAACCCGTTGCTCCAGAGAAACCCTAAGTCGCTGCAAGGACTTAGCTTATGACTCAGCGCCCCACCAAGGACAGAGTCACTCTACCCAAGTACGCCTTCTGCCAGGAGGTATTCCCCGACTTAGTGCACAAAGGGGGACGCTGCACGTGCTTCGACACGCCTAAACCTAAGGAGGAAGCACCTACCACGGACACAACTGAGCTCTAATTGTCTCGTCCATACCGGCGGTGACAATTTGTCTTGGTATGTTATTCTTTTCTTCCGGACGTAATTGATCCTTATTGCTGTCATTGCAAGCTCTAGACCCAACCATCAAGACTGTGTACGCTGAAGAGAAATGGCAGCGGAAGTTTTATAGGGCTGGCATCCAGCGTCTCGAAAAAGTTGTAAGCTGACTTTGCCACATTTTGGTATCATACAGCGTGCTCATTTTATGATTTTACTGATAGTTTGATGCTTATTATGTCGCCCCTGCTGTTGCATCAGTTGCAAAATCGGGCACACCGGGCACACAGCACACTTCTAGTAAGCTGACATTCCTGCTTCTCAAGCCTCCAGGTTAACAAAATTCAGGCTCTGCAAAATCTCAAGGTCAGTATGGATATGCGTGGATGTGTGATGCAGTTCGTTCCCGCCAGGAAGTGGAGCAGGGGAGATTTGATCCTCGGGATGAGTTGAGAAGATATCTCGAGAGTCCTCTTGCAGAAGGTGTTGTGAACGTAGTTAGCCATTGGGGGGTATGTCAATTTTGATGGCTCGAAGTCAAACACCTGCTGATTCATGCCCGACAGCATCAAGCTGTAGAATACCCAACCCTTTCTTGGATGGCTAGGGACTACTTGGCTATTCACGGGTCGGCAACGCCTTCTGAGCGAGCATTCTCGGGAGGTGGGATCACAGGAACCCCAAGTCGTAACCGTCTTTCGGTTGCCTCCTTCGAAGCGTTGCAGCTTTTAAAAAGCTCCTATCGCAATGGACACATTTCAGCTGTGGACGATGCAACTGGGCATCTTGACTCTATCTTTGATTGTTTGGAGGCGGATTCCGTCGGTGATCACCTCAGTTTGGAGCTCTAAGTAAGTAGTAGTCTATGTAGCTTTCAATGTCACTCGTAAACAGATGTTTTGGTAATGTCTGGGGCTATAGTAGTAGCTGTGACGACAGTACTATCATCGCAGCGTGCCAACTTGGCACAGGCCTGGACAACTTTGGCGGTCTGCAGGGCGGCATTGGTGGATCGGGGCCACACAACGGTCCAGGGCACTCCGGTGGACACTCTGGTGCTGGGAGTAGCAAAGGCTCGTTAGGAAGTAGAACGAAGAACTTGAAGGACGAGGATTACTTTGATCCAGTGGTGTTGAACGACGTCGCTGGGTGGTTGCGCACGCTGCGCTTGCACAAATATACACACCCAATTTTGAGCATATGACGTGGAAGGACACGGTTGTCATGGATGAGGTGCACTCGGGGCGCAGTGTCGATGCACTTGGGGTGCATGCCCGCATCGTTTGGCTCCGATCAACACTCCTGCCAGTGTACTTGAGCGAGGATCTCCGAGACTCGGGCAAAGAGTTGATGGATGATATCATGATATGATCTGCAGAATCGTCAGTATACATGTTGCAGTGCTGGCAGAGTGAGAAGGTACACACACAACGCGCGGTAGGCTGAGCTGCGATGAGCAAGAGTTCATCCTAAAAAAAAAAAGGAAATACTTGAGTAACTTCGGTCTGAACCCTTGCTGAACCTGAACTGGACCATCCCGAACCTGAACCGATGGTCCGGTTCAAGGTTCAAGAGATTCCCTGAACCGAACCTAAAGTTCAGTTCAAGGTTCAGCAAAATACCTGAAGAACCGGACTGAACCGGACTTCGGCAACCCTATCGCTGAGGGACAATGCCCCAAAGTCATGGCCTACACCCGCAAACCCACACAACTCCCAACCAACGCCCCACACTTCACAGTGGTGCCACGGCTTGACATCTGCTCACACCCCACCCTACAAGTACTAGACGTCATCTTTGATGATGAAAAAACCTGGCGAGTCATAAACTTTTACCATGATACTCGGGACAACACCTCGTTGCAAGCCCTCCTAGCCCTCGACATCGACGCCCTCACACCTACACTAATCGTAGGTGACTTTAACACCCACTCTCGGACTTGGTCCCTACTGGACACCCCCCGATCCCACTGGGCTACCCGTGTCGAAGAGTGGGCAGCATTAAACCTGCTCACGCTGGCAAACGACCCCAGAATAATCACCCGGAAGGGAGCCGAGCATGAGCGGGATTCGGTCATCGACCTGGCATGGTACAACGAAGCGGCCATCCAGTTTGCTACCTTCTCAGACCTCAAGGTCGACTGGGAAGGAAGCTTAGGGTCGGACCACGCCATGCTAACCATCACTGGCCGCACTGAAGAAGAGGAGGCCGCTTTCAACCATGAAGACGGCCTAGGTTTCCTAATCGACCCTGAGAAAGGCGAGGAGTGGACCCGCGCCTTTAAGACGAGGTCCTCCCACTTCCCTTTCCAACCCTCTCCATCCCCAGACGAAGTAGAAATTGCAGCAGCGTCGCTTACGGAGGACATCCAGCAAACCAACGAAGAGGTCCTCCGCAGACACCGACCAGCCCACCCTAAGGCCTCCCCCTGGTGGAATGCCGCATGTGCAATAGCCACGCATACCCTCCGAGGTGCACATGATGTGGAAGCCCGAAGCCTGGCCCATGCCAGACTCAAAGGCACAGTGCGTGCCGCCAAGAGAAAATGGGCTGACGACTACATCGAACAGGCCAAACTCTGGGACGTTGCCGCTTGGAGACACGGGCGTACTCTCCAAAGTCCCGTCGCTACAGGGCCAGGAAGGTCTAGTCCACTCACACGAAGAAGTGGCCGACATTCTCTCCCAGCGTTTCTTCCCGCGCTCCCCGAGAGAAGTTAACCCCTATTTCCCAGACGACCCCCCCCCCCCACACCCACCTTGAACGCTAGCGAAAGTGGACAAGGCCCTCATTGAACCGCTGCTCAGGAAAGCAACCAACCGATCTGCACCGGGTCAATCCGGGCACACTTGGACGCTTCTCAAGTGGGCCTGGGAGGCGGACTCAGACCGCATCTTAAACCTTCTCGAAGCGTGCCTGAGAGCCGGACACCACCCACGCCTCTGGAAAGAGGCAATAGTAAGTGTCATCCCCAAACCGAAGTGAGCAGACTACACGCTAGCCAAGAATTTCCGACCTATTTCACTGCTGGAGTGTCTCAGTAAACTGCTGGAAAAGGTAGTTGCGAAGCTCATATACAGGGACATGACGAAGTACGCCCTTATCCCCACAACACAATTTGGAGGGAGGAATGCTTCGTCGACACTGGATGCAGGCCTCACCCTCCTCCATGACATCCAATCCGCCCACCAGGCCGGGCTTAAGACCGGGATCCTCCTATTCCACATCCAAGGCTATTTTGACAACATCAACCATGAACGCCTAGTAAAGATCTTCACAGATCTAGGTTTCGCACCCGAATTGGTCAAGTGGTGCAGGTCATTCCTAAAAGATCGCACCGTCAGACTCAAGTTTAATGGTAAGACATCCGACCCCTTTGATTTCACAGTGGGGACACCACAAGGCTCCCCAGTATCCCCCGTCCTCTCAACCATCTACACATCTGCCCTCCTACACAAGACGAAGAACTGGAACAAATCCTCACTCAGCATGTACATAGATGATGGCGTCATCTTCGCATGCGGATGGAGCTGGGAACAGATTGAGTCTTCGATACGTGATGGCTATAGCGACTGCGTTGAATGGCTGACGAGATCAGGTCTCAACGTTGAACCGGATAAGTCAGAACTCCTGTTCTTCAAGAAAAGAAGAGAACAAGAAGAACCCCCCCACTATATCCACCTCCCCGACCCTACACACAACAACTACTACCGAGTACAAGCGGCAAACACCCTCCACTACCTCGGATTCTTCTTTGACTCACGCCTAAACTGGTCCTACCATGTAGAGGTGGTATGCAACAGAGCCCGCGCGTCCCTCAAAGCCCTACAGCTCTTGGGCAACTCGGTCAGGGGCCTCGACCAAGCAAGCTGGAGACTGGCTTACAACGCCATCTGCCTACCCGTCCTCACATACGGCTGCCAACTTTGGTACAGAGGCAAGCAAGTAATACTAGTCAAAAAGCTCCAATTGGTACAGAACGACGCGGTAAGGATAATATCGGGGACTTTCCGCACCACCCCCCGAGAACCACTTCACCAGCTACTCACGATCCTACCAATGGACTTGCGCCTCACCATGCTGGTTCAGAACACGGCCCTCCGGCTTTACAAAGTCCCAAAGGAAAGTCAACTCCTTATGCGCCTCGGCGGAGCATGGCACACCCAGACTCCAAATGACCCCCCACTCCCCACCCCCAACAAGAGCAGAGCGTCCACAACCCTACGTACCCTTGCTAAAAGAGTCCCCCCAGATGGGCCACGCATAGACCCTTTCCCAGACATACCACCAGGCGCCCCTTTCTGGACTGGACGGGTCACCCTAATCTCAAAACATGTGGACTGGGACTATAGCCAAGTCACTACCACCCTAACGGAAGCCTGCTGTGAAGGACGTGCAGTCAACGTCTATTGCAACGCCGTGGTCTCCAACAGAGACCGAAATGATGGAAAGCAAATAGGCACGGCCTCGGCAGTGCTCTACCATGAAGGGAGGAAGCATGGACACACTAAAAGGATCTTCGGAGAGTTGGTGACAGAGGCCGATGCCCTGACTCGCTCACTCACACCAGCACTTGATGCCCTGACTCGTTTCCTAGCCGTCAGACCGGCACACCACCAAACGCTAGTGAACGTCCTCATACCATCCGTCCCAGCTCTGAACAGATCAATAGATGCCTCTCCACATGAAGAGCAGGCGGCTTCTATTAGACACCTAACAAAACTCGGGGAGCTCCTCTCCACATACCCCAACATCAAAGTCAGGCTGCAGTGGCTACCGAGGAAGGTCCCCTTCATAGGTTTCCGGAGGGCCAGGCAACTGGCGTTTGAAGCAATCCGCACAGCAGACACAGCGGACCTGCGCGAACCCCAATCGATCAAAAAGCTGAAAGACACAACAAAGCGCACAGCCATCGCCACATGGGAAGGCCGCTACTATAATAACCCCCGCTCATCAATGGCATACAGAACGGCCCTGCAGGGCCCCCCTGATGGGAAAGCACACCATACTTTCAACATCACACCCAGCCCCCCAGGGGGACACAGAGACCCGGAGCCCTATGAACACCACAGAGACCAAGGAAACAGAGTGAAGTTCTCTAGACTCACCCATTCAACACTGCTTCGCTTCGTCACAGGACACGCTTTCACTGGGGAGCATCAGCAAAAATGTCACCGCCGGTACGGACGAGACAATTAGAGCTCAGTTGTGTCCGTAGTAGTCGTCTCTTCCTTGGGTGTCGGTGCGTCAAAGCACGTGCAGCGTCCTCCCTTGTGCACTAGGTCGGGGAATACCTCCTGGCAGAGGGCGTACTTGGGTAGAGTGACCGTGTCCTTGGCTGGACGCTGAGTCATAAGCTAGGTCTTTACAGCGAGCCTAGTTGACTATAGAGTAGCGGGTTCCTGTCTTATCAGTTCGTCGATAAGACCCCACTTTGAATAAGAGGGGAAGAGACTTCTGTTATTTAGACAAGAGACTCAACTTGCCGCTACCTGGCCAAGCTGATCGTCCTTAAGTACCCTAAGGAGACTACAAACGCGTACAAACTATAACAACCGAACACGAGGGGCACAGCAATCTGAAACAACACGATGCTGGCTATCTGTCCATCCACATCACAACGAGGCACTACACGCATCAATGACAGTGATCTGATCAATCCATACAGCACTAGCCCGGTTCAGGAACTTACCCCGGTCCACGAGGCGTACAAGCTAGCCTCGTCCCAGGAGCCGGTTACAAAAAAGGCCCTTAGAATATATTGCAATATATTGCATAAGTTTCATTATCAGCATGAAAAATAGATTAGTTAAATTATCAGTTAAACTAATAACAAATCCTATTATTTTTCAAGAATAAAATGTAAATATAAAATTTAAAGACATACTAATAAAGCTTTAATAATAACATAATATTAAAGTTGTAACCAATTATTGGGTTAAGAGACATGCCTAAAAAATATTCTAAATATTATAGGACTCCCTACTATTTTGCTCTAAAGTATAGCAATTAATAACTTATAATTAGATCAATATTAGATTGCATCTAAACTATAAGTTGACAATGTAATATGATACTTATTCAATATTATTGAATATTTCATGCAATAATAATAATCTAAATTAAATGTCTGTATAATGCATATGTCTTAATTTAAATGTAGTAAACCACAAGATCAACTTAGCTAAACATTTTTGTAATTAATCAAAAAACATAGAAATGGCTGATTGAATCACTTAGAGCTGGCTTGTGACCCCTTAGCTTTTGATCTCATCTATCTCCACAATTATTTTTAGATTTTTAGCTATTTTATTTCTTGAGATATAAAAACATCAGCTCATAAATGTAAAGTAGCTATTAAATATAATTTATCTCTTTAACATATGTTTGCCATAATAGTGTAGTGGTTAAAGACATGCTGATAATTAAACCAATACTTAGATAGGTTGAGAGTTCAAATCTTTACAAGTGTAAAATTTCTAAGTTGAATATATATTATAATAGTGAAAGTTAGTAGATGATTAAGTAAAATGATAATAGTAATAATAATAATAATAATATAAAATAAATATAATTAGATATAATAATAGATGTTAAATATATTTAAAAATAATATAAAAATAGATAATTAGATAATAAATAATTAATATAATTAATATTTTTGAAGTAAATTAAATTTTACTGGCAATTCTTTAATAACCTTTTAAGGCAATATAATGGTCTGTTTTAGGCATACAATGGTATGTTTTTGGTCATATCATTAGTCCCATATTAGTTTCTGATTATATCATTAGTCTTATATTAGTTTATAATTATATCATTAATCCTATATTAATTTATTGCCCTTTCATCACCTCAAAAAGATATTGCCAAAATAATATTGCACTTATTATAAGTACAGAAACTAATCAAAGTAATTATTATACCAGAATCTGATATAGCAGTTATCATACTTTTCAATAAATGGTGTTCCTTTTTTATGAGGTGCACAACAATGTAACTAATTGATTATACCACTTATCACACATAAGTCACAAAATATTGCCTTAAAATCTAGTGACCTTTTTGCTGATGAGTACACCCAACGTTTCTACCCCCCTCATACTCAAGAACAAATCGCCTGCCCCTGTGGCAAACCCCTGCAAACAATAGAGCATGTGCTCACTGAATGTCCACTATACACAGCCGCACACCGTAGACACCTCACTGTCAACGGCCAGCCCCGAACACTCCCCCAACTCTTCGCCAACTTGAAGCACGTTCAAGAACTACTTTGATTTCTGGAGGAGACAGGTGCCTGTGCGAAACCGCGGGCGAGATGGGAGCCGGGATAGGCGCAAAGACAAATACACCGGAGACCAAAACATGACCACCCCACCCTATGACCACACGCTGCCCATAACCGGTTTTTTGCTGGTTCTTTTCCCAAAAATGTTACATGCCTAAACATAATACGTAGTATACGTGTCCACTTCTGTGCCTAGTTGTACGCGCGCGGGATATAAATTCGGATTTCAAAAAAAAAAAAAAAAAAAAAAAAAAAAGGCCTCAAAATCTGTGAGGTGTCCTGTCTTTTATTGTACTCCTTAGCCGCGTTTCTGATTACGGACATCTGGCAGACAAACTCGCACCTTGCGCGGCACGCCCAGGCCTCCGTAGTTCTTCAGGTTGGCCACTGGCAGCGCTCAACATGCGGACTGGCGACTCCTTCAGGCGGCCCATACGATGCTGCTGTTATTGGTGGAGGTGCGGGCAGGCATTGTATCGTGTACTCGAATTAGAGCGTTTTTGTTGCAGGACCCGGTGGATACGTGGCTGCCATTAAGGCCGCTCAGCTCGGTCTCAAGGTGCGTTCGGCTTTTTGTCTTCCTTTTTACTAATCCTTGGACTCGTTCTCCCCCAGACTGCATGTATAGAGAAGCGTGGGACCCTTGGTGGAACATGCTCAAACGTCGGTTGCATTCCTTCGAAGGCTATGCTCAACAACTCGCACTTCTACCAACAAACACTCCATGATATTCAGAAGCGTGGCATCGACGGTTCGTATTGTCCTTCCTCTACTATGCCTCCTCTAATTTAAAGAATGGACGCTTTCAGTTGAAGGCGTTAAACTGAACCTCCCACAGATGCTCAAGGCTAAAGATGATGCCGTGCAAGTGCTCACGAAGGGTATCGAGATTCTCTTCAAGCAAAACAAAGTCGACTATATCAAAGGATCTGCCTCATTTGTGTCGCCGAACACGATTTCCGTGCAGCTCAACGAGGGCGGCGAGTCCACCGTGGAAGCAAAGAATGTCATCATTGCTACCGGGTCCGAGGTTACACCATTCCCCGGTGGTGCCATCGAAATAGACGAAGAGCAGATTGTTAGCTCGACTGGCGCGCTTTCTCTCCAGAATGTTCCAGGAAAGATGGTTGTTATCGGTGGTGGTATTATTGGACTGGAGATGGGCAGCGTGTGGAGTCGTCTGGGCTCTGAAGTTACTGTCGTCGAGTTCCTCAATAGTATTGGAGGTGTTGGCATCGACGAAGAAATCTCGTGCGTCCTTCTATCTTTCGTGTTCCCGTCCTTTAATGCGTACTGGTACTCAGGAAACAATTCCAGAAATCATTGACTAAGCAAGGTCTCAAGTTTAAGCTGAGCACAAAAGTCCTTTCAGCAGAGAAGAAGGATGGGAAGGTGATCGTCACGACGGAGGCTGCAAAGGATGGCAAGCAGGAGACGGTGCGTGGTTCTCAAACCCCTCATTTGCCAGCGGGGTCATAACGGAAGTCCATAAGCTCGAGGCCGATGTTGTTCTCGTCGCCGTCGGCCGTAGACCATATGTCAAAGGCCTTAACCTCGAAAACATCGGCGTCGAAGTCGATTCGCGCGGGCGCATCGTGATCGATGACCAATTCAACACCAGCGTTCCGAACATCAAATGTATCGGCGATGTCACTTTCGGACCGATGCTCGCCCACAAGGCGGAAGAGGAAGGCATCGCGGTGGCGGAATACATACGCTCGGGACACGGCCACGTGAATTATGAGACGATTCCGAGCGTGGTATATACGCATCCGGAAGTGGCATGGGTCGGCAAGACCGAGCAGGACTTGAAGAAGGACGGAGTGAAGTATAAAGTTGGCCGGTTCCCGTTCATTGCCAATTCCCGGGCCAAGACGAATTTGGGCACTGAAGGCCAAGTTAAGTTTCTGGTCGAGGAGGAGACAGACCGCATCCTTGGCGTGCACATCATTGGTGCGTCGTCAAAGCTGCCCATTTGACAACCGAGTAATCAACAGCTGGTTTTATCTTATCTTATCTTATCTTATCACAGGTCCTAATGCGGGCGAGATGATCGGAGAGGCAGTCCTTGCGCTTGGGTATGGTGCAAGTTCAGAAGATATCGCGCGCACAACACATGCACACGTGCGTTTTTTATTCCACCTCGTATACTGTTGTACCCCTCTACTTAATTTGATCGTAGCCAACGCTGTCCGAGGCATTCCGTGAAGCCGCCTTGCAAGCGTGCGCCGGTAAGGCGATACACTTTTAGAGAAGAGCAGAAGCGGAAGGATGCCACATCAATATTGTTATTGATAGCGTCTGCTTCTGTAGTCGGATATGATGGATCTCTGGTAGCTGTACCCATTCCATTCCCGTGGTACGTTCAGAACTCCTTTACTCATGTCAGCACGAGTAATCGCGCGGGAATACCCATCCGCCCAATTCCAATCCCCACTTTCAAGTTCCCTTTTACTTGTCCACTGATCAAGTTTAAAAGCGTACTCGTGTATGCAACGGTTACGGCTACCACTACTACAGCAAAACACAACCTCGTGACACCCCACCATGCATATATACAGTGCAAGACGGAAGGAAGGAACAAGATAGGTAGCAACGGTAGCAGATCACGGGTAGATTGATTACATTTTCCAGCGAGAGGCGTGCGCAGGCGCTCATATTAACCCACGAGAGTAGATCTGGGTCCCTGCGCAGTGCGCACTACTTATACATAGAACCAAGGCAATATGACTGAGAATGATCGATTTGAGCACTACAACTCCGATCAATGCTGAGGTATGTGAATGAGTTTGATATTAGTGTTACCTCAATATCCGAGTCGTTGGGCGCGTGCCGGGCTAAACTCCGAGTCACAGACTGCTCATAGACAACAGAAGCTGGGCTCCGTCGATCCTAGGCAGTCGGTAGAGTATGACCACCACAATGAGCAGGCTTGGGGAAGCCACTAGAATGGCCACACTGGTGCAGATCATGGCCTGAGGCTGACGGCTCTGGTCTTGTACTGGAGAACTTTGCATCGCCCACTGACACCATGGGTTCAGCTAGACAGTAGATCAACGCAGGAGTGTTAGACGGGTTTAGTGACCAAATGTGGCGCGGCGCCTACGCGACTTGGGGCAATAACCGTGACACAGGAATCCGCTTGACGATGTGCTAACCTCTTGATCTCCCTGTTTATCATGACGGGACGATTTGATAGACCCACTTGTTATGTGCATGGCCTTAAAAGTCCAAACTTACGAACGCCCGGTTTTGCATGTCCGTGTGTTTCGTTGTATGGGTATCATTATAATTCCTTCCCCCGCCGACTGAAAAAAAGCACCAGTACCAGGCCCAAGGTCTTGTAATCGAGTTTTCTATTACCGACCTTCGCTTCTCGACCACTGCGCGGCTGAGCTGGGTTCCGTCCCTCGCAAGGCTCGCATATACTTACGTCGCGCTTCCACTTGTCTTCGAATCCGAGCACCTCGTCAGCATGCTTTGGTACAGACTGGATGCCTCGACTCGGGCCCTCGAGAACCTACTTATAGGGTGTGTACTGTACATAATCGCAATTATGACGGTGAGGATCTTATTTTGGAGCCTTGTGAGGGTCGAGTTACTGTACCAGGGAAAAGTGGAGATTAACTCGCAAAGCGTGATGCGCGTGATGTCCCTCTTAAGTATGGACAGACACTCAGAGGTGTAAGGGGTGCGAGAGCGAGGAGAACACTTTATTTTTCATCTAAAACTTCGTAGTCTTGTACAACGCAATCCTAGGGAGCTATTATTACCTAAGCCTTGGGAGTGCCGGGTTTGGCATCGACTTTCAACAGTCCCAAAGGACCCGTACTGTCCTAGTATTGGGTACAACTTACGCTAGCACTCACTGTTCGTATGAATTTATGAGGACTTTGGAGGGTCACGCGGCAGTCGGTTTGCAGACTCTGACATGCGTGGCGTCCTCGTTGCATATCGATTATCGAGACGAAAATGCTCGACGATGATGCGAGGGTGGAGACAGTCGCATTGGAGGGGACGACCGGCGGAGAGGAGAGGACAGCATCAGTCTGAGGAGATGTCGACCCGGCTTGTATTCCGCTGGTTTGAAGTCAAGACTATTACGCTTGTGCCTGCGGCCGTGCCTGTTGGCGTGCAGGGTATATTTTTCGCGAGTTCAAGTTCTCGAGTTTCTCGCTTATATTTTTTTTTACTTCCAAGGATGTCATGGCGCACGGAAAGAATGATGGTCAGATTGGTTCCTCCGGAAACTAGGTGAGGGAGTGCGAATATATGAGACGTTTTCTGTACGATACGCGTACGCGTAAGTATGTGGGTGACATCCCTACCTACTACTGTTGGTGGTTGCATCGTTGCATCGTAAGTTACACATGTTTGTATCAAGCGGGCCAAGTCGAGGCAATGAATCCAAGTTCGTGCGTGGATCAACGCTGGCACTGTTGAAGAGACCCCAGGTCAAGTCAACCACTCTGGAATCGAAAATGGTGCTTGTCATGCAACATAGAAACCTCGTAATATCTTATCATACCGGTCACGGTAGTGTGTTAAGATAGAGCGCACTACATAGTACAGTGTAACCTCACTTAGGACGGTGCTCTAATAGTAATTTGATAATCTCCTCGTGTTGTTCCCCTGAAGCAAGGTCCAATGGTGTCCTGCCGTCGTTATCCTTCGCCTCTACATTCGCGCCATGCTCAATTAGTACGCGTACTGTCTCGATCATCCCGTTTATCAATGCAAAATGCAGTGGCGTCAAGCCAATCCAGTTCCGTGAATTTGGATCTGCGCCCCGCTCAATCAGCAATCGAACGACTCTGGGGTGATCCCCAGAACCGTCTGACGCAAAGTCCAACGGAGTTCGGCAATAGCCATTCTGGGCATTGACGTCGACGCCGTACTCGAGTAATACCTGAACCATTTCGAGATCCCCATAATAGGCTGCAGAATGCAGTGGAGTGTTCTTGTAATTGCCCGGCAGTTCCACGGATGATCCATTGCGATGAAGTACCTGGGCCAGTTCGAAGTGTCTTCCTGCCAATGCTGCCACAGCTGGTGTCACATAGTAGCCGCCAGTAGCATTCACATGCTGTGGATACTTGATAATCAACTGTTCCACGAGATTCGCGAATCCACACAGTGCGGCGTAGTACAATGATGTGCTTGCACGGGTTTCCAATTTGAAGTTCAGTTGATGAAAGACGGATTCGTAGGGAGGCCCGATATCTATGTCGTACAACCGGCGCCAAGCTGCAAAGTATGGTTTGTCCAGGTCAAAAAGATATTCCATCCCATTGATGCAGGACACCACGTCTTCAAACTGGGCATGACGGACCCAGTATTCGGCAGCATATCTAGCCAGAGGACCGATCTTCTCGACGTCGTCCGGTTCATCACGATCGCCCAACTGTAGGAGAACGCTTACGCAAGCCTGTGCGAGGATCGTGTGCGCAGGCTTAAGAGCGATATGATAACGTGAGACGTCTTGACTTGAAGTAGCGAGGCGCGCCGAAGTCAAATATTCTTTGACCGAAAAATGGGAGAACTGCACCACTCGAGAATCACCTGTGTCGACGATGGCGATTAAACTGGAACATGACGTAAAAAGTGCTTGTTCTTGGTCCTCCCAGCGCCAACCTGGTTTCAACTTCGGGATCCCCCCTACATCATCGAAATCGACCGCGAGGACCTCGGCAAGCTCTTCCACGCGAAGCGGACGAATGGCTACAACGAGGCATTGCAATATACGTCGAGCGTGATCTCGATTTGGCTTCTTGATCTCCCTCAGCACACGCTCGTATGTCTCGTCCAAAGATTCCGGTAGTTCTTCAAGAAAGCGCTGGACACTCGAAGGAAGACAGTGACGTAGAATTTCCAATTGACAGTACACCCAGCGGAACCTGTTCGGCAACTTGAGCAAATATCAATAGCGTAGAGTTATTCACGTACATGCCATCGGCCCTCTCAGAGAGTGTCTCGATCACAGCATCTTTGTCTTCCTTCTTCCATCTCCTTATGATTGGCTCCACATTTGAGTAAACGACAGATCTAACGTAGTCTGCGATATCCTTCTTTTGTCCGGTTTGATCGTGAAGGGACACCCGACGAGAGGTCAGAGGCTCAAGGACGTCTTTGATATCAATCTCCGGGCGGCTTGTGACACATATATGGAGGTTTTGCTGGGGAAGGTCAACAAGTTCCCTGACTAGCTGGAGAACTCTTTCGCGAGGTGATGGAATACCAGAGGTGCCCGAAGACTCATCGAGGGCGTCCATGATAAGGTAGGTGGGATGTTGACCAGGGAGTGTGAGCATATCTTGCAGGCATTTTGTCAAAACACTGTTACTAGGCTGCATCTTTCCGTCGTCGTGATCCGAATAAAGTTTGGATAGAATATCGCAGCGGGCAGTTGAGCGAGCAGAAAGTTGGGTGAGAAGGGAAGGGAGTAGGTCGTGCAACCCTTGCTTGTTGGCATTTCGAAAGTCGAAATAAAAGTATCCCATTGATGCTTGACTGGCCTCGCACAGTGTTTTAATATCTTCAATGATCGTGGAACTGATGAGAGACATCAGTAATCGACGATGGATGGAGCTAAAGATGCACGAACCAAAGAATACTCTTGCCCGAGCCAGCTACAATGTTGAGACGTCATCAGGGGGTATCGGATGGAAAAGTAAGACAGGGCGCACGCTTTCCGTGAATCCAAAGGAGCGATCCTTTTGATTTCCATTCCTGGTAAATGCCGCCTTCGAAGAACCATGTTGCGATCTTCTTGTGATGAGTATCACAGGCAATGTTATGGTTAGTGGACGGATCTGGTGGGGAGAGCCATTTGTGGATGCTCTCCCGCAATTGGTTTTCTGAAATGATACATAAGGCTCTTCAATAAGCGCTGATGAGGTTAATTGATGACGAACGTTTCACTTGATCTACATCGTTGGCCGTTTGTTCCATAACTTGCCTTGCTTCCTTCCCATCTGAGCAATTCAGGTTAAACCTTTCTCAGGACTGAAGATGATTTTCACACCATGAATGACCTCCGCGACCCGGTCGTTGACCTTGGCCACTCTATTATCAACCCCCCTCACCCTTTCGTCTACAGCATTCGTCGCCATCAGATTTTCCGCAATGGCCATCCGCCCTTCGTCTTGTGTCAGCTTTTCCAACCTCTTCAGCGCATCTTCCATATCAGTCTTTCCGATCAGCCTCTTCCCATACTTTTCTGAGCGTCGTTCAGTCACGGGAGATATACTCATACTAAATTACTTACTGATTCGGCCTTGCTTCATCTCCTTGGTAGCAATCCCGAGAATCGTGAGAACTTCGACCATTATCTGAATGATCGTCTCCATCATTTCCGTGGTCCGCGGCACTTGTGTGTAGATCTCCAAGCGTCGGAAAAAACTCTCAATACGCCCAAAGATGTCAATGAGTGTTTCGTGGCTCTTCCGGACATTCTTTGCTGCCTGAGAGATGTGGAACGAGTGTAAGGATGACCCGCGCATGTTATCAAGAAGGATTCTTACTAAAAGGAGCACCCCCACTCCGGCAAATATCACCTTTCCAGGTGAGAATACCTGTCGAGTAAATATAAGACTGCAGATCCCAGACGATGTTTCATGTCCTGAAGCTTACCAGGCTAACGGCCTCTCCGAGGGTGTCAGATAAGGTATGTAAGACGTTCACAGTGGGATCGAGCCACTTGGTCCATCGATCATCGCTACTTGGTGACTGATCAATTCCCTGTACTTGCTGGTGAAGCACGGCGAGAATTGCGCTGGGAGAGTTGCATTTCTGGAGCTCGGCAGCGAGTGGATGGGCGAGAAGGTCCTTCTTTGTGTGCTTTTCGTAAGCTTTCAGGGCATTATTGAAGATGAGTTGGAAATTGGAGGACGAGGTGGCGGTGGCAGTAGTGGGGTGAGAGTTAGACATAAGGGCAGCGGGAGTGAAGAACTTCGTTCGTGCTCAGGCTGAAAGGATGATGGGGGTTCGTTGAGAACACGGGCACAGCCTCGTGTACAGGAAACCCTGAGCGCCTGGGCCCTGGGAAACTGTTGAGGCGTTTTGCGCGCTCATCTGTCGCGTCTGGCCGATAAGAAATAATTGAAACCTGAATCATTACGAGGCTTAGGGACCAATAAGTTACAGTAGAGCTGAGATAAGGATGCCATGATGGACGCGCCAGCAGCGAGTCACTGGCAGCATGTGCTGCTGACAGGGCGACCGTGACGTTAGTCAGAGTACAGCAACCACGGCCCACGAGTCACGACGGTGTTATTATATTTTCAATACAGTAAGCGTCGTACTGTTCGACAAATGGTGGAGACATGGAGATTGCGATTGGTGGCAAGCCTCTCCTGAATCTCATCAAGCTAGAGACTTGGACTAGCTTCAATTATACAGTAAGTTAAGCCCCAAATACTTCCGATTGAGATAAGAGTCATAAGACGGCCCTGGCCATTCCGAAGGGTTATGGTAGGGATTAGTGACTTGGTTATAGTTGCGATGGAGGTTGACAACTTTGGAAACTACTATAGGCCAACTGAAACTGAGGCAAGCTCGGCAACTTTTTCCATAGTCATTTGTTCATCGATAAGTTAGACGGGAGCGGAGAGCTGAGCAGAAATCCCCTTATAAAACAAAGTATTTTTCATGACAAGGCTTATACTGTAAATGTAAATTAAATAATACCGTCGCTCGTCGCACTGCGTGTTCACTTCGTGTTCTCAATAGCCCTGACGTCGTCCACTCAGCCTGCGCTCCAAAAAAGTTCTCGTTTCCACACCCATGTCTCACTCTCATCATTCAACCGCCTCATCGTCCAATTTCCAACTAATCCTCAATAATGCCCTGAAAGCATACAAAAAACGCACAAAGAAGGATCTGCTTGCCCATCCGCTTGCCACCCAACTCCAGTCCTGCAACTCTCCCAACGCCATTCTTGCACTCCTTCAACAGCAAGTGCTGGGGATGGATCAGTCTCGAAGTAGCAATGATCGATGGACCAAGTGGCTTGATCCCACTGTAAACGTTCTTTTTGCGTTGTCTGTGACCCTTGGAGAGGTGGTTGGGCAGGTGTGCCTCAGGACGTGAACCTGACTAAAATCTGCAAGCTCATACGTGTTTGGCAGGTATTCTCACCTGCAAATCTCATATTTGCCGGAGTTGGTGTCCTTCTCTCAGTACGCATCTTTCTTGATATCTCCGCGCGGCCAAAATAACACCTACGTCTCTCAGGCAGCTAAGGATGTTCGGGCAGACCAAGATATACTCGTCAACATCTTCGACCGCGTTGAGAATTTTTTCCGACGTCTCGTGGTTTACACGAATGTGCCGCCAACTGCAGAAATGATGGAAATGATCATTCAGATAATGGTCGAGGTTCTGTCTATTCTCGGGATTGCGATGAAGGAGATTAAGCAAAGCCGGCTGAGTGAGCAGTTCACTTCGACCATGTCACTGTTGACTGAACGACGTTCAGAAAAATATGGCAAGAAGCTCGTCGGGAGAACTGATCTGGAAGATGCACTGAAGAGGCTAGATAAACTGACCCAAGAGGAAGCTCGGATGGCCGCTGCGGAAGTCCTGAGAGCCACGCATATCATCGATGAGAGGGTGACGGGAGTCAGCAAACAGGTACTTGCTGTAGAAGATAGACTAGCCAGCGTAGACGAAAAGGTCACCGAGGTCATTGATGGTGCGCAAATTATTTTTAGTCAAGCCTGATAAGTTTCCAACCTGAACCGCCCAGATGGAAAGGAAGCAAAGGTAGTCATGGAACAAACCGCCAACGATGTAGATCTTTTAAAACGTTCGTCATCTCCTGACTCTTCAGAACCTACTATGGAGCCTCATTCCGTTATGCATCACTCCAGAAAACCAATTGCAGGACAATGTTCACGAATGGCTCTCTCCATCGGATCCATCAACGAACCACAACATAGCGTGCGGTACTCACCACTAAGAGAACTGCAACCTGGTTCTCTCAAGACGACATCTTCCGGGAATGGAAATCAAAAGGTTCACTTCTTTGGATCCACGGAAAGCGTGCGCCCTGTTCCACTTCCCACCCGATACCTTCTGATGGTGACTTATGTTGTAGCTGGCTCCGGCAAGAGTATTCTTTGGTTTGTGGATCATTACCTCTATCAAACATAGGTTACTAATGTCTCTTGTTAGTTCTACGATTATCGAAGATATTGAAGCCATGTGTGATGCCGGACAAGCATCGATGGCATATTTCTACTTCGACTTTCGAAACGCGAACAAACAAGGCTTACGTGACCTGGTCCCTTCCCTTCTTACCCAGCTTTCTGCTCGCTCGAGCCCCCGCTACGACATTCTATCCGATTTTTATATGGTTCACGACAGAGGAAAGAAGCAGCCGAGTGACAGCGCTTTGATAAAATGCCTGAAAGAAATGCTTACGCTCCCAGATCAACAACCCATCTACCTAATCATGGACGCACTCGATGAATCTCCAAACGCCTCCGGGATTCCATCAGCTCGTGAAAGGGTTCTGCAACTAGTGAAGGGGCTTGTTGACCTTCGCCATCCAAATCTTCGCATATGCGTCACAAGCCGTCCAGAAATTGATATCAAAGATGTCCTTGAGCCTCTGACGCTTCTACGGGTGTCCCTTCACGACCGAAGCGAACAAAAGAAGGATATCGCAGACTATGTCAGATCTGTCGTTTACTCAAATTCGGAGTCAATCATAAGGAGATGGAAGAAGGAGGATAAATATCTTGTGTTCGAGACACTTTCTGAGAGAGCCGATGGAATGTAAGTGAATCATTTTACGCGTTTGATACTTGTTCAAACTGTCAAACAGGTTCCGTTGGGTGTTCTGTCAGTTGGAGATCCTAAGGCACTGTCTTCCATCGAGCGTCCGGCGCTTTCTCGAGGAATTACCGGAGTCGTTGGACGAGACATATGAGCGTGTACTGAGGGAGATCAAGAAACCGAACCGAGATCACGCTCGACGTCTATTGCAATGCCTCGTTGTGGCGGTCCGCCCACTCCGCGTGGAGGAGCTTGCAGAAGTTCTTGCGGTTGACTTCGACGACGCAGAGGGCATTCCGAGATTGAACCCGGGTTGGCGCTGGGAGGATCAAGAACAAGCTCTTTTAACGTCATGCTCCAGTTTAATCACCATTGTCGACACTGGTCATTTCCGGATCGTGCAGTTCTCACATTTTTCGGTCAAAGAATATTTGACATCGGCACGCCTTGCTACTTCAACGCAAGATCTCTCACGTTATCATATCTCTCTCGAGCCTGCCCATACGATCCTAGCGCAAGCTTGCCTGGGTATTTTGCTCCAACCGGAGACTCTCATTGAACCGACCGGCGTTGCAAAGCCTTCCCCTCTGGCCGGATATGCTTCTGAATACTGGGTTGTCCACGCCCAGTTTGAGAACGTATCCTTGCGCTTACGACGGGCGATGGAATCTCTCTTTGACCCAGATAAGCCCTATTTTACGGCATGGCTCCGATTACACGACATGGACATCGATCGCAACGCCGAGTCAACCCTTTTTGAATTTACTCCTATTTTGAAATCAGTGTCAACTCCCCTGTACTACGCCGCCCTGTGTGGATTCCAGCATCCCGTAGAACAGCTGATCGTCAAGTATCCGCAGCACGTGGATGCTATCGGCGGTTACTGTATGACACCAGCTGTGGCAGCATTGGCGGGGAGACACTTCCGACTGGCACAGCTACTCCATCGCAGCGGTTCATCCGTGGATCCACAAGGCGATTTCAACAAGACGCCGCTGCATTCCGCAGCTTACTACGGGGATCTCGAGATGGTTCAAATATTACTCGACTGCAAGGCGAATGTTAACGCCCGAGCTGAGCGTGGCTCCACTCCATTAGGGTTTGCGTTGAGTGGTCCTTATCTCGGTGACGCCAGAGTTGTTCGATTGTTGCTTGGGCACGGTGCAGATCAAGTATACCGGCGCTTCGTGGCTTAACCCCGTTGCATCATGCGTCGGAAAAGGGGTGGATTGAAGTAGTGCGCCTACTTATCGAGCATGGTGCGAGTGTAGAGGTGAAGGATAACGATGGTAGGACGCCATTGGAGGTTGCATCAGGGGAACAGCGCGAGGAAATTATTAAATTATTGTTAGAGCACCGTTCCAAGTGAGAGTGCGTTATACCATGTACTGGTCTATACGATATAGTACACCGATGAGTAGGATGAACGTCGTGGAGATTTTGTCTTGCAGACAAGCACGCCTTCGATTTCAGAGCGGTTGATATCAAACAAAATGCGTTACTAAATATTTGCTCACACCCTCACCTGGCCCCTTAGCGTAAAAGAAGCCAACCGTACACCTTTTCGTGAGCCGCGACATCCCTAAAATAAGGGAAAGATGTTAGAGGAAAGAATCACGAAAGATATATCCTGGCCGCAAGTTTACTTAAACGACCTCAGCCTACTTCATTCGAGAGCACAAGACTAATTGTTCCTCATACGCACCGTGGTGGAGCCAGATGGACACTCTCCCGAGACTGTCATTGTTCTTCTCCCTCGCCAGTCGTCCGCTCCAATAAGAGCGTCCCCACCTCCGCATCATAATCCAGTAGGCTCGCCTTGTACACAGCGACAACGTCATGGGGTCATTGGGATGGGGCCGATGGGCTCGCGCCTGGAATTATCACGCACAGAAATCCATCAGCATGGCACATGGGAACCGTCCAGCTTACTCACAACAGCCTACGCAAAGTGGTAAAACAAGAAAAGAGGACATGCATCCGGGGATACCGGTTGTCACTTGAACGTTCACCAAGCAGAAGGTGTAGAATACAGTAGTAGTGAGTAGGATTCTTTTTCGAGAGCGGCAACTAGGCATGGACGGCTCCCAGAGCTACTTTAACCGTCGAGCGTATCTGAGCGGGTCTAACTCGTGGGTGTGGGCCATTCGAATGCGGATGCGGAAACGGCGGTCTTCCGTGATGATATAAAAAATACTGCATCCCGTATATTCAAAAATTGATGACACCGCCAAGACACCGTGGTTGCTGCCAGTATAACCACTGTCATAGTGTTCATCTCTGTCTCAGTTCGATTGCCCTTGAGGCTGCCATTATGGTTAGTCTCACGTTTTCAGAGGCGGTATTTGTTCGGATGATAGGGGTCCGGATCAGCGGACCGTGACGACAGTCGAAATGTGAAGTCGGACTGTCGGAGTCGAAAAAAATTCTTATCGCGTGCCTATCGTGTGGCGTCTGTCGAGGAGAAGATTTTGAACATGGCTGGTTGAGTGAGTACTTCATTGTTCATTCAGTACGAGTACGTTGCCGTTGGCTAAACAATTTTCAGAAAAGTATTGGAAGAGGTTGATTGGGAGGACTGATCTGGAGGACGCCCTGAAGAGACTAGACAAACTGACACAGGACCATTGGCGAGGGGGTTGAGGGTCGTCGGTGTGGCCGGCGTCGATGATAGATTAGCCAACGTCAACAGCAAAGTAGCGGAGGTCATTGATGGTGCGTAGATCGTTTCCAGTAAAATCCGAGAAAGGTTCAACCTTACCCACTCAGACGGAAAGGAAGCAAAGGAAACCATGGAACAAACGGCTAACAATGTGGATCAAGTGAAACATTCGTCGTCTATTAACCTCATCAGCGTTGTCTAAGGAACCTTACACATTGTTTCAGAAAACCAATGACGGGAGAACATTCACAAATGGCTCTCCCCACCAGATTCATCAACTAACCATAACATTGTCTGGTACCCATCACACGAAAATGGCCACCTGATTCATCGAAATCAGCATTTTCGTGAAACACGCGCACTCTTTCCATGAATCCATAGAAGTGAACCTTTTATGGATCCATGGAAAGTGTGCCCCTGTTCCACTTCCACCCGATGCCCTTTGATGACATCTTGATATGGCTGCGGGAAGAGTATTCATTGGTTCGTCGATCTTCAGCTCCAACCGTCCTGGTTTACTGATATTTTTACTTCGACTTTCGGAACGCCAACAAGCAAGGCTTGCGCGACTAAGTCCCTTCCCTTCTCACCCAACTTTCTGCTCGCTCAAGCCGCCGCTGTGACGTTTTATCGGAACTTTGATCTGTCCACGACAGCGTAAAAAAGCAGCCCAGTGACAGTGTTTTGACAAAATGCCTTTATAGATATCCTCGTACTCCCCGATCAACATCCGGTCTACCTTATCATGGACGCGCTCGATGAGTCTCTAAACACCTCCATCAGCTCGCGAGAGGATACATCAGCTTCTGAAGGAGCTCGTGGACCTTGGCCTACCAAACCTTCATATATGTCACGAGCCACCCCGAAATCGACAAACGAAATGCCATTGAGTCCCTGACCCCACTCCGGGTGTCCCTTCACGACCAAACCGGTTAGAAGGAAAATATTGCGGATTATGTTAGATCGGTCGTATATTCGAATTCGGATACAAACATGAAGATATGGAAGATGGAGGATAAAGAACTTGTGGTTAAGACGCTCGCTGAACGAGCTGATGGAATGTACTTTACGCTTGCGATAACTTACTTGTTTTCATACTGTCAAACAGGTTTCGATGGCCCGAGGTGTTCTGTCAGTTTTTATTTCAATGATTATCTAGAAATAAAACAATTTTTAGATAAGGGACTGTTTTCCACCGAGCGTCCGGCGATTTCTCGAGGAACTACCAGAATCTCTGGGTAAGACATACGAACGTGTGCTGAGGGAGATCAAGAACCCGAACCGAGATCATGCTCGACGTCTATTGCAGTGCCCCGTTGAGTCGTTGTGGCCATCCGGCCACTGCAGGTGGAGGAGCTTGCAGAGGTCCTCGAGTGGTCCTCGCTGTAGACTTCGGGATCTCCTCCGCGTCGGCCCAAAGTTAAACCCAAGTTGGCGATGGGATGATCAAGAACGAGCACTTTTCACGTCGTCGACACAGGTTATTCCCGAGTGGTGCCGCAGTTCTCAACTTTCGGTCAAAGAATATTTGACCTCGGCCGGCACGCCTCGCTACTTCAAGTCGAGATATCTCACGATTTCATGTCGCTCCTTGGTCATGCACATACGATCCTCGCACAGGCTTGCGTGAGCGTTCTCCTACAGTTGGACTGAGATGGGAGAGAAACTTGACCTTGCTCTTTCTGGCGCCGCCGCCGCCACTCTCGCAAGAAGTTCGCTCGCCCACACCTTTTACTCGTCGAGACCTCTCCATAGTTCCGACCGAGCCTTCAGTTCCTCATAACACCAATCTTTATGCAAGAGAATATGAGCATAAGCTCCGAGAACCCTTGCTTCAGAGGGGGGACATGAGTATATCATAGAATTACTGTTAGAGCAACTTGCCAAGTAAGAGTACATTGTACCATCTAGTACTACTGGTTTATCGTTAAGCCACTACTGACTATAATGATCTACTATCTCTTGTCTTACACCCTGCGATGCTATACGCCATGATACACGGACAACAGCCTCTACGGTATATCATACTACCACGCAAGTTAGATCAACCTTATACAGTATCTGGCAAGAATGTGACATGCCGTGCTGATACAACTTGGATTCGTCGCCTCGGCTTGGCGTAACATACAAACACGTACACGATGCAACCAACAGCAGTAATTCGAGCGTCCGAGTCTGCCGCTCCTTCCAGCCCACAGACTTACGCATATCGTACAAAAAATATTCGCACACACTCCTCTGGCAACTCCACGGAAAACAATCCAACTGCCCTTTCCGTACGCCACGGCCCCCTGAAAAAGGGAAAATATCAGGAGAGGAGAGAAGGTTGAGATGTCAAGATAGATATGCCCTGCACGCCAAGAGCCGCCTCAAACTTACCTCACTCGCCTCTCACTTCACGCTTCCTTCGAGAGTACAAGTTTAACCGTCTTGACTTCAAACCCGCGGAACGCAAGCTGGATCGACAGCGTCTCCCCAGACTGTCGTTGTCCTTCCCCTTCGCCAGTCGTCCGCTCCAATGTAAGCGTCTCTGCACCCGCATCATCCTCGAGCAGGTTCGTCTCGTACGCGGCGACGACGCCAGGCACGTTGATCTGAATGCCGACAGTCGCGTGACCTCCATATGCCTCATAAAGTCGTAGCACGATCGTGCGATGGCCGTCCTTTCCGTCCACATCGAGGTCTCCGCGCTTAATAGTCTCCAGGAACACGCTGGGGTCCCCAAACAATACAAATGGTGGGCGGGACACGGTCGCGGCTATCGCGCCGCCATTGGGTACGAAGCGCGCTGTACCATGACGTTAAGATGAATCATTTGGATCAATCAGGCGGAAGATATAGGTAACGACGCACCGTGTAGCGGAGAATTAAAGAGGTAAGCTGCGATGGGGACGTGTGATTGGAGGAAGTGTCCACGGTGGGGCAATACAGCCCACGAGAATTCATGCTTGCCTGCGTGGAATTTTTTTTTGGTTTTTACCGTTAGATGAGAAGATAGAGGGAGAGGCGCAACAAACCTTGGTCTTGTTTGGCGTCAGGCGCAGTCGCCGCGCGGAGAAGAGAGATCCGCAAGACATTGCCCCGACAGGAGAACCCGTACTTGGACTCGGACAGTATGGCCACGCCGTATCCATATTCACTGAGATCTGCGAACTTCACGAGGACAACAGGGTGAATAACCTGCTTCACTTAAGAGGCCGGTAATGAGAAGGCGTACCTTGTGTCCGCAAACTTCGAACTTGGCTGCATCCCACGTCGTGTTCTTGTGCGTCGGACGTCGGACGTGACCCCATGGTGTCTCGTACGTCGCTACGTCACTGTGAATGTCGAGAGGCAACTCGACTGCGATCCGTCAGTTCGCGTTGTCGTGCGGAATAATATAACCGCTGGTCATTTACACTTCAAGAACTCATGGCGCTCATGCCAATCAACCTCTGCGCTGAATACAAATTGATCGAAGGGGTGAGGGTGTGGCGCTAGCAATCTGTTTAGCTCCAAGTCGCTCCGAGAGCAGGCAGTGGGGCAAACCTTCGACGGCACTCAAAGAGATCTGATGTATTACGTCAGCGGATAGGCGCCTGGAGCATCACTTCGCCTGGCACTCACCGTGACCTTGATGGTGCTCTTACCGTACTTGACTTCTGTCTCTACAGCTGCCAGCAGGGGACCAGACGCGACGACCTTAACGCTCGCAAACTTGAGTTGCTGTGCCTTCTCAAGATGATGGATTTCGACATCTGAATTCCCATAACCCGGTTAATAACAAAGCCTCGCTGCGACGAATATGTACCGTGAACGCACCCCACGCATCCCAGTAGTTCGGTTGGTCCTCAAAGATGATCAGACCCCCTGTCTGGCCCTGCGGGACGAGCTCGCGCCTGGTATTATCACGCGGACAGACGAGCATCAGAACACGAGTCCAGCTCATCCACTACCCTCGCAAAGTGGACACGCACCTGAGCCGCACATCGAATAGACTTGTGATCCGCCCTCCGGCGACGGTAAGCTGTATAGCCTGATTCCCCAAGACAAACGAATCGCTGCTCGCGCTGTGTACCGTGACATCTACGGAATAATCCACGGGTGAAAGTCAACCAGAGTAACATTATAGTAGCTTTAGGGGTCTGCGAACCATTGAGGTCCTTGGCGCTAATCTGGCTGGGCAGGACAAGTCCAACACCTGCGCCGCCTTCCAGGACGACGTAGCCCTCCTTCCCATCACTGGTCTTCTGTAGCAGTATGTTTGCAGAGCTGATTCCTCTCTCACCAAGTGGCACGCGCACGACGTCCCGCCGTGCGAAGGCCGTTGTGTTATGTGCAAATACCGTGAGTGGTCCTGAAGTGGACGCGGGGACGGCAGATGAAAGTGGGAGGGAGTTTGGGTACAGGACGGCCAGGGCCCTATCGACGAGCGATTCTGTGTCTGCGCGAACCTCAGCATAGAGCCTTTCCGCATCATCGTAGACCATGCCACTAGAGGAAGTAGCGCCCGTCGTGATCAGTATAGCAGATAAGGCGAAACAAGTAGAGAAGGACAAACATCGCGGAACCTGGGAGGACTACGATCACAGTGGTCAGAGCTTGCCAGATACGAAAAAAAATCAAGAACCGGCGACGTACCGTCATGGACTATGCGGGCATAGCATATGTGCATCAGTGTCCGAGGCCTAGGAGAAAAGGTGGTGTTACATACATTGGTTCAAGAGGACCTTTTCCCAACTATCGTCGAGGCTCTGCTTCGGATACTTGTACTCATTGCTCTTGAAGATGGATGCAAGTGTGGCAACATGCTACGAACAAGTCAGAGACAAAGGGCATACCAAGTCGAAATTCGGAGCAACACCCACCTCGGCGTCGCGCAGGAGGATCTCGGACTTGCGATTGCCCTTCTTGATCGAGCCTGGCCGCCGCAAACTCAGCGTCTCTCCCATTATGAAGAGAGGGGTAGGTTACCGTGCGAGGTATAGGTCCCGCGGTGGAACTGACATATTCCGTGTTCATCAGCGACATCCGTCTCAGGCATGAATGCCCCGTAAACTTACCTCTAGATACAGCTCGCCATGCCTTGGTTCACCGCCGAGATCAGTCCACAACATTCGCCAAGCAAGCAAAAATGTCACCACCCACCAATTTGGCAGCTTGCGCCCCGCATCCGAGGTCGTCTTGAGGTGATCGTAAAATTCGTCAACCGGGCGACCTATGTGTACAACTGGGAGCTCCCGCGACGTATTGGCGGTACCCCGGAGGCGGCGGAGCTATCCACGCCAATGTCGTCGGTCAATATCGTTTAGAACACTATAGCCAAGAGATATTGTCTTACACTTTCGAGCATCTTCGCGAGTGGACCGCCGCCGCCATCTCCGTTGCCAAAAACGAGAAGCGACGTCGAGCTCGACTCGAGATTCTGCCCATACGGTGATCAACGATGGCCATCAATGTCAAAAATAGAGTGGATAGAAGTTACCTTGTGGTTCGTGAGTGCTTTGTTGATGTCGCCCGCGGTCGCCTGAGCATTATACGTATCTGATGGATGTACAAGCAAATCAACAAAGTTTGGCCCAGGGGACAGATCATAGGGTCGTACCGACGGGCGTCATGTGGCACAAGACCTGAGTACCGTCAATCCCGACCCAGTTAAACGTCGAGTGCGGGAATTTGTTGATGTTGTTCCTGCATAAGCGCATCAGCTCAGCTATAATACGGTTTCGTGTAGATAAAGTCACGTGCAACCCACCAACTGAGTTTCTGAGTGAAGAAGTAATCCATGCCCGCTCCGCGGATGATCTGCGGGAGTGCGCCAGTAAGGCCAAAGCTATCCGGGAGCCATGCGACACGGTTCCTCGAGCCGAAGCGCGACTCAAAGTAGCGCTGGCCAAAGATGAGTTGTCGTGCTAGGCCCTCGCCGGATGGCATGTTCGCGTCGTTTTCAACCCACGACCCGCCAATTGTATAGAACTTGCCCTCTAGCACCTTCTGACGCACGCGCTCGAAGAGCGGGGGGTAAAGTTGTTCGAGCCATTTGAACTGTTGGGCGGACGAGCTCGCAAAGCGATGTTCTGGGTATCGGTCCATGAGGTCGACTTGCGTCGACCATGAACGCGCGACCTTCTGTTGCGTGACGTGATACGGCCAGAGCCTTGGTCTTCATCAGTCAAGTTCATCAGGAGGCAATCCATTTGACATACCAGGCCGTATCGATATGACAATGGCCAATCCCCCAGACCTGCGCTTCCTTTGGTCCGTCCTCGTATATGCCTACGCCGCGCTCCTCCCATTTCTCACCGAACACCTCATCAGCAAGCCGGCGCGCTGCAGGGATGCTCTCGGGATCCTTCTTGTAAAAGGTGTTCATAATCGCGTTTGCAACGGTGAGTGCCTTATTTTGGAGTGTCGAGTTGCCCGGGAGAGTCGAGATGAGCTCGCGAAGCGTGGTGAAGTCCCAAAGAAGGCCCCAAGCCGTCATATTGGGTACAACAAGGTCGGCTGAAGCAAGTTTGAAGTACCTGTTGGGCTACAGACCGGTGAGCGCTTCTGCATGCCGTAAAAGCGGGGAAGATAAGAACATCAGGTGGTTGAATGCTGTCACCATTCCACGGGACCCCGAACATTCCGTTGCAAGTGGCTTCGGCAACGAAGGAGTGTGTTCCATGTTTGCGCGCATCGGAAGAGATGATGTATTCGACTCGCCTGTCGCCATCAAAACCGCCAGTAATACCTACATAGGCGTGGATAAGCCAGCATCTCGCTAGAAGGACGGGAAGGATAACATACCCTGCAAGGGTGTCCCATCGGTAGTGTATACCATAGCCTCACAACCGGGATCAAATTCAACTATAAAAGTTTGAGTACTGGCAGATAAGGCGATGCAAAGAAAAGACTTACACTGGACCCGTTCGTAGTCATTCCATTCAGGGGGGATGTTCACTGTAATTTTGTACCAGTGATTGGACTGTATGTATGCCTGTCAGAGCTAAGACGAAATAGGAAGTAAAACAAAGACGTGCCCCTGGTATGATAGTAGAGCAAAGAGTGAGCGTCAAGCGTTTCGTGGGAATTAATGCTACTCACAAGATGGCCCGATAGACTCGCCCTTCTTGGCAGGTTGAAAGTCTTGCTTGAGAGCTTCTTGAAAGGTTGGCTTAGTGATTCCTGGGGCGCTCCATCTCTGGAGTTGAACATGTTTAGAATCGTCCAATCGGTGGGTGAAGAGGACGGAGGAGAGGTTGACATCTGAAAAGTGGCCACCAGAGAATTTTCCTGTGCGGTCACTGGTGAGGTTTTTGATCCACTTTGCTCCAGGGGAGAAGTTGCGCTCTGGATAGTCCGAGTGTGAGTGAGTATGACCGCCTCCCATGGTAGTCGTATAGATGAGAGTGCGGGGGCACGTGCGAGCCGATTAGAGCTACATTTCATTTCCCAAAAGGCGACGGTCATGAAGCGACCCTCCTCATCCTCGTCTGTCCCTTCAAAGAAGCTGAAAACCGCCCCGTGCGTCTCAGATTCCGAAGAAATTGCCCCAGAGGGGGACCCTGCAGGCGCGCAATGGGTAAAGGTCGAAAGGCGAAAATCAAAAAAGCAAAGAAAAATAGACGCGAAGCTCGACGTGTGTGTCTCCATATCATCGCTCGCCGTCACACACAATCTCATTCTTCATCGCAGGCTAATCCTCCTCGATTTCTCTATTCTAATGCTGAGATCACCAAGCGCAGAGACCCTGTTGGCGTCAACGTACTGTCTCCTCCCCTCTATCTCCGTCTGCGCTTACCATTGAAACCAGGATATTCGCGATCTCGTCCTTCACATCATAGCAGATGCCCCGCCGCCGAGCTGGATTAGAGTACAGGTCAGTCCTCTCTGCTTGCCCTCACGTCCTTGACGCTCTCATGTTCCCAGAACCCGCACAGCATCCAAAAACTAGTCGTCGTCCTCGTACCAGGGCTTACATCCACCGTGCTTTCCCTCCCTCCCCTTCCAACATCAGCCACCGAGAATCCAAACCTCCCCATCACCATTCCTCTCCCACCAAGCCCACCTCCGCCCACTCCATCTTCCCCTCCTGACCTTCCTTCCTCCGTCGATCCGCGCTCAGAGGAAGCAGCAGCGCTTTACGGTGGCATCCCTTTCATCGCACGCACCTTTTCCCATGGATGCCCAACCCGTGCCCCAGGTGATGCGAACCGTATGCATTCCGTCCTCAACACGTTCTTTCAGGCACCTGTCAGCGGTGAGGAGAAGAAAAGGCGTTTGCTAGAGCGTGTCGCTGGTCCGTTCCTTTCTCCATGATTCTTTTTACTTTATCTCTTGAATTGACTTCTCCCGCCAAAATGGACAGCTGAACGCTCAGCGAAAAAAGATCCGACTCAGTACCTCCTCACAGTAGAGCAGATGGTCGAGAACGACTACCCCGTCCCTTCCTATCTCGCGGACGTGTTTTCAAAGCCAGATGGATGGATGGAGACCCCTGAAGCCGATCCAGTTGTGGATTTTAAGCCGGGAACTCAATCAGTCTACGCGATTGACTGCGAGATGGTACGTGCTCTGCTGCGTACTGAGTATCGTATACTGACAAAGACAAAATGTCTTCAGTGCCTCACAGAAGACGGCAAGGCACTGACTCGAGTCTGCATCATCGACTTTATAACCAACAAGGTCGTAAAAGATCAACTTGTCAAACCACCAAGTCCGATCACAGACTATCTCACTCGGTGCGTTCTCACAACTCATGACTATACACCGTTCCGCTTAAACACTAAATTTCAGCTTCTCCGGCATAACGGCTCAAGCCCTTGAACCTATAACCACGACGCTCGCCGACGTACAAGCACATCTCCGAACGCTGATAACGCCATCCACGATCCTGCTAGGTCACTCGCTGGAGTCGGACTTACGCGCACTGCAACTCTCGCACTCACGGTGCATCGACACGGCCTTGATCTTCCATCACCCACGCGGGCGACCTCTGAAGCCGGGCCTGGCTTGGCTTGCGCGCAAGTGGCTCGGTCGCACCATCCAGGATCGTGGGCCAGGCGGACATGATCCCGAAGAGGATGCGCGGGCCTGTGCGGATTTACTGAGAGCAAAGATTAAAAATGGTGCGTAACCCTCCCGCAGCGTCAGAAAGCTGATTAAAGATCGACTCTAGGGCCGGGTTACGGCGAGTTCAGGGCCGATTACGAACCGATCCTTGCGCGTATCGCGCGCTCGCAATCACATATTTGTTCGGGTGGTGGCGGCGGCGCACGCGCTGCGATCGTCGACCATGGTAACCCTGGCGCCTGGCATGGTACCTCGGCGTCGGCACCGGCTACAACCGTGGCGTGTACAAACGACGCGGAGGTGCTTGAAGGGGTGCTTGGCGCACTGGACTCGCACGAGTTCGTATTCGCGCGGTTGATGACGCTGGCGGATGCGTTGGGTTGTACGTGGGCTTGTGCTTTCTTCTCTCTCCTCTCTGTTACCTCTCCCGACTTTCGATCCGGAGCTGACTCGATCCTTCCCTCTCTCCAGGGGTCACGCCAAAGACAAGCGCAGATGGTGGCGTCGGTTCAGAAAACCCAGAAACCTCTCGCAACAACGCCATCTCAATAGAGAAAGCAAACGATTCTACTGATACCCCACCATCGCCTCCGACGGCAACGTCACCCTCTCAGAACCAGAACAACGACATCCTATTCTCAGCGGTCACCACCCTCAATGCGCAACTTACAACGCTACATGCTGCGCTCCCTCCCCGAACAGCTTTTCTCCTGATTTCCGGACACAGCGATCCGCGCAGTATGTCTACCCTCGCCGCTCGGCGCGCGCAGTACCAGGCGAGTCAGAATCAGAATCAGGTGAATTGCTCCTCGGCTAGCGTTGGTACTGGTACTGGTCCTGTAGGAACGGATGTGAGCGTACCGCCGCGGTGGACTACCGCTGACGAGCGAGCGCTCGAGGAGGCTGTCGTACGCGCGAGGATGGGATTGTTATTCGCTGGTGTCAAGACGTAGTAGTGTTTTTAATCGTTCGTAGTGAAAAAGTCACATTGTTCCTGGTCTTGTCATCCACGATAGGACTCCCTCTTACGGTAAATTAATACCAGTATGGCTTGATCTCGTGCGCTCAGGAGTCCAACCGGTGCATGGCCACGCGCTCTCGCATAACAGCCAGTACTTGCTGGCCACTCGGTTGAAACTTAGCTTTCACAACACAACACAGCCGCCACCACTGCCCACCAGCAACGTGCTCCGAGGACAAGTCTGTTCGCCTTTACACTTACACCGCTAGTCTTCCTCCCAGTTTGTCGCTGCATACATCCATCCCTACTGCACGCACCAAACTTGTGTGAGGTATTGCTTGGTCACTGTCCAGCTTGATGCTTAGTACTGCATCCTGTGACAAATATTGGTATCTAAAAGCATGAGGGGCAAGACAGAGACAACAAAGAGGCAGCCAGCAAATGGGAATGCCAGTGGGAAGAGACAGAGAAGCAAGAGCAGCAAATGGGTAGAATCAGCTAATATACTGTAACCCATGCTGGTTCCTGCCAATGACTGGAATAGCAGCCTAGTCAGACCAGATCCCACAAACCTAACACTAAACTAACCTGGTGTTACACTAACTGGTTACTGGCTCATACAGCGAGATGAACTATATTTGAGAGGATACAGATACAACTAACGGAGATAACCCGGAGATGCCCGTGACATACCAAATAAGCACTATCATGGCGTCAAACCGCCTCGAAAACAGAAAACGACGTCATGGGTCGCTCATGCCGGCACACCCTCTGGCTTCTTTGCACCAATCTTCCCAACCGTCAGGCTCTTATGGATGAATGGTAGCACGCCACCGCCTGCAATTGTAGCTCGCACAAGCGTATCGAGTTCCTCATCCCCCCGAATCGCGAGTTGCAAGTGTCGAGGTGTTATGCGCTTGACACGAAGATCTTTCGACGCGTTGCCTGTCCCACAAGTAGTATAAGCAACTATAGAGAAACCTGACTGGGAGATGTGCGCGCACCTGCGAGCTCTAAAACTTCGGCTGTGAGATATTCAAGAATAGCTGAGGTATACACCGCAGCTTTCGCGCCAATGCGAACATTGTTCTGCGTGCGCTGCTTCAAGTATCTGTGAATTCGACCAACAGGAAACTATTAGACGTCACATTAGACTTTCCAACGTCAAACATGTGTAAGAGACATGACTAACCTGAAGGCCCGCTTTTGAGCTTCGGGTTTGGAAGACTTTGGCTTCAGCCGTGGCGGCTTCGCTAATTTTTGACTTGCCACCCTTCGCGCCTTTGGGAGGCATGGTTTAGTAATTTGATGCAAGCTACTAACCAGGACACGTATAGCAAAGCCAACACACTGTTAGAGATACTCCACCTAGCACAATAAAAAAACGCACTAGATAGACCAGAGAATAATAGAGCCAACGGACGTGGCCGATCGATGTAATAACCACTCAAAAGAGAGGAAGAAAAAGGGTGATGGTAGTTCGGTAAGAAGGAGTGGACGGATCGGATTCACGCTCCGCTGTCCCGCACATCTCTCGCGATAAACAGGGTCACGTGGAAGAAACGCCAAGTCGTCGCCAACGCTCGTGACAGTCTCGTGACCGTATAAACGTCTGGGTTTTCCCACGCAGGGCAAGGAGGAATACCAACCACACCCACTGACACCCACTTAATGGAACATACAAGTCTGTGCGTGTTATCAAACAGGATGAGTACGAGTTACCATCTGGACCATGGGGCTATATGAGGCCAGTAAACACACAGTGTGTCCTCCCCTCGGACCCCTCCCCAACGAACAAAACCTCCCAAGAACGGAGCCAACTCACGACACATCAGGCACTTAGTACATGTCACCCTTAGTCACTCCTCAATTTAAGTACCCCGCACTTGCTCAACAACTTCCCAGTCAACACGCAACCACATGCCCAGCCATTAAAACTCCGCGATCCGACTGGCGGAATTGAAAAACTCTACAAGCTACATTACTGTAGCACAAGGTGGTGCCGAGCGATAAATAAAGGACTCACTACCAACAGTATAACAACCCACAAAACCAAGCGAGACAAGAAGTTCAGAAAGCTAGCCAAAAACACATGGAAAACTACCCTAATAACTAGTTCCATGAATGACTGTGAGGTTTTAGTGGGCATTACAGTAGGACACGACCTCCCGGCAACCAGGCACATGTCCGAAGTCCCATACTGCTCCAACACAACGCCAGTTCCTTACAATCCAGCCCCAACCCTCCACGTGCTAAGTAGGACTGATATGATTTCACCTTGCTACTTAGCGCTCTGAAGTGCTTGATGTTCATGATTCCTGATAAACGCTTTCAAAAAAAAGACTAACCAAGTCACTATAACTTAGTTTTGCTCACAGATTAACGACCAGGCGAACTTACTCTCGCAGTGCAATTAGTGCGATTACACTCTAATTACAGACACGAAGACAACATACATGGTACATATCACGACAAAAAAGCAGGAACACTGACCAACATCACAACGTGTTTAGATCAACGCCTCATAGAATTCATCTTCATTTTCAGCGGGTGAGGGGTGCACGCTCCTCATCTTCGAGAACAATGCCTCCGCGGCGCCAGGTAGATACAAGACCAAAGACGCCCTTAGAAACCCAAACCAAGGACAGGAGGGCAAATCCAAGAGCGGACCAATGAATGAATGGCGTTCGTTGATGTTCGAAAATCGCGAAGAGCGACCACGTGATCGCGATGGCGGCTGGGAGATCACCTTCTGGCGTAGAGAATGCGTATGCAGCTGCAGTGGCCTCAAAAAAGAATCTTACGGGAAAAGAAAACAAATTAATCATGCCACAATAAGGCGGTGGTGAAAAGGCTTACAGTGCGAGGAAGACGAAGACTTTCGTCCAGACACCAGGGTGGTCTTTCAAGGCATCGGTACCGAAAGCCTCGAATGCAGTGAGTATGACCAGGATGGTCGTCCAGCCGTGGTAAAGCGAGAATGGAAGATGGACGAAGAGTTCATCCAAATAGCTTGATGGAGAATGGAGTTTCTTGACGAGGTAGTAGACGTGCTGAGAGCTTTGCCGTTAGAACTTATACGTGAACAAACCGTCTTCGAGATGCAACCCACCGAAACGGCAGAACTGACGAGAAGGGCAAAAATGAATGCTGCGAGCCTCTGTTAGCCTGGCACACACGTCCGCCACGGGGTTGCACGCACCAACTGCATAGTGGCGGGAAGCCCAGAGTCTCACATAGACGGCATTGAGAATAGCCAGAAGTGCGAAACGCCAGTGGATTCCGTCGATGATAACCTTCTTTCCTTCAGGGGTAAATTGATAGATGATGGTACCCAAAAGAAGGACGTGAATCAATGACCTGGATCGGAGTAAATAGGGGAGCGCTGGACGAGTGCAGATGTACAGACCAGATGAGAAATGCCCATGGGGCAGGCGTGATATAAGTCTCTTTGCCTTGGGTGGTGTAAACACCATCGGGGATCGTGGATATGTTTAAACCAAGGAAGAAGATATAGGCTATTACGTTCAAGATCTGGGAAAGAGTGAGAAGGAATTACAGAAATAAGGGAGATTATAACCTTGAGCAGAATCCCGTCTCTCCAAGAGTCGGCCATGATGGACAGAGCTGACAAGAGCTCAAGAGTTAACAGGTGATGGAGCGGCGCAATGAGGGGCAGTCGTGGCCTTTATATAGGCGCGCGAACAGATGACGTCATAAAATAGAGGCATGCGCCCCTGTCAACGCCATGGTCGGGTCATAGTTCGGAGCATCACGAGTGGAGTGAGTGATTGATAATAAATAATGTACACATGACATCTAGAGCGCGAAAGGCGGGTATTTAGATATAAAAGCTAGCCCTGGCGCGATACGACTATCTACGCTGAAGGCCCTGCTCCGTTCGATCGAGGTGGATCACCTTCTAGGTCGTTTGCTGAGGGAACAGCTGCAGATGTTGCCGCCCCCGCTGCTGTCGCTGCCCCTGGTTGTGATGAGACGTCCCTGACGCCATGTGTTCAGTTCAACAAGCGACGAATATTATCACAAGCACATACCACTTTATCTGAAACCTTGTAACTCTCGGCTTTGTGCTAATATCTCTTACCAGTTTGTCAAAGTGGATCGTTTCTGGTGGTGACAACTTCATTTCCTCGTTGTCATATTCTGTATTTTGATAATATCCCACGCGAACGAATTCTTGGTCACAGTACGATCCTGTTAGGATGAGAGCCGCCACACCCAATACATCCTCTGGCGGGATACTTTGTGGAGATGGCGGGGATCCTTCGAATTCGAACGCATTCACACCCACGGGAACTGGGCCAACTAAGCAGTCATCGAGCTCTTGATCGAGTTCCGCATTGCCCGGCGATGCGACATAAATGAGGCGCCACTCAAGGTCTGAAAGCGACATATCAACTTCTACTGCATTGTGATGTATGCAATGCAACGCACCCTCCCTGAGAGCTGTTATGCACTCGAAAGTAACACGGAAGTGGTAGGGATCCAGAAAGCGTGCAGGATTGTTGAGAAACTCAACATTCTGTAAGTGCGTGCATAAGTAGAGCAATAATAATGATAGGCCATGAACCCATACTCTGATGGTGACGATAGACATTCTTCGCGTGAGCGTTAGAGGATCAGGTATAATACAAGGAGTCTCGAGCCTGAGATGGCTCGACACGAATGTGGGGGTGTGACAGAAAAAACGCGACTCGTCACTTGTGACATCTTGTGTCACAGTCACACTCTGGCTCTAATTGTCGGGGCCAAGCTTGGCAATTTCAAGGACGTCCATCCACGAGCCACGAATCTTGTAAGTTCCCTTTGTGCCAAAAGTCGACTTTTGTTCCTGAATTTTCGGTCTTATTTCCATAGGACTGAACGCCGAGGCATGATTATCCCCGGTTCGGTCCTTGGTACGGCCTGAAATCACCAAGAAACTACCTGAGGACAACAGATCTCGCCTCGCATCCGTTCACCTCTCCCTATGCCTAGCTAGACGGGCCAATTTTTACGTCTTCAACTTGTCTTTTCGACGTTCTCCTCACGCATCTTCACACGTTCACCGTTTATCATGTCCCAGCCACCAGCCCCCCGCTCCTCAGACGACGACAACGACGACACATCTCATGTCTCGACTCCTATCCTCGCCCATCTCCCCGCCTCTCCCCCCCGACCCTCTTCTCTTTTGCCTTCCGGGATCACTGCCTCCGAGTCAACCACACCGGCTGCGGTGCTTCCCAGTAATGCCCACCTCCGTCTTCCCATCCCCACACCATCCGCGAATCTCTCCCAGACTTCCTTTGCCTTTGTTGATGTGACTGAGGATGGGAGTGGCGTTGACTTTGAGGATCTTCCACCAGAGGTCACTTCTGCGGACATCTCAATTGCGCGTGAGTTTTTGTACTCGACTTCCCGTCTCAGGCCCTGCGTCTTTTATGCGCATATATCGCTGTCGCGCGGCGCACCTCAGTGCTTGGGTGCCTTTGTACATGAAATGGAAGTGCGTCGGTGTATACCGTCGTATTCGGCGTACTCGTGTTCCCTTGGAACCTTATGGCACTCAATTGCACTTTCCTGTGGCGAACGAAGCTTACATTTTCGGACACCGCTTTAATTATTGATCTCGTGGGCCTTGGCCACGTGGGTGCGCTGAAACGTAACAGAATATGTACTTTCCTTAATTAGTCTCATTTTCGTCTTCTGTGCTTTCTTTTTTTACTGACATCGGCACATCGCTTCTTCCTTGATACAGCTGATGCTTCGTTCGTGGAGACGTCATGTGGCCCTGCTGCGCATGAACTCAAGAAGCGCTATGACCGCTTCATCAAAATAGACAAGGATAATCGCTCGCCATACGCCATTACGGCATTTGTAAACCAGCATGGAAAACAGATGTATCGCGTCGGGTGCGTACCCTGCTCGTTCACCCTCGCGAGGTAACTGATTGTTTGACTCAGGCACCGAGGACAATCTGCCCCAGCGGCTGACGCCGAACAGCGCACGACGATGCAGCTTGAACAACCTCCCTTGTCTCCCGATTCACGGCAGAGCCAGGCACGTCGTAGGTCACATGCTCAGACCGTGCGCTCAGAGCGCAACGCCTCCCGTAAGAGTAGGATGAGTATGCATGCGCTTCTTCCGGGTACTATGTTTCCCAGTGTGGCCTCTCGCAGTGGCGATGCAACGGCGAGCACGCGCTCGCCGCCGTCGCGTAAGCTCCGCAGAGCACGCTCGAACCCCCAGATCTCCGTTGACCCCTTGCCATTGTCTCCTCTTCCTGGGCGTGGCCACTCTCAAAGTGTCACCGCAGCTGACCTCCCACGTTTACCAATATCCTCAACTCCTAGTGAACCTGTGCCAACCCTAAACGCTCCTGTTATACGCGATGGCTTCGCGGATGTCATGCGTTGGGACGCGGAGAGCGGACCGTCGTCCCCGATCAGTTCGTATTCTCTCTCCCACTCACACGGTTCCGAATTTGCACCCAGTATTGGCCCTTTTAACCCGTTCGGTTCAGGAGTCTCCTTTGACTCACCCGCACCCCCCAAATCCTCCGAGGACTACCTCCATGTACCCCTGCTGCGGGAGATGCAATCCTTTGAATCCGGTATGACAGCTAGAGCAGATGCACCTTTAAGGACTGCGACCATAAGCGACCTAGCCCCGATCAACTCACTGACCGCCGGCGACTCATCGGTTGCTGATGAAGCGCCTTCTTTCCCTCCGGGGCTCGGCTCGTTGGATAACCAGGACGACGCCCCTTTGCCTTTGGTTTCCGATGGAGATGCAGAAGCCGCTCAGTTGTCTTCATGCCGCTCACCCTCGAACTTTTTCTCGCTCTCGCGCCTAAAATACTCCGATCCCACATATCTCCCCACGGAGGAGACTACGATGCACACACGCTACTCAACCGAAGTATTCGATGTATTGCAAACTTACCGCGGCCTGCCTGTGCTCGAGCGACTTCTTGATGATCCTGCCGACACTGGTGTGATCAAAATGACACTCACCGCCGAAGACAGTGCTGCGCCACGTAATGATCCACGCTTTGTCATCTGGGGAACGATCGCACTCGAGCCCCGGCCAGACGACTCCCAGACGTCACGACGGAGTAGTGGCGAGTTTGTACACCTGCGGGTAACCACAGACGGTCCTGAACGCGAGCGCGTGCTCGTGGCCGCAACGATCGAGCGGTGGTTGGCTCAACTCACGAGCGCTCTAGATTATGATGAACTACTTGTCTTTTTTCTCACGTACCGCTCCTATATCACCGCCATCGACCTCTGCCACTTGCTCATCTGCCGCTTTCATTGGGCGCTCGGGCGCAGCGCGGGCGGCGGGGACGAGATGGTGCGTAGGGTCGTCCGCGTTCGGACCTTCGTTGCGATTCGCTACTGGTTATTGACCTTTTTCGCCGTCGATTTTGTGCCAAACCGTGAGCTCCGCCTTCTGTTAGCGAGCTGGTTAAACACCCTCCGGAGGGATCCAATATTGCAGAAGCATACTGACGCGACGGTGAGATTATGCTCTGCTTCTCGGTGTTAACGCGTCCTGATGATGACGCTAATGAAAAAGAGCATCGTGCGTAAGCTGATGTCGGTCGCGCGGGACGCAAAGGAGGCATATTCACAGCGACCGCGAGCGTCGATTTCCAAGCCGAGCAGTGGGACTGGTACTCCGAACGGCGCATCGCGAAAATCATCCTCGGTGAATGATGATGACCTGGACTTGGATTTTATTGCTGAACCCACTTCCCTGATCGGAAATCCGGGTTTTGGGAAAGCCAAGTCCGCAACTGGCGCAGATGGCGCAGCCGTGATCCAACAGCCCTTGCACCGAGCAATTTTGGAGCATCGGCCCTCGCTGTCGGCGAGTGTGTCCCCCACAGCTATGATTTCTGCCCATCACCCCAGTGCATTATCACGCGCTCTTGCGAATACAGTTGGCCGGCTCGGTCGTTGGAAGCGCGCTCTGAACCCTGGCTCACGCCACGCGGGAAATCCCGGCTCCACGGTAGTCTCGGCGTTTGATCTGGAATTTAATTCTGAAGGGGATTTGCACCACGTCCACGGCGGAATGGAGCAGTACCTCAGTGCGATTGGGACACCCCGAGTGCCCATGAGTGTTACACCTCCGCTGCCCCCAGTCGTAACTGCATTCCACAACTCATTGGATCCACTGTCGTCCTCGGAAATTCTTCATCCGACTCCACCACCCACCCCACCGGCCCATGTCGCGGATATCGCTGACGCCAAGGAGTCGGAACCGATTCCACCCGATGTATTGCCTTCACGGAACTCCATCTCTGTCGCTGCGGGCGTGGCGCAGGAAGCCCTGTCAAGTATGGTCTCCCTTGTCAAGACATCTTTGCGCGAGAAGGCACATAGCCGCGTCTCGACGAGTTCTACCAGTTCCTCCTCGAGCTATGGCATGCCCGTCGCTCCCCAGTCGACCTTTCACGTTCGGCGCTCAGGGCAGGACCGATCGTGGCAGTTGGATGTCGTCTCAATTGATGACCTCGACTTCTCTGATACGTCCTCGGACACGTCGGAAGCGCCCATTGCGCAGCCTGGGTTACGAAGGTTACCACGTCGACTGCCGCTGCGGCGAGATTTCGAGTTCGTGAACCGAAATCGGGAGAGCGTATCGTCGATGGGATTTGCTTCGCAAGACGAGTCGGGTGCGAGCGCCTCCAACTCGCGTCGCTCGAGTGTGGTGTCGGGTGTGCTGGAAGCCGGACTGGGAAATACCATTCAACAGTGGCAGGTGAATGCGCTGATTGACTCCATCAGTGAAGACGAAGACGAAGGTGACGTCGAGGATGCGTTACGTCGCCTCGAAGGTCAGATGAACCCGCAAAAGCAGCGTGCCAAAGAGACCAAGGTGGATAACTGGGTCAGGACGATCCGGGACCGTCTTGCCGCCGGCGACTATGGTGACGAAGCTCCACGTTACCTCTTCGATGAGGGAGAGGATGTAGGGAATGAGGCGGAGACAGGCGAGGATGTCGGGGCACCAGGTTCTGCACCCTTGAGCGCCGTGTCGTCGCCATCACGGCCGGGCTCTTCAGCATCGGTCCGGCGAGTATCATCGTTCGGGTTGATAATGGATAGCTCGACGCCGACGCCCGGTCCCGGCAAGCCGTCGCAGCCACCACCAGCTGCCTCCACATCACGCTCAGCAGAGGATAAAAAACCTGCCGTCGAGGATGTTTTGCCTCCGGAGATTCTCCGCGGGCGTCTCACTGCGCCAGCTCCCGTTCCGACAGTCCCTGTGAAAGTACCCTCCACCCCCGCACGAATATGCACGACGGACGGCAGTCACCGCTCTTGGGTACTCGCTGTCCATACTGTGGCCCTCGCCATCCATTTCTCTATGATCGACCGGGAGCTTTTCCTCGCTATCAAGTTTGAGGAACTGGTGTCAGATGACTGGCGGAGCTCCGAGGCTGCGCAAGCTGCGAATGTGCTCGACTGGGGCCAGTTCCTGAAGGACCGAGCTCGCTTGAAAGCACAGGGCGTAGAGGGATATCCCACTAGCGCCCTGGTTGCTGCCCGTGCGCGATTCAACCTCCTGACGAATTTCGTAGTTTCCGAAATTGTGGACACGTTGCCTTCGGAGCGTGCCTCGGTCGCCGCCAAGTTCATCCGAGTCGCTTGGGTGCGTTGAAACTGTCCACGCTTCTGTGGCGACCGTCCAGTCTGATTTACGTATACTCATTTTTGCCACATTAAAGAAATGCTTTCAGCTGAACAGCTTCAACACCCTCGTGGCGATCGTTGCTGGCCTACGAAGCGAATGGGTGTCGCGGGCGATGAAGCGCGGATGGGATCGTGTGAACGTGTACAACCTACGTATTCTGAAGGATCTTACGTCCTTCGCTGACCCGGCAGACGACTTCAAGCACATCCGTAGAGCGGTTACTCAACTGACTGATCCCAAGCTTGCCGCCGGCGCCTCCGAAGAAGCGGCCTCCGTGCGTAGCTCAGCACGTGGGAGGCTGGCCGATGGAAAGGCCGCTACCGGTGTCCCATTCCTCGGTGTGTCCTCCCTTCGAATCTTTCTATGTCTTATTCCTTCAGGGAACTGATTGAGATGCACGGTAGGAGTCTACCTTGCGCCCTTACAACGAGTCTGTCGTCTACCGGACCTGATTGATCCTACGGCACCCACAGAGTTGGTCAGCATCGAACCTGTCTCTGGCAACTTTTCGGCGCCAGCACATTCCGAGGTGTTCGATGCGCTCCCGCCACTTCCGCCATCCATGCACCTTGAGCCGTTGATTAACGTGCATAAACAGCGCCTCGTGGCACGCACTGTTAAGGCGCTCGTCGCTGGGCAGCATCTAGCGAGCCGACTGCAATATCCCATCGACCGGAGGTTGTTCCAGCGCTGCTTGCGACTTCGTGGGCTCGATCCTGCCACACTGCATCGAAAGTTGGTGATGTATCCTGACTGACATTGATCAAGTTTGTGGGGTTGTGAAAGGAGGGGGCATAGAAGAAAGAAGAAAAGTCGAATTGTGCGCTAAAGAGTCTTTTTCGCTGCCTGCAGAATTACATTTTATGTCGCAATTCTTTTTTGTCTTTGTTTTTGTCTTCTCTTTCTCTGTATTTGGGGCTCTTTTAGGATACCGTCTCACGGTTACGATACAATATACACACAATCAATGTTGATTTTGGCGAAGAGCGGGAACTGTTCAGATAATTTGATTTGGGCCACCAAAGGGAGCCGCCCAAGATAATGTCACGTACTATTAGAGGGCATACAGTAGACAGGTACGCCGACACGCTTTCAGTGAAAGGAACATGAAGCTGAGGACGTGATCTGATCTGATATCTATTAATAATACAAGTACGTAATACAGCGATCTGCCTTCCCCTACATGATCAGATCAGGCCCAGCTTCCAACTTGGCTGAGTGCCAAGTGCCAGCCAGCAATTCAATCCAATAATACCTGACTGGAAAGTGAAATCCAAGAATAGCCACACCGTACCAGGTGTAATATCAGGTCAGCAAGGTTTCTGGGGATGTTCAACTGTTAAGCTCTGCATCGTCGCCGCTGCTGATCTCATCCAAGTCCACCATACCGCCGTATCCTTCTAAATCGGGCCCTGAGACCTTGATCTTTTCCACCTTCGGGGCAGAGACGACCGATCGCACACGTCCACCAGGCCTCGGGCCCAACCTAATCCTGTCAAGCTGCCGACACGAAGCAAGCTCCCGCAGCTGCTCGCACGGTGAAAAAGAAAGAAGAAAAAAAAAAAAATTTGCATGAATGAACGAATATCACCGCAGCTGTTTGGATGATAGAGAAAGATGAAACGGACAGAACCTTGGAATATATTTCGTTTCGGGAACCTTCTGGTGGTTCTTCTTCTTCGTCCCCCCCTTCTTCGCGGCGTCGACCGTGGCTGCCGCGGAGTGACTTAACCGTAGGATCAAAGCCCAACTCTTTGATGACCCGTGCCGAGTACGCATTCTTCGTCGTCGTCGTCGTCGTCTTCTTCTTCATTGTCGTCGTCGTCGTCGACCTCTGCCTGTCGGTCGAAGCATCATCCTCTTCGTCGTCATTCTTACTGCTCTCGCTGCCGCTGTCGCTAGTATCACTTTCCTCCTCCTTTCCTACCTCCTTTCCGTTCGCAATCCGCTGCTTCTTCTCTCTCGCCTTTGCCTTCATCGCGAATTTGCGCGCCTCTTGCACAGCTTTCATCCCCTCCTTGTCGCGTGCAAGTAGCCGTTTCAACGCCACATCTGTGTCGCGCGAGTTAGTCTGACGCGCAGCGCGCGCCTGCGCATCCCGCCCGAGCTTCTCCTTCAAGAACATATCGTGTTTCCCAGCAGCACCACCCGCCACGATATGTCCAGCCACGACGTATGTGGGTCCTTCTCCACCTTCCAATTGGGAGGAAGATGGTGAGCCGACGGAGCCGTTAGCCGGTTGAAGCCCCCACTTGCGCTGTGGATCATATGCCGCTTTGCGCTTCTGGGAACCTGAGCCCACGCCCATGCCTGACGTCCTGTAAGGGGGTTTTTTTTTCCCGGCCCAGAGTTCAGAGTTTGAGATAGGTTAGAGGGATGCAGAAATGCAAAAAAACATGAAGACGCACCCCGTCGAGAATTCCGGACGTCCTGCGCGGCATCGTTGGACGGCGTGCTGTACGTGGTATTCACAAACGTCGCTGACGCGTTTGTCAAACCAACTACCACATGGCTTGCCGTCGCGCTTCACAACGCCACACATCCCTAGGTCACGAGCTGTACCGATGATAGCCGCCGAAGCCGCACTTTCGGGTGTGAGCGCGAGTACGTTAGGTGCACCAGGTTTCTGCGTTACATTAGTAGCGGCCAGAAGAAAACCAGTTGGAGAAAGGTGCAGGCAAAAATGACGCTTACCTGGAGCGGCTTAAGGACCCGCGGATTAAGCAGAGCAATCACAGATCCCTCGCGCAATTTAGCCATGGTCTCGAAGGCGCCGCGACTGCCGCCTTTATATATCTTCTCCGGCAGTAAGCCATCACCCCTCGACACGGTATCATACGTGTCGGACTCGAAGAGCAACAACGACAATACCGCATCACCACGAGAAGTGCCCTTCTTGCTGCTGCTGCTGCTGCTGCTGCTGCTGCCACCACCACCACCACCCGCACCAAAGTCGACCAGCGTCATGTTCACATACTTACGCCCCCCAACGCGGGGGGGTGGTTCCGAATCTTTTCTCCCCGCCGATTTTGGGTTTCGGGTAACGGATGAGGTTGGCGTAGGGTCAGGATCATCGACGTCCCGAGCTTCGCCTGGCCGAACTGCCACCGGCGCACGGCTGATACGAACAGGACTTCGCCCGGCGACAACGGCGATGGTCACCCAGTCGCCAACAACTGGCACATCGTACGCCTGTCCCTGCGTTCCTGCGGCACCGCTCGGTTGCGCACGCACTACGGAATATAATTTAGATGGGGAGATGTAGTACCGCCCCGTCATGTAAGCCTGCAAGTCCTCGTAAGGCAGCTGGCGGGACCTACAAATTCCAATCATTAGTAAATATTCTTTTTTAAAGATTATTTTCTTAAGAGAAGAGAGATGGTGATGCTGCTATGATAAAATGTTGCAAACCTACGCTAAACGAATGCAAGAATGCGGCTCAAGGCGCCCGAAAGCGGGGTCGTCCAACGGCGGCTTGTGTTCGTAAGGCCCAGGCTCGAGTTCCTCCATTAGCATAAGACGGTCATCACGTGCTGGTGCTCCACTGTTTTATTTATTTGTATGATGAGCGGGTCTATACTGCTCCTAAAAAAAGGGCGCTCACCTGGCCTTATCGGCGAATGAGGAGGTGCGTATGGGCGCGTCCGGCACGGCCGGTGAGGGCACGCGTTTGGAGAGTGCAGAAAGTTTGGAGAGGACATTCGAAGGACCAGGCTGCGGTGGTAGAACGGCGCCTCTATCATTTGGATTGGATTCGCAGAGGTTCCGGTGCTCATCAGTACCTCTGCCTTGTGGTTTACGGGACGATACGACAGGGGTAAGCTTGCGCTTCTCTAGATGCCATGAGTTATTCATTATAATTCATGATCGGGGAGGAGGACAAGCCCATTACTGTGTTGGGGGCTAGCTGGTGCTAAGACTGTCACGTCAGGCCGCTTCCTTTTGGTCTCCTCGAGGCTAGAGGCATGGGCTGGTGAGGGTAAGGGTGCATTCGGATCCAAAAGCTGAGCCTGAAGTTGGGCGATTTGGCGCTGGATGGACTGCTGCCTTAATAATTCCTTCTTCTCTTTACTAGTTGCAGACTCCATTTGCTAGCATGAGCCAATATTGGTCGATGAAGAGGGCGTGCGTGTCGCTGTGTAGGGATGCGGTGTTCCGTGAGCCAAGTGGCCGATCAAAAGTTACTTAGTAGTAGGACGGACGCGTTATTTACGCGTGTTGACCTCATGTCGTCAACTTCCGGCCGGGAAATGCCGACACTCAGCGAACGAGCCGAAGATAAGTACTCGAAAAGAGTTGAATTGTTGTTGTTACCCTTACTGCACAACAATCCCTAATTGTGGTTTCGGGGACGGCTGACTCATAGGATGGTGATGACTCCCGTATTGGGACTGTGATGGGGACCCGGTGTGGTGTACCCTCCTCGAGCCCCGCGCAGACAGTTGAAAAATAAAAATAAGAAAAAAAAGGAGGGAGCGGGCTGGGAGGAAAAGCCGGAACATACCGCGTTGGCTGCGCCGGCGAGTTGGCACCAATCCTCTCACTACAGCTGCTTTATTCTGGGCCCACATTCATTTGCTTTATAGCCTTCCCTTGCGCCTGCCGCACGCCCCCAATTTTATCCGCTTCCTACTTACACTACGCCACAGCCGACCTCCTTCCCTTCCCTCCCTTCTCATCTTCCCCTCCCCCTCTCTCGCATTTTGTCCCACTCCCCCCTCCCTTCTCATGCCCGTCGATACTGTAGTAGATCTGCGACAGCGCGCGGGGGATCTCGCCCATCGCCTTGGTTACTTGAGTCATTTCATCCCTGCCGCTCGGGAACTTTTAGACATCATCCATCATCTGAGTTCCGAAATTTTACTCCGACATAACAGGAAGGTAGGCTCAGAAGCCTGTCCGCTTGCCCATAGTCGATACTAACCGATAATTCCGCACCGGCGAGATTGTCACCCTTGTCGAGGTTAGATATTTTTCCCGATAGCTGATCCTCGCCTCCGCCTTGCGGCAATGCTTTAACGACGCCTCGTTTGTGTTTCAGATCTCTCGAGCAACTCTGACTCGCGCCGGCTTGAAGTTGTGCCCGTTTACCTCTTGCATCCCGGCTCTGCGGAATTATAAAGCAGTGTACTTCGACATTCTTCGGGCACTACAGGAGCGTCAGGACGTCATAGTTGACTGTGATAATCTCAGAGGTAGTAAAGCCTTTGCCTTGTGGGTCTTACGATCGTCACCCACTCACATGCGGCTACAGACCGCGTCAGCCGGCTGCTGATGCCCCTCTCAACCTGGCTTGTGATCCACAAGGAGGAATCGACTTCTACGACACCATTCTCTAACCCTGCATCTCTGAATAGAGACGTGACGCCTCCCCCAACATCTCCGGAGATGTTTCACCTTCAACATGGAAAATCTTCTCACATTCGGCGCCCTTCTGCAACTGCGCATTCTACCACAGCGGCGCCAGAGGAATTGATGCCACGTACGTTTATCACCTTCCACGTTTTATGTCGTATTGTTCCGCCAAAAATGGTGTTTCTAATGACTCATCCACATCGCAGCGCCCTCGTCACTGCCTCACCGATTCCAGCAGCCTCCCTCCACCAAACCACGAGGCTGGCATTTAATCCAGGCGGACCACACCAATCAAACTTCCGGAGCGATCAGGATGGCCCGCACGCGCATCCCTCGCCCCCCACCTCCATGTGAAGAACCAGAGCTAGAACCGGAACCGGACACGCGGCTAGGGGCGACTCAGGCGGAGCCGCCACCACAACCTATCATTACGCAGAGGAGGTCGCAACGTTTTGGTATTTTCTTAACTGCCACGAACGGGGGTGCCAGCGGGGGACGTGGTAGGAGTCTGACGGTTCCACGATCGAGTCCCTGAATCGCGGTTGCCTGCGTCCCCATGCAGGAGCTTCAATGGGCGCCTGCTTGAACGGCATTGTGTGCATTCGTAGCGCTAGAGAGGAGACCCATTCGTGCGGCGTTTTTTGCAGCCTGATCGCCGCGCGAGTGGGCTTTCGTCACGGTTTGCATTTTGGTTTTTGTATTTATATACACCACACCCGGTTTGGAAGTGGAACAGCATTATTGTATACATCGGATCGGCATCTCACTCAGATTCACCCAGTTCTATTTGTTGACTCGGACAAAGCGTGCGTCCCATCTCACAATTTAAAAAAAAAGCCGATTGTAGTGGCCGGAACATTTTTTTTTGACTCGCCACCGCCGCTAGTTGCTTTCTTGTTCCTGAGAGTGGTCACTATTTCGCTCAGTTCAGCAGTGCCCGTGGCCTCAAATTTTTTTTATTTCGATTCACACAATTCCGACGAGTGCGGTAGTACTACAGTACTAGAGCTGCCTTTTTTTTTCTGTGCCTAAACGGAGATATATATGCTAGGTGACACCACGCATCCCTGACAAACAGAACAGACGCTTGGCACTGGTTGGGTAACTTTGAAGTTGGTTACGGTTGCTGAATTCTTGAATATACAAAGACCATCGGCGTCGCCGTTGACTGGAGAATAATTAATCCATAGTAAGTGCCTACTATCTAGAGCATTGCCTCCAGGACAAGAAGTATTCGAAGTCCGTTTTTTGTACCTGAGCAGCTGAGCTGCGTGAAGCTTCCTGGAGTAAATAAATGACCATCCGAGCCAACTCTCAAACTCTGGTGTCTAAACTTTGCCCAGTGTAGTTCGTTTTTCATCCCCCTGCTGTCTCCGAATTGGTCCAAAAAAAAATTTGGAGTGATTTAATTTGACTTCCTAATGCGGAATATGGTTTGGTACCTCGAGGTCCCAAGGTCAGGTCAGCGCCTCACTCTGTTTGACATTAGGCGCCACTACATCATCATCATCAAAACCTTCGCAACGTGGGCAGGCCTAGAATTCCGAAAGAAACCTGGTACTGGCCGCCAACCCAACGTGACATGTGTGAGGCACATCTGTCATACAGTCGAGTGGGAAAATTTTGTAGAATATCCAATCCTTACAGTGGCGCAAAAAAAGGATGCAGATCTAGTGACCGGTAGGCTATGTATTGTTAAATCACCAGTGATCGACTCAACCACTCATTGCTCTGCTTCCCCCTCAGCTAGAGTCAGTGGAGTCCCCAATTTAAAAAAAGCTCTGCTCTTCCACTGACCACACGAGCATTCCTTCTGGAGTTATGATTGACGATGATGACGACGAACATAAAGATACGACATAGCCCGCGTAGAACTCCGCAACTGGGGCCTCCAAGCGTCCAGAGCATTGATGAAGTTGAAATAATTAATGGATGGTGATAACTTACTAGGCGGTAATCTTCTTCCGGCGTTCGGCTACTTTAAACAACCGGCCCGGGCGCGGGAAACAAACAAACAATTGATACTGTAGCAGAGAGACGCCCATTTCAAGTTGTGTGATCACTCACCATCGTCAGCTGGCTGCGGCCAGCCCTGCATGTCAGCGCCGCAGCGCCTACTACTCGGACCCACAGGCCTGGTAGCCTCGCATTCCATTCCAGGTTCCAAGGTAATCAAAGAAGCTTGGTTTCATCGACATGACTCAGATTCCCGAATAGACTCGGAAAAGAACGGTCAGCGGAAGAAGATGAACAAAACATCAGTGCATGATGAGCCCTTGTACAGCGGCTTTTACTTTTACTACTAGTACCGCAACGTCCTTGATGCCATTATGCCCAAAGTGTTGGTTGCTGACTATATATGGTACTTTTTCGCACAGGTTTTTCCGGTTCCCCCGCGTTTCTCGGCAGGCTTCAGAGGATACGCCAGAACCTTCCCATGCTAATTAATACGACTCGGAAAACAGAACATTTGCCCTGGTGGTTCGGCTCAATTTCCCATATTTGAAAACGCACCCCCCACCTTCTTCCTCCAAGGGAGGGTACAAGGATTATGTGCGGGCCCTTCACATATTGAATCCAGTCTCCTCTTCCTCCTTCCCACACTCCTCCCTTTTTTTTTATCCCATCCCCATCCCCATCCTCATCCTTGCAGTATCTGCGATGAAGAGTTTTGGAAGCAATAAATCCAAGCGCGTGGTTTGAAGCCCGAGACGGCTGAATGGCGGGTTTGTTTAAATTTCTGCGAACGTGGCGCTACCACTGCATAGAGGTCTACGACCTTGGCCTTGCTTCATGTCCTGGCCTATCCTTCCCCCCTGCTCTCTGTGCCATTGAAGAGAAAGATCGAGGCGTCCCCCCCCAGGCCCATGCCGTGCCCATGCGCATCAAAATACGTTCACCTACTCACTCGCACTGGCACAAATATGGGCGCCAATCCAAAAATCGTTAGTTCCGTGCGGTACAGTAACAATCAGTTTGACGTCTTCGGACGACCCCGGATTTCATCGTTCTTCGTATTGACATCTGAAAGTGAAACACCATTTTAGCTGGGCCTCTATGAGTTCGTGTCAGGTATCATATTAATATTAATATTAAAATGACAATAGGGTACTCGGTCCTACTTTCATCCAGACTCCTTGATTTCCGTGTGCAAGGTGGAACAAAACACGTCATCGGTGTTTTATTGACCTCGGACTGTCTTTAACCGTACGGGGATGCCCCTGCCAGTGTTAAGTTCGCCCATGTGGACGTGTGGCCCTTTTCCCACCGTGGTCTTCGTTTTACCGAGGACATACAGGGTGTCCCAGTTGATCGGATATCTATCAGAAGAGGTCCAGCATTCCTTTGAGTTGCAGTGACGCGTATCGGCACATACCGATAACTTCAAGTTATATGCCTCTCTTAATTGCGGCTCTCTCCATCACCTCTTCGAATAACCTCACCTCTACCTGCCAGCCTCCCAGCGGTAATAGAAAACCGGCGCGACCACTACTGCTGGGTATGAACGATACCAGTGGGGTACGTATGGAGAGAGGAACGCAATATATTCTTTTATGAATGACTTCCATTTCCGGGGCTCGGTCCAAGACTCAGAGGTGAGAGACCTCAATTCAATTTGTGCCCCCGTCAGCGCTCGACTCGTAACTGATCTCTCCATTTCTTTAGGGCTGCAGCTGTTGCCGGGTGCAGAAGGACAACCTGCATGGGAGATCTTGTGCCTGCATAACGGCCCGCATTCGGCGGCACCTCCCCTCCGACGGTAGAGGGGACTCGGAAGGGCCCTATAACCGACTCAAGGGCATGAGTACCGACTTGAGAAACTAGAAATTCGCCGTGGTTACGAAGCCCTCTACTGTACGTTATCGTGCGTCTTTCAGCTCCTCGGGGGTAACTAACTTGGAGGTGCGACGGATGCTCTGTAGTTGTATATATACAAATTCGGATTCCCCCCCCAAAAAAGACGAGAAAGAAAGAAAAGAAAGTGATGCCCTTTACCCCTCGTCAAAACACCATGTGGGTCCACCTGCGCTAGATGAATTTCTTTCTACTGCTCTTTGAATGGGCGGCCAATTTACGCTGACAACACTTGCACTCGATCCCGATCGGTTTTTCTTCCTGGCCCTCGCGTTCCGGGACAGTCAAACAGGCATTCGAAAACGACGATCGAACGCGGAGACGGGAGAGGTCAACATGCCCAACTATCCACGATCAGCATAATGCTGTGTTCTATTTATTAGGCTAAGGTACCTCCCATCAGTAACGACCAGTTTACCCTCGTATCCTGTTCCCTCGCGATATGGGGTTTTAAGTTCAAGTTGGGTGGTCAAGGTCCAAATTCGCTGACGCGCAGGCGTTTTCTTAATACGGATACGCCCGGGACAATCAAACGGTGGTGACGTTTAACATTAGGCTAGACTCAACCCGCGTCACTGGCACCGTGACGCCGCGCGCGTGGCTGACTTCTCACATTTTTCCGATAGAGGCGTGGGAGCCGGAATGGTGAGCGGCAGCGTGGGCCTGTAACTTATATGACATGTCTGATTTGGCCGATTTGATAGGTAGGGAGCGTTGGAACGGCATCTTTTTTTTTTTTTCAACCCCGGAGAAATAGTAGCCGCATGCACAAATGCCAGGCAGGAGTCGTGACGATCAATACCAAACGCAACCTCAGGCTCCTCATCGCGATGTCTAGCTAGGAAGGGGGGCATTCATGATCCGCGACTTAAATTTATTTCTGGGGACAAGGTGAGCCATGCGACACATTCAAATGACCATGGTGTTTCATCCCGTCGGAGAACAGAAGGTTAGAATGGAAGTTTTGATTGACAAGCCGGGAGGGACCGGGCCGTGCCCTGACAGATCCGCTGCACTGCGCTTGGTCGAGGTTAGACAAGTTTCCGTCATGCTCGACGTAGTCGAGGAGAGTTCGTAACTAAGTCCCACATGATTCTTGTCCGTCTTCACGTTGGATTGTTGATCCAGGTCGTACACTCGTACTACAGACCTGTCATTATCCCGTTTCTTCGTAAAATGTATGTTTCACTGTCGCAAAAGAGACCAACGGCTGCGATCTCGCTCTTACAGACCATTTTGTTGATGGATATCTCCTTCGAAATACCGGGAAATTGAGCGGAATAGCGGAAGGGATCGCAATCCAAAAACAAACCGATGACTTTTGAAGCAGGTGTGTTATGAATGGCGTCAGAGACCACATCGACTATTATTCGTGCAAACGGGTCGGCGCTTGGCGGGAATTGTATAAAATCTGTATCCTTGTGAATGGGGCTTGTCTGAAATGCCCTAGACTTACGCCCAACTCGCAGAACTTCCTCAAGCAGGTTATCACTGACATTCTAGTAACCATTCCTTTCACTAAGCCAACGTCAGCATTTTTTCAAGCAACGGGACACAAACTATCGACTGACTAGTACCTCCAACACTGGCTTGAAATGCGGCCTGCGGTATGGGGATCGCGAGCACCAGCGGAGGGCACATGCAACTTGGGGAGAAGCAGAAATGATGATTATGACCGTGCTTCCCACGAGAAAAGCAAATGACCAAAGGGACGTAATCGACCGAGATGAATAATGCCGCGGCATAGCTCTTAAAACACGAGCCTCGAAACAAATTCTGCCCCGATTTTGAGCGTATAAGGAAGGTAAAAAATATATTCGAGGTAGGGTGACTATTAGACCCCACGACACGGATGAGGGAAGGGCTTCTGTGAGATTTGTCTAGAGTTGATGTAGCTTCTGCACTCAGATGATTACAGCTTCACCAGTAAAGGGGAAGCAGTTCGACGGAATATGATATCACAAAGAAGAACCCTGGTAACATAGGTGTTCTGTAGATATGGTCAGTACCTTCGCCGACTCGGACACGGCAAGTATGACTTACGTACCGCCATAGGGTTAAACCTTGATCCCACTCGGCTATTGTGACGAGATACACATCCAGCACCCACCTGGGTAGGGGATGAGAATGTGGTGTATATCGAAAATTGAAACAGGATTTACACGCCAACCTTATGCACCTGAATCCGTCAAAAGACCAGAGATGCTGCACCGAAACTGTGCCCAATTGCACGAGTCACAGTTGTCGCTTAAACTCCGAGAGTTTGCCGTAGAAGCCTGAATAAGTTAGTCGACGTACAGGGCATCTCGTGCGGACCTGGCCAGGTATGATTCTGGGACCGGGCGCGTCATGATTGAAGGTGATGTTTACCTAATGAATGAATGACTAAATAGCGCGACCACGCACTGGCAGCGAGCGCATCAACTGGTGTCCATTTTGCATCACCTGGAAAGCGGCAGGCATGCTAGGGTGCGGGGACAGCGTGAATAACTCAACCCGGACGACTAGACCTTCTCTCTGGCAGCCGAAGGTGATCCTCGGGATTCAATGTCTAGTATAAGGAAATATGTACAGTGTACGCGAACCACTGACGCAATGACAGCCTGCGCATTTCGGTGCTTGCGGCGTCGTGGAGCGAGACGATTATGAATCTATGATACCGCGTAGCATCGTGATCCGACCGTGCAATTAATAAAATAAAGGCATTCAGAGGTGGCCGCAGCCGTCATACAGGGAAAACCCGGACAGGTAAGACCAAATGGGAACCGCTTGATAGAAGGGATTTGTGAAAAATTATGAGCCGAAATGCGAGGTTGCCACGGGAAGATGTGAGTTAATTGTTACTTACTGTATCATGGCATTGCTCATAATGATCTTTAGAGATTGAGGGCCGGTGTTGGTACTTGACAATCCGCGCTATACCGTCCTCTGCAGCAAGGCTTTTGCCACCCGCGTTTGAGGGTTTAAAACAGAAATGAGTGGGTGCTTTTTGCTAGATCAAGTTGATGGCTAGTTAAACGCAAAACGGCCAGCAAAGGGAGGTACTGGGGCAGAGACCAAAGTCAATGACACTCGGTTGGTTGTGACAAGTGGTCCCAACAACGATTGTTATGGGTATCACCGCCAGAAGCGCCATGATACGAGTGTGGCGCGGCTACCGCTGGGTTGAGTTCACGAAATGGGGAAATCGCGTTAACGTCATGGGTTAACCCAAGCTAAGTTACCAGGGATTGCAGGTCTTGATGTCTTCACAAAAGTGTGGCAACAGGCGTCAAAGGTTCCCTGGGCATATCATGCTTCCATTCAGATCGACTATGCCCTCAACACACACTTCTGTATGTTGAGGGTGCAGTTGATGCAAAGGGAAGCTTGATATGCCCCCTGTCAGCCAAGACATACGCAGTGTATGACAAGTCTAACTGATGATGGTTGGCCTGATTAGGGTATGATGTTTGGACGTATTTGGGTGAGATCTGGAAGATCGAGTCAGATTTCATCAACTTTTTTGTTTTGTGCACTAGTCTAGACTTTCACAATATGCCAGGTGACGAGAAACTGAGAAAAGATCACGAAGAATCGGACTCGGATGAAGAGGAGGAGGTCGAGACACTCCCAAAGGTAGACATCGACCTCTCAAAGTTGACACCGCTATCACCCGAGGTCATCTCAAAACAAGTGAGTGCGGATCGCTCTCGCTTTTCCCTCCCTTTTCTCAGGAATGTCCTCAGGCTACTATAAATCTCGGTGCGCATCACTCGTTATTGGTGGCGGCGGAGCTATCTACTCATTTACTCGGGTGCAGGCACGATCGGACATGTCGCACACGGAAAATCGACCGTAGTAAAAGCGATATCAGGAGTCATGACCGTCAGATTCAAGAACGAGCTCGTACGGAATATCACGATTAAGTTGGGTTATGCTAATGCCAAGGTGTGTTCTCTGTCCTCTGTTGCGCGCTGGTGGTGGTTCGTTCCTGACATAGTCTAGATCTACAAATGCGAAAGCGACGCTTGTCTACGACCGGGAAACTACCGCTCTTATCGTTCCGACAAGGAGGATAACCCGCCATGCGAACGACCAGGCTGCGGACACCGGATGAAACTCATCCGTCACGTCTCATTCGTAGACTGTCCTGGGCACGACATTCTCATGGCTACCATGCTGAACGGCGCAGCGGTCATGGACGCCGCACTTCTTCTCGTCGCAGCCAACGAAACGTGTCCGCAACCCCAGACGTCTGAGCATTTGGCCGCAGTGGAGATCATGAAACTGGAGCACATCATCATTCTCCAAAATAAGGTCGACTTGATCAAAGAGGCGCAGGCCCTTGAACATCAAAAAAGCATCGCAGCGTTTGTTAAAGGTGTCCATTCGTTTATCATTTTCTCTCTTCGCTTCGCTCAATATCTGACTGAGCGCTGGGCTGACCCCTCCCTTTATCAGGTACCGTGGCAGAGTCATCGCCCATCGTCCCAATCTCCGCACAGCTCAAATACAACATCGACGCGGTAAACGAATACATCGTAAAGCGCATCCCGATCCCCATACGGGACTTCACGTCAGACCCACGACTGATCGTAATCCGTTCCTTCGACGTGAACAAGCCCGGAGCCGAAGTCGACGAGCTCAAGGGCGGCGTAGCGGGCGGGTCCATCCTCACGGGCGTGTTGCGTCTCGGGATGGAAGTCGAGATTCGGCCCGGAATCGTCACGAAGGATAGCGCGGGACGTAATCGCTGCCAGCCTATTTACTCCCGCATCGTCTCGCTTCATGCCGAGACGAACCATCTGCAGTTCGCCGTGCCGGGTGGTCTCATTGGCGTTGGCACCAAGATCGACCCGACGCTGTGTCGCGCGGATCGTCTCGTAGGTCAGGTCCTCGGTGCCGTGGGTAAACTACCCCAAATCTTCACTGGTACGTTCACCACCGCCATCATCCATTCTCAAGTAAAAAGAAGCGAATATTAATTTATTTTTATTTTTTTGTGTAGAGCTGGAGATCAGCCTGTTCCTACTTCGCCGACTGCTAGGCGTCAAAACGGAGGATAAGAAACAGACCAAGGTAGGGAAGCTTGTCAAGGGCGAGCTACTCCTGATCAATATCGGCTCGACGTCCACCGGCGGACGCGTGTTGAGCGTCAAGGCGGACCTGGCCAAGATCCAGCTGACGTCTCCCGCTTGCACGGAAATCGGGGAGAAGGTCGCGCTCTCGCGCCGAATCGAGAAGCATTGGCGGCTAGTCGGTAAGCAACCCTCGTCTTTCCCCCCTCATATATGTTTTTGTTTTTGTTCTTGTCGCTGAGCAGGCTACTCTCTTTGTTACAGGGTGGGGAAGCGTGCAACGTGGGACTGTATTAGACGTCGATTAGCATATGTACTGTATCCTGAATCGACGGAACATCCTCATTCATTTTTATGGTGCCTATCTGTATGGGCTATACCACGCTCTCGCGATCATCAAGCGATATCAAGGTTCAACAATACTGTAACTGTATGAGAAGGGGGATGCACGTCAAGAAAAAGAGACCGAGTGGTGGCTGTAAAAGACGAGTCGGAACAGAGTGGTGGGTGATATAGTAACAGGCAAAACGGAGAGGCGACAGTGACAGACAACAATGCGTGCGTGAGATGATGCGACTTTCAACCCCTACTCTACTACTCCCGCTACTTTTTACGCTTCTGGTCTGTGACGTTCGACTAGTTCAAGCCCCGTCAAGTCAATACCAGCAAACGACTTGTTTTTGATGTGCCTTTCCTCGAGTTCTCTCTTCGCAAGCCACAAATGGAGGAGTTTCAAACCATCCTTCACCTATTTTTATTTATGAAAAAAAGGTTCAGCTAATCGAAATCCACCAAAAAAACGAACTGTTTTTTAAACTGACCACAAGGAAAATACCAAGTCCGAGAGTATTCCGCCACCTATATATAGGGGGTAAAAAAGCATGGCAGGTAAGTAAATGATGAGCTGAGATACACCACATAAAAAGAACGCGTACCAAACCGGGTCGCTCGTCGCCCATTCCTGGCTCGTCCCAAGTAACCCCCTAAGCACGAAAGCACCCAGACCACTACCACTCAACCATCCATGACCATCCCCACGATAACCTACCTGCACCACCGTGTCGACACGAGCGCCCCGAATAAGCCTGACCAGTGTGCCGATTGGTCCGGAAGGCGACGGTGAGAGTGGCCGGGGCAGTAAGGGCGGAGGCAATGGTGCGATGATGGTGCGTATTAAGGGTACGACGTATGATATGTGGAGGAGCATTGAACCCATCATGCGTGCTATTGAGGGCATTAGGAGCGCGCCGCCGACGAGACGACCGAGGCTGGCGCCTGTCACGCGGATCGCGCGCGCTGCTACTGCGCCGAGGTCGTCTTCGTCTCGTGCCGGTGGGACTGGTTCCTGTCCCTGTCCTTGTCCTGGTTCTGCTCGTTGCTGCTGTTGCGGCTCTGGGTCAGGTTGCTGTTGCTGTTGCTGCCCTTGTTGTGGGTCGTCTTGATTTGCTGGAGCCAGAGCTGGAAGGCCTTGCTCAGGCTCCTGAACAGGTCCGTCTCGTTGTAGCTGTTGCTGCTGATCTGCAGGGTTGTCCATCGCCCTTCCATCGCCGCCGTTAGCTGCATCATCAACTACGGCGACGGCGGGAGCGGGTGGCGCGTGGGCGGGACCAACTGGGGCCCCCACTTCAGGGGGATTGCGATCGAAGACAAAGTGGGCTATTTCAAAGCCGAAGAGTTCACCTACTTGGAAATGAAAACGACGTCCAGCGCCGGGACCTACTGGCATTTGCTGCTGTTGTTGTGGTTGTTGTGGTTCTTGCTGCTGCTGCTGCTGCTGCTGTCGTGCCCGTGCCCGTAATTGTATTCGCAATCGCTGTAGGCGCTCCTGTTGGTTTCCTCGTACTTGTTGCTCTTGTATTCCCTGCTGACCCCTCCGCTGCTGCTGCTGCTGTTGTCGTCCAGCCTGAGTTCGTGGCGGGACAATATCCTGCACGATCATCCGGATGATGCGATTGCGCAGACGGCGATACAGAACGCGGACGACCGGGAACAATGCGCACACGAGCGCGGGTGGTGGAGGCCACAACGTAGGGCGGCTAGCCAACGAGCCGAATCGGATGCTCCTGCTGCTGCCATGCGCTACTGCTGAGACGGGGGAGGTGGAGGACCAGGGGAAGAGGAGCGGGACGAGTGGGGATGTGGTCCATATGACGAGAGGTGTGCGAGAGACGATGAGCGAGAATGGGATCATGGGTAGATAGAGCCATGCGTGCAATGGCCAGTTGGAGGGATTGGACGTCAATAAAGCTCGGAAGATATCTGGTCCGACAAACTCGCGCACGGCAAAGGCGCCGTAAGACGCGCAAGTAAGGTATATACCTATTCCTCGCTCAGCTCAAACTCAAGCGGTGACGAATAAAAAGAAGGGGAGAAGAAGTACGAAGAGAGGGTGTGTGGCGGTGGTGGAAACTCACCTGCGCCGGAAGAGATAATAATGGTACCGATACAGCACGCAGTGACGATGCGGCCAGAGCGGGATAGAGTGCGGTTTACAGTGTTGAAAATTCGGAGGACTCGGGGGTTGAAGCCCTCAAATTCGTAAAGCTCGCCGCACTGGGGACACTTGAGATCGCCCCGTGAGCGACCAAATTCGCGCTGTTGGGTCTTGATCCAGTGAAGGAGACAAGACTCGTGGGCAACTAGGGTGCATTTGCATGGGTGTGTCCAGACGGTCGGTGGATGAGGTGGACCTAAGATAATTTGTATTGAGTCGGGTGTTGGTGTATGCGCGAGCATATAACAACGCACTATCATGGCGTTCCTCCTCACGACAAATGTAGCAGAGCTTTACACGGAGGTCGTCTACTGTTGGTTCGTGTGAGCGTTCGGAGGTGTCGTCCATGAGGGTGAAGGTGGTGGTAGCGAGTCAACCCTCTACCTCACTGCGGGCGCAAACGAGTGTGGCAAACGCTATTTGCAAATCACGACACGCACAAACGCACAAGCGAATAATAATTCGGCTACCCTTACGATAACTACGGTAAAAATACGAATCATAAAGGCCAACAGCGCAACAGAGGCACATCAGACTTTTTGGGAGACAGGACAGAACCGAAATTGAGGAGCAAGACAGAGACAGCAACGAGACAAGCAAAGAAGCAATTTTTTGTCCTAATCCACACGGATGGGAGACATGCCAGAACCATCGCCCTTTCGGACTGGAGGCGGAGACCTAGAAACATCATCATCCTTGATGGGGGCGGGCGACAAGCTACGCTTGCGGTCGGGGCTCCTGCTGCGACGATGGTCCTCCTTCTCCTTGTCTCGATAATCGCGGTCCCTATCTCGGCGATCTCTATCCCTATCCCTACGATCGCGATCATCCCGTTCACCACCACGATCTCGGTCTCGGTCTCGGTCGCGGTCGCGCTCCTTCTCGCGCTCACGGTCTCCTCGGTCGCGATCTCGGTCACGACCGCCGCGGCGACGAGGGCTGCGGGAGCGATCTCGGCGAGGTGGAGGTGAACGTCTATCAATTCGCCACACGGAAGATGGAGGGTTCTTGGCCCACTAAAAGAAAAAAGGGGGGGAATGAGTATAACGGCCACATATGGTAAAACTCAAAATCAGTGACTCACCTGTATGCCTAGGCGTGAACCCTCAAACATGCGTCCGTGCCTGAGAAGAAAAGAAAACGAGGATCAGGTGTGGAAAGACAAAGGAAAGCGGTGAAAGAAATATACATATCATAATAGGCATCCTCAGCATCACGGGTGCTGCGGAACTCAACGAATGCGTAACTGCGACAGTCGAGGGAAGTTGAGCTTTCGTTCGGACTCGACGCGAGATCGAATGGCGCGGAAAGACGACGGCGCTCGAATCGAAATGAAAAGATGCGTGCATGCGTGTGCGTGCGGAGACGACGGGCGAGCGTGCGGCGAAGACGGCACTCGTGGCGCTGCAGCGGAAGAGCAGGAAGAAACAAAGGACAAAAAGTACATACGGATTAGAGTGTGCGGAAGGATTGCGAGGGGCGGGGACATCGCAACGGATTAGAGGGCCGAAGCTGAGGCAGGAGTCGGTCAGTGAGCGGAAAAGGTGATAACCAAGAGAGAGGGCATACCGTTCAAACTCAAAAGCGAGGTCGCGAGCGCGAGTTGCGGGATGAAAGCCGCTGACGAAGAGGATACGAGGCATGGGTGGTGACGACACCAACGGCGAATTGAAAACTCTTTTTTGAACGCGCTCCATATTTGTCTCTATTTGGTCTGAGCATACACCGGACAAACAACGGAACGGGTCGCTCGCATCCATGATCCATCTTCAACGCGCTGTCCAACGCGCTCCTCGGCTCGTCCTCTTGCGCCGTTATGTCACAGACACTCTCCAACAGCGCATATCAGAGCTTCTCAACTTTATCAAATACAATGAAACCTCTTGCGACCAGTCCTCAGGCTGGCACTCGGTCACAACCCTTCCTACCCTCGATTCCGCCGTCGCTCAACTTGAATCTATCGCGGGCCCGTCGACTCCGCCAGAAGACTCTGCTTTATCCCCCTCACACCCACCACCAACTTGGTTGCTTGTCAGACTCTGCGCTAAAGTAAACTCGCAGGCAGATGCAGAGAAGGCTTCGCGTTTAATCATCACCTATCTACCTTATGTCCCCTCGGACTTGCGTCCACCCGTGCTCATCCTCCTGGTTCACCTATTATCTACTTATAGAGTCCTTCCTGCACTAGAACGTGTCATAAAACTTTTTATTGGGCTCCCAATTTTTCACGAATCTTGGCATTTTAATCGTCTCTTGCGAGCATTGGCACATCACACGGATTCCACCACCGATGCTCGTTACGTATCCCGCCTCGCAATTCTACTTCTCAAAACTATGACCGAGCGTGAACTCTCCCTTACCAATAAGACGTGTCGCCTGCTTCTTCGGAATCGTTTTATCGCGATGGAACTCACCAGAGTGCTACGTCAACATACGATCCGTGACAAGATTGTCCCGGATCGCGCTCAACTAGAATCCTTCCTCCGCATGTCCGCGCGTCGTGGCTCTGTTCACGAGGCCACCGCCTATGCCCGCGCTATCCAACACCTGGACCGGAGACAGGACGGCCCACAGCCTCCTGAATCCGAAACTGGCCAGATCGTACCATCAACCACCGTCGAGTATCTCACCCACCTCGCATGCGAACATGCCCAGCGCAGGCATTTCGACGCCAATGCCGAATGGTTGCGATTCACAAAGACCGGGCGATCTCACCGATTTCTCAACAATCAGAAGACCATCAGTGCAGCAGCCTGGGCCGCCCGTCTCTACAGCCTTTCGCGCACCTGGTCGTTCTCTGCGGAGAACCTCGTCATGTTCTTCGACTGGTCTCAAGCCCAACGCTTTCCCTTCCGCACCCATCAGACACTTACGTACACCATGGTTATCCTCGGCCTTCTTCGCAAACGCGCATATCCTCTTGCGTTGGAAATTTGGGAGCGCTATCGCAACCACGGCACCACAGGCAAGCTACGCGTCGACGCCGTTGCGCTTGGTGTCGGCGTGGAAGTGATGGTTCGTGCAGGGCATCCCGATCGTGCTCTTGCCCTCATGGATAACCCGCTACATGTGCGGCCTAAGCAACGTCGTAATTCAAGCCCTCTCCCACACGCGGAGGATAGGCAGACGGTGCACATCTCCCTGGTGAACCGTTTCATGCGCGTACTCAGTGTGACCAACCCCAGCTCTTCGCTGCAGCTGTGGGAGCAAATGGGCGTACTATACGCCGCCTCACCAAATGCGCACTCATTCACCACCATGCTCAACGCGGCGCGACACGCGACGCTCAAGGGCGATAGCTTTGCCGGCGCAATGCAAGAACTCGGTTTTAACCTCCGCCTCCGTCTACCCTTTTCTAAGCCCGATAAGACCATGTTCGCGCGATCGGGAACGGAGATGGAGTCCACCACTGTGGGCCCAGAGTCACTCGACCGCGCACGTCGCAGAAGTTACGAGAAGCTCGAAAAATCGTTCTCTGTCGACGAGGGCGATATGTGGGGCGGCGAGCGTGCATGGCGTCGCGCACACAGGATCTTCACTAACGCACTATTAGCTGGGTGGCCTGAACTCGCGGACGTGCAAGCACCAGCGCATGCTATACGCTCATCAGGCGAAAGTCCTGCCACCGCGCCCTTTCGCGATCTCAAGAACTTTCTCACACCATCACAACCACATCCCCATACCACCATACCCATTGACTATCCCGAGGACCTACCTGATGATCCCAACCCGCCTCTTCTTCCCATCCACTCCCATGGAGCATACCTTTCCTTCGCACCAGACGACGCCACGTTCCTCGCTGCCGTGCTCCTCCTAGGCATGGCACGATGCTCGAGTCAAATACCGCAGACCTTAGCGTGGATGCGCGCGTTGGATATCAAGCCACTTATGCGCACGCTGGCGTATGCACTCGTGTTTTGGGCCGAGGTGAGCATCGGTTCGCCATTGTTGGAGGGTCTCCGCGGCAGGCATGAGGATGGGGAGTATGTTCGTTTCGTGCGGTGGATGGAGGAATGGGTCGGTGTCGAGAATGTACCTGATGAGGCGGCTATTGGTTATGCGATGCGGAACATCGATGGTATGCGGCGCGGTGTTCGTCTCGATAATGTCCTAAATCGATAATGTGATACTACACTTCATACGGTATCATTGCGTGCGTGCCTTGGGTGTGCTCGGCTGAATTTTTGTACGATATGACGGAGTGAATCCACAGCTAGAGATAGAGATATCATAGGCACGCATAGGTGGTACTGTACTGTAATCGGGCTCGGAGAAGCTGCTGATGGTATTCCCGGAGACAGCCGAGGCAAAGCTGACTCAGACCCTACCCTTCCAGTTTACCACCCTGTAGTAGGTTTCTTCCTGGATTATATCGTGTTGTCAGCCAGCCATCATAAATGATCACTTCGTCCCCAAGGCCCAAAGATGTTGGTTAGTGTAGGTAAAGATCGGTCCTCTCCCGCCGAGCTCGAGCGTTTCGAGAGCTACAGTACTAGTATAGCCTGAGTTGAGTATCATGATAGTGCCACCGCCACCGATTGCGCGATTATTGCGCGATTTCTATTGTAACTGACGTCATTCATAACTGTGTCTTTCTATCTTTCTAGTCATCCGGAAACTTCTCCTCACCCTCACCCACGGGTATATATTCTTCGCTCATCTCCCCTCCTCGACGTGTCATAGACTCATAGTACTATCCAAGTGGCTTCTGATACGTCAAACTTGCGGCGGGAGGCCTCTGACACCGCTTTGATTGGAATTTTTGGGACTTTACAATAATCTCTAGCTTGTGGGATGCGGGATGATCGATGATCTATCATAGCTGGCAACTGTGCTGAGGCTCCATGCTCCAGTCTGATTTTGGCACCTTTAGACTTAGATGAACGATGTGAGCCTGAGACAAACCCCCCGGAGACCAAAGTGGTGTGAGATTCAAAAATTCTTTCACAGAGAAGTGGGTAAAATTGCATGTAATTTTCATTCACAATTCCGTCCTTGAAAATCGTGTTTTTTTTTCCTGCTTTCTCCTGAAGGTTTTTGGTCTCAAGTCACCTCGCTTCTCCTGATGGGAACTTTCTCGCACTATGGCATTTTTTTATACTATTAGGACGCCCCTACGTTATACCTACCTATTAGCGCTCACGTTCTCTGGCTCGATATGCTGATCTGTGGCTGGGAGGTGCCAAAGTTCGGGACGTGTCGTTACACGAAGGAAAATCGATGAAAAAAAATCAATCTAACAACCAACTCTTGGCAGCGCAAGGCATGACATAAGGTAATGGAATATTTGACGCACAAAAACGGTAACCGAGGAGCGTTGGAATCTCTGGAATACTGTATATGGATGATTGATTATGCATAAGACAGAGGGGGTATACTGTGTATCATACATTGGGCTTGCCACACTGGCACAATAACTTGTACCGTAAAATTGAATCGTAGAATCATTGATAAACAACAGGTTCTACATGAGTGCAGGCTTCGCACCATACTCGGACAGTAATTCTGCAATCTCTGGGTGCTTAAACAGTAACGCCATCCCGTAAGGAGTCGCATCATAACGGTTGGGTAGATTGGGATCTAGGCCATGCTCCAGAAATAATCGCACGAGTTCAATTTTTCCCCATCGTAAGGCCTGGTGCAGTGGTGTCTCGCCGTATTGGTTCCGGATATCAATCACTGCCCCACGTTCAATTAGCATTCGAGCAGACTGGACATGGCCTTTAAACGCCACGAATACTGGAGTAAAATTTCTCCAGTCTGCAGCATTGATATCGGCACCACGATCGATTAGATACCACCCAGCTTCGCGTTTTCCAAACCACGACGCTTTAAGCAGGGGCGTTTCACCATTCCGGTTCCGGACGTCCACGTCTACACCATGTTCCAGTAGTAATGATAGGATGTTGATATGTCCTGCACGCGCTGCAGCGTGCATCGGAGTCTCATCAAATCCGCCCCTGGCATTTATATGGTCTGGATGCCCGGCGATGAGATGTTCTGCCAAGTCACGAAATCCGAACTTTGCGGCGTAATATAAGGGGGCTACTTCGGGTTTCTCGGGACACACTGTGGACAAAGATTTAAGATAACCTTCTTCGTTGTAAAGCCAAAGCCAGATAGCGAAGTGTGGCCGGTCTGCGTCAAACAGACGCTCCATTCCATCCTTAATGCGTGACGATACAGTCTCATATTGCGCGTGCGTAGTCCAGTACCGACCAGCGTAAAGAGCCAACGGGAAGCTCTTGATATTGTCACGGTCAATGCGATCGTCCATTCGGAGGATGACACCAAGGCATGCTTGTGCAAGAATCGTATGAGCGGCATCGAGTTGAATGTGATAGCGGGAGACATCGCGGACGGGCTTGGCAAGCCGGCTCGCCGTCAAGAATTCCTTGACGGAGAAATGCGAAAATTGGACAATCCGTGAATCCCCATCCTCGACTATGATGACCAAACTTGAGCAGGTCGACATGATTGCTTCTTCTTGTTTTTCCCAGCGCCAGTCCAGATTCAACTTCGGAATGCCTTCCGCGTCGAAGTCAAATGCCAGAACTTCTGCAAGTTCCTCGACTTTAAGTGGGCGAACGGCCGCTACAAGACATTGCAACATTCGATGTGCATGTTCTTGATTTGGTTTTCTGATCTCCCTCAGGATGCGTTCGTATGTCTCGTCCAGGCTTTCCGGTAAATCGTCCAGGATACGCCGAACACTTGGTGGGAAACAATGCCGCAGGACTTCCAATTGGCAAAACGCCCAACGAAACCTATGTCAAGTTTTAAGATTCGATTATGAGAAAAAGCAATGCGCTTACATCCCGTCCGCTTTTTCCGATAGCGTCTTGATTACAAGATCCTTGTCTTCCTCCCGCCATTGCCGCATCCGTCGGTTGGAATCAACAAAAAAGGCAACATAGTTGGCAATATCCTCCTGTTGTCCAGTTTCGTCATGAAGGGACACAGGGCGTTCGGTTAAGGGTTCGAGGACATCTTGAATGTCATGCTCAGGCCGGCTCGTAACACATATGTGAAGGTTTGGGAGATGAAGGCCAACGAGTTCCTCCACAAATTCGAGGACCTCTTCTCGCGGAGATGGTGGAATGATTGACGCGGCAGGACACTCGTCAAGGGCATCCATAATGATGTAAGTAGGCCCTTGCGCCTCGAGATTGAGCATTTCTTTGAGACAATCTATCATAGCACGATCACTAGGTTTCCGTACTCCATGATCGTGTCCGGAATAGAGTTGGGAGAGTATTTCAAAACAGGGATCAGACCGAGCAGAAAGTTGTATGAGGAGAGATGGAAGCAAGTTGCGAAGTTTTTGTTTATCGACGTCCCTGAAGTCGAAATAGAAATAGGCCATCAAGGCCCCTTCAGCGTCGCACGAGGCGACAATATTCTGTATGACCGCGGAACTAGATTGGCGATGTCAGCTTCACAAGGACGGAAAGAGTCAAAGAACGACAAACCAGAGAATACTCTTTCCTGATCCCGCTGCAGAATCGAGAGTTAATCAGGGGCCGTGGCATGGTGAAAGTTAACAGTCACGTACGTTTTCCGTGGATCCACAAAAACGAACCAGCAGATTTCCATTCATTAAAAATACTTCCTTGAAAGAACCATTGAGCTGTACCGCTATGACGAGCTTTGCATGCAATGTTATGATTGACAGATGGATCTGGGGGAGACAGCCAGCGCAGAAGATTGTCTCTAAGCTGGTTCCCTGTAAATCCGTCTGAGCTCTCGGAATAATGAGCATGGGTTAAGAGATTACGAACGCTGGACCCGGCCTAATTTATCATCGACGTCTCGGACCTCGCTGGAGATATTTTTTATGTCGCTGTCAACGATTCGCACCCTGCTACCAACGTCTTTCACGTCATCCCGGACAGCTTGCACGCTGTCATCGATACCTTGGACCTTGTTGCCGACATCTTGCACATCGCCGCGGACATCTTGTACCTTCCCTTCGACCACCTTCACACTATCGCCGACCACCTTTACTCCATTATCGACGGCCATGACCTTGCCATCGACGCTATGGGTGACCCTCAGCGACTCCGCAGATGCCATCCGCGCCTCTTCTTGGGTCAATTTGTCCAACTTCTCCAGGCTATCCTCGATGTCCGTGTTTCTCATCAACTTCCTGAAATACTTTTCTGAACATGGTGTGAGTCAAGAATGGTAAAGCCACGCGACATCGACTCACTGAATCGTCCACTTTTCACTTCTTTGGTCGCGATCGCAAGGATGTTTATTACCTCGACCATAATTTCGACGATCATGTCCGTCATAGCTGCAGTCGGTGTAATGCCAGTGTATATGTTAAGCCGCTGAAAGAAACGCTCGATGCGGTTGAAGACATCGATGAGCTTGTCTTGACACGCGCTGGCATCTTTAGCCGCCTGGGAAACCTGAGTGTCATGATAGGTTGCCCAAAGGAATTATTAAAAAAACCGACCGAAAGAAGAACGCTGATCCCTGCAAAGATTATATTTGCTGGTGGGAATGCCTGAGCATGAGTATTAGAGCAGAAAGTCCCTGAAAAGATACATCCTAATATTCACCAGCCCAACAGCCTGGCCAAGCATGTCCGAAAACGAATGCAGGACATTCACGGTGGGGATGACCCATTCTGTGAATCCATCGTCGATATTTTGGGACTTATTGAACGCGGGGATTTGTTCTCGAAAAGCATCGAGGATAGCCTCGGGGGAACCGCAGTATTGAAGCCTGAGAAGGAGCGGATGCGATGCTAGGTCTTTCTTAGTCTTGCGTTTGTATGAATCTAAAGCAATGTTGAAAATGGATGAGAAGTCAGAACGTGATGTAGGTATGAGGGGCACAGAGGACATGATGGCGCGTAGAGAGGAGAGGAATAGTTGGTGGGGGGGAGGGGATGATACGTAGGGCCGTGAGTAAGTAGCTGTATTATAATGAAACCCGCATTGCACAACTATTGTTGTGGGCTATTATGCATCATGCATGTGCATTGCATCATGAGACGACCGCCCAAATGATGCATCCGGGCACTCCACACTGCCATTCTTGTCAAACAAATTCACCTTGGTTGGAAACGATCAGTCATTGGGGTTGTGCGGTGCGTGTAGTATTACAAATACCACGGTGCGCAAAGTCCCCAACGACAGTTTTTTTTGACAGTTCCGTATTCGTACCTCGATTGTTCCAGGACGACCGGGTTGTTGTGGACACATGTGGATACCTGTACTGAATATAACGATCAATTGTTTTGTTCCCGAATAGCATGCACAGCTTACATTACGTATAGAATAATAGAAAGCGCTACGCAGGGGTTGTATCCCGCGGTGCTCGTCAACTGAAGCCAAACGTTGGCCAAAGCAAAAATAAAAGGATGCTGCTACGCAGGCTCCTAGTACAGTAACTGGCCGGCCTTGCATGTTTTGTTTTTATGAAGGGGGGCTTTCGCGAATCACGAATGGTGGTTTAGTTTTAAAAGATATGGCTTATCTAATCTCTGATAATCGCGGAATGTACCGAGATATAAATCCCGACCAACTTTAATTCCAAACAAGGTCTGACATTACAGTAAGTTACTATCCTGATTTCTCAGACCCATCCAGCTTTCGGTCATGGCATGAAAAGACGGAAGACGGTTTCTCGCACACTCACTTATCGCCCATGTGCGACTTGGTGATGAAAGGTTGATACAGTCGACAAGATATATGCCAGTAATTTCCCCCCCAAGTGACCGACTCGTCCTCGCTTGCAGAAGTCATTTTTATTGCCCTACCCATGGTCAGTAACCTCCTGAATTTTTTGGCGGGTGATCTATCATAATGACACTTCGTCACAGGGACCAGAGAGGTTGGCGAGGGTCACCTCGTGTCCCGCCTATTCCCCCTCACACAAACGCGACATTAGGGCCAACTTTTTGCATTCCCGATGCAACCTTGTCCGGACGATGGATGTGGCAACACACTCCACACATCCAGAATAACACGGACGCAGTCAAAGCCTGCGGGGGCTCGCTTGGCCGATAGACAGGTCTATTCTCGGTATCTACGGGCTGTTCGTGAAAGGCGGCATTCTCGTTGAGCCCTTACACACCCGCGGGATATATTATAGGATAACTATATGTAACATCGCCTTCGCAACGTGTAGGCGAAGTTATGGAGAGACAGAGGAACGTAGCACGACCTGCGGGCGATTCATGTCAATTTCTGCAATTTCAAAGTGTGAAACGATTTGTACATGTTTGTTTTGGGGAATCAGCCCGATTACTGTAATTGCTTCGCTCTTAAAAGTCTCAAATAGCTCAGGTAAAAGGCGTGCCCCTTATCAGACCTCCCCACCACACTCCAGTACTGCCTTCGCCTCTCCACTATTTCCTAGCCGCCCTTGGATATCGATCCCAATAGATCACCGTTCTGAAGGCTTGCTGATTGCAATTTGCAAAGAATCGTCGGAGTTGCCGGACTCAGATGAAACAACCTAACCACAGTCGACGTATGTCTTTCGTTGTGCAACATCACGCAATGACTGATAACTGACTTGATGTGATGTAGGTCAGGTGATACAGATCGACGTACTTCCTGATGACGTCCTACTAGGAGTATTTGATTTCTGCGTGGATGCGAGTCCATGGCATGAAGGCAAAACAGGGATAGAGGCATGGCAATTGCTGGTTCATGTGTGTCAAAGATGGAGAAGCCTTGCTCTTGGATCACCACGTCGCCTGAATCTGCGACTTTATTGTACACCTGAAACACCTGCAAAAGACAGACTGGACGTCTGGCCAGCCTTGCCTCTCATCGTTAGGGGCAGTATGACCTTATCAGGCACGGACAACATCATTTCAGCACTAGGGCAGAGCAATCGCGTTTGTCAAGTTGACTTGAACCTTGCGGGTTCCCAATTGGAAGAAGTCTTGGCCGCGATGCACGTGTCATTCCCCGAGTTGACAGATCTGCGGCTCTTCTCAGATCGTGAATCGATGCCAGTCATTCCCGATTCGTTCTTGGATGGATCTGCCCCACGTCTGAAATTCTTCTCGTTGTATGGCATTCCATTTCCGGGACTACCAAACCTGCTTTTGTCTGCTACTCACCTTGTCCAACTTTGGCTTGGAAATATTCCTCATTCCGGGTACCTTTCACCCGAAGCGATCGTCGCTCTCCTCTCCGCGTTGTCCAGCCTCGAAACACTTTCCCTTCGATTCCAGTCCCCTCAATCTCGCCCTGACTGGGAAAGCCAAAGTCTGCCTCCACCAAAACGCTCCATCCTCTCCACTCTCGACGATTTTCGTTTCACAGGCGCTACCGAATATTTAGAGGAACTTGTGACCCGCATCGACACCCCTCAACTCGACCACATGCGTATAGTTTTCTTCAATCAAATCGATTTTGACACCCCGCGACTCGCCCAATTCATCAACCGTACACCAAAACTCAGGGCACGCGATCAAGCGCATGTGGAATTCAATGATAACTTCACTCGCGTCGGACTTTCACCCTGGCCCAGAACTCTTGAGATAGTACTCTCATGCAGAAAACCAGATTGGCAACTTTCGTCCCTCGAGCAGGTCTGTAACTCCTCTTTGCCTCCCCTTTCCATGGCAGAGGACCTCTACATCGTGCATCGATATTCGGAAGTAGTTTGGAAGAATGATGCCATCGAGAACACCCTATGGTTGCAATTCTTACTTCCATTTACCGCAGTGAAGAATCTCTACCTATCCAAGGAATTTGTGCCAGGTATCGCGGCTGCCCTGCGAGAGCTCGCTGGGGGCAGAATAACAGAAGTGTTGCCCAGCCTGCAGAATATATTTGCGGAGGGGCTCGATTCGGGACCTTTTCTGGAAAACATTGAGCAGTTCGTTGCCGCGCGACTGCTCTCCGAGCACCCTATCACTATTTCTGACTGGGACCAACTTGAAGAGTCCTACGTGAAGCCAATGTGAAGCAGCCTGTAAGTTATAGCCCACACACTCTTGCTTTCATATTCATCTTGTATCACTCTAGCCGCGCAAGAAGAGCTTGCTGTTGCTCAACTCGCCTCGCCTCTTACCTACTTCTACATTTCTCCTGAATTCCCCGTCCCTCCCTTTCCTTCCTCCGTTCATCGTACATTGTACCATACTCTGTCTGACACGTCCTCGCGCATGCACTTGCACGCATACGTACTACCCATATCGTCTCACACCCTCTCTAGCGTCGAATTTGTTATATCGATTACCGCTGGTTTTGGAAATCGAACCTGTGACCGAGACGATCCTTCATGCCCAGAGGAAGGAGAGGTTCGTGCAAGGCGGTCATGTACCCTGTGCAATGGAAATGTGAGATAGGGCTACATTAAATGCCCTGGTTGAAAACTCGCTCACGAAGAGCACGGAAGGGCATCACGACGCCTTCGCGCGCGTCGAACCAGGTTGTTGGGTAATCCCATAGATACATCGATGCATCATCGGTAGAGCCAGGCACTGCAGGGCCAGGCAAGTCAATGACTGACAGTCTCAGCTTGTCACCCCAGGATGTGTATGCGATGTGTGAGAGACGAACAGTTATGAAATCTTCCCGAGCGCCGTAACTAATAGTCCCTCGTGGAGCACAGTGAGCCAGTCATTGTAGGAAAAATGTAGGAAAGAAGCGAACTTCGATCGACGACGACGACGCGCTAGTACACTCCAACAGCCTGTCCAAGCATGTCCGAAAACGCATGTAGGACATTCACAGTCGGAATGACCCATTTTATAAACTCGTCTTCGGTCTTATCGAACGCGGGGAATTCGTTCTCGAAAGAGAGAGAGGATAGCCTCCGGGGAATCACAGGACTGAAGCCTGGGAAGGAGCGGATCCGAGGCTAGGTCATTCTTGGTCTTGCGTTTGTAAGATTCCAGAGCAGCATTGAAGAAAGAGGCAAAGTCAGGGTGTGAGGTAAATGTGGAGGCGACAGTGGACATGATGATGGCTTGTGGCGAGGAGAGGGATAGTTGGTGGTGAGTGAATGATACGAAGGGGCGTAAAGAAGCAGCTGTCTTAGTACGCCGCCAGCATTGCACAACAATTGCTGTGCATCATGCATGTGCATTACAGTGGGAGAGGCGGCGCGCGTAGTATCACAAATTTGATGGTGCGCAAAGTCCTCAACGACAGATTTTCTTGACAGTTCCATTATTCCATATTCGTACCTCGTTGTTTTAGGACGACCAGGTCGGCGACTCGGCGTTATGGACACATGTAGATACTTGTATTATCCTGTTAGATACGAGTATAACAATCAATTGTACCCCCGGATGGTACTATGCACAGCTTACATTACATACAAAAATAGTCTTACGTGGGTTCTGCACCCCGAGATGCCCGTTACAGCTGAATTCAGATCGTTGTCGTCTGGCGCAGTGAACGAACTTTGTTTACCGTACAAATAAGTCTAACCTGTGGCGGCAAAAGCCGAGTCTGGACCCAAAGGGCCCGGCGGGCCGCGCCATCGCGACTCTTTCCGTTTGCGGCCGACCCGACTCGGGCCTAACTTGAACTACTGTACAGTAGCAAGTCAACAAACACTTTCATCTACGGTACAGTAACACTATCCCTTCTGTTGATCCCCTCTGTTGATCAGAAATAAGGGCGCAAAAGCAGAAATGCCGAAAGGTCAAGTGTACAGTTAAGACACCATAACGAAGCGTCGAAGGCGTGCGAAACCAAGACCGTGACGTCGTACAGTGTTAGCTGGTCGGTCCCAATCGGTCTGGTCCTCACGGCGCGGGAAGAGTGCTCAGGCCGCTCACTGGCAGCCTCAGGCTCTAGCAGCATAGTACTCAAGGATTACTTTTCTTGCCGCATCAAGGCAAAACTCAGGCTCGAACTTTGGAACGATGACTAAAGCATACCAGTGCAATAAGGACAACAGACACGAACCGTGGCCAATGCCGCATCACCTTCTAGTGTTTCACAATGTCAAATATGATGCACCGATGCACCGTAATGACCGTGCCGCATTCCTGTTACGCCAAATCAAACTTGGGTCCACCAAAGCCATTACGCCTTATTGTGCTTCTCTTAATAAACCCTTATTTTTGGTTTCTTTCCAGGCCACGTTGGACAGCCTTGGTCATCAGCAATTTCTGACAGAAGGGCCGACTCCGAGCGTAGCGTGAAGCGGTAAGGTTCGGTTCGGTCCAAAATGATCCGGTTCCGATTCTTAAGATATCTGAAGAATCTGAACCATGAACCGGACCTAGTTGAGCGTGGTGTCGTTATCGTGACTGATTTACCGTGGTTACTGTACTGTAGTGGCGGTTTTCGTTTTGTCTTATGCTTAGTGGTGTGCACGGCCCGGCCTGAGGCCGTGAGCCACTGGCAGGTGCTCTGTTCCTCATACCTCTCTCGATGACTGTCACTATTTGGCGCTAACCCCTTCTCTTACTTCACTCACCCCGCTCGAAGTCAAGCCCATGGCCATTCTCAGGGACTGTGCGGGTTTAGGATTCAAGCAACAAGAAATACGATACAGTACCTCTTGTCTGGCCACACTCGCCTTCGCTTGCTCAGACTCATGCATGCATATAATAGACGTTGTCAACTCCAACTCTGGCTTCAGATTAAGAAATGCTGCAGTTATAAGGCAATAGCGTCGGAGTCGTCGCATGAGCGTCGGCGGCTTTCATTTAAGCCAGGACGAATTGAAACAATCCCATCCGCACGGGTGCAGGATGATGCCGGAATACAAAGCTATTAGTTAATAAAGCCATAGGTCAACGTATACGAAGATGAAAAGGAGGGTCGGAATTGTCAAAAATAGAATGATGGTTTACCGTGCAGAAGACAGAGCCGGTAGAGCAGTTTATCACGGCTCTGGGCGGCGTCCTACCCTCAAGGTCGCGCTCTTCATTCAAGCCAATACTATCCTGGCGGGGAGTTTTTGGCCGTGCACTAGAGGTTTCGAAGGGAACTCTCGCTTATTTATTAAAAGATGAAGATATAACAGCGGTCCGTGTATCAATTTCATGTGCTCGCGGTGACAAAATATCTTGTACTACGATACTACATCTAAGGTAAGTTTTCTACATGCTCGCCACCATACTTAGACAGTAGTTTTACAATCTCTTGTCGCTTTGGTCCTAATGCCGACTGGGAAGGGGTCTCGTCATACCTGTTGCGCGCATTGACATCTGCGCCATTATCCAGTAATAATTGCACGGCTTGAATTTCCCCCCCTTGTGCTGCCCAGTGCAGAGGAGAGTCGTGGGACCCATTCCGGACGTCAATCGCTGCCCCGCGTTTAAGTAGCATCCGAGCAAACTCGACGTGTCCTTGGATTACCGCCAAGAATAATGGCGTCACTTCACCGTCACATCGAGCGTTGATATTGGCACCGTGATCGAGTAGACAATTTCCAGTGTCGACTTTTGCGGTCCACCATGCTGCCCGATGTAGTGGAGTCTGGCCACTTAAGCCCCGACCGTCCACATCCGCGCCGTGCTCGATTAGTAATGACATTATGTCGCCATGTCCCTCTCTCGCTGCGACATGCATCGCAGTCACCGCTTTCCCGCCCTTAGCAATTACATGCTCTGGATGCTTGGCGATGAGATGTTCTACCAAGTCGCGAAACCCGAAGCTTGCGGCGTAATATAGGGGGGCTGCTTCAGGTTTTTCGGGCCGCATGGTAGACATGGAACGTCCATCCTGATCGTCGTTGTAAATCCAAAGCCACGTTGCAAAATGTGGCTTGTCTGCGTCGAACAGACATTCCATCCCATCCTTAATGTGCGACGACACATCCTGAAACCGGGCATGCGTGGTCCAGTACTGAGCAGAGTAATGCGCCAACGGGGAGTCCTTCACATTGTCTTGGTCGACGCGATCGTCCAATTGGAGGAGGACACCAAGGCATGCTCGTACAATAATCGTATGAGCGGCATCGAGTCGAATGTGATAGCGCGAAACATCTCGAATGGGTTCCGCGAGCCGGTTCGCAGTCAAGAACTCCTTGACGGATAAATGCGAAAATTGGACAATCCGTGAATCCCCGTCTTCGACTATGATGACCAAACTTGAACACGTGGACATGACCGCTTCTTCTTGATCATGCAAACGCCAGTCTGGATTTAGCTCCGGGATTTTTTCTCCCTCGTCGAAGTCAAATGCCAAGAATTCTGCAAGTTCCTCGACTCGAAGTGGGCGAGCAGCCGCCACCAGACACTGCAACAATCGATGTGCATGTCCTTGGTTATGTTTTCTGATCTTCTTTAGTATGCGTCCATATGTCTCGTCCAGGCTGTTTGGCAACTCCTCCAAAATACGCCGGATGTTTGATGGGAAACAATCCCGCAGGATTTCTAATTGACAGAACACCCAGCGGAACCTGTTTCACGGTTTTAGATTCGCATAAAAGCAGACGCAACACGCTTACATCCCATCCGCTTTCTCTGATAGAGTCTTGATAACCAGATTCTTGTCCTCCTCGCCCAATCTTGGCATCCCCTTGTCGGAGCGAACAAACGAGGCGATGTAGTTGGCGATATCCTTCTGTTGTCCGCTTTCGTCATGAAGGGACACAGGGCATACAGTTAAGCGTTTGAGGACAACCTGAATGTCATGCTCAGGCTGGCTCGTAACGCATATGTGGAGGTTTGGGAGCTGAAGACCAGTGAGTTCATCCACAAACTCGAGGACCTCTTCTCGCGGTGATGGAATGGTAGACGTGATCGGACACTCGTCGAGTGCATCCATGATGATATAAGTAGGCGCTTGTTTCTCGAGACAGAGCATTTCTTTGAGGCATTCTACCATATCGCGATCGCTTGGTTTCCGTACTCCACGATTGTGTTTAGAATAAAGTTTAGAGAGTATTGCACAACAGGGGTCGGACTGAGCAGAAAGTTGTACGAGGAGAGACTGAAGCAAGTTGCGAAGGTTTTGTTTATCGACGTCCCTGAAGTCAAAATAAAAATAGGCCATCAAGGCCGATCCAGCATCGTGCAAAGCGTTGATATCTTCTATGATCGAGGAGCTAGATTAATAATGTGGGTTTTATGTCAGTTTTACAATGGTAGGATGTCGAAGTAAGACGAACCAGAGCACAGTTTTCCCTGAACCGGCTACAGAAATGAGATATGATCAGGGACCAGCGCATATTGAAAGTCAAGAGTAACGCACGTTTTCCGTGTACCCATAATAAGGACCCCGACGATTTCCATTGATTAAAGATTCCTCCTTGAAGGAACCATTGAGCTGTACCGCCGTGATGAGCTTTACGTGCAATGTTATGATTGATGGATGAATCCGGAGCCGATAGCCATCGCATAAGACTTTCTCTGAGCTGGTTCCCTGTAAATCCGTCTGAGCTCTCGGAATAATGAGCATGGGTTAAGAGATTACGAACGGTTGACCTGGTCTACTTTATCACCGACATCTCGGACCTTGCTGGAAATATCTTTTGTGTCGGTGCCAGCGATTCGCATGCTACTAACAACGTGTTTCACGTCGGCCTGGACAGCTTGCGCGATCTCCTCGACACCTTCTATCTTGCCGCCAACATCTTGCAAGTCGCTGCGGGCATTTCGTACCTCCCCTTCGATACTCTTCGCTGTTTCATCAACCCCCTTCACTCTCTTATCGACGTTCGTGACTTTTTCATCGATGCTGTGCGTGACCTTCAGCAGCTCCGCATGTGCCATCCTTGCCTCTTCTTGAGTTAATTTGTCCAGCTTCTTCAGGCTATCCTCGATGTCTGAGTTTCCCATCAACTTCTTCAACCAACGTTCTAGAAAGTTGTGAGTCAAGAAGAGTAAGTCTATGCGATATCGACTCGGACTCACTCGATCGTCCACTTTTCAATGTTTTCGTCGCGATCGCAAGGATGGTTAGTACCTCAACCATAATTTCGACGATCATGTCCACCATAGCTGTAGTCGGCGTGATGCTAGTGTATATGTCAAGTCGCTGAAAGAAACGTTCGATGCGGTTGAAGACATCGATGAGCTTGTCTTGACACGCGGAGGCATATTCAACCGCCTGGGAGCCCTAGGTGTCAAAATAAATTACACAAGAGCATCATAAAACACCGACCGAAAGAAGGACGCTGATCCCCGCAAAGATTATACTTGCTGGTGGAAATGCCTGAACACGAGTATTAGAGCAGAAGTTCTCCGTAGGGATATATTCTAATGTTCACCAGCCCAACAGCCTGTCCAAGCATGTCCGAAAACGCATGTAGGACTTTCACAGTCGGAATGACCCATTTTGTAATTTGAAACCGTGACGCGTCTTCGGCCTTATCGAACGCGGGGATTTGTTCTCGCAAGACAGAGAGGATAGCCTCATGGGAATCACAGTGTTGAAGACCAGGAAGCAGCGGATGCGAGGCTAGGTCTTTCTTGGTCTTGCGTCTGTAAGATTCTAAAGCGGCATTGAAAATGGAGGCACGTGAGGTGGACGTGGAGGGGGAAGAAGGCATGATGACCCGTGGAGAAGTGAGGGATAGTGGTGATGAACGAATGGTGCGAATAGGCATCGATAAATAGTCATCTTCGTACACAGCAGTAGCCAGCCCGCAAGTGTGCAACTATTGTTCAAGAGCGATGAGGCAACCATCAGTTTGAGGCCTCTTGGCACTCTGGCCAGTCCCACGCTGTCCTGTCATTTAAGCTCGCTCTTGTTGGAAACGCGTCGTCTTGGAGTTGTGGGGCCAGTGTGGGCACATATATAACGCAGTTGTTTCAAAAAGGTGTTGATATTACATCCGTAATTGTACCTTATTGTTTTCCGGGCGGCGCCGTCGCGGGTCGTTATCTCTGCACGCGCTTTTCCGCTCCGATTATATAAGTAAAAATAATTCTGAATTTATTAATAACTTACTTTATACTGCGAAGTTTCTCCCCCCTTCAAAATTCCTTTTCCCTTTTTATCTATTAAATTATTATCATTAGAAGAAATCTATTAATTTGCCGTTACTTCCGTACTTTAGGTCTGCGCCCGAATAGCGTGCACGTGCACAGCGTGCGCGGTGACTTGTCTGTAGTTACTTGAACATACTATCATCAGCGGAATTTACTCCATCTGGAGCGCGTTGATAGATTGTCCACCTACAAGGCTTCGGACGGCCAATCTCATTATCATACCCTATTGCTCCCTATGTGATCCCTCTTGTATTAAGGCATTCCCTTGCTCGTCTCGAGGTCAAGTGCCCTTTGTGCCTTGTACCATGTATGACGTCTCAAGGACGTGCGTGCAACAACTTGGCACTCTAATAATTCCAAATAAGATAATGGAGGGACATGAAGTACATTAGCATGCATATGGGCCCCCATCTCCGCGTTTGATAAGGTGCTTCTGGAACCGTTAGCAAGGAACGCGTGCCCAAAGTCACAGAATTTGTCTAAGAAACTCACGTACCCTGCCCTCTGGTTAACACCTCCCTTCTCCACTCCCACCTTCCTCTGACTCAGTATTTCAGTATGCCCGTGACAACTTCGGAGTCAAGAAGAAGGGCGACCACTCGTCCAATCCAAGGGTATCGGCCATTCTAATGTGATGGGACTTCTCTTGGCAAGACATACCACGTACTCCGGAAAATGAGACCTATTCAATGAACATGGGGCGGAAGGATGAGAGAGGTAGCGCGGCAATGATATAGATCTTCGACACAGCATGCATGTTTGTCTAAGGTAGTGCGTAGTTGAGCATTCTCAACGACCTCTTACTGTAGTAGATCCAGGGGTGCCGTTCCCGCATGGGCCAGACTCACAACGTACACAAACAGCACCAAACTCAAACTCTACATGTTATCAGCCAGAGGGTCGAATGGCAGTCGACTTTCCGTATATTCTGTCCTGATTTCTCAGACCGTTCCGGCTTCGGTATGGCATGAAAAGATGAAGGACGGCCTTTTCGCACACCAACTACTCACACACCTACGAAATCGTGATATAGGGTTGATACTATCGACCACTGGCAAGATATAAGCCCAAAAAAATTCCCCGAGGCGTCCTCCGAGTCGCTTCTCGCTTGTAGAAACAATTCTTAAGGAACAAAGATGTTGGCGCGGGTCAAGGTGGGGCTCTCGATCCCAAACGTTCGAGAAGTAATTCGCGATGCCATCTATTCTGCTATTCTGACTCCACTCTCATACGCCCCTTTCATCCCAGGCGTAATGCGTCGTTCGTTATTTGAAACTCTACACCGCTGTCCCTACCCACAATATATTCCAAAAATTTCCTTTTGTCCCCCACTTGTCGCAGTCGGCAAGTAGCTTCTGATACAAAATGTTGACGAGCCTACTTGCGCTCGAGTCATGGCACCTCAAACTCAATCTATGGTTTTTTAGATGATCAAGAATGGGTATTGTCGTCGATGTGCTCTAATCTGATCGGCATTATGCATTATGCTCGATACGAGACAACTGGAGACAAAGTGGCGAGGCCCAGAGACTCCTTCACGGAGAAATGGGTAATTTGCATGACTTTTTATAGCCATCCTCAAATCATGCATCTTTCCTACTTTTCCGCGATGGAGGTTCTTGTCTCAAGTCACCCTCTCTCCGAGTGGACCTCTCCCTCTATCGCTTTGCCAATCAGACGCACTATGTTATGCCTACCTATGATTCTAATCGACCATTATGACGTCCTCTGGCCCGATATGCTGCTATACAGTGGCTGGACGGCACTCAGTTCTAGTCGCCATTACGCGCAAAAGACTGGCTGGATCCCCTTTTAACTAAAACAACCACCCCTTTTCAGCGCGCTGGATGACGCACGACGTGGCTTGATTTCGATGGCTTTGCCGTTCTCGACACCTCCCTTTAGAATCGAAACAGGAGTTTTATATCATGCTGCTCTACGTGTCTCGACCTTGTTGTCAACTTTCTGATATATGTCGTATCTCTACTGGCGGCCGCCTTGGCTGGTTTTACATAACTCTTAGGTACAACGAACTTGACGTCTCGTTTTTTCGTGTTTCTAGCGCGCTTTCTTTGTATTCTTAGCTCGCGTTGGTGCGAAGCTCTAGTTTGGGGCAGCGGTGAGACACTCGGTGCGTTCATTTCCTCCTTGTATTCATACCCTCCTTACGTATCTAATATGTTCGAAGAGTTGCTGCACAAATTGCTGCAACTTGCCTCACGATGCACGATGCGCAATAACACAAAATGTTGGAGGCTAACGATCACCGTCTAAGGCCTTATCCCTGCTCAAGCCACATCTATGTCAAAGCCTCCTTCTCTGTTGCGAGGTACGGGATCCACGCCTTAACCCCCGCACCTATGCGCGACAATAGAGTCAACGTTCACCATCCCTGGTGCAGCTATTTCCGCACGTTGAACAGCCACGAACGCTACACATCCTGAACAGTGATGAAACGCTCGCGTGTTTTAATATCGACCCTATAGACGCTCGAAGACTCAACTCAGAGCACACCTCTACTGACTTGTGTTTCCCTCCACCCTCCTATCCACCCTCCTGAGCATGGAACGTCAGAGTCGTCAAACCTGACTAGGGCCACTCGACCCAATCGCTGTCTTCATAGAAATCTCAGGGCAGCGTGGTTGGGACACGGTGTTGCTGTCGACTGTTGCGGCCCAGGCTTTCTTTTCCGGACCCTTTATTTTGTGGCTTTAAGTTTTCTTTTTATACCGATTTTCCTCGTCGAGTTCCCGTGTGCTCCCGCTGGTCCAGATGGCGGACGAGCGTGTCTTGTCAACACCATCTTATACCTTTACTCTCCCTATTGATCCTTCGCCACGTCTTCCGTCTCTCTGACATAACTTTTTCCTTCCTTATTCCCCTTTACCGCTGTTACTATTGGTGTTAACCCCTCTCCTGCTTATGCTCTCCCCGCACAAAGCCCCATGTATGGAGGGCACCTGTTCGATACGCAGTTCACCAGCTTGGGATGCTCTTCAGGCCTTCATTCCCGCGCGGTCGTTCTATCCTCGGGCACGTTGTCTCCCTTGGAAAATCGCGTTGTCATTGCTTTCGTGTCTTCTACGTTGCTTTCCTTTTTACCTCTACCCATCTCCTCGATTCATGCTTATTTTTTTGCGTCTCCAGCTGGTTGACTCTGAATTAGAAAACCTCAAATCGTCACCTACGACACGATTCTGGCCACATGGTGACGAGCATATGCTCTGCGGGAGACGGATTCAGTAGGAGCGAGGTCGAGTGAGGTGACAGATCCTAGCGCTGGTTGCATACTTGTGAGGTAGAATGAAGATTGTGTGGCTTCGAAGATCATATATGTAGTACCTTGTGATACGCTTCCCTTCGCTTGCTTGTGCATGCGCAGCTCGTTCGACGCGACAACGAAATGATCCCATCTGCACAGGCGCACGATGATGCTGAATCAGAGATATCGGTTTGGTAAAAGACATAGGCGATGTACGCAAAGGTAGCAAGGAGCGTTGAAATTTTTCATAGATAGTACGTTCCGCACTAGCGATGGACAAGACGCAACGTCGCCTCCCAGAGGCTTACCCATCAATTTCTTGTCAGTATTTGCAGAGCAATGTGACGACTAGCTTCCTGTTCCAAGTCAATCCAACGAGTGCGAACGAGTTGCAGGATCATGTAGCTAGCCTAACATATCCCAGTCAGTATCATGCATGCATAATGCGCAGTGCACGTTTTTGGTCAGAGCGCGTCAGCTCGCATTCATGCCGATGCTTATCATGTTTTCGCGCCTTTGAGAGCACATTACTCTGGGAAAAGGCGGTGTTCGGGGGTCGCCGATGTTAAGATGGAGGTCAGGAACTGTAGTTTCTACAGTATACTGTATCACTGTCACGCTACATCCGGAACAGCAAGTTTATAAAATTAAATAAGTAAAAACAAAAATGTTTGACAGCAACAGCGAGAGTGTGTGGTGCGGCATGCCAGTGGGTAAGAGTAAGCCAATGTGTTACAGTATCCTGGTTGCGAATGTTGGTCGCGCGGACAGCAACCAACAGCAGTCACTACGACGCAGCCGTCGTACTAGATTCGAACGACAGTCCAAGCATCTCCCACCCTTTCTCCTTAGCCTCCACCGACGCAGCCGCGAACGAAGCCGCGGCGGCAACAGTAGTAGTAGCAGCGGCAGTGGCGCGCGCACGTAAGCGCGGATCTGCGGGTGCCGTGGCCGAGCTCGGAGTCGGGGCCGAAGCTACGGCCGTGCTCGTGTCCGATTCTGCGGGCTCTACGGGCGTCGGCTCGTCGTCCTCGTCGGCGTCCACATCCACGCCGTTGGGGTCGTCCTCGTCCGCGCTTAGATCCATCGCTTCTTCCACGCTCATCTCCATCTCCATCTCCATTTCTACGTCGCCTCCTTCCTCTCCTTGCTGCGACGGTGTTGATAATGGAGGGAGGGACGGTGTTGACGTGTTTGCGTCGTGATGATACGATCGCGCAGATGCGCCGGAGCCAGAATCTGGTGGGCGCCGCCTGCCTTTCTCGAGTCGGTGTAGGACCTTGTGAATATACTCCCGCGCGAACTTTTTGACCTTCGACTTCTTTTCGTCCGAGAGCGCGTCGAGATTATTGTCCTTGTAGCTCGACGACTTTTTCTCCTTTTCCGCAATGATATGTGTGAGCTGTAAACCATCCCAGCCATGTAAGCGAAAACGACTCAAGAGGAAGTGGGGGAATACCGCGCACCTCTTTCGCATGCTTCTTGAACGTGTCGACGTCCATCCGCGTCCGGTATTTCGACATCGTCTTGACGACGACGGCACCAACGAGTTTCAGCAGGCGTTTCTCACGATTATCCTCCTGATCCGGATCGTGATGACGCTTCTTCTCGCCGCGCTCCCTTTCCTTCCGCTCTTTCCGCCGTCGCTCCCGTTCCGCATTACGCTCCTCCTCTTTGGTCTGTTCCTCCGCGGCAGCAGCTGCCTCCACGAGTGCGCGCTCTTCCGCCTCCTTCTGTGCGGCCGCAGCCGCAGCGATGATCGCGGCCGTCTCGGCCTTTGTGCGCTCGAGCCGCGCAAGGCGCGCCGTCTGCTCCATTAATTGAGCCCGCGAGAAGTCTGAATCGTGCTGAGGGAAACAGCGGTGCGGGGGCGGAGGCGGATGCGAATTGGGGTTGAATGTCCTGGTGGACGAGAAGCCTAGCGGCTTGATGGCAAACTCGACCTCGACAAGATCATCCAGCTTGGAGCGCTTTGGCAGGCGGTCTTCGGGCAGCGGAGATGGAGGTAATACCCAGTCGTCGCCTGCATCTCCAACCTCATTATCCTGGGTTTGGTGAGCATATTGAACGATGATGAGAATCTGATGTAACTTACGCCCTTCATGCGCTTCGGTATTCGATAGGCAGTCTCCAGGATGCTCCATTTCTCCAGAAGCTAACAATAACGTCAGTGAAACCAGCTATAAACTGGAAGAGGACACGCCTACGTCTTCAGCGGCCTTCTTGAGCACGAAATTGTCTGACTCGGTACATCTTTGGATAGGTACGTTGACTTTGGAGTCTTCGACCTTGTTACGCGATATTAAAGGCCATATATTCATACAGTCTATAGCCTGTGGATCTTAAATTTCCAGTCAATCGCCAACAGTGGCCAAGGAACGTACAAGCATGAGAATTTCGAGATCCTTCTCGTAGTCGTCCATGATGTTCGTCATGAGACTGAACCCTCGTAATCGCATCATCTGACGAAGAGCAGACTGGTCCTCCGACGTCTATAGGTAAAACAGTCAAACGGAATCCACAAGAAACTAACAGAAAATGACTAACCTTGATTCGAGTAAGCAACTTAACAAGAACCTTGCGACTTTGGGTTTGCCGCATAGCTTGGATAACTTTTGGTACCTCCTTAAGAGCCAGAGGCTTGAGTATTGGCTGTAAATGCATGCGCTTCAGTACCTGTATAAGAAGGAATTCGACACGACCATTACCATCCAGTCCTCATCCAGTTTCTTGCTCTTCTTCTTTTTACTCCCCTTGAGCCCGAGCCTGTCAACCTCATCCGCAATACCAAGTGCTGCAACAAGCGCTCGTAAGAGTCGTACCGGGACTAGAAGGAAAATGGCGTACCATCTAGATAGAGATCATCCATTCCAGCTATATCGGTCTGCGTCTTCCCTCCAATGAAGCCAACACACTTTTCTTCGCCACAGTAGCATGGCTGTGCGTCATGACTGTAGTTTTGTCAACCTAAAACTGAGCCCATCGACTGCGTGTAAGGGCGGGAAAACTGACCCATAGCGATCGACGTTGTAGTTGAACGTCAGTTCCTCGTCCTTCTTGATCGCACGGTTTGAGAAAATGCCCATCCGAATATGCTGCCCGATCGTCCACTTTGCAACGTAGCAATTTGGATCACAGGAGTGATTTGCGAAACGGCCAATGCCACCGCGCTTGGTTGCGTCGATGAACTGCGACATAGCAGGCAAACAAACCCCGGTTGGCATACCAAAGCGAACGAGTAGAACCAAAGGGTGATTCACCCACCTCGTCCTTCTGCAGCATCATAAAGTAGAAATGCTCGATGCCCTCTTCCGCATATTCTCGCATACGCTTGATAAACGACGGATTCGAAACGACGTCCCCAACATACTCATAAATCAACGTATCCCTTTCGTTATGTCAATTGCAGAACGAACAACGCCCGATACTATGACACACCTTGGCATGTCCTCCGCCGCCCGAAGCCCAAACCCCTTTTTCTCCGTCTTGACAATTTCAATTCTCGCATATTCCCGCCGTTGGAACCTTCCTGAGCGTCAGCCCAGTGGTTAACTATGCAAGGAGCCGCCACGCACCGTTGGTTCATACAAAAGGAGCCACCCTTGCAGTCACCGGGAAGACACTCCACCTGCGTCAGGCGATTGATGCAATCCTCTACGCAAATTTCATCTGGGCGGCCCTCAGTACATCGCCCCCAGCCCAAAAGGCACTAAAAAATGGGGATGAACTCACCAAAGCCATTCGGTGGACACTCGCAGGTCATGCTCTCCAGCGCTTCCCGACTCCGCCCTAGGGTTGAGTACTGATATTGGTTTTCTTGTATCTCAATGAAGGTTCTCATGGCCTCTTCCCTCGCAACTGGTAAGTTTCCGACGAGTTGCCGACCCTTCTTCAGGGGCTTCCTCTGTGCGGGTGGGGTGGACTCAGGTTTGGGCGAGGTGGATGATGACGTAGAGGTACTGGGTTCAGACTTTATGGGGATGAGATCTTCAGCATTGGGTGAACGTTTAATGCCTCGTGGTACTTGGTCCTCCATCTTGACGCCGTCTGACGGGGCTGGGGACGGTCGTACCTCATCCACGGAAACGGGGGGGTCACACATCTTGACAAGGTCGGACTCGATGTATACCTTGGATGGCGACGTCGAGGGATGATCCTCTAAGGTGATGGACGATGTAGAGGCGAGGGGCGAGGGGCTATCATCCTCGACTTTGAGAGCCATAGCACGAAATTTGGACATGGCGAGGACTGGGACGACCGAGTTCAACCGAGCAAGGGTTGGGTGGTTGATAGACAAACGTGCGTGGATTAAAAGAATTAAAGGGATCCCCGAACTGGGCCACAATAAAGAGAGCCACAAATTGCTCAACCTATATCAAACAATGACGGTTAGTAGTTGAGCTGCGAGGTGGTGCGGACAGCCAGCATGGGTGTCAGTAAGTAAGCGACAACGCGCCCCCGCCACAACCGCCTAGAAAATTGACCACAACTCAAGTCTTTCGTATTGTACATGCCACCGATAAACTAAATGTACTACGCAACAGCACGGCCAAAGAACAGGAGCACCGTCGTCCATCATTCGCCAGCGTTGAAAGTAAAAAAGAGGGAGCGAGTAACACGCTACCACGACAGTGATGTAAGTGCCTCTATTGTATGTGGCTCAACGACGAGCTCGGCTCGGACCAGGCCTGGAGAAGACAATCAGCAACGGGGCCACGGACTCGATGAAGATGAAGGGTGAAAATCAGTAGTGCATAATGTTTGGCTGTATGCTAAGTGCCGCTCATCAAGGCCTAGGGCTATGACTGGGGCGGCATAATCTCATCCTGAGAGGAGATAGAAACACGACTTACCGGTGGACGTATCAGCACTCTCTCCTCATTGGAAAATAACCACCTGCCAATAAATGACACTGAAACCTGCGACACCGCAATCCATCTCTTTCAAAATAGCGCCAGGAAGGGAAAGTTAACCTGAAATGGCCTGAATCGCGTCTACCTCTGACTATACCTTTGACGTCTGAAATAAGTCTATATAAATGCGGGAAATATTACACATTGGGTGATGCGGGGAGAACAGCATCCTCATCCCTCCCTGATGAATGATACAAACCGGAGTACAAGTGGGTCAACGGCGGCGACACAGGACGAGCAAGAAAACCCACCTTCATAGAACTTTTGTAAAAACGTTCTATGGGGCCGGTCTCTATTGTTCAAAAGAGGACCTAGCACATGAGACTCCTGCTTCCAAAAGTTCACCGTCTCCTGGTAATCCTGCCGACTCTTGTGTATCAAAAGATCGATCACCTTCGGGTCGGACACGTAGCGATTCTTTTCAAAGCGGTGGCGAATGACGGCGCGTACTGCAGACGGCGGGACGTCGAGGGAATATAATGCGCAGATTTCGGGTGCCTAATGGCGAGTAGTAGGGAAAGTGACGAGGGTAGAAAGGTGAGACCTGGCAAACGCAAAATAAAAGGAACGTACCCCGCGTATCCATTCTCGATATAAGTCGAGCACACGATCGCGTTGCTGTACGGAGCTAGTCGATACAGTGGCCGCGCGGGCAAGGCGCGTTGGTATAGTAGTCATTGGCCGTCGACGTCGTCGTTGTCGGTGAAAACTTACAGCGAGCAACACTGTCAGAAATTCCAGCAGTAAATAAATAAATACAAAATAATGGGTTCTCGGATGTGCCGGCCCGGTACTTTGACAAATTGAGTGATTGTTGTCCTTGTCCTTGTACACCTTTGCAAGACCCACCGATGGCAAGGGGACCCGGTATATCCTTCAATCTAACTATTGTTGTGGAATACATGCCTGATGTTCTTATTATTTTGTTAGGAAAGTTCAAAACAAAACGTGGCGGTGGGAGAAGTTTTAGGTCCGTGCAACCCAGTTTTTCTATCGACGCCAAGTCCTTAAAGCGATAATCTAGTCGGAATCTGGTCCTCGATGAGAATGGCACTGCAGTAAGTAAGGAGAGACGGTGCGTGGCATACACCTGTCGTAACCCTTTTTACCATCCTGAACGAATGATTTTCCTCCCAGTCATCCTCGTGACGCCGACGACGATAATTCCGACGACGATGACGACGACGAAGAGGAAGAAGAGGAGGAGGAGGAAGAAGAGGAGGAAGAGGAGGGGAAAGGCCCGTCTTCCGCGGCAGAGGAACTCACGCGTGCAGAACGCAAAGAACTCAAGAAGAAACAAGCTACTGAGGCCAAGCGTGGCGAGGGCGCAAACGACGAGGATGGCGAAGACTTGATGGCCAACCCGAACCACATTACCAAGAAGCTGAACATCTCGGATCTGAGCGCGCCCCGCGAGCTGACGCGCAGAGAGCGGTATGTGCCAGTACTCGTGTCCCATACACCAGCGCTCTTCGTTCTCACTACACCTCCTTTTTTAAAATATTTTGTGCGCAGGGAGCAGAAGGAGAAGAAGGAGGCCAAGGAGCGTTATTGGAAGGTAGATGCGCTCGATCACTCGCTGATTGACTTTTTCAGTCTCGATCTCATTCTGACATTTTGTGTTTGCCTCTGCCCTCGGACTTCTTGCCGCACTCGCCCATTTTACTAGCTGCATGCCCAGGGCAAGACCGACGAAGCTAAGGCCGACCTGTCCCGCCTCGCAAAGATCCGTGCGGAGCGCGAGGCCGCGGCTGCGAGGAGGAAAGCCGAAGCCGAAGGTGAGCGTTCCATATTGGTCAGGCTCATATGCATCTCATTGTGTTCTCGTTCGTAGAGAAAGCCAAGGTGTTAGAGGCTGCCAAAGTCGCGCAGTCTAAACGTTAGAATAAGGCGAGTGTGTAGAGCATCTTGTACGTTGTACGATTTACCTTGTCGCGCCGGCGCTTTCGATACGTGATACGATAACAGGTGAAAGGGAAGCAGGAAATAGGAGATATTGCAAGGAAAACTGTTGCTGTAGTACATATAAATAACACATTGACACAAGAAAACATTGTGATGTCTAGCGGATTCAGGACTGTACAGATTATAGTAAGAACGTCCAGTTTTGATACTGTGTGACTTTCAATGGCATCGGATCTAACTGTAAAAAAAAAAACAGATCAAGAGGTGGGAAAAAAAGGATATCGCTACCGAAGAAAATCGATAGGATCGTCATCGTCAAAATCTGTCGCCAAAAGATTCTGCGCAATGACTTCGATGCGTCGGCGGACGTCTAGCGGTAATCCACGGGGACGAGTTCCTGACTTGGCACCAGCGCGAGAACGCGGCTTCGCCGTCTTTGCCTTTGACTTTGACTTTGACTTTGACTTTGACGACTGTTTTGGGGTCGCCCGCGCTGGTTTCTTCGCAGGGGAAGCAAGTGGCTGTGGAAAAAGGGAAAGCTCAGCGCTCTGCATCTTGGATGGATGCATGATTGACAGTACGAAAAAAGATGGTCGCACCTTTGCAGCCGCCTCGCGTGCCGATCTGCTCTTCTCTTTGTTCTCTTTCGCATTGCGGCTACAGTACATAATGTTGCAGTCAGTTTTAGCAAAGGAAATACCAAGAGGGGGCGATCGATGATCAGGGGAGAGAAAGGCGTACCTGGCCGTAAGATCTGCACGCCGTCTCTTCTTTTGCGGCAGCCCGTGCCTGTTTTCGTATTCGTGTTCGTCATCGTTTTTGTCAACTGACGCCTTTACGCGTTCCTTTCGCTTACGCGGTACCTTCGCAGGCGCAGGCGCAATCTCCTCTTGCAACACCTGCGCTTCCCTCCCGACGCCACCCAAGTCGACTTCTATGTGCGTCGTCGTCGTCGTGGGTGGTGGATCGGCGTTTGGTGCGACTTTGCGGCGACGGGGGAATGCGAGGGGTACCGTTTCTGATTCTGCGTCCCCTACTTCTGCAACCCCAGGCTTTTTCCTCCTCGGGCCCGTGTCCACTGTTTCCGTGATGTTCGTCGCCTTGTCGGATGGATCTTCTGCTGGTCTCGGCAGAGCCTTAACTTTAGGCCTGCCACGCTTCTTTGTCGGTAGTGGGGGCACCTCTTCCTTGCTCGTTTTGGGTTTTGTGCGTGTTCCCGCCAAGGAGCGAGCACGTTTCGATTTCGCCGCGGCATGCTTCTTTGCCAGGGGTACGCCTGAGTCAGAGCCGCTTCCACTCAGATCATACAGCAAAGAAGGTCTCATTGCCTTCACCCCAGCCCCATTTACCTGTTCAATCTCTGGCGCCGCAAATCCCTGTCCTTTCGACCGGCCATCTTGTTTTTCTCGTCCCTGCCTTTCTAGGAGTAGAAGTGCAGGACTCTTGGTCGACTTGGTCACATGCTCCCCGCCGGAATGCTCAAGCTCATCGGAATAGCGTGGAGTGAGAACAGCAGCAGGCTTCACCTTGCACTTGCCGAGCGCCCTTTCGCGCTTCTCCTGTTGGGGAGGAGTACTACGCAAAGTTGCAGGCTCAGCAGGCCCAACTTTCATTGAGGGTGAGCATGAGTCCGGGACGGTCCGAGTTTCGGTAGATTTGACTGTGAGGAAAGGAGAAGAGTTAAACGTTTGCGTCAAGTTTGAATATGGAGTCATACGCACTGGCGTCTGCTAGTTGGTCGGCAAAGGGCTTCCGCTGGGCAGCAGCGTGGGGCAGCAAGAGACTTGCAGAAGTACCAGCGTCCATGCCTAAGTAAAATAAAACGAGAACAAACAATATATAGTAAAGAGGACACAAGGCGCAAGATGAGTCAAGCGACTCTACTTTAACTTGACGTAACAGCGCACCATTAGTCCTCTTGCTAACTTGTAACTTTGAAGTTCTCGACGTGTCATGCCGCTTCTTCATAGAAGGTGGATAATTTTCATCTCCGACGCTTGCAACGAAGGCCGATTTGCGTAGGGCCCGCTTTGAGGCGCCCGTCCGCGGTGTCTTCGCTTTGGACGCCGATGAACGAGGTTTGGGCGTAAGGGCTGATTTTCGTGAAGAGCGCTTCTTGACGGGTGACTCTCCATTGACTCCGCGAGCGAGCAAGATGTCAACGAGTGGGTTCCCCTCTGTGGGAACGAAGATGCTGGTTTATGTTGATGAATGCGTGAGTCGGACGGACATCCAACAACAGGCGAGGGAGCGAGGCAAACGAACACACCCGCCACGATCGCGAAAGCGAGATTTAAGTCGTTCTTGGCGCTGAGCCTTGCTGTCTTGTACGTTCCCTGTTAGCGAGGTAGTAGGCATGTCCAGGTTCAAGACAACCTGAAGAAGTCGCGCTTCAAATCAGGTGTAATCACGTGATGGCGCCCCGCTTACGTGTTATTCCCTACGAAGCGCTCAGTCACGGTGCTCACTGGCACTGGCAGTGCTGTACATCCATCATCGACACGCCGGTTGCCAGGCCCAGGCCATAAGAGTTGCAGTGCCTGAGTATAATAATCGTAACTTGACGGGAAGCGCTTCACTTTATGGGATTCACACTGTTGGATGGAATTGTCTCCCTATCATGCCTAGGCCTAGGCCTCTCCTATGCGATCTACGCGTTTTCCCATCTCCCCAGCCCGCACACTGGCAACGTTAGGACATCCCCACAAGCGTACATTCTTCGCTCGATAACATCTCACGCGCGCTTCCTCCCAGCAGACTCGCGGCATGCATTCACATACCCCGTGCTCTCTTTGCTTCTACCTCTCTCTGCCCTCGACTCTGGTCAGCTATCGCTCCTAAATGGGTTTCTCTTCTCGTTTGGTGGCATTTATGGGCGCATTCTTGGCTTGCGCAGCGCAGGGTACCTTTATGATGATAGTGGAAAGGAGCCGTCGATACGAAAGAAACTTGGAGAAGCTCTGAGGCAGTTCGGTGTTGGGCCTGCTGGAGAGCAGATGGACGAAGCGTGGATACTTACCATGCCAAGCTACTGTGGCTTCGAAGGCATCAATCCACTGACAGTGTATTTCTGTTATCGAAAGGACTGTCCTGAATTGTGGATCGTAGTTCTCGAGGTCAGTATCATTCGCAGCCCCTATCAATTTCGAGAATCGTCTTACGGTACAGTAGATCCACAATACCTTTGGTGAACGTCATCTGCATATCCTTGAGGTGGGCAAGAATGAGGAACCCCCAGATGCCAAGTAAGGTCTCAGAGATCCGGCACGATTGCTTTCCCTCATTTCTTCCGTAGCTTTGACCACCAATGGTCTTTCCCGCGGGCTTTCCACGTGTCCCCGTTCAACGACCGCCTTGGTACATACACGGTTTCTGTCCGCGCGCCGTTCCCCCACAACCACTCCGGAGTAGTACTGCCACTTATCCGAGTCCGCCTACACACTCCATCAGGCACCCTCAAATTCTCAGCATCTCTGCATGCGAGGCACGCCGCCCCATTCAAGACGAACACAGTACTTGCAGTTCTCACGACCTATCCATTCATCCTCTTCCTCACGCTCCCTCGCATCCTCTACGAAGCTGCCGTGTTGCACTACCGCCGCCGCCTGAATGTGTATAAACGACCGGAACCCAAACCCGTCAGATGGACTACCTCCCCACCATCAACTCTCACGCCGACGAAAGGTGGCGGTATCGGCTGGCAGCACCCCACGCTGCTCGAACGCGCGGCGCGGCGCATCGTTACCACATTTCTACCGCGGCGCGCGGATGCGCTCGGCGTGGACATCACGCTCCAGCCGGGTGATCCCTCAGAGCAGACGCAACGCTTCGACGCGGATCATGAAGGGGCGGACGGGACGACAGAAGGGAAGACGCGCGAGCTTGTCATTTCGTACCTGTCACCGCGCTTCTTTACGCTGCTCGTTCTCGCTGGTGACGCGCCGACGGCTCTTCAACGGGGTAGAGGAACAGCAGGCGACGTGCGCGAGTTTGTGGTATCGGACGAGGCACTATTCTGCGAGGTATTTGATGCGGGCACGATAGCAGGAGGCCCGAGAGAGGGAGGAGGCACCACTTGGCCTGCGAGATTACTACGGCTATTGCCCCAGCCTGTACCAGGCAGTCACGAACAGGGCCATGAGCAGCATGAACAGCACCCACACACACATCCACTTATGCCGCAGGGCCGTGTGGGCCAGGCGGGCTTTGCGGTACTTCTATGTGCACTTGTTGCGATCGAATGGGCGGAGGAGTTGCTTTGGCGCATCGCGCGTGTACGTTGGACTGTATCTAATTCGGCGCATCCCATACAGTAGATTTACGATAGCCCATGTGGGACGATGTCAGTTATCTTACACGAAACGTATCATGTGGGAATATCGTCAAGCTGCGAACATTGGCCGTCCTGGCTGAACTACTGTACAGTAGGCGCGCCTGCGCTTTATAACCTGATAACATTGACAGGCGTCTGTCGTCAAGCGTGTCAAATACGTACCGTCATGCCCAACCCCGCCGTGAAGACCTTTTGGGGTTGCCTCTGTGCCCTCCCCAGTTTCCCCTGGTCCTTCCCCAGCTCGCTCTTCCACGCTCAATGCTTGAGCTGGTCTTCTTCACTATGGTGTACCGATTGGTGATTAGGCCCGTTATATATGATAATGGTGAGCGATTTACAGTAAATTGTGTTCTTCTATATATGCATATACGATATTTCCGACTAACCAGGTACAATCCTACGGCATCTACGGCATAACGGAATGGGCACGGGAACTGCACAGGTACAGTACAGTAGGGCGTCAATGCGGCATCAATAACTGTTGAGAAGTTCCCTTTCAGACATGTCCTACGCCACGGCTTGCAGGGCCGTGCAGGCACTAATGAGAGAAAAACCGTACAAGGCAGTTATGGGAAATCAGAGCCACTACTACCAGTGATTACTGTAACTAGAATAAGTAATGAGGCGACATGCAAGTGAGGGTGCAGCAAGGTGTGCAGTAGAAAAAGCAGAGTGATGGATCGCCGCTGGCTCCTTGTCGCACTTGGGAAAACACCTTATAATCAGTTTATGTGATAATTGCCATTTTAGGCGAATTATTACTCCTTATATTGCACTATATTAGAGTTAGAATACCTCATACGTGATTATTATCATAATAATAACTTTTCTGGTTGCCTTGACAGGGTCGCCCACGCACGACAGGGTCGCTCACGCATACAGTACTGTATAGATGTCCGGTCGAGCCGGACTCTCGTCAGACGTCAGAACTCAAAGTGACGCATCCCACCTATTTTTCCCTTGGGTGTTGTATTTGGGGCAACCGGCACACGATCCCGAGTAAGCCGGGGCCTAAGCCCGAGGAAAGGCGGGCAATCTTGTATGTACTAGTCAAGGTACAAGTACGATGCCGATGGCATTGTCGTCATCAATAACTTACAACCTGAGTGTGGGAAAGGCGTGAGTAAGTTAGAGGCAACCGCCTCTTGCATTCCTCCGGATCCTCCTCCCCTCCTCATAACTCCTTACCTAGCGTGAACCTTAAGAGGTTGCAGTGGCACCAGTCAACCCCGAGCAGGGAAATCCGAGTGTCTCTGGGAAGCAAAGGTGCAATTGTAACAAGTCGCGCAAACAAGTCATCGCACTACAGTGACCGACGCGTTTGCTAGACCTACAGTACTGTACGACTCCTCGACTCCTCGGCGGCTAACACAGTAAGATCTGATCTAATTTCTCACAATTGTCTCTCCATGAAAAATGGAAACACTTTTACTAGGTTTATTAAGGTCACAATGTGCCGTTCAAGGGCGCCGCCAGCGCCTGCCATACTATGACTTGGGGCGAACTTGGAAATACATAATTCTTGATCCGAGGCTTTAAATGCTGGCAGTCGCGAGGCCATATATCCCTGTTTCCCCAAACCCGTCGCTCTTTTAACCGCCCCATTCATTCTACCAAATCTTTGTGCCACGATGGTGAACTACCAAGATCCAGTTAGGATCGCTCAGGAATTCGGTGCGGGCCCATTTCCGTCGCGCTCATGGTCTTGCAGTCCAACTAACTCGTCGGTCTTTTCAACAGTGTCGCTTGTGAAGCTCTGGCATGTTGTGGATGGTATATATATGTGCGTCTCCCTGTCCTACCCGCGCTAACCGCCCGGCTCTACTCGACTGCTTAACTGTGACCCTCCGTTTCTAGCTGGGAATTCTTGACTACTCTTGACTATGAGTGGGATGTCTTCCAAGGGCGTCGCCCCTACCGATGGACAATATGGGTCTGTGGCCTTCTTTTTTTTGGCTTCATCATCGCCCAATCGATTGATCATTACCTGCTATAGATCTACTCCCTTACGCGCGTCTCCGCCCTTTTAGCCGTAATCCTCAACATGGTCGGCTTCGATACTACAACGCCGATAAACTGTCAGGTGAGTCCCGTATCCCACGTCCGGTTCGTTAAATAGTCTGATTATCTATGATCCTGAGGTCTGGGTCACGTTTGAAGTGGTGAGCACATGCCTTTATGTGGCCAGGCCGCGACGCCTTATCTCCCCCTTTTCTAGCTATTTGCCTATACCGCCTTCGCTGCTGGTGCACTGTTGATTGTGCTTCGGATGTACGTATCCCATCCGTTATTATTATCCTTCCGAAGCAAGGAACTCAAGGAAGCTTGGTAGAATCGCCATTTGGAACATGAAGAAGATTATTATCGCTATCGCAATGACTATATGGGTAGCAGACGTCTCATTCCTTATTCATGGTGAGTACTTCCTACGTATCATGGAATTATCTCTTATAATTCTGGTGATGTCTCAGGCATCGTACGGGTGAATTTTTCAATGTCGACTGTTTTGGACCTGTTATACTCATCTGGAAACCGTAGATCCGCTCTGCTTGGTCACCTGAGGCAAACACCTGCGCCTTGCTTAACTTAGAGATCACCAAAGCTAGTATGTTTGGCTCGCTCGCTACCGACATCTTATTACTTGTCGTCATGCTCGTTGGGTTGTTCCACCAAGACTTCGTTAAGGGCAATGCGTTTGGTTTAGGACGCACCCTCTGGAAGCAGGTGCGGTGGTAACGGTTCTCGTTATGGGTCGCTGCCCAGATTAACTGATGTGAATTTCTGTTTGTTAGGGTCTCATTTGGCTCATGATTGCCACAGTCGCCGAGGTTCCTCCAACTGTACGTCTGATCAATCTTTTGCACCTTGCACCCCGTTTTTATCGTTCAATGACGTTTATCGCTTTGTCATGTCATAGGTATTCATGATTCTGAATTTGAATGGTAATTCTCCTTCATTCTGTCCAATTCATTTAAGACGGGTGTTGATTAAGCTCTATTCCGGCGAATTACCAGTATCCATGGACCTCGTACGTGTTGTTTGCTACTCGTGGGAGCGAGTTACTGACCGTTCATGCATTTTATAACATAGATGTACCAAACACCCGGCATGATCGCGTTATCAATTGCTGCAACAAGAATACATCGCTCTCTCATGGAATATAGTCCGCCTGACGTGTAAAGCTTGCCCCCTTTTATTTCCTTGATTAATGTTCATTGATTGATAATCGTTCCAGCTCACTGGCACGCGACTCTCGTGCGCGCACGGCGTCAACACGGACCCGCTCTGTGATCGTTTTGCCCACCCGGACGGAAGTGTTTGTGCGTACGGAAAGCGACCAGTCTCCTACGCCACAGACGAGTCGTGCTTCGTGCATCAGTTCAGTCCGTCTGGGGAATCACAAGGCGAGCTTCGACGTCGATGTAGAGCGTGGCTCGGAGAAGTGAGAGAAATTGCCACTTCTCGGATACCCGGTTTCTGGATACCCAGTTCATGCTACTTCTGACGAGATGTGCGTGTTTGTATTTTTGCGATGTTGGTGCTGTGAGAAGGAGAGCGCGGCCCAGCTTTGGGAAGCAAAAAAAGTATTTATATCAGTGTCTAACCCTATACTGTAGGTGGCCGAGCGTCTACTCGGATGTAATTCATATGTTTCAAGTTAATATTGAGGTGTGAATTCAATTGAACTTGTTGGAGACAGACCAAGCTCACATTCGGTTCTATGTTTCCAGTACATACTGTAAAAGCTTGAACGCAATAGGACTGCTGTGGCAAATTTGCTCAGATACATGCGGCTTGGTGATAGACCTGTGGACTGGCGGTTACCAGCGAGCTAGTTGTCTGAAGGCTCCGGCCACGGCCCACTGGCACGGGCACTACTGTCAAGATTACTGTACTCTTCCATTTTATTTGATCGTACATTTTTGTTGTATTCATGCCGATGAATTTTATGCCACCCGGAGACCTGGGTGAAAGTGGGCATGCTCATATAGGTCATACCTCCGAGTATCGTCTAAGAACTGAGCAGTGAGCACGACGTTATACTGGCATGCTGCCTTTCCGGCAGGCTTTCCGCCGAGTCACGTGCCAGTGTCCCATTCAACCGTCCGTCCGGACCGCGCACCATGAGCATGACTCGGAGAAGCTTACAATAGTTCCCCAACATCGCCATCCCCTTTATCATCTGCTTAGATTCTGCTACATCATCATCCTTGCGGAGTTACGCCTAAAAGCTTAGGGACTCGGATGCCGCTGCCTTCCTGCCGAAGGTCAGCACGAATTGGAAAGCGAAAGCGAACTGACCAAGCCGCCAAGCGAGACATCCATCCTCGGAACGGTCTCAGGCTTTCAACGCTCACCCCAAAAGATTATTACTCATGCGCATCGCTGAAAGCTTTGCATGCTCAATGGATTTTTGTCTTGTGCCAGACCCACCACCTAATCAGTGTGCTTGGGTCCTCGTGTCCACTGGCACACCTCCACTGCAACAGGATCACACATCACTCAGCGCGACCTTCTCGCAGACACCGCATATTTTCCCTACTGCCATTCCAAACTCAACGCGATCAACGGATTAGGTGTCTTCGCCCTTAGCCCTGCTCATTGGCTAATGTTGTAGACACAGTCAACAGTATCGAATTGATCGAACCGGGTACACCGTCACATATCCTTAGAGATCTGTCTGAATACGCCACTCTCGTGTAAGGTGGATAGCGCGGCTGTGCGTGCAGACTCGGATTAGTCGGCCGAGGTGACGACCACTTCTTGATGCGATCCACTGTTCTATCTTCCTCCAACTTCGATTGCCACTCGTCCTCACAGCTTAGGGTAGCTTACTATATATTTTTGGTGTCTTGGTGGCCACATGGGGCCACGCGTCATGTTTCCTCGTTCTCTCTTTGGACTGTGGGTAGCGACAGATTATGTATATAATCACACTACCGGCCGGACACCCACAATCGAAAGTTCCCCTTCTCACCCTGCATGCCACCATGCCCTTTCCCACTTTCTTCTTTCTTTCAGCTTTGACCTGAGGGCGCTGGACGTTCGCCCGAGCGAATGAGCCGACACACGTCCTACCCTTTCGTCGAACGCTGACCTTTCCTCCTTACAGATATTTTATCTCTTTTCCTTCCCGAACTCACACGCGTGACACTCAGCCGCGCTACAATTGGCTACCCCAGTGGGACGGAATCAGAGATTCCCCTCGTAACACCTCGTTCCGACGCTCTTGCCCCTTGGTTGTCTCAGGCAACCCTTCTATGTCTAGTCTTGGCAACGACCTTCCACTTAGAGATGCTTCTGGAAGATTCATTCAAAGACCAGCCCCAATCTCTCCCCAGTCCCTTGTCAATCCTCCTGACCAGTACGAATCCGTGATAGCTCCATTGTCTGCATGCTCCCCAGAACCCCGTCCTCCTTCACCTGACCAGCCTTCACCACCAGCCACTCCCGCGCGCCCCACAAAAGCCATCCCGGACGACGGTGGATCGCCGTCATTGGCCCCTGACTTTGACGACCACAGCTCGTGGGACACACCCTCTGCGGGCCTGCAGCACCACCTTGGACACTACCTCCGCCCCGTCGCAGACCTCTGCTTCTACCCGTCCCTTCCAACACAAATAATCCACCCGCAGCCCCGCATATGGCTCAGCCGGCATCTCACTTCTCCGGCGCAGTTGGCGACCGTATCGAGGACTTCCTCAGAGAGTACGAAGAGTTTGCTGACAGCTGCGGATTGACGGACCGCCAAAAAGTAGAAACGATCACTCGCTATATAACGCCGAATCTCCTGGATTTCTTTCTGGAAGTCTCTGGCTGGCTATGTGGCACTCGACTGGAGGCATCTGAAGCGAGAAATGCTAAAGCTGTATGAGGATACTTCCACACTGAGACGACATTCCGAGCGAAAACTCAGGAGCTTTGCTCGGAAGTCTGCCGAATCGCCCATGAGAGACGAAGATGATGTGGTCCAGTACTACCGGGAATTCATAGTTCTCAGCAAGCCCCTGTTGGATTCTCAACGTTTAACTACTGCCAGAAAATTTTGTCGCGCGTACCAGTGGCACGCGCGACAAAATTTTATGGCACGGGTTTCACAAAAGGGACCATAGTGAAATGTAAACTAGGCTCATAGCTGAGCATCCTCGTCAGCCTATGGATGCTCGGCTATGAGCCTAGTATACATTTCGCTACGGTCCCTTTTGTGAAACCCATGCCAGAAGATTTGACCTTTCCTCCTTACTACAGATCTTTTATCTCTTTTCCTTCCCGAACTCACACACGCGACACTCAGCCGCGCTACACTCGCATTCATCACATCCTTCGATGTTCCACAAGCACTGGCATCGTTGACACCGCAGCACAAGCGGATAACCTACATCGCGCTGGCGAGGATGTGTATGCCCAAGCTGGCTGAGCTGTTCCTACAATTTAAAGAAAAAGATGAGGTTTTTGTAGACGGGACTGCTATGCTGAGGCGGTCTTATCAGCATACACTGTCCCAATAAAGCTCAAGTACGAGTGTCCTTCCTCGTCCAAGTTTGGCAAAGATCTGCCGCCATGGAAGACCGCAATGAGCTGTTTCTTGAATATCGTCAAGGAGATCAGACCGCAGATTAATGTCCTTGGCTTAAGTATGTTTTACTTTGATGACTACGGATGCTAACGCTAACGATCATGACGAAGCCTCAGCCGCTGCAGCAGTCTGCTGCATCTTCCCCCATGGCATCCCGTACTTCAAGTTCATCACAGTCACAATCACTCCCTTCCCCTGGCCCACAAGCTCAGACCCAGCTGCAACTTCCGCAACCCCTCATCTGTCCATGACAGTCCCACCGACCCCGCAGCCTCTACTTTTCCCGTCACCCCACAGCTCCCGGTACTGCCACCCCACCCATCTCCGCTCTTCTCACCGAATGGACCTTCGCGTGGCTTTGCCTCAGCTGGCACGCCCTGCGCTCCTGGGCCCCCATTTGCCCCGCCGCCCCTAGCGCCATCTGCACCGTGACACCCCCCGGGTTTCCCTGCCGCACAAGGCACCGGACCCGCCTGCACCCCGTTTGATATGTCATTTCCACTGCATCCTCCCATCCCGGTGCCCACCATGCAGAACTATCGCCTGTGAGAGTGGAGAGCATGCGGAAGCAGGTGATCGACATTTACTGCAGTGGTATCCTGGCCGACTAGTACCTGTGCAGGGGGGGGGACCTTAAGTTGAAAATACGACTCGGAGTCGGTGTGGGATATCACTTGCGCATACCTCTTGCTCCCACTACTCCCACAGAACTCTCACGAATCTACCCAGACTCGGACCGTGGGTCATGACCACACTGGCCCAGGCAGGCCGCATCCCAAGCCCAAGGTTTCTCTTATAGACTTATACTACAGTAATGCCACTAGTAGTGCCACTGGCGTTTACCGTAACCGATTGCCCTAACATCTCATCAAAAAGCTGTGACCTCCAATGAAGGTTCAGATCATCTTGGGTACTAGTCTGCACACAAGGAAAGGATATTCGGTTGCTTTCCGACGTTTCCGTTCCTTGGCGGTCAGCGCGAATGCTCTTTTGTGACTGTCCTCAGCTCTCGGGCACCAAGGTCGAAATGGCTATTACATTTTAACCGGGTATTGAAGAAAACCACACGTCTTCACCAAATCGTGGCGTGCATCCCGATTTGACCTGGCAGTTCGTCGTTACGAAATGGCTCTCGTCCTCGACTCCCCGTACACGTTTATATGTTCTTTTGAGTCTTTTCTTCCTCTCACCTAGCGACGGCTAGCGTTGACCCCTTTATCATGTCCTTATTTCCTCTGATGGACGCACCGCCCGGAGACTTTCCGCCATTTTCAAATGCACCAGCGAGTAACCTCGGCCGGTGCGTGAATATTCCTCTGTGGCTAGTCACAGGCTACTAGTACAGTAGTAGTAGGTTAATCCGAGGGTAACTCCCCGGCGATCTGAGTGCCTATAAATATTCCTGTCTCAAAACCCTTCTTTTGAGAAGTGATTCGTACGGTGCACAGTAACACTAATGCCTACACCATCATTATTTCATTCTCCTTTCTTTCTAATCAACAAGCTCTCGCCGGCATATCGTTTCTCTCCTCAACCACCAGCCCATATGGCATGGAAAACTCGCCGAAGTCATGCCCACACCTCAGCATATTACAATAACCCAAGGATTTTCGAGGTCACCTCGTTATCTGACAACACGATTCCACCATCTTCGCACGGTTGGCCAATTCGTCTTGTGATCACTAAACTGTGCAGTGAATGTCATGCATACAAGAACATGGATGGCAGTACAACTCTATTTACAAAGGAGGATAACTATGCTATTGTTGATCATACAACTAAGGTTGGTTGTGAAAATAAAAGGTTTTGATTGGGCTGAAATGCTCTGCCACGCACACAGTGCTACATCTGTGGCACCAGTCTACACCAGTGAGTCATTCGATTCCCCGAGTTGGGTCTGAGTTGGCAGCTTAGACTCGACCACATCGGACCGGGGCAAATCATACGTCGCACACTGGTCGATTTCCACACACCGCGCGAACTCCACCGGGTTGAGCGGGATGGGTCGAGAGTGGACCCGCGTTGATACCGTGGGCTTACTTTCCTGGTGGTCATTCGAGTCATATGCACTAGAACGATTATGGATTACAATCCGAGTCAGCGTGAAGGAGGAAACAATGATAAGGGAATGCCTTACATAACCGAAGAGCCAAAGTTTACAAGAGAGCGATACATCCTTGTTGCTGCAATTGACATCGTGACCATATTGGGAGCCTGAAACATCTGTGTTGCAGAAAGCATAAGAAATCAATAATTCCTCCCCCCACCCTCTTCCCGCTCATAACAAACAACGTACGTAGTTAAGGGGATCTGTGGTAGTTTACCGGAATGGAGTTCAATCAACACCCGTCATAAATCAAAAAAAGGGGAATGGAAAATTACCATTCAAATTTAAACACATGAACACCTGCGCCGTGAAATGATGATAAGCGAAAAGGAAGAACGGGAAAGAATAGCCAAACGTACTGTTGGAGGGACCTCGGCGATCGTGGCGAGCAAGAGCCAAATGAGACCCTTACGAACAAAAATTCACATTAGTAAATATGGGAGTATGACAGCCAGCCTGAGCAAGAACTGCCACCATCGCACCTGATTCAAGAGGACGCGTCTGACTCCAAACGCACGTCCGATACGCAGGCGGAGCAAGCCCACGAGCATGATGAGAAGCAATATAACATCAGTAACTAGTGAGCTGATAATATTAGGTTTGTTGGTCTCTGCGTTGAGCAGGACGCAGGATTTGCTCTCATCTGACCACGTAGAACGGAGCTATATGTGTCGGTTAAACCTAATAGGTCCAAAATAGTTTGACAGTGAAAAATTCACCCGTACGCTACCTATGATATCACGAGCTTTGTGAATGTATGCCTATAATTCGTAAAAACGGTACTTACCATTGATGAGGAAAGCGACGTCTGCAATCCATACGCACATCGCGATTATAATAACAGCAATCCTCTCTCTATTTGGCCTATTCCAAATGGCGAATCTACCAAGCTTCCTTAAGTATCCTGCTTCAGGGGGGGTGATCATAACACATCGGAGACGTACATACGAAGTATAATCAACAGCGAAGCGGAGCCAAAGACAATGCTAGGGAAAAGCTATAAGAGAATTGGGTATTAGACGTTAAAATCTGATCACATAAAGGAGGTTGCTCACGGATTCCATAGTTGCCCAGGCCTTGCGATCATAGTTGACCAGACAGTTTAACGAGCCAGATGTGGGATACGGGACTCACCTGGCAGTTTATTGGTGTTGTGGTACTAAAGCCGATGAGGTTGAGAATTATGGTCAGAAGGGTTGCCACGCGCGTAAGTGAGTAAATCTGAAGCAGGTAAAGGTTAATCCTTCATCGTGGGTGGGCGGTGACGAAACCCGAGAGAAGGCTACAGACCCATATCGTCCGTCGGTAAGGGCGACGCCCTCGAATGATATCCCACTCATAATCAAGCGTAGTAAAGAATTCCCAGCTAATAGATGCGAAGGGTAAAGGATGAGAAACGTAAACGTAAAGTCTTGGAGAAAAGCGCGGCAGGGCAGGGAGACACACATGAATATACCATCGACGACGTGCCAGAGCTTCACGAGTGCCGCTATTGAAAAGACCGACCGGTGAATGATTGGGCTGCAAGCGCCTGAGACAGACAACTTGAAAGAGCGTACGGACCAAAGTCGTCAGCGACCGTATTTGGATCACGATAATCTACCATCCTGGCACGATTCCGCACGAAGCTTATATGAAACGATTGGGAGATGGATAGAAGAGTGATGGGATTGGGGATGGTGACAGCAGCATTTAACTTGAAAGAGGTGGCTGTATACAATACTGTACCGTCCAATTTGAATGGCGAGGCCCGGGAACAACACTTCTGACGGCCGCTAAACCCAAGCTGTTTTCAAATACTCAGTGTTGTCAGGGTCAGCCGGTCTGAGTCAGCGAGCTTATCCGTACATGTTTGATTGTGTGCCTTGTGCCAGTGGCATCTGACAAAAGCATCATGATAGCATGACACCCTCCGAAATTTAGAAAAAGAGTTGCAACTCTATGAATCTTCTCTCTTCCGACCTTTTCAATATTGAACGAGAGTAAAATAGTAGAACATACGTTACCTGCATGTCAACGAGATCTTTTAGTCTTTTACATCAGCAACCCCATAGTCTTATCATCGAACCATTTCTTATTGACTTTGAAATTGGAATTGGTCAGTCCCGCTGACCACTGACCAAAAAGGGTCAGTAAGACTGTCTTCAAGTTTAACCTTCCGAGTGAACTGACACCCGTCAGACCGGTTCAGTGACAACACTGCCAGTGGGATGTAACAAAGACAAAACCATCTGTTTCCGCGGTAGTGTTGATTATCTGAGAGCATCGGGACTTAAATGTTTAGCCGCCAACAAGGTGATTCAATTGCGCTTCTCTTCCTCGAGATTTTTAGGGTTTCCCTTCAAATTGCACCCATGACGCCCTGGGGCGGTTAGTAGGTTATGTAAATGGTTGAGGGCTAGAACTTGAACTGAAATCAAGTCGGCGTCCAGCCAAATACTAGCCAGAAACAGCGATTTTGGTCAATCACCGTTCAGAGCACATCCCGCATTTTCCATAATTCCCATTACAGTGCACATTCCGAGTTTACCCGGCACGGACGGAGTACTACTACTGTACAAGACTAATACTACATTTGAAGCTCTTTGGTACGGGGCTCTCCAATTCCGCGACTGCAAAGCACGATAATACTTTTGAGATCACTACCCTTGTAGGCCATAGCATTACGCCGGAAAATCACACTAGCTTTGTCGAAAAAAAAATTTACAGGGGCAGGGGCGAAATAATTCCGTTGCGCCACGGGAATCTGATTGGTTTACAATTTTTATTGTAAAGCTTAGTCAGCGGGTTACACACCGAATAGATTTGGTGAATTCACTGAATTGCACACGGCGAGCCCATCAGAAATCTGAGTTGGAAACGCGAGCGTCAAGGTGTCGAACTCGAACTGTCGATGTCATGATCGATCAGGGGACTTGTGCGTCGGTGTACTGTAGCCTGAAAGTCGAAAGTCGAAAGTAGTAGTGGTGGCGATCGTGATTCGTGATCATGGCACCGGACGTCAGTCGGTGACTCCTGGAGTCCTGGGACCTGGACCGACTCAATGTGGTCGCCGACCTCGGAGGCTAAAATATTAAATGAAATGACGGTGGAGATCAACTTGAACACGGACACGGACACGAACTCGGACGAAATGCGGGGCGACTTCCAGTAGTGGTGTAGCTGTAGGCAATGCAATGGCAAGGAAAGCCCGAGCTATGGAGGTTACGGTAACGGGGTGGCATGGAATGTAAAGGGACTGAACCCGTTTGGGAATACTGTATTTAGCAAGGAAATAGTATGTTGTGAGGGAGGGGGGAAGACGTAGGTGTATGCATTTCAGCAGTAAGATGCGGCCGCATTCTCGGCCCCCTCAGTCTCAGTTGTACTTGAAGTATCGAGAACCCCACGATCTAATGATCAGCGGAAGTTTGTAGTTTGTACGGTAACCCATCGACTGGGCACCGCCCAGTCCTATATACATGCAAGTTTATACATGGAAATGGAAGCTACTAAGCTTCGCCTCCTACTCAAACCCTGATATCAACATGTTACCGTGACTAGCCTCGGAATCCCAATATTTTAAATACTCAAATATCATACTCCCAAATCTGCCCATAGAGTCAACCAGCGCCCGCAAGAGCAGGAACCACCTGCATCCGAGAATCGGCGGCTCCCCATCATTTCTCCGGGCCATTCTCTACGTCGATGTTGAAGCTCACTTCGTGTGCCTTGTAACGCTCGTGCGGGTCTGTACTAATGTACGAACCAGAACCGCTTTGTGACGTCGGATACTGGCCGGATTCTGTACTAGGCACAGACAAATCCGTCTGATTCAACGGAACAGAGCGGACCCGCATGTCTGATAGCACTGTACGCCTAGTTGGTCGGGGAGTCTCGCGTGGACTAACACGAGTATCGGCACAGCGATACATCCTTGTTGCGGCAATTGCCAGTACGACCATATTGGGAGCCTGAAACATCTGTGATGCAGAAAGGAATAAGAAATCGAAAACCTTCTCCCTGATCATAGCGCAAGGACGTACGTAGTTCATGGGCACTGGTTGTTTTTTATACCGGAATATAGAATTCAATCAGCACTGGTCGTTAATGGATCGGAGAGAATAGAAAATCACAATTCAAATTCAAGCACATGAACACCTATATCGTGAAACAGCGATGAGAGGAGGAAGGGCGCAAAAGTAACAGCCAGACGTACCGTGTGAGGGACCGCGGCGAGCGTTGCAACAAAGAGCCAAATGAGACCCTTATGAACAGATATTCAAATCAGTAAATTCGGGGTATCAGAGAACCGCCATTGCGCACCTGCTTCCAGAGGATGCTTCCCAAAGCGAACACACTGTCTACTTCAAGGTTCATGCGGATCAAGCCAACGATCATGATGACAAGTAATACAACGTCGGTAGCGAGTGTGCTGATAACAGCGGGTTTGTTCGTCTCCAAATTAAGCAGAGTGCAGGTGGCTGCCACAGGCGACCACGCAGAGCGGATCTACGGTTGTCAAGTAAGCCTAGTAGGTCCAATCGGTCGACGTTGAAGAAAGCTCACCCGTATGACACCTGTGATATTACCGGGTTCGTGAGAGAATTCTCCAGGATCTATAGGAGGTACGAACCTTCGATGAGCAACGAGAAATTTACCAACCATACACCCATGGCGATGAAAATAACAATCTTCTCCTTATTCCAAATAGTAATTCTGCCAAGTTTCCTTAAGTGCCTCGCTTTGGTAGGTTGATCATCAGCTTCGGGGACGTACACACGAAGGACAATCAACAGCGAAGCGGCAGCGAAAGCGATGGAAGCAAAGAACTGAAGAAATAAAGGACGCGGTATTATGTTGGGCCTGGCCAGATAAAGGAGGTGCTCACGAATTGAAAAGTGACCCAAACCTTGCAATTGTAGTTGATCAGACGGTTAGACGAGCCAGACGTGGGACACGGGACTCACCTGACAGTGCATTGGCGTTGTAGTATTTAAGCCGATCATGTTGAGAATAATGGCCAAAAGCGTCACCATGCGAGTAAGAGAGTAAACCTATAGCAGGTAAAGATCAACCCTCGGGCAATGACGAAACCCGAAAAGAAAGGTAACAGACCCATATTGTCCATCGGTAGGGGCGAATCCCTCGGATGACATCCCACTCAAAATAAAGGGTAGTGAAGAATTCCCAGCTACAAGCGGAGGACCACGGTTACTGAAGGGAAGCACGGTAGGGCGGGGGAGACTCACATGAATACACCATCCAGGACATGCCAAAGCTTCACAAGCGACGCTGTTGCGAAGGCGAAGGCAGACGGTTAAATTAGGGCTGCAAGCCCCTGAACCAGACGGGAAGGTTGAACGCACCGTATTCCTGAGTGATGGTAGCTGGATTGTTGAAGTCCACCATCGTAGCACGAAGCTTTGGTGGAACGATTAGGCAGGGGTGGGTAGACGACGGAACGAAGAGTTGTTGGCCAAAAAAAAAAAAGGCTGAAAGGAGCGTGGCCAGAAGGCCAGCGTTTTAAAACTTTAGACCAGTTTAATTCTATACAGCAAGCGCCGGGCCTGGGAAGAACACTTTGATGGGTATCCCTGACGGCCGCTAAACCCAAACCAATCTTTTTCACTTCAGTTTTCCGCAGCGGCAAACGGCCCGCTAGCGCTCACTCACTTCAGTTCATTCTTTTTCAAATTCTCAATTTCCAATTTCAACCGTCGTCGGCGGTCGGCGGTCGTCCTTTCCAGTAAGATTCAAAGTCACAAAGGGGACCTTTGAACTTCATGCACCTTCCTAACTGAAATTTGTACTGTATTGTCGTGGCTTGTCCCAAAATGGCAAAAAATAAACATGATCCAAGAATACGACATGTAATCTAACGTGCTCAGAGGGACAGGGGCAGAGTTAATTATTATGGGCCCATATAAAGGTCAAGCCGGTCAAGCTCGAATACATCAGCAAAATGTCATAACCCTTTTTGGACTTTACAAAGTCGCTATGAAGCCGAAAATCTGAAAGCGATTACAGTCAGGGGTCCATTTTCAGAAAAGTTTTGGTTCATTTAGGTGGAAAAAACCGGATTTCAAAAGTTGAAAAGTCGGCGCTAATGTAAAGCCAGAAAAGGTAAAAAGTCATAATTTTTTTTGACACTTTGCTGATGCTAGTCCCACAAGACCGTGACACAAGTCCATCCCTGAAACACAAGCGTCCGAGCAAATTTTAGTACGGTAGCCCTATTGCGTTCAAGCCTATATATGGTACTCGCAAACATAGAAACCACGAATCGTACTCGAAGTTTGTCTATCTCCACATTAATCTATGACTAGCCTCCGACTGAGTCGGCGAGTCAGTGAGTCACTCTTTCAATATACTAGACTGAACCACGCTCTACTCCCTACAGCGCCAACACCGCTCGAGTGCAAACACGCACATCTTGTCAGGAGTGAGATCCAGCATTCGAGAAGTGGGACAGTAGTTTCCCTCACTTCCGAGCCGCGCTCTACATCGACGTTGAGGCTCACTTCGTGCGTCTTGTAATGCCCATGCGGGTCCGTAATGATGTACGAAACACGACACGTCTATGCCGTCGGATACTGGTTGCCTTACATACGCACGGACACCTCCATCCAACTGGGCGGGACGGTCCCAGAGCGGACCCGCAATTCTGACACCGTGTGCTCATTTTCCCGGGGAACATCGCCTGAACTAGAACGATTATCGGTCACAATGAGCATTGTCGAGAAAACAATAAGGGAATGCCTTACCTGTCCGAAGAGGCAAAGTCTATAAGAGAGCGATACATCCTTGTTGCAGTAATTGACATTATGATTATAGACGGTGTCCGAAATATCTGTGTTGTGGAACCGCGTAAGAGATCAATAGTATGCCCGCATGAGTAGCAATCAAGGACGTACGAGGCTTGTGGGCTCTGTTTGGTTAGCCGGATTTGAGTTCAACCAATACCCGCCTTTGATAGATTGGAGAAACTACCATTTAAATCCAAATACATGAGCACCTATGACATGAAACAGTAATGAGCGAAAAAGTGCGTAAAAGAATGGCCAGACTTACTAATGGAGGAACTTCGGCGACCGTGGCAAGCAAGAGCCAATTGAGGCCCTTACGATCAAAAATTCATATTAGTAGATTTAGGAGTAGCGAGAAAGAACCGCCGCCTCCGCAGAGTCCGCACCTGCTTCCAGAGGATGTGTCCCAAATCAAACGCACCAACTGCTTCGAGGCGCAGACGGAGTACGCCACTTAGCATGATGAGAAGTAATACAACGTCGGTAATGAGTGAACCGATAAGGGCAGGTTTCGTGCTCTCTAAATTGAGCCGAGCGCAGGAGTTTGCCTCAGGCGACCACGTGGAACGGATCTACGGTTGTCAGATAAGCCTAGCAGGTCCGAGACAGTTGACATTAATGTATTTACCCGCACTGTACCTGTGGTATCAACAGGGTTAAAGAAGATTCTTCCGTGATCCGTAGGATGTACTTGCCATTGATGAATAATGCGACGTCCGCCACCCATACACCCATAGTAATTACAAATGCAATCTTCGCCATGTTCCAAACAGCAATTCTACCAAAAATCCCTTGAGTGCCTTGCTCTGGGAAGATAGAATCAAGACGCATAGGAGACGTACGCACGAAGTACAATCAATAGGGAAGCGGACACAAAGGCAGTGTAAGTACAGAGCTAGAAAAAGAAGAAAAAAAAAAGCGAAAGTACATTAGGTGTTGTGGCCTGCGCAGTTAAAACGAGGTGCTCACGGCTGTAAACGTGACCCAGATCTTGGGAACATAGTTCAATTTGACCACAATATAAAAACTCAGACGTTGAACAAGGGACTCACCTGACAATATATTGGTGCTGTAGAATCAAAGCCGACCATGTCGAGGATTATGGTCAGAAGGGTGGCTACGCGCGTAATGGAGTAGATCTGGAGCAGGTAAAGATCAATGATCCTCTGTTATGGTGTGTGCAACGACGAAACCCGAAAGAAGGCTACAGACCAATATCGTCCATCGGTAGGGACGACGCCCTCGGATGACCTCCCACTCATACCCAAGGGTGGTGAAAAATTCCCAACTAGCCGCGATTGAGTAGTCACGTGGAGGCTAGAGGCTGAAGCGGTAGGGACTGGGCAGGGAATTGAAACATACATAAATATACCATCCACGGTGTGCCAGAAGTTCATCATCTCCGCTATTGAAAAGACCGACCGGTTGATTGGGCTGCAAGTCCCTGCGCCAGAAGAAAAAACACACGCACTGTGTTCGTGAGCGACCGTGATTGGATTGTGGTAGTCAACCATCCTGGCCCGAGGCTTCGACTCGGATGAAAACAACTAAGTTAGATGAACGAGTGATGGATTTGGGGGGGGAAGCTTATTATAGAACCCGGCGACAACCAGCATTTAAAGCATTCGAGCTGATTCGACCAGCCCGGCAGATTGCTGTTTCAAAATATCACTTTGATAATATAACGTGAGTGTAATTAACGTGTTCCGTCTCAGCCACAGAACCTAATTCAGTTACGGTATTTCCGCTGTACTTGACTTAGATCTTAGCAACCGAAAGCAGAAAACCAGTAAAAGTTATCGATAGTACTGTAGCGTTGACAACCTGATCATGAGTGCGTTTCACCGGCCTTTGCTTCCTTGGGTTTTTCTAGTCGGATTCAATTGACTATAGACTATAGTAAGGCAGGCGTCACTAGGAACCAGCACGGGTTACATAATCTTCTAACCCTAGGGTTTAGTATTACGTAAGCTTGCCAAATTTCGTGTCTGCGACCAGCTTTGGGCCAAAGAAAGTCAAAAGTCACATTTTATTTATATAATGAGGATATGGATCTCGCATGCGTGAAACAAAATACTATGACAGTACACTATGCTTCACCTCTGCAATGATCTCTGGGGGTAAGGTACGATGGCTATGATATTTTTTGTTTGCCCATATGGCCTGCAATCCAGAAAGGCCCGCGTGATACGCTGATATAAAGCGCGCAGACCGGTTTGCGTAACTAGAGGAACGGAAGAACAACGTAAGGTGAATAGAAATCAGAAACAAAAAGCAGGACTTACCGCCGAATGTGAAGGAGGGGGACATCGTCGAGGCATTGGACGACCTTCCTCTGCATCTCATCGATTGTCGCCGCGCGCCCTGCCACACGGAAGCGGAGCTTCGCCGCCCCCCAGTATTGTTCGATAAAGTTCAGTTCACAATGGTATTTGGGATAGAAATCGCACAAATGCCCGCGAGACTCAACCAGCTCTTGAAGCTGGGACTTCTGAGAGATGAAATCGGGCTGAGAAAAAAGAACGCGCCGGCAACAGCAGTCAGCGCGGCCAGGGGGGCAACGAAAGCCCGGGCACTGGGCGAGAATGTCTCCCTCAGGCCACAGACCACGCTCCCGGATGATGACCTCCATGCCTTTGAACCAGCCGGGCATGGAGGGGTGGTCTTCAGGGAAATAAAATATTTGGGGCTCGCCGTTTGGGAGTGTGCCACTGCGCATGCGTGGACCATTAGGCTGGTGCGTCCACCCTTTCTTCGGCCCTGTGAGAGAAGGTAAGTGGGCCGCCTGCGATCTCGCAATGGTGCTCATCGCGGGCACCGGCAGTGGTGGTGATGGGAAACAGGAAGGGTTGGCACACCTTTAACCATGTTTTGTGCTGATATGGCATCTGGTGCACGCTTTTGATGACTGGGCGCGTTGTCAAACAGGAAGAGGCCCTGAGCCCAGCCCTTGGTGAGGCCTTCAAAAATGTCGATCGCCTTATCAACTTGTCTGAGGAGGTCGTCGGCATCGAAGAATCCATCACGATTTTTGCCCGCCTTGAAAATGATCCGGGCTTCCCTGATAAACATCAAATGTGTGAGATAAATGTGTGAGATGAGATAAGGATTAGAGGGGACTCACTCATCCCCATCGCGCAGTCGTCCCCAATCTGATGTCAGGAAATCTGACACCATTAACGACTGGCCATTACCCTTGGCCTTTGGTTTCGACTTGCTGGTTGCGTGGCTCCATCCTGTGTTGCGCTCGTCGTTCTGGAAGAAGGTGGATTCGTCATGGGTGACAAGGATGAGGCGAAAGCGTCCAATGGCCCCAGGGACTGGGAACCCATTTGGGCGTGGGAGTTCTGTCCCATCGTGATCCCATCGATGGAATCGTTGCTCATGTCCCATCCAACGTTCCACAAAACCTCGCCTGTATTCCACCACATCCGACCTCTCGTGCCCATCAAGATACATACCATTCTTTAGTTTACCGTAAGTCCATCCCAGTTTCTCGAGCCAATGAAGTCCCGTTTTGATGGAAATTGATGGCTTACTAATCCCTTTCAGTGCGAAAATTGCTTGCATGCTTGGACTTGCGACGATGTCCACCAGAGCCTGGGCCTTCAAGAAACCTCCACTCGCCTTCTCCTTCATCTGGGTCTTGATTTCCTCGGCAACATCTTCATCATCAACGATCGTGCCTCGTTTCCGGTTCAACTGGTGGAGAGGGAGGTCCCTCCACCTCAGGAAGTCCATAACCCATTCGCGGATGTGTCACGCGTGGTTCATTCCACGTCCCTGCATCCTGGCGACCATTATTGATGCTCTCCTCCAGGAATAGCCCAGGTCTTGATCTGTATAGATGTTCAGGAGTCCAACCATTGCTGCGACACGTGCTCGGACGATCACATCAAGGTCGCCTCTCTTCGCCTCGTCGGTAAGTTGCACGCTCACCTCCCAAAGCTTGTGATGATCATCTAGGAGCTGCAATGCAGAACTGGGCACCCCTTGGGGGACTTCTCAATGCATCAAGTTGGCCTTTTGTCGAATATCTTCAAGACGTTCGCTTGCGCCCATACGTTGTCTTGCATAGTCTGCAAACCCATCACCATCGTCAGCTCCACTGCTTTCTTCGGACTCCATGCGTATGCAGTATCAACGGCGCCGGGCATTGTGTGGGTTCCCAAGTGAGCCTCCTTTGGATTCCATCTCAGAGGCGCCACTGACACTGCTGGTGTCTCGATCCCGTGCGTTCGCTTCGTCAGAGCTCTCCTCTGACTCTTCTTGAAGACTGATTTTGTCCACCTTTGGTATAGGTTTGTTATATTTCACTGGAACCCCCATGCGTGTGACATATTCTTCCAAAGGATAGAAGCCTTTCGATGTCATATTGATGAGATCAAGCTTGCGACATTTTAGGGTATTACTGGACTGTTTTGAGTACACCCCTCTTTTCTTTTTGTTTTCCTCCTTCTCCCTCTTCAATGCAGCATTTTGTCCATTTTGCAGAGCTTGTGTGAATTTCCTGAGTTCAGTTTCCTCTTCGATGTCAGAGGAGTGGTTGGAGACAATATCACTGTCATCATCATCATGGAATTCCATGATGGCAGGTGTGATATGAAGACGTGAACAGAAGTCTGTCAACTCAGGTTCAAGAATGGATTCTGTCTGCGAGTCAGAGGCGAAAGGGGTGTGTTCCCTGCTGGGTGAAACTGTAACCGGCTCCTGGGACGAGGCTAGCTCGTACGCCTTGTGGACCGGGGTAAGTTCCTGAACCGGGCTAGTACTGTATGGATTGATCGGATCACTTGTCATTGATGCGTGTAGTGCCTCGTTTTGATGTGGACGGACAGCAGGTAGGGTTGCCGAAGTCCGGTTCAGTCCGGTTCTTCAGGTATTTTGCTGAACCTTGAACTGAACTTCAGGTTCGGTTCAGGGAATTTCCTGAACCTTGAACTGGACCATCGGTTCAGGTTCGGGACGGTCCAGTTCAGGTTCAGCAAGGTTCGGACCGAAGTTACTCAAGTATTTTCAGGATGAACTCTTGCTCATCGCAGCTCAGCCTACCACGCGTCGTGTGTGTACCTTCTCACTCTCCCAGCACTGCAACGTGTATACTGACGATTCTGCAGATCATATCATGATATCATCCATCAACTCTTTGCCCGAGTCTCGGAGATCCTTAGCGAACGGGAATGGGGCGCGAGAGGCGAAGACGACACGGCCGGGCGATGAGGTGGCACCAGAACAAGACGGCGATGGGGCTGATGTGCAGCTGCACTCACACGAGAGGGAGGAAGAAGGAGCTGGAGACGATGGCAATAACATTCCGGGCACTAGACAGGGGACTTAAGTACATACAGGACTCTTTGTATGTACACATCAGGAGGTATAGTATGATCAGAGTGAAGCATGCCGAGGACGAAAGGACAAAGGATGAAAAGGAAAGTGAAACAGGTACAAAGGTAAAGCTACTAAGCGAGGGCGCGAGTGCATAGGGCAAGTCGCATTTGATGTGTGAGGACGATGAGCGCGAGCAGGAATCAAAAGGGAATGAAAAAAAGATGAGTGTTGATCGGAGCCGAACGATGTGGGCATGCACCCCAAGTGCGTCGACACTGTGCCTCGAGTGCACCTCATCCATGACGACCGTGTCCTTCCATGTCATATGCTCGAAATTGGGTGTGTATTTGTGTGCGTGCGAGAAACTTGCTATGCGCGATGCTGTTAGTAGGCTCATTAGGCTCAGAGCTAAGGTTGTGGGCGCTGAGGCCGGCGGGCTTGGTGTGAGAGGGGAGATGTGGGGCTTAGTAAGTTCAGTGGCTTTTGAAGGTTTGTGGGCGGTATCGATTTTGATTTTGTAAGGTGTGCAGTGCGGCTGCGCGTGCACCGTCCAAGCGCCCTGTGCAGAACAGAGCAACGGAACAGCCCACACCGGAGCGCCCAGCCACAACTGTACAGTTTCACACGCTTGTCTATCATCACTTCACACACTCCCTTTTTATTATCGCTTCACGCTCATCACCTCTCCCTCGACCTCTGGTGCAAGACAACAGCGAGTGGATATGATGCTTTCCTGCAATCAAAAGCCCTTCCTCACCCTTTTCGCTCCAGTTTCGCCCTCCCCTTTCGGCCTTTGGACGACGAAGATCGACGCTAGCCGAAACCACACGCCGGGAGTGCATCGCTCGAATTTATTCCTTAGCCCTGTATCCTAGCTATTGACCACTTATTTGACATTTTGACATATTTCATACAGTTGTCCGGACATCACTTTCGCTGGACACGGACCTCTAGTACTGTAGCACTCATGATGTATTTAAGCAGCCTCCTTGCTAGTCAAGGAGAGAGCGACCACGCGGATCCTTGAATCTTAGCTCTCATTTCTATCTCTTCTTCTCTGTGTGCTCGCCGTCTCAGGACGGCGGACGCTTTCCCCTCCCCTTCTGCCTGTCTTTTGCATCCTTGCCGCCCACCCGACGAAGCCTCACGCCTCACGCTGATCCGAACCGCCGAGCCAACACACGGATCTGATCGCTGCATCGCCGCTGACTCTTCTCTAGGTCTCTCAAAAAAGTCTTCCTTTCATCTTTCTATTATGAGCATGAAGGCCAGTGAGACTGTGATCATTGCCAGTACCAAATTGGATGAGAGTCATGAGAAGTTAAAAGTTCGGTTTGAACCGGGTTCAAGGCGGTTCTGCCTTTCTCGAACGCAGAACCGGACTTGTGGTCCGGTTCGGCACAGCCATCGAACCTTGGACCGAACTTCGGTCAGGTTCGGAAAAGTTCAGGTTCGAACTTTGGTTCTGAACCGAACTGCGGCAACCCTAACAGCAGGCCAGCATCGTGTTGTTTCAGATTGCTGTGCCCCTCGTGTTTGGTTTCTAATACTTTGTACGCGTTTGTAGTTCTCCTTGTGTACTTAAGGACGACCAACTTGGCCAGGTAGCGGCAAGTTGAGTCTCTTGTCTAAATAACAAAAGTCTCTCCTCTCCTTCCTCATAGCGGGGTCTTATCGACGAACTGATAAGGCGGGAACCCGTTACTCTATAGTCCACCGGGTCACTCTAAACGACTCGGCTTATGACCCAGCGTCCCACCAAGGACACGGTCACTCTGCCCAAGTACGCCTTCTGCCAGGAGGTATTCCCTGACTTAGTGCACAAGGGAGGACGCTGCACGTGCTTCGACACCCCTCAGCCCAAGGAGGAGACAACTACTACGGACACTACTGAGCTCTAATCGTCTCGTCCACACCGGCGGTGACATTAGACTCAACTTTGTTAAAACTACGGCTAGCAGCAGCAAAGAAAGCGCAGACACCAACCACCCAAGACACCTAACGAAAGAACAGCTGATCGTCACAAGACCTAACTCAAGGATCAGAATACTCGAAGCGCACGAATCAGCCAACAAGAAAGGGAAAGCCATCCAACTGTTCTGTAGGAGCAGCGACCTAGAAATCAAAGACGCTGGACCAGTGACCCTACACAACGGAGTGTGGCACCGCATCCTACCAGGAGCAAACAGGAAAGAATTCGTACTTGGACAACCCGAACCCAGCATACATAACTTCGACATCAGCATCGAAATCAGCGACGCAACCACCCCAAGTATAGTGGTAGAAGAACCGGCCAAAGAAAGAGAACCGACCAAAGAGAAACCGAGCAGAGACTCCTCAGACGAAGAGGACCACCAAATAGACGAGCAAATTCGCCGAAGCCCAATCCAACGGGGCACGTCCTTCGCACAAGTAGTAGCGACAAAACAGAAACCACAAACCGCCCAAACCACCCTGACGCAACCTCAAAAGACAACCACAATGGCAACCCAAACCACCACCCAAACCACCACCACTGCAACGACCGCCGCTCAAGCCAATGTCACCAAAGCCTTCCAGAAAGCCCTCCAACGCGCCCCTCCATCAGGAGGCGGTGGCGGAGGAGGAGGTGGAGGCGGAGGAGGCGGAGGCGGCGGAGGAGGAGGCGGTGGAGGAGGAGGAGGCGGTGGAGGAGCGGGACCAAACCCACTCCAACCGGTGGCCGTAGCACAAGATGTGCGAGCCATGGGCAAACTCCCGGAGACGTTCGATGGCGACAGAACCAAAGCCGACGACTTCATCGAGGAAGTGAAGGGATACCTACGCCTCAACGCGGATGTAAGCGGCTTCAATTCCCCCATGAAAAAGATCGCCTTCACCCTCACCCACATGAAAGGAGAAGACGTCACGGGGTGGACCAGGGACATAGGAGCCATGCTCGACGCATTAGACCCCATCGCCGACAATGTCCCCATGCTATGGGACCAGTTCTTGACGGAATTCGCCGCCCAATACCTCGACTCGGCCAAAGAAGACCGAGCCCGCACCGCCCTGCAAAACCTAGCTATGAAGCCAGGCGAAATAGACCTATACATATCGAAGTTCGAAGAACTGGCCCGAAGAGCTGGCTACACCGCGGGAGACAACGCAACAACCCGACTCTTCCTACTCGGTCTTACCCCGAAAACGATGACAGATGTCATGGCCAGCCCACCAGTAAGAGGATACGAGGCCATGAAACAAAGAGCCATCGAAAGTACCATCGCCCAGAGAACCATCCGCGATCTACTTGCGATACGGCACGATCCAACCAAGGCGGACAACAGAGCAAACTTCCCCTTCCAACAGAACAGGGGACAACGACGCCCCTTCTTCCAAAAACCAGCAAACCCACAACCATACCGACAACCATACCACTCGTCGAATGCGCCAAGATGGATGAACAACCAAACCGTGCCGATGGACCTCAGTAGGTCGAGAGCGCCCAACTCTTATCAACAGAGAGGAGGGCAACCGCAAGCACGAGGACGAAACAACTGGCGCTCCAGGGCTAACGTCGCCAACTTTCCTCCCAGGAACAACAGCAACGCCTGCTTCAACTGCGGAGAAATAGGACACTTCGCCCGAGCCTGCCCGAGCAAGGGAAAGGCAAGAGCGAACCTCATCGACTTCGACCCAAGCGAAGAAACCGTCTACGAAGGGAGTATCCCCGAAATGGACAGGGTCGCCTTCCTCAAAGCCGAGATCAACGCAATGACCTTCGACGAGAAACAACAGCTGGCGAAGGAAGTAGGAGAAGAGAGCCCACAGGATTTTCCCACAGCTTAATCAGGTCGGCACTGATTAAGCAGGGAAGCGATAGCAATAGCGATGTATATATATCAGCACGAAAATCAATGACAGTCCGATGCTACATCCATTCAATCGCGAAAAGAGCCGAGACGATCGCCCTGGTCGACTCCGGAGCAATGGAGAACTTCATGAACCTCACCTACGCCAGATGGTTAAGGCTGCCAATCAAACAATTAGCAAGGCCACGAAAGCTATTTAACGTTGACGGAACGGAAAACCGAAACGGCGAGGTCAAATTCTACACTGACCTACAAGTACAAACTGGATCAACGCGAACCCCGCTGAGATTCTTCCTCTCTGACCTAGGCGACCATAAAGCAATCCTAGGATACTCGTGGTTCGCAGCGGCCCAACCCAGAATAGACTGGAGGAAAGGTTGGATCGACCACGCCCAACTACCGATCATCCTACGAGCCCATAACGCCAAGAAAGCAGTCTTCGTGCCAAGGAACCGAAATATTCCCCGAAAACCCGACCAGGACCGATACTACATCGGACGCGTCACAGTACACCCGGCCCAACCAAACGAAAACCCACGACACACTATCCCGGCCGAATACGAACGACACAAAAAGGTGTTCAGCGAAGAACAGTCGCAACGACTGCCCAAACACACTGTATGGGACCACGCCATCGAACTACTACCCAACGCCCCCACAACGCTTCCCGCGAGACTCCTCCCCCTCAACCAAGCTGAACGAGAAGAAATGCACAAGTTTGTGGCCGAACACCTAAAAAGGGGGACTATACGAGAATCGTGGAGCCCCTACGCCGCCAACTTCTTCTTCGTCAAAAAGAAGGACAGGAAGCTACGCCCGGTGCAGGACTACCGCCCGATTAACAAATGGACCGTGAAAAACAGAAACGTCTCCCCCCTGATTCCCCAAACCATCGATCGCCTTAGTGGATGCACCCTATTCACCAAGTTCGACGTAAGGTGGGGGTACAACAACATCCGCATCAAAGAAGGAGACGAATGGAAGGCGGCATTCCTCACTAGCGAAGGGCTATTCGAACCAACCGTCATGTTCTTCGGCCTCACTAATTCACCGGCTACCTTTCAGATGATGATGAACACCATCTTCCGAAGGGAAGTCGCGCAGGGATGGCTATCGGTATACATGGACGACATCGCCATCCACACTAAACCGAGGGAGGGCGAAACCGAAAAACAACACCAACAGAGACATACAGACTACACGCACCTCGTCCTCGACAAACTCGAGGAAAACGACCTATACCTGAAGCCGGAAAAATGCGACTTCGCGAAAGACGAGATCGACTACTTAGGAGTGATCGTCGGAAGGAATAAAATACGCATGGACCCCACGAAACTCAAAGGGGTCGCGGATTGGACAATTCCCCGCACCCCAACCGAAGTACGACAATTCCTAGGCTTCACTGGCTACTACCGATATTTCGTCCCAAACTACTCAAAAATCGCCCGCCCATTGCTAGACCTCACCAAGAAAACCACTAGTTGGCATTGGGGAGAAAGCCAACACCGAGCGTTCGAGGAACTTAAGTCCAAAATGTGCTGCAGCCCAGTGCTTACACAACCTGACTTTAACAAGCGATTTTACCTCCAAACAGACGCCTCTGCATACGGCGTGGGCGCCGTACTCTCGCAAAGGGGAGAAACCTCACCAACTTTGGCCAAACGCACAAAACCAGTCACGCACCCAGTCGCCTACTACTCCACAATGTTCATCCCAGCGGAACGAAACTATGACATCTACGAGAGGGAGCTGCTAGCCGTGATGAAGTCCCTCGCACACTGGCGACCATACTTAGGATGGACAAAAGAACCGTTCACCATCCTAACCGACCATGCCAACCTCCAGTACTGGAAGTCACCACGAAACCTGAACAGGCGAACGGCACGCTGGCACGCAGACCTCCAAGAGTACGACTACGAAATACAACACGTACCAGGAAAGGACAACGTCCCAGCCGATGCGCTGTCACGACCACCAGGCATAGACCAGGGAAAGGACGATAACCAAGGAATCACCGTACTTCCACCATCGAAATTCATAAATCGGTCAAACTTGGAAACTACACCATTCCCCAAAGAGAGGAAGAGGATGGCCATGATCCTCGCCCACGACCACGTTACCGCAGGACACCCGGGAAGAGACGAAACGATAAGACGAGCAAGGCAAGGACCGCGATGGCCAGGGATGAACCTATGGATCGCCAACTACGTCAAAGGATGCTGTAGCACAGCCTAAGGCCGCGCCTGTGAGTTCGAGTAGGGAGGAGATGTCGAAGGAGATGGGGAAAGGGGCAGTAAGAAGAGAAGAGGACGGAGGCCTAGGGACGGCTGTCAGCGTGGGATCAGTAGGGTGGAACGTACTAGGCCTCGATGACCCGATCGTCGGCGTCTCGGACTCGGATAAGGAAAAAAATAGAAAAAGAGATAAAACTCGCGTCCTGGGACGTCTCGCGCTTAGAGAGAAGGAGAAAGAGAAAGGGGACCAGATATATGATGGCCATTGTGACCTATGCTGGACTCTTTAAATACATGGAAGGACTCCCAACATGTCAGCCCGTTGCACTCTACGGTAAAACGATCGGTAAGTAAGTGAGAAAAACGAGAATCAAGAGAAGTTCGAGGACAACGCGTGGCTGGTGGCCACCCCGACGCGAAGGCACGGAGCCTGTCCGAAACTTGTACCCGGTCGTCCAAAGTCGGGAACGTGGGCGGAACGGGGGAGGAAGCATAATGTAAATGAGAAAAGGGATCACTATAAAGCGTGGGCGAGCGAGAGAAGGGGCGATCAGAGTAATGCTTTGGAAAAAGATGCCAACGACAGGCAGCCACGAGGCTGTCAGTTAGATAGCAACGAGGCACGCGCCCTCTGTAATACGTATCGAAGGCGCCTAAACTGTAAGCGCGCATGGAACGAAGGGGGAAGACAGAACAAACACGAGGAAAAATAAGGAATACTCGGCCGACTTACTCCGAGTCCCGCGATCCGGGAGGAGGTCGACGCGTCAAGAAGGGTTGGGCATAAAGGAACTTTCCGGGCGACTCAGACATATGAGAGGGTCACTGGAGTGGTCTGCGCGAGCGCAGCCCGTGCTCCTACCTTACAATGCGCAACTTGCCAACAAAACAAAATCATAACTCACAGGAAAAAGATCCCCCTGTTCCGCATAACTACCGACGAACAGACCCTTCCCTTCCAACAGGTGGCAATGGACCTCATCACGGGACTCCCGATGCACAAAGGGAAGGACGCCATCCTCACCATCGTGGACCATGGATGCTCGCGAGCGGCCATCTTCCTTCCATGCTCCACAACGATAACAGGGCTAGGGATAGCCCAACTATACCTGGATAACGTCTATAGATGGTTCGGGCTCCCCACCAAGGTCATCAGCGATAGGGACCCACGCTTCACCTCCCACTTTGGCCGAGAACTCGCGAAGAAGCTGACCACCCAACAAAACCTGTCGACGGCCTTCCACCCGCAAACAGATGGGATTTCCGAAAGGAAAAATCAATGGGTAGAACAATATCTCCGACTCGTAACTTCGTCGGCCCCCGAGGACTGGACCCACTGGCTAACAATAGCGTCAGCAGTACACAACAATCGAAGAAACGAAACGACCGGCCTATCGCCCAATCAAATCCTTCTGGGGTACGAACCGGAGTTACTTCCAGCAGAAACACCACCATCAAGGAACGAGACCGCTGAAGATCGAGTCTCTGTCATGAACGAAAGGCGAGCCCAGGCCATCGATGCCATCAACCAAGTCGCAAAAGGGAAATCGGTAATCCCGTCACAATACAAGGTCGGAGAAGAAGTCTGGCTCGAGGCAACCCACCTGAAAGTCCGGCATCAGAAGACCAAGCTAGCCCCGAAACGGTATGGACCCTTCAGGGTCATCAAAGAAGTTTCACCAGTGGCGTACAAACTGAAACTTCCCGTCTCATGGAACATCCACGACGTGTTCCATGCATCCCTCTTATCGCCCTATCATGAGACAGCCGCCCACGGACCTAACTTCTCCCGGCCGTCACCAGACCTTATCAATGGAGAAGAAGAATTCGAGGTGGAACGCATCGAAGGTCACAGGCAATATGGGCGCACCAAGCGCCTCCAGTATCTAATCAAATGGAAGGGGTATCCCGATCACGACAACACATGGGAACCTGCTGACCAGGTCCATGCGGACAACCTAATCAAGGAGTACCAACAAAGACGCCCGACCAAGGAGATAAAAGGGTGACAAGGAACACTGAGACCGCCATCCTCTCCACCCTGGCTCCTCGACCAACCAACCAACCCCTCCTCGAGTACATCCGTGACGACAAGAAAGACTCGCGGCCACTCCAACAAGTCCTACTCCTACACCTGCAGTTCCATATCGTCCCCCGTCTACCAAAGCGACCCCTCATCGAACGCCTCCACTGCACCGTTACCAGGGACAAAAAGCCCGCCTACTCTGAGTTCGCCCCCAGCCAGCCCTTTCGACACTTCCTCTACTTATACCTCAACAAGCTCCCCCAAGACCACATCCTCCTACACCGTTGCTTCTGCCAGGACCAGTACTGCGTGTTCCACGGGTAAGTCATGTCCGACACCTCCAACAACGCCTCCGTCTGCTCGCCCAAAGGGACACCACCCCCAATGGCACCACCCCTCTCGCCGTCCACCGCCGCCGTCAGCCTCCAACTCGAGCCGAACGACCCCAACGCCCTCATGCACATCGCCCAAGGACTCCTGGCCACCATCCGTAAAAGGGAAGCCGAATACCGCGTCGAGTCCGACAACTGGAGCGAGCAAATGGCAGCGCAGAAGATCCGCTTCGAGGAGGCGTTGGCTCGGGCCCAACCAAGGGAGGACGCACCAGAAGGGTACGTGCTCAACATCAAGGAGAGGGCCCCCAACTTCGTCATCCCCATCCAAGATGGGTACTACCAGCCCGCGTGGTGGGTCAAGCAGCTGCCCGACGGTAGGGTCGCGGGGCTCCCCAAGAGTCACTCCCCGGGTGAGACCCCCTTCATTGCTGAGATATACGCCGAGTGCGACGGCGACGACGAGGAGGACAACATCATCCTTCCCCTACCTCCCTGGCTACTTGCCCTCCTCAAGGGCAGTTCTAGCGTCTACAGTATGCTCAACCAGGAGGTCCGGGACCATGGGGATTGGGCCCTCCAAGCCGAGGTCGCGCGGTTCAGGGAGCTCGAGATCTCGCTCCTTGACATTAAACTCCGCATCGACCACCTCCAGGCCGAACAAAGGGGCATGCGGGAGGCCCAGGAGGCATCAAGAGCGCACCTCGAGTTGGCCCGACTGGACCGGCGAGCAGGTAATCTCCAAATGGTGGGGCCCCCTGACGCACGCAGCCGAAGGTTCAGGACGAGGAGGACGACACAGTTCCGGGGGAACATGGACTAGATGCGGACATCTAGTCTAAGTAGGAGGGTGATGTAACCGGCTCCTGGGACGAGGCTAGCTCGTACGCCTTGTGGACCGGGGTAAGTTCCTGAACCGGGCTAGTACTGTATGGATTGATCGGATCACTTGTCATTGATGCGTGTAGTGCCTCGTTTTGATGTGGACGGACAGCAGGCCAGCATCGTGTTGTTTCAGATTGCTGTGCCCCTCGTGTTTGGTTTCTAATACTTTGTACGCGTTTGTAGTTCTCCTTGTGTACTTAAGGACGACCAACTTGGCCAGGTAGCGGCAAGTTGAGTCTCTTGTCTAAATAACAAAAGTCTCTCCTCTCCTTCCTCATAGTGGGGTCTTATCGACGAACTGATAAGGCGGGAACCCGTTACTCTATAGTCCACCGGGTCACTCTAAACGACTCGGCTTATGACCCAGCGTCCCACCAAGGACACGGTCACTCTGCCCAAGTACGCCTTCTGCCAGGAGGTATTCCCTGACTTAGTGCACAAGGGAGGACGCTGCACGTGCTTCGACACCCCTCAGCCCAAGGAGGAGACAACTACTACGGACACTACTGAGCTCTAATCGTCTCGTCCACACCGGCGGTGACAGAAACTGCTTGGGCCGCACTGTTGAGTCTTTCTTTGGGTGACATTTAAATCAACTCACCTTCAATGACACCTTGATTTCTCTCAATGTGCTTCTGATTGACAATCCGTATGTTTTGGACACTGGCCTGAGCAGCGTGTTTCCTCCGCGGCATATTGGTTTACGAGTCTTTACGAGTCAAAAAACCAAGGCTAAAGCATCACGTGTATGGTCACATGTAATCACGTGTCTGATTATGTAAGCTTGCCAAAATCGCGCAACAAAAACATAAAATCCTTTTATTTGAGTCCTACAGTGTAAAGAATACATTTGGTGCAATAATAAGTATTTGTGCTTCTTCTCCATCAATACAAAATATTTTTAAATTCTGCCACCTAGTAATTGTAGAGGGGCATCATACCTACCAGTACTAGGTACTAGAATTGGCATTTATTGAGATGTGGAGACAGAGAAGCCGGAGCGTTGGATGGGGAGAGTCAGCTTATGTAACCCGTGCTGGTTCCTAGTGACGCCTGCCTTAGCGCTACTGCGCATCAAAGTTTGATTGACGGCCGTGAGAGTGACCGTGGGTGTGGGTAAAAAAAGGCGACTGATTACATACTCACTTATTAGAGTGCGTTCGGCGTCCCTGCCAAATCAACAGCGGTCCGCTTTTGATCTGGCCAGGGGACGCTATTAATTTGGCAGGGACCGCTTTTCGAAAGCGTGGTTGCCGAACGCACGTCGCACCTCTTACGGTAGCCCACTGCTCTCCGCGTTTCCAAAAAAAAAAGGGACCTGTGGTCTAGGTCAAGTGAAAGTGTCTCACTCGAAGGCTCTCGGGTTCCTGTTCCTACCACCGCTTACCGTTCTGGAAGAAAATACTGTACTGTAGAGGACAACCTATTTTAAAATGCTGCTGTCTCAAAGCCTGACATATTTCCTCGAGCCAATCGCTCGCGAGTAAACTTCCCCTAATCGTTAAAGCACCATTCCAGCATGCCAGTGGTGGACTTCCACGATCCAGTTACGTTCGCTCGAGTCGGGAATTTGGTGCGTACGCTCTTTCGTCTGGCTTAGGGGATTTACCGTGACGCGTTCTTTTCAACAGCGGCGACCGTAAATCTCTGGCACACTATGGATGGTATATTCATGTGAGTTTTTTTCCCTGCAGTACCCCCGCTTCCAGGGCTTTACTTGACTATTCAACTGCGGCCTTCTGCGTTTAGCTGGGAATTCTTTACTACCCTCAACTATAAATGGGATGTCATCCAGGGCATCGTCCCTACAGATGTCAGATGGACAATATGGGTCTGTATCCTTCTGCCAGGCTTTCGGATTTCTTCAATCGTCACTGGCACCATCCACCCAATAGAGGATTGATCCTTTCCTGCTATAGGTTTACTCCCTCACGCGCTTCGCTACCCTTATGGCCGTAATCCTCAACCTGGTTGGCCTTGATGGTAGAGCGAAAATAAACTGCCATGTGAGTCCCGTGTCCCACGTCTGGCTCTGTCTGGCTAACTGCGATCCCTAAGGCCTGGGCTACTATGAACGTCGTAAGCACCTCGTTTTATGTGACCACGGCGCAACACCTAATACTCCATTATCTTTTATCTAGTTCTTTGCCTACGTTGCCTTCGGTTCCGCTTCATTGTTGGTTGTGTTTCGTATGTACGCATCCCATACGTTACGATCGTCATCTAGAGCCCCTACTCGAGGAAGCTTGGCAGAATTGCCATTTGGAATAAGGCGAGGATTTTTTTTTTAATCGCGATGGGATTATGGTTGGCAGACGTCGCATTCCTGATCAATGGTGAGTACCTCCTACAGATCAAGGGAGGATCTCTTATATAAACAGTGATATCACAGGTACCCTCACAGGTGAATCATCTCAATCATGACTGTTTTGGACCTACTAGGCTTATCTCATAACCGTAGATCGCTGCGTGTGGTCGGATCAGAGCAATTCCTGCGTCCTGCTCAACCCACAAAGCAACAAACTCAATATTATTGTTTCACTAGTTAGTGATGTTGTATTACTTCTCGTCATGCTCGTGGGCTTGCTCCGCCTGCGCCTCGAAATAGGCCAGTTTGGTTTGGGACGCATTCTCTGGACTCAGGTGCGGTGGTGGTTCTTGCTGGCTGTGATACTTTAAATTTACTAATCTGAATTTCTGTTCGTAAGGGTCTCGCTTGGCTTTTGCTCGCCACTGTCGCCGGAGGTCCCTTCAACAGTAAGTCTGGCTATTCTTTTTGGCCATTCCTTTTTCCGCTCATCGCTATTTCATGACATGGGTGTTCATGTGTTTAAATTTGAATGGTAATTCTCGATTTTCTCCGATCCATCACCGATGGGTGTTGATAGAACTCTATTCCGGTAAAACTACCAGACGCATTGGACCTCGTACGACCTTGTTCGCCACGAGTAGAAAGGAGGATATTGATTCTTCACGCGTTTCTGCAACGCAGATGTTTCAGTGCCCCAATATGGTTATAATGACAATTTCCGCAACAAGGATGTATCGTTCTCTTATGAACCGTGGCACTACCGAAATGTGAGACATTCTCCCCCATCGTTTTCTCCACCGCGCTGATTGTAGCCGATAATCATTCTAGTTCGAACGAGACCCTCGGGGGAGCTAGGCACACAGTATCAACGATACAGTTCCGCTCTCAGCAGGTCCCGCTCAAGTGGATGCCAGCTGAGGTATCCTTGCTAATGGACTCGGATTGCGACCAGTATCCGAATTCACAGTCAGGGAGTGGCGACTGGGACACCTATACAGACCCGTACTGGTAAAAAGGTGCACAGAGTGAGCCTCAACCACGACGTCGATGTAGAGATCTAGAGTAGCCTGGAGAAATGAAGGGAAAAAAAGGGGCATCTCGATTACCGAACCCTGCTCTTTGGTCTGGCAATGGTGGTGCTCAATCTGTAAGCAGCAGAGCGAGGTTTATTTGTATCACGTTGATACCAAAGTGTGTATAAAATGTGCGAGACGGAACTCCGGTATCCATAGCACGTAGACCTGAATGAAATAAGTAGTGATGCGCGGACCTGGCTCGAGGGGGCTCAGGCTCAGTCAATCACTGGGCCGAGCCTAAGCGCCATTGGCAAACCGGCTCAGGCCGGGGCTTTTGGTGAAAACTTACAACAGAATATAGAATTTGCAATTGAAGACATTGAAGACATAACTAATCTGAGTCTGTGCCAGTGTCCATCTCTGCGATCAGTGAGTCATCCTCTTCTTCCAACAATAAGTCATCCCAAAGTGATTCGGGTGAAAAGATCGCGCGCTGCAGAATGGAGGGCTGCAAACTTGAATGGTAGGCGATGTGATGTAGTGTGAAACCATGACATGTGGCTGGGGTCTTGCTGTTGGGAACGCGTAAGTTACTCAGCGATGTGTGCGAGTTGCAGTGATACACGGAAGTAGAGAGAACCGGAACGGATAGTTGTACTGCAGTTGCTGGGTAGGCGGGTAGGCGTCGGGTGAAGCCTGTGGTCTGCGGGCCCAGCCGGAGAGGTGAGCTGCGCGGGCGGGTAGGGAAACGCGCTCGCTGCAGCGATACCAAAAGTTTGTGGGCTCCAAGTAGACAGGCCCGTTTGAGATGTGGTGATTCTCTGCGTGCGCGGGCCATCTGGGAAGCATAGTGTTGATGGTGCTAAAGTCACTTTCGTGTGTCCTTGACTTGGGCTCAGAGGTGATACAGTAAGGTAGAGAACAGGCACCACTAGTACTGTCTCGGTAGTGGGTAGATGCCACTACTTTCCTGATCGTAGATTAGATGAAACTTCCAACCTTGCCCCTGTCCGGGGGATGACTGTCTTCGCGATGCAGATTCTTCCCGTGACCTGTGCTTAACACCCGATGCCTAGATCTAGGCACTGTTGACGGTCCTGGATCGTTCGACGCTTCACCAACATTGAGTTGAAGAAGCCAGCCCCGGGTAGAGTGTATTTGGCAAATATTCGTTTCATTTTTTAGATTACCGAATTTGGAAATTTGGAGTTCCCAGTGTGGTCGGCGCTCGCTCAATTGGTCGAAATCGAAAATATGTAACGAAAATTTGCCAACTGCTATACACTCTGCTAAGCGCCTCGAAGAAAATTTCCAGTGTTCCTCCCCCAATACCATCCCTCCCAATGAGCGGAATGTTACCCATTTCCGCCTGTCAATCGTTGCTACGGAACCAGAACACAGTGAGAGTGAGGATGTGTCCCCCCTCGCGTTCCTGTGTTCTTCCATGTGTTTTAATAAGTAAAAGTGAAAAACATATTTTATTCCGATTATCTAAGTCGTGTTAAACTCGCCTTTTTGGGATTGTCACACCAACCGCTAAGTGTACATGTCAAACTACTACCCCTGTCACCACCCCTGTCACACTAGTCACTCGGTTAAGTATGCAACCGCGACCCACACGACCCGAGCCTAACTTGAAAGCTACAGTGCTGTACCTAACTTACTGTATTTTAAATGCTGCTGTTACCATGCCTGACATCTTTCCTCGAACGCATTGCTCGCGAGTTGACTATCCCTAATCGTTAAAGCTTCATTCCAGCATGGTGGACTTCCACGATCCAGCTACCGTCGCTCGGGAATTTGGTGCGTACGCTCTTTCGTCTGGCTCAGGGGATTTACCGTCGTTCTCTTCAACAGCGGCGACCGTAAATATATGGCACATAACGGATGGTATATTTATGTGAGTTTCCCTGCAGTACCCCGCTTCCAGGGCTTTACTTGATTATTCAACTGCGGCCTTCCGCGTCTAGCTGGGAATTCTTCACTACCCTCAAGTATGAATGGGATGTCGTCCGGGGGCACCGCCCCTACAGACGGACAATATGGGTCTGTGCTCTTCTTTCGGGTTTCGTCAAAATCGTCACTGGCACCGCCCACCCACAATAGAGGATTGATCCTTTTCTGCTATAGATTTACTCCCTCACGCGCTTCGCTACCCTTATGGCCGTAATCCTCAACATGATTGGCCTTGATAGTAAAACGAAAATAAATTGCCAGGTGAGTCCTGTGTCCCCCGTCTGGCTCTGGTTAACTGCGATCCCTAAGGCCTGGGCCACTATGGACGTCGTAAGCACCTCGTTTTATGTGACCATGGCGCAACACCTAATACCCCATTATCTTTTATCTAGTTCTTTGCCTGCTTTGCCTTCGGCTCCGCTTCATTGCTGGTTGTGTTTCGTATGTACGCATCCCATACGTTACGATCGTCATCTAGAGCCCCTGCTCAACGAAGCTTGGCAGAATTGCCATTTGGAATAAGGAGAGGATTGTTGTTTTAATCGCAATGGGACTATGGTTGACAGACGTCGCATTCCTGATCAATGGTGAGTACTTCCTACAGATCAAGAGAAGATCTCTTATATAAACGGTGACATCACAGGTACCGTACAGGTGAATTATTTCAATCGCAATTGGTTTGGACCTGCTAGGCTTATCTCATAACCGTAGATCCGCTGCGTGTGGTCGGATGAGAGCAACTCCTGCGTCCTGCTCAACCCACAGAGCAACGAACTTAATATTATCAGCTCACTAGTTACTGACGTTGTATTACTTCTCATCATGGTCGTTGGCTTGCTCCGCCTGCGTATCGGAGAAGGCGGTGCGTTTGGAGTGGGACGCGTCCTCTGGAATCAGGTGCGGTGGCGGCCGTGATGCTTTCAATTTACTAATCTGAATTTCTGTTCGTAAGAGTCTCATTTGGCTTTTCCTCGCCACTATCGCCGAGGTTCCTCCGACAGTAAGTCTGGCTGTTCTTTTTTGGCCATTCCTTTTCCCACTCATCACTATTCCACGACATAGGTGTTCATGATTTTAAATTTGAATGGTAATTTTCGATTTTCTCTGATCCATCACCGATGGGTGTTGATGGAACTCTATTCCGGTAAAAACTACCAGATGCAATGAACATTGTACGTCCTTGTTCACTACGACTAGAAGGGAGGATATCGATTTCTTACGCGTTTCTGTAACGCAGATGTTTCAGTGTCCCAATATGGTTATAACGACAATTGCCGCAACAAGGATGTATCGTTCTCTTATGAACCGTGGCACTACCGAATTGTAAGGCATTCTCCCCCATTGTTTCTTCCGGCCCGCTGATTGTAGCCGGTAATCATTCTAGTTCCAAGGAGACTCTAGGGGGAGCTAGGCGCACAGGATCAAAGATACAGTCCCACTCTCAGCTGGTCCCGCTCAAGGTGATGCCAGTTGAGGTATTCATGCAAACGGATAGCGAGCATTATCCGAAGCTACAGTCAGGGGGTGGCGGCGAGGACACCTGTACAGACCCGCACGGGGTAAAAAGTTCCACAAAGTGAGCCTCAACCGCGACGTCGATGTAGAGAGTACCCTGGAGAAATGAAGGGAAAAAAAGGGGCATCTCGATTACCGAACCCTGCTCTTTAGTCGGCGAGGGTGGTGCTCGCTGCTCAGGCTGTAAGCTGGCAGAGCGAGGCTATTTGCATCACGTTAATACCAAAGTGTGTATAAAATGTGCGAGACTAAACTCCGGTAGTCATAGCACGTAGACCTGAATGAAATAGGGTTACTGCGCTCAGTGCTGTTCTTAGGTGCGATGAATTACTCATGGGCAGAACGTCCGATTCCTTTCCACGTTACTGTAGTGGTGTGATCCTCGTGATCAGTTCATCACTCATCAGGCGGTGTTCAACTTTTGAGACTCAACTCCGCTCGCCTGCCTCCTGCCCAGGCCGGGCACATCCCAAGGTCCTCTTATACTACAGCAATACCACTAATACCACTGGCGTTCACTGTAACCGATTGCCCTAACGTCTCATCAAAAAACTGTGACCTCTGATGACGGTTCAGATTATCTTAGGTCCTAGGACCTGCACTGGCACAAGGAAAGGATATTTGGTTGCTTTCCAAACGTTTGCGTTCCTTGGCGGTCAACGCGAATGCTCTTTTGTGACTGTCCTCAGCTCCCGGCGGGCACCAAGGTCGAAGTGGCTATTATAATCGGGTATTGAAGAAAATCACACGTTTTGACTAAATCGTGGCGTGCATCCCGGTTTGACCTGGCAGTTCGTCGTTTACGACATGGCGCTCGACCTCGACTCCTCGTACGTGCTTATATGCTATTTTGAGTCTTCTCTTCCTCTCACCTGGCGACGGCTAGCGTTGACCCCATTAACATATCCTTATTTCCTCTGATGGACGCACCAACCGAGGTTTCTCACCGGCGATCTGAGCGCCTATAAATATTCCTGTCTCAAACACATCTTTTGAGAAGTGATTCATACGGTACACAGTAACACTCATGCATACACCATCATTATATCATTTTCCATTCTTTCTAATCAACAGGCTCTCACCGGCAGATTGTTTATTTCCTCTACCACCAGCCCATATGGGATGGCAAACTCGCCCAAGTCATGCCCGCACCTCAGCATATTAACCCAAGGAGTTTCGAGGTCACCTCGTGATCTGACAACACGATTCCACCATCTTCGCACGGTTGGCCAATTCGTTTTGGATCACGTGTTGCAACGTGCAAATGGCTATATCAGCTGTTTCTCTTTCAGGTTCGCCCCGTTCTCCTCTATCGATCGTACTCCCACCTCAACTTCGTACCTGCGTCTCGCGCAGATTTGCCTTTTCTTTTTTTGATCCTGCATTTCATCCCGCTGTTGCGAACACGTATTGCAGTGGGATGTAAATGTAGACTGGAAGGGGAAGGGAAGCCTGTCGTCCGCCCCGGTCCACCCCCCTCTTCTCTTTGATCATGATCAGATCCCCCTCGATTCACAGTTTGGTGTGTTTGGGAAGCTTCGCGGCTTGCCTTGACACCGGCTGTGTATCCCCAGGTACCAGTTGACCCTTCTCTATCAGTCAACCCGCGACTGTGTCGAAAGGGTGATATCTTCAGCAGATCTCTCACACCGTCGGGTTGAGACCGCTTATCGCTCACAATCCTCATAGATGTGACCACGGTAGAACGGCTTCTCAGCTCGTTCTCTTTGGTGACCGCCTATCTTACCCTTGAAAGCTCCCATCGGACGTTGGGTCACATTCAGGTTCGACTCTTACACGGCAGGCTTTCCAGCCGACCTGCGAGAGGCTTACCACCCAGTCCCTTTTTTCCTCATCGTTCCTGGTGTTCCTAGCCGATATTTTCGGCTCATAGGCTGGGAAGCGGGGAAAGTTGGGCCCCACGTTGACGAGGTAAAGTATATTTTGAGGAGTCCCCCCCCTAGCCCAGTGTTGAGGCTTTTTGGCGGGGAACTGTTACAGCATGCATCGCTGATGTCCACTTGATCCAGCTCGAAGAATTCTAGCGTGGGATCCGTGTGGATTTGCACGTGTCAGTGGAAACATGGAAGTTACGTTGGTACGTAAGTTTCAAACAAGTTAGCACCACCCGCGCCTCATTGTTGGTCCCGGCCCGGGCCCGGAGTGGCTCTCATTGGCTCTGGGCCGCACAGTCCCCTTGCCACGCTCCGAGACTAGTACTGTTACAGTACTGTACGTACCGGCCAGACTGCGCTCCATCGTGCAGCGAAATACTGTAGAAATTGGAAAATCATGACTTGGTTATCACTGGCATGTTCAAACTAAAGTTGACTAGCATAGACTTAGAGACGATAGTAAGACATCTCAGATTAGAGTTACACCGCGTCACCGTCGGTGCACAAAAGCAATGTAGCTTGCCATGGCCATGATAGAGAACGTGTAGCTAGACCTCTGATTTGATATGATACGCTGATAAGTTATTCGAATTGGAATTGCGAATTTGAATTGACTTTGGCGCCGCTCTCAGACCTGTGCCCGTGCGCAACGCCATGCATTCGGATTGGAAGGAAGGACGGCTAGTACTGCACCACAGGCATGTCCCCCTCACTACGCAAAGTTTGGCAGCCGATCGCTCGTAGCAGTTGGCTCTTCTTCCCATTCACTTCCGCTTCCGTACACGACAAGGAGGACGCGCAACAATCCACTGAATCCACCGGTCACGATAGCCAGCGCCGCGCAGCAAGCTCTAGCACTGGTAGCAGCAGCAGCAGCAGCAGTGACGTCAGCTCATCAGACCCAGACCGGTCGCCATTACCAAACGTCGAGCTCGACACCAACGCGGTCATCGCGCTCGCCTTTCTTCTCGGCTCCGCTACTGCCCTCGGCGCATCCACCGTCTATCATCGTTTCTTTAAGCGCTTCAGGAGTGCCGAATGGATCACGCCTGACTTTTTCGGACGCAAGCGATGGATCACGGGCGTCGTGACCAGGTGCGTGCTAGTATTTCCCCTGATTCAAGTTAAACACCCACACCCACACCCACACCCTGGCATTGGTCCCGCACGCGCACGCGTTTTTCTTTCTTTTAATTTTTAATTTGGTACGCACAGCGTGGGTGATGCGGATAATTTCCGCCTTTACCACACGCCGGGTTTTGGCTGGCGCGGTCCACTCAAGTTCAGACATGTGCCGTCTATCGCCAAGCGAGGTGCGCGACTACTTTACTTACCCGCACTCACAAATATGATTCTAAACCAATAACGACGAACCAAAAAAAAAAACCCCCGCCCGAAACGATGCAGGACTGACAGGAAAGACGATTCACATCCGCATAGCGGGCATGGACGCTCCCGAGGTGAGTGAATATCATATCATATCATACCATACCAGTTCTCTCCCTCCGATTTCATCTCTCTTTTTTATTTATTTTTATATCCCATCTGTGCAAAACAAAAACTTATTGTTTTGTGTTCACGCCGGTCGTGCGTTATCGATCGTTGGCTACAATACTATTACTTTACAATAACAGGGACCGCATTTCGGTCGTCTGGCGCAGCCCCACTACAACGAAGCGATCACATGGCTCAAAGAGAACATCGAAGGCCGCCGAATCAAGTGCGAGCTCCTCAGACGCGACCAGTACGAACGCGTCGTCGCCCTTCCGCTCCTCCCACGCACCTTCTGGCCCTGGCGCCACTATCGTCGGTGGTGGACACCGCAAGGCGGCAGCGGTAGCGGCGGTGCCACTACTATCACTGCCACCACACGCAATCTCCCTCTCGAGATGATCCGCGCCGGGTGGGGCATCGTGTATACACAGAGAGGAGCGGTATACGGCAGTGATTGGGAGAAGGAAACTTACCTCGCTGCGGAGGCCGAAGCACAGTCTGTTCCATTTTCCTTTTCCTTTTCCTTTCTCTCTTTTTTCTTTTTCTTTTTCTTCTTCCCCGATCTTTTTCTTCTTTGAGCTCTTTTTCATTTGCTTTTTTTACTAACTTGGGCCTTTGGGGGTTCGTGGTCAGGGCCGCGCGGAGGGGTATGTGGCAATATGGCACGAACATCGAGTCGCCCACGGATTATAAGAAGCGATATCGTGTCGCGGAGGTGGGAACTAAGGCGGAGGAAGAGGGGGAGGGGGAGCCAACAGAGGACGTAGAGCGCGACAAACGAGTGAGTTTCTGGGGCAGGATTTTCGGGCGAAGAAAACGGGCTGGGGACAGCCCTTCGTGATCATGTCGACTTGATGACCAATGGTAATTTTACTCGCAAGGCATGCATACTGTACGAGTACTGTACTGTTATACCGTCCTGCAGGTTTTGGGACCGAGTACGCATCCACAATATCAATGCTATCTGTGGATGCCTCAATATGTCAGTCTCATTGATAGGTATCATAGGACACTTATACAGTTAGTGGGTCACCGTTTGTGGGTCACCGCACTACAGTACACAATTATGATATATCTTTGAAAATTAGCTAATTTACAATAGCAGGCATAGCAGCAAAATATCCAGCACGTAAGTAGTTAACTAGCAGAACATATTTAACTTGTTTCCAGTCGCCACTTCACCCCTGGGACCAGCAGCTGCACAGAGATAGCAGTCTGGTATCGATCATCGGCGTCAGTCTAGTTGTCGAGCTGCTGCTGAGACGACGACGCCTGTCTCTGGGAAGGTGTCATGCCAAAGAGCTAAAAAAGCAACAACACTTGTACTCAGGATATCGACGGAAAAAAAAAGGGGGGAAAGACGCACTGCTTTGATCTCCTTAACACTTAGCTTGTGTATTTTGACACCTGTACCTTCGCCTAAAGCAGCATCGGCCAATCCTGGAAATACGTACGCGTATTAATACTTGAATGAGAAATAGGGTATGGATATTAATATACACCCACCCATTTTGACATCCTGCAGTCGCAACATGCGCTCTTCGATCGTATTCTCCACGACTAGACGCTTCACAAATACGTCCTTCTCCTGTCCGAGACGATGGACACGATCATACGCCTGCGATTCCGCAGCAAAATTCCATGACAGATCCATGCTATAAAACACAACAAAAAATCTCGTTCAACACGAAACCCGTCATCGCGCGCAGAAGGGAAAAAGAAAAAAGGAAACATCGATGCGAGTGTGCTTACTTGACCACTCGGTTGGCGATGGTGAGGTTTAACCCGACACCGCCGCATTTAATGCTGATGAGGATGACTCTGGGCCCGCCTATCCTGCGGAACGCGATGAGCGCTGCATCGCGCGCTTCGCTCCGCATCTTCCCATCGTACCGCAAAAACAGGATACCATTCCGCGTCAACACCGTCTCTACTAGATCCAGCATTGACGTCCCTGTTCAGTTCCATGTGCGCATCATCATCATTAGCAGATGAAAAAAAAAATACTGAGTGAAAAAAAATGGGGAAGGACGGACATTGGGAGTACACGATCGTCTTGTCGCCGGCATTTTCTGCAATTTGGAGTTGCTCGACCAGAGCGAGCATCTTCGCGCTTGGTTCCATATCGCTGTCACCTCGGCGCCAGGTGGCGACAGTGCGCTGACTGGGTTTCTTGCTCTCTTTGTTAGAGACGGATTGTTTATCCTTCTGGCTCGACGAAGGAAGTACTGTGCTCTTCTCAGGCTTCACATTGTCGTTCTCGCTGTCATCATCGGAGCTATCCTCGAAAAGTCCCGTGGGCGGACGAGGTTTCTCCTGCAAGTATAAAAAACAGGGTCGGTTTTATATCTATTATCGTGGACCAATAGAGAAATATCTCACTTCTTTCTTCGTTCGAGCCAAAATCTGTTTAAAGTCTGGCATATCGTCGTCCGAACTCAGGTCGACTGTTTCTGGAGGTGGTGGCGGGCGGCGTGTAACCTTGGCCGTCGATGTCGATGGGACCAACAACACGGGCTTCTTTTCCTTTGCGGAACGCGAGCGCTCTTTCTCCAAACGAGCGAACGCGCGCAGCTCCTCGGGTACGGGCTCGAAGGCGCTAGAGAGGAAAATAGCGTTCGGCCTGATGTCGTTCATCTTCTTGCACGTAGGACCTGATAGAGTTTCCCACGTTAGCAGCAGCTCATCGGACCAGCTTGGAGTACGCGGGAGAGAGGGAAAGGGGGATGGTGGTGGGTTGACGTACATGGACGAAAACCTTTAGCAGCTGCCTCCTCGAATTCTTTCTCGGCGTGGATGTTTTGCTTTTCATCCCCAAAGCCGAAGATCCCATCGTGGGCGATGGCCGATTGGCTCATATCTTCCAAGCAGTCTGTACCACGCTAAATGAACAACGCAAGTTCAGGAGAAACGTCCAGCGGTCAAACTCACCTGCGCACACTTCGTGTCCGCATTTCAGAATCCTGCCATTATTTTCGTAGACTAGGTCGTGACGGATCAGCTAAAGCCTGACGGGATAAACGAAGAAGTGGCATACTCTCGTGGCATACAGGGCACATAGTTTCCTCCTCGTCTCCACCATTCGTAAAGTCAAGCTCGATTGCCCGCGCGCGAGTTAACGCCCTGTTAAGTACACGGAAATGGAGCTGATGATAATTGTTCGTAGATAGATACACCTACCTCTTCTTTAACTTCAAGACCCACTCCGAGCCCATCACCTTCCTCGCACGTGCAAGATCCTTTTCGTTTTCGCCACCCACTAGCAACGTGGGGTCATCATAGTCGTCCGCTTGGCTCTTCGTGCACGAGAGCGACGCAAACCGAAATGGATTACCGAAAAAAACGGATCAGAGAAGTACGATTTACTCACGAGAATGAGGTTTGGATGACAGCACAACTGACGCAGGCGCAAGATCATCACCAGTACCGCGGAATGACTATAGGACGGTGATGATCAGTCATGTAACGACGGAAAACAGGCAGAATACGCACTTCTGGACGATTGTCCCGTCGCGAATGAATCTATTGACGCGGATCACCGCTTTCTTTTCAAAATCATCGTATATCTACGAATAAGATTGGCCTAAAGTTTTGTGGCCCAAAGAAGAATAGAGGGGTGTACCTGGCGCTCGTCGTCGGAGAATTTCAGCGTCTCCAGCTCGATCGATTTCGGCGGGAGGGTAAGCAATGGCTTGCCCTCGAGCTTTGAATCTTTAGTCCGACGCAGCAAGATGGGCTTTAGGATCCCTTGTGCACGTGCGCCTGCCAGCTGCGCGTCTTGACCCTGAATCCTGGCCTACGCAACGTCCAGATTGTCAGATAGTCACGCCCATACAGTTATGGGGTAGCGTACAATGTGTTCATTGAACGACTCCCAAACATTCCATGGCCGAAAGTGCCCAAAACGAATCAGCCCATAGATATCCGCTCTATCGTAGTGTTATCTCAACATCATTCTTTCGAACGCACGAAATGAAATACATACAAGGTGTTTGTGACAGGTGTGCCAGTTAACATCCACCGGAATTTAGCACGAAGTTGGGCAACCACTTTGCTGGCCCGTGTGGCCCTGAAGTACAGTACGAGGTGAGTTTGGTCGCCAGACACATAGAGCTGAATGACACACCGATTCCGGATGAATTGCGCCTCGTCAAGCACAACACGGTACCATTTCATACGTGCAAGGATTCCACTGCAGAGGCAGTATGAAGTCGAGCTGCAAACGAATGGATAAGCAGTGGAAGCGTAATTACCCATGCTCGGCCAGATATCTTGCTTCTTCTTCAGGTTCAACGTAAGGGTCTTTAATCACAAAGTCGAGACAGAGTGTTTGGTACGTTGTGATGATGATCTACTCATTTACATGGTGAGATGAGAGCAATGACGAAAAAATGAAAGGCGTCACGTCTTTTTCGCGGAGTGCGGATAAGCTCTTCAGCTTCGTCTTACCATGATGTATATGTACGCTGAAGATGTCATTTGATTTAGATTCTATTTCGTCCTTCCACTATTCAGACCAGACAAGTAAGTAGAGATGCATGACGTCGGGTATTATGGGTTATACCTGAAGAAGCAACGCGGCGGGGACAACAACGAGAGTTGTACGGTTATTTTCATCGGGGCCAGGCATGTTCATGGCCATTGTGGCGATCATCTGAACCGTTTTGCCTAGACGGCACCATCAGGAGATGAACGTGTTGCACGCAAGGTGCGGAAACGAACCAAGTCCCATTTCGTCGCTTCAGAGCTAGGTTAGAAAATCGACCAGCAAATCAGCTATGTACGAACGCCATAATCCCGCCTTTGTCTTTTGTCTCTTTCTCCTGCATCAACATCCTAGAGAGATGATCTAGCTCCTTCCCTCTCGGGCAAAAAGGAAACTCTTACCAGCTGACACCAATGATCTGATGTGGGATAAGGCGGACCTCCAGGCCGGGAAGGATATCCTTCGCACTGACGTAGGGCGCGGTATCAATGGGAGTAACATATCAAGACGTGAGTTATACCCACTTTTTCAAGCCCAAGTACTTCATCCCATCCTTGACGTGCATGTCCTGAGCCAAATTGTCAATAGACTTGGAGACGAACTCCGCCAAACTAAGTCGACATCAGAAGATAGTATCACCCTTTCATTAAATGTGCACGTGCCGTCGTTCTTGGTCATCTCCACCAACGTCCAGCCTGGTCAGAGGGCTTTCAGCATCATAGGAAAGTCGAAACTCGGAGCCTATGGGGTTGTCCAACGACGAGCTTTGTCTGAACGAGGCTGAGATGACTGATTGTGTTTCCCGGACAGAGCGTTCCTCGGGTGTGAGCGTTGCATCGATCACCACGGCGTCTAGCAGGCATCACCGGTCCCGAGCACGGATTAACGTCACCTCACTTATGAACAAGACAACGAAATGCAGGTACACACCTGGAGATTGTGTGTTGGCAAGGAGGCCCGCGGGAAGCCTGTTTATCATCGAGCGCGACGATCCAGAGACCTGGCGCTTGTTCAGAGGGGCTACCAGGGCGGCGTATTCCGCTCCTCGCTTGCGCTTTTCACCGGGTTGCCGGGACAAGAGATGCATTGGGAGTGATGGGGGCGAAGAAGGGTCATCCTCTGTAAGATCGAGAGCTGCGAGAATGCGCGATTTTGAGGGGCCAGACTCTGCCATCGTTGTTGTAGCGAGAAGAGAGAGGCTGCGCCGTGTGAGAGCGATTTTAGTTGCGCTATTCTCGCGTTCTGTAACGCGTTAGTGGCGTGCCTTTCCCACGCTAGCTCTAAAAGGAAACCTAGTAGATGTCGTCCTCGGCTCGTGCATCGCCGTCGTCTCAAAACAATCTAACTTAATATTTCCCATCAGACTCCCGAGCGTCTTTCATGCCATTCATACCTCCAACGAACGTCCTGTTCGCTGTCTCCAGCGGAAGCATGTCTCACAAGCCAGAAGCCCACTAGTATGAATTTCGCACTCTGATCTCCAGCATCCGACCAAGACAAACGACAAAAACACAGTGAGAATCATAATACTAATCAGCCACAGCCGCCAGGTATCCCTGAGAAAGTAGTTTCAGCCATCCAATTAATTAACTACAGTAATATCCAACTCACCTCTCTATCTCCCACAAATTCACCATATGCCAGCGCTACGGCGATCCAAAACCCAAGATCAAGTCCGAGCTTCCCAATCTCGTCTAGATGGATCTCAAAAACGCCTGTCGATGAGCCAACAGAAAATACTGGAGTAGTATCCTCAAAGGTGAGTAGAGGTGCTAATCCAAATGCGGCTCGCGACAAGTGCAAATGATGGTGATGGTGATGATGAGTGGCCTCAGGCGTCGGCGGTGGGCCGTCCGGGAGTGGGCAAAGCGTAAACGAGTTTGAGTGTGTCGGTGCGCTGTTCTTCAGAACACGAAGTGCCCTAGAAACCAGCCCCTCAGATGCCGGCGCCGTGGCAGCAGCATGGGTGTGTGGTAACAATATGAACTGGGAGATCATGACTCGCGGTTGAGCGAGCTGGTCGAGTTTTTCATGCACGGCACTCGGCGATGGCGGTGACACTACAGCACGGGGTGGAGTAGGCGCAGGTGGGTAGGTATGGGTCGGGGAGAATTGCCCATTTGGTGCGTCCGTGAGGGTCACTTCCGAGTCTGTGGAGGAGTGGAACGACGCCCCAGGTAGGCGGGGAGATGGAGAGGGTATACTTGGGGGTGAGTTCGGATGGGACGCTGGGACAACGTTCGTGCGGCATGAGAACTTGAGCGAGCCCGGAAGATGGTACGGCGAGCTCGGAGGTACAGGAACGAGGGGAATGACGACACTTTGCGGAAAGCGAGGGGATCGCAAACGGATGTACCACCCGCGCAATGGCCGATGTATCTCCCACAACACGCTCGAATTCGCATTGTCCTGCAATCATGGTCAACCAACGGCGTTTACGGTCTCGCCATCGGGACCCACGATGACATGCTCTACAATCTCGTTGTCCGCCAAGAACCTTTCCTGTTAGGGTGGACTGACTGAGCATGTGATAGGTGGACCACGACAAAGGAAGCCCACACCTTGTACCATATGATACGCTCACTCATCTCTTCGGCGACATTGACCCTATTGTCGGATAAAACGTCCGAGCTGATACAGTGTAATACAATACATTCTCTGAGCCAGACTCGGACAAGGGCGACTATCCTGCTCACCTTCGTACAGCATACCTGACAGTCCGCGGGGCCGGGGGTGTTGAGACAGGAGGCTGCATGTCCACGTAGTCTAGTTCTACCGCAGAGAGCTGTTGAAAATTCGGAAGAGAACGGCTTTTCGCGGTTACAGTAGGATTGTGTATTGGTTATTGGTTACAGTAAGTTCAGTTGACTGCATCGGCCCGCGCATCCCGGACTGTATTCACGCCTCGTTTGACCTGCACACTGCACCGTGACACGCACTCTCATCCCAGTTATGACAACGAGTTGGGGCTCAATAGCCCGACTTCTTATTCTCGGCATCATCTTTCATTTGGTTTACATAGGGACAGTTTTCGACTGCTACTTCGCAAGTCCCGTCGTTCATGGCATGCGCCAGTACAAATTACCCCAAGCACAGGCCAAGCGCCTCGTGCTCATAGTCGGTGCGCGAACCCAACCACCACCTCTGTGGAATGAAACCACCCTTACTTCTCGAAGGAATTCTGACACCGCCCCTCGCATTTGTCAGGTGATGGTCTGCGCGCCGACTTTGCCTTCACTGCAAATGCTTCACAGATCGTGCCGGGCACGCCGGAGCGTGTCGCACCATATCTGAGGGATATTGTAGAGAATAGAGGCGCGTATGGTATCTCGCACACGCATGTTCCGACGGAGAGCAGGCCTGGACACGTAGCTATCATCGGTGCGTTTTATCTTGTATAGGTTTGGCACCAGTATTTGCCTACCAGGGTCTGACCGATAGGCGGGATGTATGAGGACGTCTCGGCCGTAACTAAGGTTGGCTTCAACAACGCCAATACTGCATAATTTGTGCTCACCCGTCGCGTATTATCAGGGATGGAAGACAAATCCCGTGCGCCGTTTCGCCATCGCGCAAAATATCGAGCTCAGCCACTCAAGTATACGTCTATCTTCATAGGTCGACTTTGATTCCGTCTTCAACCAGTCCAGTCACACGTTTTCGTTCGGATCGCCTGACATACTTGCCATGTTCGTTCAGGGTGCCACACCGGGAAAAGTCGATGGGTGGACATACCACGAAGACGATGAAGACTTTACAAAAGGTGCGTTCATCGTGCGGCGCGCATATCGAGGCTCAATATCCTATTATAAGACGCCACGGAACTCGACATTTGGGTTCTCGACCAACTCAAGTCACTGTTTCGCAACGCTACGACGGACAAGGCACTGGATGCTCAGCTTCGCGCACCTCAGGTAGTTTTCTTTCTACATCTGCTAGGCCTGGACACGACCGGGCACTCGTACCGGCCTCACTCGAAGGTATTGTACGTCTGCGTTATCTACGGTACATAATCTTGAAACCGCGAGGCTAGGAATACATGAACAACATCCGTGTTGTCGATGACATCGTCCGCCAAACGGAGCAACTCATGTCCGAGTTTTATGGAGACAAGGAGACGAGTTATGTCTTCACGGCTGATCATGGCATGTCTAAGATTGGGAATCATGGCGACGGGGGTATTGGTTTCCCCCTTTCTATGTTACAAACTCTGCGTATTCACTTTAGGCTCCCAGATCCCGACAGCACTCGTACACCCCTCGTTGCTTGGGGTGCTGGAATCCGCGGCCCCATTCGGAACCCCACCTCCCCCCACCAGATACCAGACGAGTATTCAGTACCGTGGGAACTCTCGCACATCGTACGGCGTGATGTCGAGCAAGCGGATGTGGCCGCACTCATCTCAGCCTTGCTAGGCACGCATTGGCCGGTCAACTCGGTAGGCGTCCTTCCTGATGTGGACCCGCAAAAGGACGGGTACCTCAGCATGCGTGGCGGGGAGAGGGAAATCGCAGAGGCTGTTGTCGTGAACGCCAAGGTGAACCTCTCTAGGTGTTATTGGTTACTCAGCCTAACACCGAACTAGGTTATACTGGAACACTATCGTGTGAAGCATGGTAATGTCATTTTTATGCTACCTTTGTTACGACATTCACCGAAGCACAGTGCTAAAGAAGGCCCATGCCATCCTATACAGGCCGTACGACCTCCTCGATCACCCGACATCTGTCTCAGAATATCCAGGGTCACAGCGTATAGCATCTATAGAGCGCCTTATCACTTCTGAAAACTTCCAAGAGGCTCGTCACCAGTCACATGAACTTATCAAGACGACACTTGGTGGACTGCGCTACCTCGAGACGTACGATCGCACACTCATTCGTACCATCGTCACCTTCGCCTATACCGGCTGGATCGCTTTCAGTGCCGCGTTTATTTTGGCACCCCCACGGCCACTTCCAGCCAGCTCTACACCACCATGGATCCCTTTGCTTTTCAGTCTCACCGCTATCGGATCCTGTGGCCTGTTTGCCATACAGCGGCTGCCGTGGACGTTCCACATCTACATTCTATTTCCGTTCTTTTTCTGGCAAGACGTAACGAGAAAAGTATATGCGAACTGGTCGGCCTTGCGTAGTCTCTGGTTCGGTGATGTGAAGTGGACATCGAGTGTTCTACTTGGGCTTTTTTTTGCCGTGGTTGCGTTGCAGAGCATGGTCGTACGTCGTATTCCACCATCGTTCTCTAACCTTGTGAGATACTCAGCGAGAGACTGTCTTAAGTTTGGATACACTAACCGAGTGGTTTGGAGCGTCGGTTTCGTCGCCATTGGGTTTAGCTGGCCTATGGCATCCTGGCCCGAAAGAGACAGAGGGAAGCTGTTCTGGCCCTGGGCTGTAGGGTGCTTCGTCTCGGCGATGTTCCCACTGCTTCCCGTGGATCCCTCTGAGAGTTTGGGTACCATGTAAATTATAAAGATCAACATGAGTCGGCGTTCCCCTTGCTGATGACTTATTTTTGTAGAATTTTAGGGGGCATGTGTATGTTGTCCGCAGGCGAGCTAGCCGTTCGTAGGGTCTCAAAGTTTGAGGCTAAGGCTGAGGCCACCGCGCGTGGTACGAAGTTCAACTTCAGACTCACTTCTCGCATACAGGTGAGCTGCGGTCACCGGTCTTGCTCCCCGCTTTGCTGTACTTATGTGTCTTCATATTTACAGTTATTACTTGTCGCTCTCAGCATGTGCAACACCGCTGTTTCTGTGAAGAGCCTCCAAGACAGGCTTGGCCTCCCACTTTCGAACCAAGTAGTGGGGTGGATAATCTTTGGTATGTCTCGGTCCAGCCAACTTTATGCACTACGCACCATGTGAATGTGATTGTCGTCTACAACAGGATTCTCCTCGCTTTTCCCCATCGTATCTTCACTCCTCTTCACGGCTCCGAGGACGGCTGAAGGGCGCCTACTCACCTATTTTCTCGCTTTCTGCCCGTGCTTCGTTATCCTCTCTATCAGCGCCGAGGGTCTTTTCTACGTGTCGTATTGTACGACTTTGTATCTTTGGACCCGAGTCGAGGAAGATGCGCGTGCGGAGAAGACAAAATATAGGGCGACGACGAATGACGACGACTCGAAATACGGATCAGGGCGGAATCTGCGGCGCTTGAGCTTGGATGATGTCAGGATTGCATTGTTCTTCTTGTTCTTCGTCCAGGTCGGGTTCTTTGGTACTGGAAAGTGAGTAAAATGTTCACTGCTGTGCTGTGCCATCTAATCGTGTAACCGTAGTGTCGCCTCCATATCGTACGTCAGAATCTTTCTCCCTACTTCGTTTGCGCGCGTATTCACCCAAATCCCCCGTTACCATACACAATTCAGGTCGTTCTACTTGGAGCCGGTGTATCGATTAGTTCCTAAATTTAACCCATTCTTGATGGCAACCCTCCTCGTGAGTCCCTTTGATCCCTCTCTCCCAGGAAATACAGTACTCGCTCGGAATGCTGAATACAGTTACCCAGATTTTCAAGATCGTTGCCCCCTTTGTCTTTCTTTCAGCCGCCTTTGCCACACTCAACGCGCGTTTGGGGATGCCGCCGTTCGCGTTGTTTCTCATCGCGCTCAGTCTTACCGATGGTGCGACCACTTGCTCGTTTGCAACCAAAAGACCGGACGTCTCACCAACCCCTATCCTCTTTTTTTTTTTTGGCTCACAGTGATGACGATGACATTCTTCTTCAACGTTACGGATACCGGTAAGGGAATAGTTCCGATATTCCATTCACGCTCCGATGGGTAATGATATTAACATCACCCCCTCCACCCGAACCGCGCAGGCTCGTGGCTAGAGATCGGCCAGTCAATATCACACTTTTGCATCACGTCACTACTTCTTGTGTTTTCCGCTGGGATAGCTTATATCGGGGAGGCATTGATGCGAGGTACGGTGTTGAGACACCCCGAGGGGAAACAAGAATGAGTCTGTGCTAGTGCTACAGTTGTATCATACCGGCGGATGATAGATAGCACGCCCGAGTTTCCCCGACCCGCATGCAACTCATGTAAAGCTCCGTCGGCGCATATAGTAGTTGTGCCATATGGACATGGAATAATGGAACGAGGGCGATGTCATGGAACGTAATTATGATCACGCCTCGAGTGTGGCGGCATGATCATTGATATCGTACTGATCATCTAGATATCCCCATGACATTTCCAATTATGCTTCGCCACGGGGAACGGGGGACATTCACAGCAGATACTATCACGGTGGTATAATAATAAAGACAGTTTATTGGTCGCTATGTCTTCTGTTCAAGTTCTCTCCTATTGGTCTTCAGGCGATTGTTTGCTCTTCTGGTAACGAAACGGTACTGAGAGAGAGTATTCAAAGCTGTGTCGTCTTTTGTCCGGACTCTTCCGAGTCAAGTTACCTGGCCTGGCTATTGTGCTCAATTACCTCCGAGGCCTTCCATTGACCTTTCTTGTTCGATAGGTGCCGGAACCTAAACTATACGGCACCTGCATGCCACAGCCACAGTTAAAAATAAAACAGTCTCATGGCGTCCTACTTTACTCGAGTAGAGTTCTATACTACCCACTGACAGGCCGGTCGCGGAACTCCGAGGCTGGCAGAGACGGACAAAGGGTTCTTTATAATAGGTGAGTTAATTATCCAACAATGTTACAGTATCGATGCCGACTCCGAGTCGATCATATTAAGACAATAGATTATCTCCGAGGACGGATACCGTGATGCTTCATGACGTCGAAATGCAGTTTGTCTCTATAATATCCGATTGGTTACAACAAAGCGTTCGCAATGATGCTTCCGAAGAGAACAAATACTGTGTTGTAATTGTAATACAACAGTTGCATTATAATCTTATTTCGTATGCGCGATTGGATGACAACAGTTACAATCTTCTAGCATACCACGGACCAGTTTACAGCAAGGAAAGAGAGATGAACAGTAACGAGGGGGGATTATGGGGGGGTACAGTAAATTGTCGGCCGCCGCGGCCGCGGGGCAATGGACGAGTGGGTGGATACTGTACTCGACGTACCGTGACGGACGAACGGACGGACAATTCAGTGTGTGTCGGAAGTGGATCTCACAAAAAATTCGGGTATACTGTAGTACTGTTATCAGATCATAGAATTATCGGTCTTAGCAAGGCATCGAAAGGTAAATGAACGGAGACGGCGACGACGACTAGATCAGTCTTTTCGGTACTCGAGACTGAAGGCACGGCGTTTGTTACCCTTGTCAGTCGCTGACTTGGACGCAATGCCCGCGGACTTGTCAGTAGCAGTGGAGTTGGTAGCACCAGTGACCTTGCCAGCAGTCTTGTCACCTTTGCCATTCGCACCAGTCTTGGGGTTCGTATCCCCAGACGTGGTATTGTTGTTATTACCAGTATCAGGGTTATTTCCGGAGTCCGGATTGCCATCTGCGGTTATGGTGGCCTAAAGAAGTTCAAGAACAAAAAAAGGATGCGATAATTTGGCCAAAAAGAAAAAGAGAAAAAAATTGCGATTGTTATTAGAAGTTGAATTTCGCATTCCAGCAGAGAGAGTGACCTACGTAGACTGCATCTTCCAGCGAGCCATGCTGCGCGATTGGAACGGCCCAGGGTACGTGATTCGATGAGGTCCCAATGGTCATGAACCTGTACACGCCCTCTGGAAGACCGTTAGGTACGGCAGCTGAGACGGTGCCGTCGGCAAGCGGGCCATCTATGCCTTTGAAGAACGCAAATATTTGTGGGTTGAGAGGTGTGGTCGACTGGAGCGATGGTACCTGCTCGACGACAAGATGGGTGTGACCGATAATTTGTCCCTGATTATTTAACTGCTGTGGCGCACTGAAATAAGTCGTATCGGCATTCGTGAATACCCCTAGTTGCGCATTCTTAACCGCCACTTGCATCGTGAACGATGTGTTGGCTTTCAGCGTGTCGAAATTCTTGGGGAATACGTATTTGGAAGAGGGCATGTTATCGACACTTGGGATCGTGCCCATAGGGTTTGGGTTACACGAGCCACCCTTGATTTGTTGGCCGTTGGTGATCGACTTGCCGGTCGTCGCGCAGAAATTGATGAAGTTATTGGTTGAGGTCAACGAGGCGGACGTGCCGTTGGTTGCGTTGTTCAGGCCGTTACTTTCTGAACCCTTGGAGAGCACACTTTGATCCAAGCCTTAAAGGAGGTGAGTTGAACATTTGCGGGACGCAAGTGGAATGCTCACAGAGAGAAGTGTTAGGATCGTTGTTGTTACCGGTGCTATTCTTGTTATCGCCACCGTCTTGAGGATTTGCGCCGTTACTGAGTTGGGCCTGAGGATTTGTATCCTTTTTGCCATTGTCATTGACTGAGGTACCGTTCTTGCCATTGCCCTGAGGATTTGCACCGTTCTTGTCGTTGCCAGTGCCGGTGAGTGTGGTCTTGCTTCCATTTCCTAATTTGGAAGCGTCGCTGCCTTTTGACGGGCGATAAGCACGGTGCCATGAGTGAAACAGGACGTCGATATACCTTTATCGGTAGTGGTATTTTTGGAGACATCGGAAGAGACCAGGACAGGGGGGGACTTTTGGCCAGTGGCGGTGTCCTGAATGTGATGTGAGATACGAAATCTTCCTCGGTCTAAAGGAAACAAACGCACGTCGCACGGATTCGACTCGACAGCCCGATTCTGATGAGGGATAGCGTGGGCGATGGAAGAAGAGAGGCCCAATAGAAGAAAAATAAGGACGACGCCTTTGGAGAACATGATTTATTCGCTTGGTGTCAAAGCAAGGGAATGTTGGAGAATAGATAATGAAGGAGTACAGGTGGGATAAGGAAAGACACGACACCAGGTCGAGAGGGCCGAGAGACTCAGGCGCACTAGGCGACGAAAAAGTAGTGGAATGAATGGGAGGGGGGAGAGGTGGGAGAAGAGCCATTGGGAGGCCAGGATTATATACACGAGAGGGATTATTGTGTCGCAGCCGCATAGTCGTTGTACGTGTGTTCTTCTTGAACCGCATCTGGACACATCGATGCTATTTCGGTCGCAATTCCGTTCCCGAGCCCGCGGAGTTCATCACACAATCACACCATTTCGACAACAACACCCTCAAGTTCGCTTCTCCTGCTTGAGATAATAAGCGAGTGTGTGAGTATTTGCTAGGAATCTTCTTTCCTCACCTGGATGTTCGTTCGCTGCTATAAACTGGACTCCGTCAACGAGGAACTGCGCCACGACCGCCAACGGCGACTGTCGGTACCGGTCTCGCTACTACGAACGCGAGTTCTCTCTAGGACAACCTTTCTTTGCAACGCTTTCTATTCCTGGGCGGCATCGACTGCTCGACTATTGGTGGGTTTCTTCGGATCAATTCTTCTTCGGAAAAACGACAGTGAGTTTTGTTCCCCAGTCAAGTCCCCAGTCAGCCACGGCTAACTTCCGGTCACCATAACATGTTGCACAGGGCATTACCTCTTAAAGAGAGGGCGCGCAAAATATTTTGCCTCGTATGGTTGCTATACATCACCTGAGTGGTGTATGCGTGAACACCTCAGTTATGATGATGCGCACGCCCCCTTTGCATGCGGTACTGTAAGGGTCATAATGTGGTTGTTACCAACAGGCGGTCCCCCGGGCCGGTCACCCATCAGCTATCCGGCTGATCTACATTCGCACGACCAGGATTAGATCACCGTACTCGACTCTGGCGCTTCCGAGACCTCTCGTTGAAAGTCCTCACAATATATCACTCCTGCTGTTGATCCGTCTGAGATGCTCAGCTTGGCACCGCGGTGCGTAAGTTCAATTTCAGTCCATGCTCCGTGGATTCCACTGTCACGGTAGGCGTACGGTAATCAGCATTTTCTGCGTTCGGAATCTCATTCCCTCACACCAGCGTTCGACAATCTAGTCACACTGCGACGGCTTGCTGTACTGTATTATTTGTTACGTGCAAAGCGCTACTATCACCATCCTTGCTGAATCCTATACCGTGGATCTATGTTATTCCGGTCGTTTTCTGTAACGGGGCTACTAACCTGATCTATGATTCGTCTCCTGCCTTTTCGCTCATTTGGCTGCTACTACTGGTCGTCTCCCGTGACACCCATACATCCCAATCTATTCACAGCCATCGCTCGGTGTTCAACTCCGCGTCTGCCCCAGCCAAACAACTCTCAAACGTACTACCAATTCTCATCCTCCTCATTGGCCATCCAGCGCAGTCCTAATCGCCTTCGTTACTGTCGCGTCGCAGCGTGTTCAGTCCCTGATGTCATCTAAGGCAGACTGCCAGTGCAGCTCAGATTGAATGTGCCTTTGGAACATGCGGTGCAGTGGTGGCAGTGCTAAGTTACAGACCATGTCAGTACCATTAATTTGTGATTTCCAACGCGCATACAGTCGCAGAAAGATAATCGGCTTCTTCTATGAGTGTAAGTAAGATAAGGCGAGTAATCGTATCCCTTGTGGCTCGTCCAGCCGTACCACTGGCAGGCTCTGTCATTGATAAAAATGGGGACCGAAACGAATGGGAAGCAACTGCGGCTCCTTTCTTCAAGTTTTCGGAGAAACTGAGACAACAGACGGAAATAAAAAATATTCTGCCGGCTCTACTACCGCTATCTTTCTTTTCACGAGAAAGATTTTTCATGTTGTCACCCGATGTTATCAAGTCTTTCGATCTTTCGAGCGCCTAGTATCATCCACGTGGAAACTTGAACACACGAACACGAGGCAGGCGGTGCCCAATGGCAGTGAACCGCTCCCCTCCAGTGTTGTCAGGGTCGATTTGACCTCGGTCGGTAAAACGCGGGTCGGAATTGACCCGTCGTATGACCCGACCGGTCAATTGGGTCAATGACCGGTCGATGCCTTTTTTGGACAAGTCTGTGAATTGCCGTTCTTTGTAAATAATTGAATAGAACGTATTTACAATGTCAACTAGTGCTTTGAACCTCTTCCCCTCTCGATCCAAATGCCTCCCAAAAGTTGGGTCTGGGCTTAATTCGCAATCCACATGCTCTCGATTGTGGTTAATTCTGCAGGCTGTGAAAGGGTTTTCAGTCACTTTGGGATCACGCATACGAAACGCCGCAGTCGTTTAAGCCTCGAAAAAGTCCAAAAGACTGCAATAGTCAAGATGGACCTTCAGCGTAGTCATCCGGACTTATTCACCGCCGATGCAAACGAAAATTCGGTGCCGCATTCGAGGAGGATTCTACTTCACCCATAGCGGCCTCAGCACCGCCTTCAACTTCAGCCTCAAGGGACATTGGGAACGCCGAGGAACATGAGGTAGAAGGGGAAGACGATGAAGAAGATGTTGTCGACTTTGAGGGGCTGGCTGAGAAATTGATCTCGGCTGCAGAAGCAGATGATGAAGATAACAACGAAAGCGAAACTACAACACCTGTGCCTCAAAATTCGAGCTCAACAAAAAGCACTTCGGGACCCAACACTTCGAGAAAAATCCTTATACCACTTGAGGATCTTTTCATCTATCCTGGAGATCCAGCGGCACCAACTGAGTTAGAGTTTTATTGGAAAGGGGGTATTGCAAAGCTTGAGGAGACGCTGGCTGCGTATGAGTTACTTTTAGAGTCACCAAGACACTCGGACAACGAGGCGGCATAGACATATTATCACGAGTACTACTAAATTTAGATATATACCAAATTAGGAAGGTCCAACCATTTTATCGACCAAATGGTCAATATCGACCGGTCGTGTTGACCGACCGGTCGGACCGTGGGTCGTAACAACACTGCTCCCCTCTGCCCAACTATCCCCCAACTATCCGCCGTCGTCCTCAAACCCTCTTCTCTCACACTCATGTCTCACACTCAGTCTACGGCCGCCTCGTCCTCGTCCTCGTCCTCATCCTCCAAATTTCAACTAATAATCAACAATGCCTTGAAAGTCTATGAAAAACGCACAAGGAGGGACCTACTCGCACATCCACTCGCCACCCAGCTTCAAACCTGCGACACTCCTGCTGCCATTCTTGCCATACTTCAAGAGCAAGTACAAGGGTTAGATCAGTCCCAGCGTGGCGATGAACGATGGTCGAAATGGCTCGATCCAACTGTTAACGTCCTCTTCGTATTCTCTGCGACGATTGGAGCAGGTGTTAGCATGGTATTTCGCAGGGCTTGTTACTCATCCGAGATATCTGCGTTCTTACATTCATTTGGCAGGTATTTTCGCCCGCGAATGTGATTTTTACTGGAATTGGCGTCCTCCTCTCAGTGCGTACCCTTTTCCATTATCTGCGTGCGGGCCTGTTGTAACGACTTATGTCTCTCAGGCAGCTAAGGACGTTCGGTCGAGTCAGAACACTCTTTTGGACATCTTTCAACGCATCGAAATGTTCTTCGGACGTCTTGTGGTATACACGGAAGTGGAGCCGACCCCGGAAATGATGGATATGATGGTTCAGATAACCGCCGAAGTTCTCTCTATTCTCGGGATTGCGACGAAGGAGATTAAGCAAGGCCGAACGAGTGAGTAATGCAATATACGAGTATGTGACAGTTGACTGAATGAAGTTTAGAAAAATATATGAAGAGGCTTATTGGAAGGACTGATATGGAGGATGCGCTGAAGAAGCTGGACAAGTTGACGGATGAAGAAGCTCGAATGGCGGTTGCACAAAACTTGAAAGCTACGCATAATGTCGACCAGAGAGTGAGGGGAGTTGCGAATACGGTGGTAGCCGTTGGAAAGGAAACAAAGATGGCCATGCAACGAACAGCCAATGATGTAGATCAAATTAAACGTTCGTCATCTCCTAACCGCACCGGTGTTGACCGTAGAGTCTTACGCATTTCTTTCAGGGAAACAATTGCGAGAGAGCATCCACAAATGGCTCTCTCCACCAGACCCATCAAAGAATCATAACATCGCATCTGGTACTCATCACAAGAAAACAGCAAAGTGGTTTTTCCAAGGCAGAATATACCAAGAATGGAAGTCAACAGGTTCACTTCTCTGGGTCCACGGAAAACGTTCGTCCTGTCCCGCTTCCCTCCCGATACCCTCTGACGGCATCCTGTAATGTAGCTGGATCCGGTAAAAGCGTACTCTGGTTTGTGATTTCTTAATTGCTTTTGTCAGAAGTGACCAATGTCTTTTGTTACTAGTTCCACAGTGATCCAAGATATCGGGGCCATGTGCAAGGCCGGAAATGCATCAATGGCGTACTTCTATTTCGACTTTCGAGACGCCGACAAACAAGGCTTGCGCGATCTAGTCTGTTCCCTTCTTACCCAACTTTCTGCTCACTCGGCACCTCATTGCGACATTCTGTCGAATCTCTATTCGGCTCATGACGAGGGCAAGAGCCAGCCTAGTGAAAGTGATTTGGCGAAATGCTTGAAAGAGATGGTCACACTCCCAAATCAACATCCAACCTACCTAATCATAGATGCTCTCGACGAGTCTCCGAACACACCTGGCATTCCATCACCTCGCGAAAGGGTGCTTCAGTTTGTGAGGGAACTTGTCGAGATTTGCGTTCCGAATCTTCGTATTTGTGTCACGAGTCGGCCAGAGATCGACATTCGAAGGGTGCTCGAACCTCTAACCTCTCGCCGAGTGTCCCTTCACGACCAAAGTGGGCAAAAAGAAGATATTGCGGACTATGTCAGGTCCATCGTTTATTCGAATTCAGAGCAATTCATGGCGAGATGGAGAACGGAGGACAAGGAACTTGTGATCAAGACGCTCTCTGAACGAGCCAATGGCATGTAGGTGGATCGCCTTGTGGGCGTAATGCTCGCCTAAAGTTGTCAAACAGGTTTAGATGGGTATTCTGTCAGCTGGAGATTCTCCGGGACTGTCTTCCACCAAGTGTGCGGTGTACCCTCGACGAATTACCGGAATCTTTGGATGAGACATACGAGCGTGTTTTGAAGGAGATCAAGAAGCCGAATCGAGACCACGCTCGCCGTCTATTGCAGTGCCTCGTTGTTGCCATTCGACCACTTCGAGTCGAGGAGCTTGCCGAAGTCCTCGCGGTCGACTTCGATAATGCAGATGGGATCCCAAAATTGAACCCAAAGTGGCGGTGGGAGGATGAAGAACAAGCGCTTTTGGCATCATGTTCGAGTTTAATCGCCATTGTCGAATCGGGCGAATCGCGTGTGGTCCAGTTCTCGCATTTCTCTGTCAGAGAATTCCTGACATCGACTCGCCTTGCTACGTCAAGTGGAGATGTGTTGCGTTATCATATCTCTCTCGAGCCTGCGCATACGATCCTTGCGCAAGCTTGCATGAGCATTTTGCTCCGGTCGGACGATCGCGACGAAGAGAGCGGCAAGGGCTTTGAGAACAACTCTCCTCTGGCTCGATATGCTGCTAAACACTGGGTGACACATGCTCAGTTTGAGCATGTGTCATCATACCTACGAACTTCGATGGGATCTCTGTTCGACCTGGACAAGCCATATTTTGCGGCCTGGCTCGAATTGTACGACATTGACACACCTCTCAGCGGTTCAACCTTTTTCGTGTTCACGCCCTTTGACAAACGCGGCGGATCTCCCCTTTATTACGCCGCACTGTGTGGATTCCAAGATCTGGTCGAAAACCTAATCATCAAGTATCCACGGCACGTGAACGCCAGTGGTGGCTGGTATGTGAGGCCCCTAGTGGCAGCATTGGCAGGGAAACATTTTCAGACGGCAGAGTTACTCCGTCTCAGTGGCGCAGACCCGAACGTCAAATGCTATTTCGGGAACACTCCCCTGCATTCCGCCGCTTGCCATGGAGATGTCGAGATGGTTCAGGTATTACTGAATCTGGAGGCTGATGTCAATATCCGGAACAACGGGAGCAGGAGTCCATTAAACTATATCCCTGAAGGTCCTTCAAGTTCTAGCGAAGTACCCAATTACCCTCAATCGTTGGCCAATGTCGCTCGATTATTGCTTGGCCGCGGTGCTGACATAAACGCACGGGATGACCAGGGCCGGACCCCGTTGCATACCACGACGATCCTGGGACGGATCGAGGTCATACCCGTGCTGCTCGAGCGTGGTGCAGATGTAGGTGCGGAAGACGGGCAAGGCAGAACCCCGTTCTCGTTGGCGAAGGAACGTGGGTACGATGAGATTATGAAATTACTGTCAGAACATGGGGCCGAGTAGGACTACCGTGCAATGTCGCTATTTACCTGTCTACTTTATATGCATTGTTTCGTATAGAATCACAAATATACCAGAAAGAGACGTGATATTTCATCGTTACAATAATATTAATGTAAATATGGACGTTTGCCCCTTGGACGCATACAGAGGAAGCTAGATGACCAGCGTCACAGCTTGGGTGTTACTGTCTTCGGTATTGGGACAGGTTGGAATGCGTCAACATGGGTTGGAGCTGCTTTGAATCTTAACAGTTGATGCTGGTATGTGAATGGATAAGAATTACACCGTTGGCAGGGTTAAAGTCACGTGTTTGGTCACGTGAAACTTTCAATGCAGCGCGTATACAGCATGTCCGGCGCAAAGCCATGCGAACGCCTGAATAAAGGGACTTTAATTCTTGAATTGAATGAGTGGTTGACAAGTTTTAAATCACCCCCAACTCCGGACGAGATGTGAAAAGATCCGAGTAAGCACCACCGTGGCCTGTATGTGGCCTACCGAAGATGGCGTATGGAGTGAATCTGACAACAATATTTCAGCACGTAAACACATGGTTTACCGTCTGCGTGGGGAAGCCATGAGCAACCTTCTGATCGACAGGGTCATTGCTCATAAGAAAGGCGTTATATAAACGGTTCGCGAGCGCGCTTTGATCAACCAGGGAGAGCACAGCGCGAGTGATGCTCTGACGACATGCAGCCAAGATGACATTTGTAGAAGTCTCGGTGGGATGAGTTGACGTGATCGTGTGTGGGACGGCGAGGTCAACGAGCCGACTAAGAGTCTCGACAACCAGTCGTGGAATGGCGGAGAAGGGGATAGCGAAGCGGGGAATGCCGGAAAAAAAACGTCGACCAAGAGAACAGGAGCAAGATGAGTTTTTGGCGATACAGTCCAACGAGGCGCGATCAATCATCAATATCTCGCGACAATGTCTCACATTACATGCAAAGTGTAGGGGCTCGAAGATCCCGCGAGGATAATATCTCGCTAGAGCTATATCCGCCCGCCGCTAGCTCAAGCGCTTCTTGCATGCTCTGGTGAAGTGGCGTTGACCTCCGAGTCTGAGCCTCGCTCGGTACGGTGATCATCTCCGCGAGCACAGAAGTGATAAGCAGCGAAGAAGTTCAGGCTGGATTCACCCTTGGGATTTGTCAGAATACGTCAGTGATTTGTTCGGCTCGAAGAGGATCGGAGCCTGAGGGCAATTAGTTCGTAGATGCGGGCGGTGACTCTGTGGCATGGATGCCGTTGGGTTGCATGGGAGGCAGACTTTCTCTGTGTGACATCGAAGACACCACACAAATACCTTACCTCCTCAAGGGAAGTCTGCTGCGAACCGGGAGAGGAGGGCGTGTCAGGAAGGGAGTTTGACAACCTGCATATCAAATAATTGAGGCTTCATCGGATGCTATAGTAAGGAGGACCCACGTCAAGTGTCCAATTCATAGAAGCCGTAGGTTCCAACTGAAACGCTGCCTACTTGTTTCGTATTTCAAGATATGGTTGTAGTTGGGCGCTAGGTGTTCATTTATAGCGTGCGTCAGTCAGTACCTTGTATGTCGTCCCGATCCTCCTTCAGTACTGTAGTATTTAGACGACAGCAGGAGATCAGAGAAGGGGCCTATCATTGTTCAATGGTATGTCATGATCACGTACACCGTCCCCATTACTTTCCTCAGCTGAAATGGTCACGGATTCCAGCAAAATTTCCCAGCTCGAGTTTCTCCGAGTCCTATGAGTCAGTATGCCATCGATTGCGTCATTACAGTAGTGCTGTAATGATCCTACCTACCAATCCCGACTCATCTCCGTATTTCAAGATTCAAGATGCATGACGTTCGTTTTCTCAAGCATCATACCCTTTGACGTGGGAATAAGTTTGTCTTTGTTCGAGAGCATGAACGCATGGAACGATTCAAGCTGAGACATGCTCAGCGACCGTTGCCGCGGCGGCCGTTGCGGGTTTCGAGTCAGTGACAGTGGCCCGGGCCGCTGCGCCCCGCCAGCCCCCGCGAGGCATGGCCATCGAGCGCTGGTTGATCTCCACCTATCACGGCATCCTCGGTCGCCCTTTCATCGTATACTGGCACCCGTATATCAGACTTGGATTTAGGTTCCTCAAGAATTTGCATTTATTGCGTCCGAGAATAGAAATGAGAACACAGGCTCTCGTCGAAAGATTGGATACACTGCACCTGGACCACTGGCATATGACAGCCACGCTGGACTGATGAAATGTCAATCCAAAGGCATAATGCAACCTAGGATGAAACGTTACAGAGCGACGTTGTCTACATTATCCTACATTATCCGGTTAAAAAGAAGTGTATGTAAAAATATGTAAGGAAGGAATCCACAGCCTGAGGGGTTTCCTTTCAATTCAACGATATGCGGGCAATAGGAACTTAAAGGCATCCACGTCCGAGGCGTATGGAAGTGGAAACGGGAAAGGATAAAAATAAGCAAGGAACCGGTTAAATAAGCGCGGCCGCGGTCACTGGTACAGAACTTGAATATGCGCAATTTGAGCAGCCGCAAGCCATATCTGCAAAAGGGGAACTAGCTTAGCCATTTGTTCAAGCATAACTTACATCAAACGGAAACGCACGTTATAATAGAGATAGGACCGCCGATCTGCATCAGCTGTCCGCTTCCGGAAGAAGCGCAAACCAACGAAGAGCGACAAACAGCAGAAGGGGACCGAGAAGGGGATTGCCAGGTCAAATGCCCACGACAAACCCACGGACCATGCGATCAACATCGCAAGGATCCAAACGCGGCTTCCTTCGGGCCAAACGATTGGGATAGTCCGTCGTCCCATGAGCTTGTCACCGACTTCATCGCGGAAATCCTGGGCGTGGATTGTTGAGAAGATTATGAGGGCGTTGACGGCAAATGAGATAAAAGTACGCGTGGACATCGTTGATTGGCCTAGCGCAGGACATACGGTCATTAGTGAATACGGTGTGAAAGGAGTAATACGCACCAGCTATTGCGGAAGCCCCCGCGTTGAAGGAAGCATAGCCCCATGCGTTGCAGGCGTTGCGCATGAGCCAATGCGAGTGGAGGTGTAATTCATTGTGTACCATGAAGGCTATTGCAAGGGAGATGCCTTGCCAAAGTGCTTCTAGAGACATAGATAGGGAAAGGCATAGAGGAAGGAGGGTCCAACGTAAAATCCGCGCATTGAGCATGGATACAATGCCCGAAGGAATGGGACGCCATGGCTTATTCAGTGCATCTTCCTCGGGGTTCAGACTCTGATTCGAGACGCAGAATTGAAGAAGGTGCAACCATGTCCATAACGTTGCGCACAGCATACGGCCTACAGTCGTGTCTGGGGCCGAGATATAGGCAAAAACGGTCTATAGACAAGTCAATATACAGTGGATTAGGATTCAGGTGGAGACATACGATGGGTAAGAGAATAGTCTTGAGGTCGGAACAGGTGAAGAGATAGAAGGCCTTCGGGTATTTACTGAGTGGCAATGGCACTCGAGTAAGATTACACGGTACGTGTAGGGAGACTAAACGAGTACCAGAACGAACGATGATATGATGGGACATTTGGTTATTTACTGGTGGACAACAGAGAGTGGAGTGTTGAGAGGTGGGTCAAAGGTCAACTAGTCCAACTTATAGCCCTGAAAGACCCTGAATAAAGAAACTAGGCAGGACAGACGCTTGACTGAAATCCGGTGTACTATCTTTTTGACGACCGGAGAGGTCGAGATAGGAGAACCGCCATAGCTGAGCCGAGCAGGTAGATGGATACACAACCACGCCGTCAAACCCCGGGCCCGAGAAAGTATTAGAAGCAACACGGTACAGCAATAAAACGCAGCGCGTAGAGCAGCCAGCGACCCGTACTCACAAAAAGAGTTAATTGCACGTCACCGCGGTACTTTACGAATTTTCGTGCCTAAATGAGCTGGCCAAGGTACGATCAGTTTGTTTTGTTGAAAGTTAAGTTGGCGTGAAACTGTTTCCAATTTCAAGGGGAATGTATACAGTATTCACCTTCTGCCCGCATCGGTCCGACATCCCCTTTGGACTTGTGTAGACAATCTAAGCGTATCCAGAAAAGAAAAAATAATGATTGCCGCACTTCCAAAGTGTGGTCGTATTGTACCTGTGTCGCTTTCTCATCGATAGGATGCATAAACTTCTGGCATAAGTATTTTCCTGTTGTCCCAAGCTGGTAGAAGATAACAGATTTCGAGGTCATCATGCAACAGATAAGAGTATCGCAGTCGGAAGAAAGCGGGTCCTGAGAAGTGGATCACAAATCATGGCATCACATCCATCCAAGGTGAACAGAGTTTAATCAACAGACGGCACTGGCAGAGCAAGAGCGGCAATGTGCCCAGAACCGGGAAATAAGAAGACCGTAGATCCCCGAAGACTCGAACAGGCGGTCACGCTGCGCTCAGCTGATTCAAATAGTTGCAATCGGTAAAACAAGTGGCTTGAGAGATGTATACGTAGATGCTGACTTGATCACGGTGGTTGTGTGTCAGTGTGAATGAGAAGAGAGAATTGCCGGAATCATCCGCTCTGTGTGCCCGAAGTGGCTAATCGATCCCACGCTATTTCAGTGTACTCAGCGCCTGCTCTCTCAACCGCCTCATACGAATGGCTCTTTCTACGGGCAACATCGCACTATGACTAGGGACGGCAGCTGACTCGACCAATCCACCCAAGATTCGCCTGCCCCCCTGTGAGACATCGCCCTTTCATGAGGTGATGGACCCCTCACGCCGCCTGTCCCTTTAGACAAATCCGTCCCTTCAGCCCGCTCCAAGTCCCTGCCCAACAGCTCCCTCTCCGCGTCCACCACAACGTGGCGCGCCTAGAGCTCATCGTGTACCCAACGCGCTCAGTCGGCTTTGCGCCGTTCCACCCCGCAGGTTCACTAGACCACTGGCACATTAGTACATTAGTAGTACCTTTATTTGTAATTTCCAATAGTAAAGAATCGCATACAGTTGGAGAAAGGTAACCTGGTCGCTTCTCGGAGTCTAAGTGAGATAAGGCAACTCATCGCAATTCACAAAGGAATCATAGCGTTGTGACTTGTCCAGCCGGACCAGACTGTCACTGATAAAAATGAAGACCGAAACGAACACGTTTTGAACCACTGCTGCTCCTCGGTGAAAACTGAGACAACTGACACCCTTATCAGACATAAGATATTCTACCACTGGCAGCTCTCGAACACTGCCGCCATGTTTCTTTTCATGATGTACCTCCGAGTCGATGGCTATCAAGTGGTTCGATCTTTCGAGCGCCTATCATCCACCTAGGTCTGACATCAGAGAATTAGCCAAGATAATATTGGAGTCGATCAAGTCTGATCGTGTGCATCACGACCATCATGCTCATCTGTATGATTGAGTCTGATATCGGTAGGGGGGTCCTGTCGATGTCCGCCATATCGTGTCCATCCCTAGTACTCATGGATCAGAATGACGAGAGTCAATAATTCTGGGAGATGACTGCCGATCCTGATCGATTCTGATCAGAGTGAGAGGCCTTTGGAACAAGCTGATCAACGCCATCATGCTCATCATATCGCGACTACTATGATCAGGTCTGATATCGGTAGGGGGCTCTTGTCGATGTCGACCTTTATTGTTGTTCTTGATCAGCACACAAGGCTTTGAGCATCTGGCTGATCTGGCCCGCCTTAGTTGATCATACAGCGAATGAATCATTGTCAAACATTATTTGTCACAAAATAAACTTTATTCTTTGCATCACCCACACGACATTTGCGACCACGAAAAGTGAGGTGGAAGAAACCGAGTTTACACTACATTAGCGTCACTGTCTCCGCATGACAGCACTGCACACCCCTAAGCCCGAGCGGCCTTCCTCCTGGCCCTTGTCTTCGGTCGATCAGCATTTGAAACGGGCCTTTTTCTCTTGATGCTTGCAGCAGTGGCCTCGTCCGATATGATGGAGAGTGGGGACGAATTAAGTTGTACCGAGGCGGGTGTCTGAGGTATCGGGGGGGAGGGTTGGGTCAGCGTTGAGCAGTCCAAGTCCGGTGTCATGAGGGGACTCTGGTCAATCATCCGATTGCTAGGGCGAGAGATGGGGGTGGATGGAGAGCCATGAATGGCGTCATTGTTGATGCTGCCATTGGAGGACAGAGGCGCATCCACGAGGAGATTCGGGTCAATCATCCAATTGCTAGGTCGAGAGATGGGGGCGGATGGAGAGCCATGAACGGCGTCGTTGTTGATGCTGCCGTTGGGGGACAGAGGTGCATCCACGAGGAGACTCGGGTCAATCATCCGATTGCTAGGGCGAGAGATGGGGGTGGATGGAGAGCCATCACGAGTAAATGGATTACCTATAATAGAAGTTCAGGTTCTGAATCCAGATAGTAAATGGTTACTTACGTTCAATGGCCAGTATCCTGGCCTCCACAGCCTTTGACGCTGCCTTACGTCCAGCCCGCCTACAAACAAATCGATGCCACTTCTCGTCCCTTTCATCGCTCGGATCTCCGACAGTTAACCTGCCGCGTTCATTTCCAAACACGCGCCTGCAATGACTGTCAACCCATTCTCCGCAAATCAGGAAGAATGCTTACTTGTTCCACCAGGCGATGGTATCCTGGACCCACGGATCCTTGCCGTCCGCGAGTCTCATGACAATCGCTTGGTAAAAGGTGCAATAGTCGAAGTGGTCGTCCTTATTGTTCCACACTCGTTTGGAGGAGAGGCAGAACCGAGCCTACTATGAGTGTATATGCTGAATTGATTCTACGAGAGACTGTTACTCACCACTACTGCCCCATATGCGATGTTCTCTGGGGAAATACTCGCGAGACCATACATTTCTCCAACGCAATGGTGCCGAGGCTGATCATTGCGTTTTGCATGCTTTGCATTCACCGCGTTCGTGCTGAACAAAATATCGATAAGTGTCTTTAGATGCACAGGTGTTAATAGATGGCAATAGTATAGTAATAATTATATCTGGACTTACGCATACAAGGTACGCTCCCCGGAAGAGGCCCTCTTCAGGGTCTTCGGGGTTGTAAGTGTAGTCTTCATATAGGAAGACAGGCATGTCGACCCCATAGATTGTGAAGATCCCAGAGAGGAACACGGCCCTTGTGCTGGACATGAACTATAAGTGTGTGATTGCAAAGGATCGGCTGACGTACGCATCAGGGTCCGCGTCCCATTCGCTGAGATCCTCGGCAGGGATAAGCAAACACCCAATGTGGGGGTCGTTTAAGCCACGCAACACTTTGTGCTCGAGATGTGCGTCAACTTCCACAGGAGTTCGGCCTGCCGCAAGATACCTGATTGTATTGTCTTTGACTCGCTTAATCGCTTCGGAGCGGGCTGCGTTGCACCCCTCTTGCATCTGTATAACATACATAGTCGCATCACAGGATATATGCGCGCCACGTACCGCATCAACAACGTCATAGAAATAATCGGGATCTGCATCGGCCTCGCACGTAAGTATCTTCTTGAGTTTCGGGATTAACTTTAATATCGCGTTGTAATACAACGCGATATTAAAGTTAATCCCAAAACTCGGTTGTATGCACTCAAGAGTTGTCTTCTCTCCTCGGGTGGGCTATTGAACGGTGTGTAACGAGAGTGAGTGAGATGGGGCAAATGACATACATGTTATGGAAGTCATCGTCGTTGTCGTTGTCGTTGTCGTCTGCATCCGCATTTTGGATTTCTGATCGAATTCCGAGCCTAAAAACATCCTGAAGGCTCATGCCAAAACAAATGGCGACGTTTATCCATCGTCCTTTCTGGCGACACGCCTTGGTAAACCTGATGCAGTGTAAGCATCGCAGCTGTGAGATCTGTTAGATACATACTTGTCTTCCGACTCCTCTGATCTGTGCGTGGTGTTTGGATTTGGTTCAGGGCTTTCACAGTTCTCATCAACAGGTCCAGTGACAGTGCAGATACTAGAGGGTGTGTGCTGAGACATGGCGGAGCTGAGATGTGGGGGGTTATGATGGGAAAGATTGGGCCAGTTAAATATATTGAGCAGCGATAGTCCAAGGCGTTTTTTTTTCTTTTCAAAGACAGACAGGGGTATAAGGAGTCGGACAGTCAGGATAGCAGAAGTTTCGCGAAGCATGATGACTTGTTCATAAATGGTAAACGTCTTCCCAAATGGAATAACTTCGGTCAGGGGAAGTGTCATTGTCCAAAGCCTGAGCGGAGAGTGTGAGGTCGGGGAGATGAAGGCGTATGTTGATGGATAAAACCGGGAACTGTACAGTTGTGGCTGGGCACTCCGATGCGGCTGTTCCGCTTCGACGCACGGTCCGGCTATTCGGACTTCCGAGTCCCAGATTCATTGATCCAAGATCCGATGATGCGAGTGTATGGCCCGGAATCTCCCGGTTCAAGTTGTCCTAATGAAATATATCGCAAAGTTCTCTTTACTGGTAATATCGTATTCAGCACACCCCCTCTGCACATAGTAACACATGCCCTACCGGTGCATTGGATGCGGGGCGACATATGGACACACAACGGGCCTCAAGAACCATCACCGTTTCTGTTCCGCATATCAAAATTTCGACGGCGTAGCTCAGGCTAAACGTAAGAGAAGACGACTGGGTACTAACTTGCAGGTATCATTAGAGACACCTGGCCCAGTGCAACCAAACGATCATGATCATGATCTTGGCACTCCAGAGGAGAACCCTTTTGGATCTTTTATAAGGGATCCCTCCCCCACAGCGGCACCTCCACAGACGCATACACGATCTGGACACAGTGTTTGCTTTCCACGACGCTTTGATGACTTTCTACCTGGGATGCGGACGGCAGCCTTGGCCCACATACCCTCAAAGGAGAATCGAAATCCTCCGCAAGCGATCGAGGACCCGATCTCCCATCCTGGCTCTCTAGGCATCTCTAGTCCGGCTACTACTGGCGAAGATGAAAACTCTGGATCCAACATGGCGTGTGACGACTCGGTGTCACCTCTTGACGATTCACCGGCACTAACGACTAATGCTGACTGCTTTGGTGTATACCGGGTCTATGATCGTAAACCGCTGAACGATCCCTTACAGTGTATGAGTCCAAACACACTACACTGCGACGCGGGAGCTTCCCCAAATCAAGGATCTCCTCAACTGGATATGCAAACGACGGCATATTACCACCCCTTCAGCAATCCATCCGCTGCGGCGATAATGGCCACACACCACTCAGGAACTGCCATCCAGTCAGTATGGAAAAGTACTCAGATCGCTCATATTCTAGGAAGCCTAGGCTCGGATCTAAACGCCGACCATCTGGTGAACTTTAATGCCGCTCTGGAAAACAAAAAACTCGATGCATATCTCGCCAGTGCTGTATGTGATAGTACCTTCCCCTCTGAGGATGGATGGCTGGAGTCTTCGGTCCGAATACGACTACCACTCGACAAAACGAAAATGCCAGAGTCAATGGCTGTTGAATTTGAGGTTGGAGGGGTATTTCATCGTGACATAATTGATGTGATCTCTTCGGTGTATCAAAGCGACGTTGTGCGATCTTTCAACCACGTACCCTTTAAACAATATTGGAAGCCCTCGGAAGATACACCTCCTGAACGCCTCTATGGGGAACTATTTAGCTCTCAAGTGATGCTCGACGCCGACGATGAGATCTGTAGACTCTGCCCGGACAATGACTTGAACGACTCGGATCTGGAGGCTATTAGCGTACCGATCTTGCTTTACTCGGACTCAACCCACCTTGCCACCTTTGGGACGGCATCTTGCTGGCCAGTTTATATGTGATAAATTTTATATGGGGAGCGAATAAGAAAGGATGAAAGCGATTGCATTCGAGGCTCGACTGAGAGCCTAATTTAACTACACTACACAGATCAGCGCGAGAGATGATCGTATAGTACAAGATCGAGAGATTACAAACATAGGAGGTGTACACTAATCAACGACGTCATACACTAATCACTAATGACTAAACTAATTATATAATACTACGCTCGTCCTTTAGACGGCGCGCTTGATAAAATACCAGAGAGAAATCGTCCTTAAGACGATGGAGAAGAGAGGGAACATACATACATCAGATATCTGGAAGTCGTGCATTGAGTCAAAGGCCGTGAATGAAACTAAAGGCCATGCCCCATAGGGTGATTATTCCAACAATATGTTCTTTGGAAGTCAATCCAAGTATGTCCGAGCCATGCCCACGTCTTCTGCGTGTCACCACATCGCCTATATGCCAAAGGTGCGTCATATTCAAGACTTGTAGGCTAGTACATGCTAACGTTCCCATGAGTTACCCAATGGCATTCAAGATTTCTACCAGGAACAGTACAAGACAACTGCAACGGCCGCCACTCTTACACACTGCAAAAGGGAACTTATTCACGCAATATTCTCACTGATAATTAATGACAGATTCGTTGACACCTATCGCCGAGGGTTTGTGCTTGAGTGCGGAGATGGTCATCGGCGCAGACTGTTTCCGCGCATCATAATGTATTCGGCAGATTACCCTGAGAAGTGAGTTCACACTGTCCACCCTTGTCAAACAATGCTTAGAATGTCCATAGAGTCCTACTCAGTACGATCAAGTCGAACGCAGAACACCCATGTCCTCGCTGCCTCGTGAAGAAGATCAACACGATCAAGATGGGCACGCAATTGGATATGCACAACCGCCGTGCCAACATACGCGTCGACGATCACATTAGACAGATTACAGTCAAGCATGCAAGGCAACTTGTGTTTGAACAGGGCATCCCATTGTCCTCAGATCGACTCAAGGAGGTACTTAGCAAGTTTTCTGGTGTTGCTACGCATGTAAGTTCTTACACATGATGGATTTCCTAGCTGATCATTTCACTCATCTCTCTAGAACATCTTCTCAACCAAACTCAATGACCTTGGCCTCAACTATCACGATTTGTTTGTGGTCGACCTTCTACATGAATTCGAGCTCGGGGTCTGGAAGGCCATATTCACACACTTGATGCGGATCCTGCACGCCATCGGAGGAAACGCGGTGGCAGACCTGAACGAACGCTATCGACAGGTGCCCCCCTTTGGGAATGGGGTAATACGCCGGTTCACAGGAAATCCCTCAGCGATGCGCAAACTAGCCGCAAGGGATTTCGAAGATCTTTTGCAGGTAGGGAATCCCAAACATCTGCGTGACATAGCTTTTCACCTACACACAGTGTGCCCTCCCTGTCTTCGAGGGCTTATTGCTCACACACAGAGAGAACTCTTTGCTCAGGAGCCTCATATTCGACCTTGCCACATGGCACGCTTTTGCCAAATTGAGGCTACACACAGAAACGACACTTAATGATTTCAAGACCATTACAACCACGTTAGGAAGGACCGTGCGCATTTTCATCAACCAAGTCTGCTCCCAATATGAAACATCTGAACTCCCACACGAAATGGCTGCGCGTGGCAGAAGAGCAGCCGCATTATCCACAAGATCAGACATTCCAGGAGCGTCCCAACGACGACTGACACCCAACCGCAAACAAATCAATCTGTCGACGTACAAATATCATGCACTAGGTGATTACCCGGATTTAATTGCCAAATTCGGCACTACGGATAATGCAAGCACGCAAACGGTGAGACCTCTTCTCAAAAGCATACAAAACTACTAATCTTTTCCTGATCTCAACACAGGGGGAACTTCAACACAAAATGATCAAACGTCGCTTCGCGCGTACTAATAAAAGAAAGTATACAGCTCAGCTTGCAACAGCCGAAATACGCGAGAGATTCATGCGACATGTCGAACAGCGCATCATAGGCCATGCACGATTATCACGAGTCCACCAACCTCGAGCACGACGCCAGAGGCGCCCTCGAGCAGAGTCCGATGAAGAAGATGCAGTCGACTCATTTGATTCAGCTCGACACTATGACATGGCCGATGCGACCAAAGAAAGGGAGAACATCGTGGAATGGGTGCACACAAATCGCTCCGATGTCGCAATGAAGGTAAGACATTCTAAGTAGTAGTACAGGCACACATACTAACGCCATAACCCACTACTTCAGGAATTTGTTCAAAGACTCAAAGATCACATTTTGACGCGGTTGCTCGGAAAAGATTACGACGGAGATGAACAAGTATATACTCACACAGAAAGAAACGACGTCCAGATACAAGATAACCAAATATATTTTCACAGGACATTCCGAGTGAACTACACTTCCTATGACCTAAGACGCGGACAGGATGTAATCAAACCCGCTTCAAAACCGGACGTCATGATGCTGTCCTGTGAAGATGGGGAGGATGTACACCCGTTTTGGTACGCACGTGTGGTCAAGATCTTCCACCTGGTTGTCCACCATCACGGACTCGGATCAGCTCCCCAGACGGAACATTCACTCACAGAACCCCAGCGCATGGACGTACTATGGGTGCGCTGGTTTGGGCTTGATACTGACGCGCGGGGTGGATGGTCGAAGAAACGCCTTCATGGTATATCGTTCATACCTTCGGATGAGCCTGGGGCATTTGGTTTCCTTGACCCGGCGCAGGTCATCCGGGGAGTCCATCTCATCCCCAATTTCCCCCGGGGCCAGACAGACTCCCGACTCCCTCCATCAATTGTGCGTCCAGATGATGGCGATGAAGACTGGGACAGCTACTATGTAAACTTGTAAGTAAACACATCATCCTCACTAATACAACGCACTCACTGGAAGTACTGAAGTTTTGCCGATCGCGACATGTTTATGCGATTCCGAGGAGGTGGTGTTGGTCACCTTGGAACTCGCTATCTCGATTCGAGGTTGAAAGTCGACAACCACGAATCGGCTGATGAACAACAAGACGACGAAGACAACAATTCCTATCCCCACGAGGAATGGGGCAATGGAGCTGAGGAAGAATCAGGGACGCGGCATGAAGAGTACACAGGTCGGAAGGAACCTAGCAATGAGGAAGATGTTGAAGACGAGGTCGAAGCCGAAGTAGAGGATACAGACAGTGGCAATGAACACGAGGACGAGCAAGACCTTGATGACGAAGACATGGACGACGATGAAATTCATGACAAGGAAGGATTTGCAGAGTTGTGAGAGTGTGTTAAACGGTGCTGAGATAGTACTGCCAGCGTCCATAGAATAGAATAGACATATAACATATAGCCCGGTTGGGCAGCGTGCACGCAGTGGCAACAGAGAAAGATCGAATCGCGTTCCCAATCATATTGGATAAATCAGATACATGCCCAACCATAGCGACGGACGTTAAGCTCACTTAGGCTCACTATCAGATACATGCTGGTTCATAGCGATGGACTTCACGTTCACTATGATCGATTCTGATCATAATTGGTATATCAGATACATGCTGGTTCATAGCGATGGACCTCATGTTCACTATGACTGATTCTGATCATAATCGGTAGATTAGATACATGCTGGTTCATAAGCGATGGACCGTGTGTAGACTAATCAGGGCCGATACTGCCAATCATCGGATCTGAATTCCAGCGGAGTCAACAATCCCAAATAATGGTTTGGCTAATTCTCTGATGGACATGTACTCTCACGCAACTGGCAGGCAGGCTGCGCCCAGTCAACCACTCTCCTCTGCCCAAATATCGCCCAAATATCCGCCGTCGTCCTCAAACTCTCTGTTTTCACGCTCATGTCTCATACTCAGTCCGTGGCCACGTCGTCCTCCAATTTTCAACTAATAATCAACGATGCCTTGGACACGTACAGAAAACGCACAAAGATGGATCTTCTCACACATCCACTCGCCGCCCGCCTCCAAGCCTGTGACACTCCCGCTACTATTCTTACCATACTTCGAGAGCAAATACATGGGCTAGATCAATCCAGGAGTAGCGCTGAACGATGGTCGAAATGGCTTGATCCAACCGTAAACGTTCTCTTCGCATTTTCTGCGACGATTGGAGCAGGTGTTGGCCTAGTATGTCTTAGGACTTGTACTCACCCGAGATCTGCGTTCTCATATTCATTTGGCAGATATCGATATTTTCTCCCGCGAGTGTGATTTTTACTGGAGTGGGCGTCCTCCTTTCAGTGCGTACCCCCTTCCATATCTGTGCGTGGGCCCATTGTAACGGCTTTTGTCTCTTAGGCAGTTAAGGACGTTCGGGCAAGTCAAAACACCGTTTTGGACATCTTTGAGCGAATTGAAATGTTCTTTCGACGCCTCGAGGTCTATACAGAAGTAGAGCCGACTCCGGAAATGATGGATATGATGGCTCAGATAACGGTCGAGGTTCTCTCTATTCTCGGCATTGCGACGAAGGAGATTAAGCAAGGCCGAACGAGTGAGTAATGCAATATATAACCATATGATAGTTGACTGAATGAAGTTCAGAAAAATATATGAAGAGGCTTATTGGAAGGACTGATGTGGAGGATGCGCTGAGGAAGCTAGACAAGTTGACGGATGAAGAAGCTCGGATGGCGGTTGCACAAAATTTGAAGGCGACGCATAATGTCGATGAGAGAGTAAGAGGGGTTGCGAATTCGGTGGTAGCTGTCGACAATAGGGTGGCTGGCGTGGACGATCGAGTTGCCAAGGTCGATGATCGAGTGGCAGGCGTCGACAGTAGAGTTGCCAAGGTCGATGATAAAGTGGCCAGCGTTGATGACACAGTGAAGGTGGTTGGTGACAAAGTAGCCGAGGTTATTCATGGTGCGTAAGAGTACCTTCGGTCAATCGCCGGGCGATACTTAAACCCAGAACTGCTCAGATGGAAGGGAAGCAAGGGTGGTCATGCAACAAACTGCCAACGACGTAGATCAAATCAAACGTTCGTCTTCTCCTAACCTTATCAGTGCTGGCTGTTGAAACCTTACGCGTTCCTTTCAGGGGAACAATTACGAGAGAACGTTCACAAATGGCTCTCCCCACCGGACCCATCAAAGAACCATAATATCGCATGTAATACTCATCTCAAGAAAACAGCGAAGTGGTTTTTCCAAGGCAGAATATACCAGGAATGGAAGTCAACAGGTTCGCTTCTCTGGGTCCACGGAAAACGTTCGTTCTATTCCGCCTCCCTTCGGATGCCCTCTGATGGCAGCTTTTAATTGTAGCTGGATCCGGTAAAAGTGTTCTCTGGTTTGTGAATTCTTAATTGCTTTTGTCAGAAGTGACCAATGTCTTCTGTTAGTTCCACAGTGATCCAGGATATCGGGGCCATGTGCAAGGCCGGAAATGCCTCAATGGCGTATTTCTATTTCGACTTTCGAGACCCCAACAAACAAGGCTTGCGCGATCTAGTCTGTTCCCTTCTCACCCAACTATCTGCTCAGTTGGCTGTTCATTGCGACTTTCTGTCAAATCTCTATTCGGCTCATGACGAGGGCAAGAGCCAGCCAAGTGAAAGTGATTTGGTGAAATGCTTGAAAGAGATGGTCACACTCCCAAATCAACATCCAACCTACCTAATCATAGATGCTCTCGACGAGTCTCCGAACGCGCCTGGGATTCCATCACCTCGCGAAAGGGTGCTTCAGTTGGTGAGGGACCTCGTCGAGATTTGCGTTCCGAATCTTCGTATTTGTGTCACTAGTCGGCCAGAGATCGACATTCGAAAGGTGCTCGAACCTCTGGCCTCTCGCCGAGTGTCCCTTCAAGACCAAAGTGGGCAAAAAGAAGATATTGCGGACTATGTCAGGTCCATCGTTTATTCGAATTCAGAGCAATTCATGGCGAGATGGACGACGGAGGACAAGGAACTTGTGATTAAGACGCTCTCTGAACGAGCCAATGGCATGTAGGTGGATCGTCTTGTGCGCGCAATACTCGCCTAAAATTGTCAAACAGGTTCAGATGGGTGTTCTGTCAGCTAGAGATTCTCCGAGGCTGTCTTCCACCAAGTGTGCGGCGTACCCTTGATGAATTACCGGAATCTTTGGACGAGACATACGAGCGTGTTTTGAAGGAGATCAAGAAGCCGAATCGAGACCACGCTCGCCGTCTATTACAGTGCCTCGTTGTTGCCATTCGACCACTTCGAGTCGAGGAGCTTGCCGAAGTCCTCGCGGTCGACTTCGATAATGCAGATGGGATCCCAAAATTGAACCCGAAGTGGCGGTGGGGGGATGAAGAACAAGCGCTTTTGGCATCATGTTCCAGTCTAATCGTCATTGTCGAATCGGGCGAATCGCGTGTCGTCCAGTTCTCACATTTCTCTGTCAGAGAATTCCTGACATCGACTCGCCTCGCTACGTCAAGTGGAGATGTGTTGCGTTATCATATCGCTCTCGAGCCTGCGCATACGATCCTTGCGCAAGCTTGCATGAGCATTTTGCTCCGGTCGGACGATCGGGATGAACAGAGCGGTAAGGGCTTTGGGAGCAAATCTCCTCTGGCTCTATATGCTGCTGAACACTGGGTGACACATGCTCAGTTTGAACATGTGTCATCATACCTACGAACTTCGATGGAATCTCTGTTCGACCTGGACAAGCCATATTTTGCGGCCTGGCTCGAATTGTACGACATTGACATACCTTCTCCCAGCGGTTCAACCTTTTACGTGTTCACGCCCATTGACAAACGTGGCGCATTTCCCCTTTATTACGCCGCATTGTGTGGCTTCCAAAATCTCGTCCAAAACCTAATCATCAAGTATCCGCAGCACGTGAACGCCAGTGGTGGCTGCTATGTGAGGCCGCTAGTGGCAGCATTGGCAGGGAAACATTTCCAGACGGCAGAGTTACTCCGTCACAGCGGCGCAGACACGAACGTCCAATGCCATGCCGGGAACACTCCCCTGCATTCCGCCGCTTACTCTGGAGATGTCGAGATGGTTCAGGACTTGCTGGACTTGGGGGCAGATGTCAATGTCCGGAATAAATACGGCCAGACTCTGTTAGACTATACCTCTCTAACTCCTTCAACTTTTCACAACACACCCACTTTCCCGATATTATTGGGTAACGTCGCTCAATTATTGCTTGACCGTGGTGTGGACATAAACGCACGGACTAACGATAGCTCGACCCCGTTGCATACCGCGGTGGAATGTGGGCGCATCGAGGTCGTACGTGTGCTGCTCGAGCATGGTGCGGATGTAGGCGCGGAAGACAGGCAAGGCAGAACCCCGTTCACCTTGGCGAAGGAACGTCGACACGACGAGATTATGAAATTACTGTCAGAACACGAGAATCGCTCGTAGGGCCACGGTGCAACGTCACGATATACTGTACTGTACGTGGCTAATACTTTGTGATGAGATATTACGACTCTTTCCAGTAAATGTTGCCTACTTGTTTCGTATTTCAAGATATGGTTGTTGAGCGCTACTTGTTCATTTATAGCTTGCGTGAGTACCTTGGAGGTCGTCCCGATCCTCCTTTAGTGGCAGTAGTAGTATTCAGATCACAAAGGGAGATGGGAGAAGACACATTAGACCTATCATTGTTCAACGGTACATCATGATCATGTACATTTAGTCGGGGGAAGTATCGGTCCCGAATAAAATGGTAAGGCTGTTTCCCAGCTTGAGGACTATTGTTTACGCTCTGTGTTCCCGAAGTGGCTAATCGATCCCACGCTATTTGACCTTTGCAGTATACCGCCCCATAAAATACCTCGAATGGTTCTTTCTGATGGGCGACATCGCCCTTCCACGAGGTGACGGGCCCCCACGCCGCCTGTCCCTTCAGCCTGCTCCGAGTCCCCAAGCGAGTCCCTGCCCAACAGCTCCCTCTCCGCGTCCACAACGCGGCGCGCCGCCTAGAGCTTATCGTGTACCAGATGCGCTCAGTCGGCTTTGTACCGTTCCTCCCCGTTGGTTCACTAGACCACATTAGTACATCAGTAGTACCTTCAACAGTAAAGAATTGTGTACGGTTGCAGAAAGGTAACTTAAAAATGGGGATCGAAGTGTACGTGACGTGAGCAACTGCTGCTCTTCGGAAGAAACTGTGACAACACCCTCATCAGACTTAAATATCTGACGTGAAGATACTCTGCCGGCTCTCCTACACTGCCGCTATGTGTTTTTTTCAGTTGTCCCTCGATTGTTATCAAGTGTTTCGATCTTTCGAGCGCCTATCATCCACGTCGGTCTGACATGTTCCCAGGAAAACTCTCACGCACTGACACGAGGCAGGCTGCGCCCAGGTAGCCACTTCCAGGCCCTCTGCCCAACTACTCGTATCACCCAACTATCCGCCGTCGTCCTCAACCTCTCTTCTTTCAAGCTCATGTCTCATATTCAGTCTGCGGCCGCCTCGTCCTCCAAATTTCAAGTAATAATCAACAATGCCTTGGACACGTACAGAAAACGCACAAAGAAGGACCTTCTCACACATCCACTCGCCACCCGGCTCCAAGCCTGTGACACTCCCGCCGCCATTCTTACCATACTTCGAGAGCAAATAGACGAGGTAGATCAATCCCGGAGTAGCGCTGAACGATGGTCGAAATGGCTCGATCCAACCGTGAATGTTTTCTTCGCATTCTCTGCGACGATTGGAGCAGGTGTTAGCCCAGTATGTCTCAGGTCTTGTACTCATCCGAGATCTGCGTTCTCATATTTATTTGGCAGATATTTTCTCCCGCGAGTGTGATTTTTACTGGAGTGAGCGTCCTCCTTTCAGTGCGTACCCCCTTCAATATCTGCGCGTGGGCCCATTGTAACAGCTTATGTCTCTCAGGCAGCTAAGGACGTTCGGGCAAGTCAAAACACCGTTTTGGATATCTTTGAGCGAATTGAAATGTTCTTTCGACGCCTCGAGGTCTATACAGAAGTAGAGCCGACTCCGGAAATGATGGATATGATGGTTCAGATAACCGTCGAGGTTCTCTCTATTCTCGGGATTGCGACGAAGGAGATTAAGGAAGGCCAAATGAGTGAGTAATGCATATACAAGCATGTGACAGTTGACTGAATGAAGTTCAGAAAAATATATGAAGAGGCTTATTGGAAGGACTGATATGGAGGATGCGCTGAAGAAGCTGGACAAGTTGACGGATGAAGAAGCTCAGATGGCGGTTGCACAAAATTTGAAGGCGACGCATAATGTCGATGAGAGAGTAAGAGGAGTTGCGAATTCGGTGGTAGCTGTCGACAATAGGGTGGCCGGCGTGGACAGTAGAGTTGCCTGTGTCGGTGATAAAGTGGCCAGCGTTGATGACACAGTGAAGGTGGTTGGTGACAAAGTAGCCGAGGTTATTCATGGTGCGTAAGAGTACCTTCGGTCAATCGCCGGGCGATACTTAAACCCAGAACTGCTCAGATGGAAGGGAAGCAAGGGTGGTCATGCAACAAACTGCCAACGACGTAGATCAAATCAAACGTTCGTCTTCTCCTAACCTTATCAGTGCTGGCTGTTGAAACCTTACGCGTTCCTTTCAGGGGAACAATTACGAGAGAACGTTCACAAATGGCTCTCCCCACCGGACCCATCAAAGAACCATAATATCGCATGTAATACTCATCTCAAGAAAACAGCGAAGTGGTTTTTCCAAGGCAGAATATACCAGGAATGGAAGTCAACAGGTTCGCTTCTCTGGGTCCACGGAAAACGTTCGTTCTATCCCGCTTCCCTCTGGATGCCCTCTGATGGCAATTTGTAATTGTAGCTGGATCCGGTAAAAGCGTACTCTGGTTTGTGAATTCTTAATTGCTCTTGTCAGAAGTGACCAATGTCTTCTGTTAGTTCCACAGTGATCGAGGATATCGGGGCCATGTGCAAGGCCGGAAATGCATCAATGGCGTATTTCTATCTCGACTTTCGAGACGCCAACAAGCAAGGGTTGCGTGATCTAGTCTGTTCCCTTCTCACTCAACTTTCTGCTCACTCGACTCCTCATTGCGACATTCTGTCAAATCTCTATTCGGCCCATGACAAGGGCAAGAGCCAGCCTAGTGATAGTGATTTGGTGAAATGCTTGAAAGAGATGGTCACACTCCCAAATCGACATCCAACCTACCTAATCATAGATGCTCTCGACGAGTCTCCGAACACGCCTGGGATTCCATCACCTCGCGAAAGGGTGCTTCAGTTTGTGAGGGAACTTGTCGAGATTTGCGTTCCGAATCTTCGCATTTGTGTCACCAGTCGGCCAGAGATCGACATTCGAAAGGTGCTCGAACCTCTAACCTCTCGCCGAGTGTCCCTTCACGACCAAAGTGGGCAAAAAGAAGATATTGCGGACTATGTCAGGTCCGTTGTTTATTCGAATTCAGAACAAATCATGGGGAGATGGAGAACGGAGGACAAAGAACTTGTGATTAAGACGCTCTCTGAACGAGCCAATGGCATGTAGGTGGATCGCCTTCGTGCGCGTAACACTCGCCTAAAATTGTCAAACAGGTTTAGATGGGTATTCTGTCAGCTGGAGATTCTCCGGGACTGTCTTCCACCAAGCGTGCGGCGTACCCTTGATGAATTACCGGAATCTTTGGACGAGACATACGAACGTGTTTTGAAGGAGATCAAGAAGCCGAATCGAGACCACGCTCGCCGTCTATTGCAGTGCCTCGTTGTTGCCATTCGACCACTTCGAGTCGATGAGCTTGCCGAAGTCCTCGCGGTCGACTTCGATGATGCAGATGGGATCCCAAAATTGAACCCAAAGTGGCGGTGGGAGGATGAAGAACAAGCGCTTTTGGCATCATGTTCCAGTCTAATCACCATTGTCGAATCGGGCGAATCGCGTGTGGTCCAGTTCTCGCATTTCTCTGTCAGAGAATTCCTGACATCGACTCGCCTCGCTACGTCAAGTGGAGATGTGTTACGTTATCATATCGCTCTTGAGCCTGCGCATAAGCTCCTTGCGCAAGCTTGCATGAGCATTTTGCTCCGGTCGGACGATGGCGACGAACAGGGCGGCGATGGCGTTGGGAATAACTCTCCTCTGGCCCGATATGCTGCTGAACACTGGGTGGCACATGCTCAGTTTGAACATGTGTCATCATACCTACGAACTTCGATGGAATCTCTGTTCGACCTGGACAAGCCATATTTTGCGGCCTGGCTCGAATTGTACAACATTGACACCCCTTCTCCCGACGATTCAACCTTTTACGTGTTCACGCCCATTAACGAACGCGGCGCATCTCCTCTTTATTACGCCGCATTGTGTGGGTTCCAAGATCTCGTCCAAAACTTGATCGTCAAGTACCCACAGGACGTGAACGCCAGCGGTGGCTCTTATTTGACGCCGCTAGTGGCAGCATTGGCGGGGAAGCATTTTCAGACGGCAGCGTTACTCCGTCACAGCGGCGCAGACCCGAACGTCCAATGCTATCACGAGAACACTCCCCTGCATTCCGCCGCTTACTATGGAGATGTTGGGATGGTCCAGGTACTACTGGATTTGGAGGCAGGTGTCAATGTCCGGAATGAGCGCGGCGAGACTCCGTTATACAATGCCCCTCGAACTCCTTCAAGTTTTGAGAACATACCCACTTTCCCTATATTGTCGGGTGACGTCGCTCAATTATTGCTTGACCGTGGTGCGGACATAAACGCACGGGCTAACAATAGCTGGACCCCGTTGCATACCGCGGTGGACTGTGGATGCATCGAGGTCGTACGTGTGCTGCTCGAGCATGGTGCGAATTTAGGTGCGGAAGACGAGCAAGGCAGAACCCCGTTCTCGTTGGCGAAGAAAGACGAGATTGTGAAATTGCTGTCAGAACATGGGGCCCAGTAGGTGCAACGTCACGATTTATTTATACTACTCTATATTTACCTTGGCGAGGAAGTGCCTCGTCTCTTTCTGGTATATATTTGTAATACTAGTATACAAAATAATGCATAGATGTTCGCTACTTGGATACGTAAGGAAGGGGAACTACATGTTCATCGTCTATCGTCACAGCTTCAGAAATTGTCTTCGGTACTAGAACACGGTCGGACTGCGTTAACATGGGTCAGAGCGTTGATGATGAATGGACAAAGAATTACAGGAGAGCCGCAGAAGTGTGCGAAGTGCAGCGCGTCCGCATCCTAGAAAAGGCCTCAAACCATTCGAACATCAGAATGAGGGTTACGTCAATTCTTGAATAGAATGAGTGATTGAAAGGTTTTAAATCACCCTCCCCAACTCCAGACGAGATGTGTAAAGGTCCGAGTAGGCACTAACTGGGGGGCCCTATTATTGGCCGCAGATGGCAGTTTTGGCGTCATTCAGCTGCCAGATGCACTTAGAAGAGTCTTGCAGCATGTCCTCTACTCACGTCAATGATTAGCCGTAAATAGCTGATTGTCCAGAAACTATAGAAGATACATGCAGTATTATAAACGTCGTGGGTGGAGATAACGGAGCGCTTTGATTGGTTGAAAAGGGGCTCGATGATTGGACAGCAAAAAAAATACGTAATAACTAATAAGTAGTTCCGGAAAATTTGCGACCTTGACTAATCCATTTTCGTGAATCTTCTTGCATATGAAGATCGCGATATCTCCTACCAATTGGTCTTTGAGATTGCTCAGTTAGGTGCGTGAGTAATGTCTCTATATCATCAATGTTTTCTGACAGTATGTTCCGCTATCAGTGTCCACAGATATGACAACTCTGCCAGAGAGTCGTACACCAGCAGTGCGCTGTTCGGCGTGAACGCTATAAATACTTCGAAATAATGTAAATTTTTTGACCTATTTTTAGTAACTTCTCGAATGCCCCTCATAACCTCTGGAGCTGTGGCCGAGGAGTACTGTACAGTATGGGTTAAGAGGGTGTCAAGTGTCAACTGTAGCGAAGGTACGTACTAACCATTGAGGTCCTGATCCGAATCTGAGATTTGAAATTTGATTGATATCATGTCAAACTTTGAAGTCAACTGACACATCCACGTAAAGGTCTCTTTTGAGGGTGCAGTGGGCAGTGGCACACTGGTCAAGCTGGAGCATTTCGGAGGTTCGAAGGAAACATGAAAATATCTCAGCATACGTACAATAAGAGTCGCATCCGAGTCTACTTTGTTGTGCGGGACTCACAAATTGTTATTCATCCCCTTTTTTTTGCCGTCGACTGTCCAGAAAAATAACATTTCAGGCTCAGCCGCCGCAGAAATCAAGTGTCCTTCGGTAAGTGTCCCTCTCGGGAGTTCTCGGGTTCCCGCCACCGCTTACCGTTCTGGAAAGAATATACAATAGAGGTCAGTATAAAACTACCGTAAGTACCTGATCTATTTTAAATGTTGGAGTCACCAAGCCTGACATCTTTTCTCGAACCCATTGCTCACGAGTTGACTATCCCTGATCGTTAAAGCTTCATTCCAGCATGGTGGACTTCAACAATCCGATTACCATCGCTCGGGAATTCGGTGCGTACGCTCTTCCGTCTGGCTCGGGGGATTTACCATCGTTCTTTTCGACAGTGGCGGCCGTAAATGTTTGGCACACCTTCGATGGTATATTTATGTGAGTTTCCCTGTAGTACCCTGCTTCCAGGGCTTTACTTGACCGTTCAACTGCGGCCTTCCGCGTCTAGCTGGGAATTCTTTACTACCTTCGGCTATGAATGGGATGTCATCCGGGGGCACCGCCCCTACAGATGGACAATATGGGTCTGTACCCTTTTTTTTCGTTTCGTCAATCGTCACTGGCATCGCCCGCCCACCCACAATGGAGGACTGATCCTTTCCTGCTATAGGTTTACTCCCTCACGCGCTTCGCTACCCTTATGGCCGTAATCTTCAACATGGTTAATTTTGATAATACGGGGAGAGTAAACTGCGAGGTGAGTTCCGTGTCCCACGTCTGGCTCTGTCTCGTTAATTGCGATCCCCAAGGCCTGGAATACTATAAACACCGTAAGCACCTCGTTTTATGTGACCGCGGCGCAACACCTAATACCCTATTATCTTATATCTAGTTCTTTGCCTATGTTGCCTTCGCTTCCGCTTCATTGTTGATTGTGCTTCGTATGTACGCATCCCATACGTTGCGATCGTCGTCTAGGGCCCCTACTCAAGGAAGTTTGGCAGAATTGCCATTTGGAATAAGGAGAGGATTGTTGTTTTAATCGCAACGGGAGTATGGTTGGCAGACGTTGCATTCCTGATCTATGGTGAGTACCTCCTACAGATCAAGGGAGGATTCCTTACATAAACTGTGATATCACAGGTACTGCAAAGGTGGATCATTTTAATCTCGACTGTTTTGGACCTACTAAGCTTATCTCATAACCGTAGATCCACAGCGTGTGGTCGGATGAGAGCAATTCCTGCGTCCTGCTCAACCCACAGAGCAACAAAGTTAATATCATTTTTTCACTAGTTAGTGACGTTATATTGCTTCTCATCATGCTCGCTGGCTTGCTCCGCATGCGCGTCGGAACAGGCGACTTTGATTTGAGACGCCTTCTCTGGAATCAGGTGCGGTGGCGGCGGTTCTTGCTGGCTCTGATACTTCTTACTAATTTGAATTTTCGTTCGTAGAGTCTCGTTTGGCTTGTGCTCGCCACTGTCGCCGAGGTCCCTCCGGTGGTAAGTCTGGCTATTCTTTTTGGCCATTCCTTTTTCCGCTCATCGCTGTTTCACGACAGGTGTTCTTTTGTTTGAATTTGAATGGTAATTTTTCGATTTTCTCCAATCTATCACCGATGGGTATTGATGGAACTCTATTCCGGTTAAATCACCAGGACCATTGGACCTCGTACGTCCTTATTTGCTACGACTAGAAGGGAGGATATCGATTCCTTACGCGTTTCTACAACCCAGATGTTTCAGTGTCCCAATATGGTTATAATGGCAATTGGTGCAACAAGGATGTATCGTTCTCTTATAAACCTTGGTAATGCCCAAGTGTAAGGCATTCACCCCCATCGTTTCCTCCACCGCGCTGATTGCAGACGGTAATTATTATAGTTTGAGTGAGGCCCCGGGGGGTCGGCGCACAGTATCGAAGTTAGAGTTCACCTCTCAGCCGGTCCCGCTCAAGCAGATGCCAGTTGAGGTATCCTTGCAAACGGATACCAACCAGTATCCAAAGTCACAGTCAGGGAGTGGCGGCTTGGATATACAGACCCAGACGGAGTAAAAAGGTGCACAGAGTGAGCCTCAACCGCGACGTTTATGTAGAGGGTACCCTGGATAAATGAAGGGAAAAAATGGGGCAACTCGATTACCGGACCCTACTTTTTGGTCGGGCGATGGTGGTGCTTAGGCTGTAAGCAGCAGAGCGAGGCTATTTGGATTCACGTTGGTACCAAAATTGTGTATAAAATGTGCGACAGAATTCCGGTGGTCATAGTACGCGTACCTGAATGTATAGGGTTACGGCGGCTCAGTGCTGTTCTTACAAGACTGAGGTGCGATGGATTACAAACTATCGGATTGCTGTAACCTAGGGTCACGGTGCCACCATCACGATTTACATGTCTAGTCTATATTTATCTTTGGGAGGAAATATCACGTTTTTCAGAGCTACTGTCGATGACTAGTAGCGTCACAGCTGGAGAAAGATATTTTCGAGAAATATCGTCGACTTGGAATGCGTCACACATGGGTCGGGGCTGTTTGAACAGCTGACGATAATGATATTATAGCCCAGCCCGAGAATGGACAGAGAAATACAAAAAGTCACATAATTGCCAGTGTGCGTGTAGCGTGTCCCCAATCCTAAGTTCCTAACTTAGAGAAGGCCTCGAGGCATCCGAACGCCTGAATGGAGGAAAGTCAGTTCTTGAATACTAGAATGAATGCGGCGGCGTGCCGGTGGTCGACGAGTTGTAAATCGTCCTTCCGAACTCCCGACGAGATGCGAAACATCCGATTTGACACCACCGTCGCCCGTGTGTACCGCAGATGGCGCGCGAAACGATTCTGACCACTACAGTATTTTTGCACCACGAAAGCACAACCCACCATCTGGCAGACTGGGTGAGGCCATCCTGAGCGGCTTTCTGTTTGACAAGGTCATTTCTCACAAGAAAGATCATGCTATATAAACTTCTCCTCGCACAGTCTTTGACTGAAAGCCACGCTCTCTGATGAACCAGAATGTTTGTCGAGAGCACCGGGGCGAGTAATGCTCTGACGACTCGCAGCGAGATATTCGGAGAAGAAGTGGGCACAAGACGTCGTGATCGTAAGTACGACGAGCTCAAACAGCGAGAAGAAAGTTCCGGGATGCTCGACCGAGAGTCTCAACAGCCATGTTCGGCGGGCGATGGTGGAAGTAGCCAAGGCACAGTGGCAGGTAGGAAGTGCGGAAGAGAGAAAGAATCATTGTCCGACAAAGAATGAGTTGCAACTGAGGATGTGTTTTGGTGATACAGTCCAACTCAGCGCGAACGATCATCGACTTCTCGAAACAAAATCCCACATCAAACATCTTCGGTTGACGCTTGACCGGGGCTCGGGTAAGATGAGGTGGAACGACAGTGGCTTGAGGGGCCAGTTTGTGAATAGTGCTGAGAACTTGATCGTGTTGGGCGAAAGCGCTGTATTATTGTGCCGGTCACTGACTAGTCACAAAAGTCATAAACAGTTGCCAAGGCGGTCATTGATGCATTGATGACTCGACTTTTCCATAAAACCAAATGCTATTCCATATATTATACACCAACTCCCTGAAGAAATGTGATCACTATGGCTAGTTGGACATCAGAACCGCCTCAGACATGCCATCAACTGCAACATCCGTATCTTGTTCACCCGATGCGTCCATATCCAGCAGCTCATAGAACTCCAACTCATCCTGAAGGCCACGCGAACCTGTCGACTCAGCCATTTTCGGACAGTATCCCACTGTGAAATCAAACAGTTCTGAGAGCTTGATTCGTGAAACTGCCAGCCTGAGTGTAGTCTCTGGGGCTTGGATGTGATTCCATATTGTCTTCTGCGTCAATCAAATTAAGCAAGATTTGCACAATATCATAGAGAGAACCTTCAGCAGGGCCAGCTGATGACACCAAAGTGTCATCTGCTTGCGGCGTCTCAGGATCTCAGGTCTCGAGCCTGAGCCCGACTGCTGTTGCGAAGGCGATGGGGTGGATGGGACAGTGGCCTGCATGAGGAGCTGCCGCGGGCGCCGGGCTTTCGGTCCTGGACTGTGACTTGTGCGAGAAGCACCTGCAATGTGACGCTTCAACCGTGCCTTTGCCGCGTCGTTTTGTTTGTACTCAACGCGTTTATGGAGCTTGAGTTCAGCCAACATGACCAAGGCTTCGTTTCGAAGGCGGCTGCGTAATTTCATAAGTATTTGATCAAAGAGACTAAAAAGTCGCTCGATCCGCAGGGGTGTGCGTGGCACCAGGCATATTGTGGTGAGCCATTTAGGGTTGTGGATAAGTCACTGACGGTCGTGGAGGCTTGCCAACCTCGACCAATTCTTACAGATGAAAAGTCAGGTCATTTTTGCGGTCTGTGACAAGTCACGTTGTCACGGTACTGTACAGTCATTGACTCTCCGCACCAGTTCAGACTTCAGAGGCGGTTACGCCCTGTGATGTCTGTGAACTGTTCCCCCCTACCCAACTATCACCATATCCTCTCTGACAGCACCTCATGTACTGGCCGTAGGGTGAGTTTTAGACATAAGTACTTCTCATGTCTCAAGCTCACCCCACGGCCACCTCGTCCTCCGATTTTCAATGAATTATCAATAATGCCTTGGATACGTACAAAAAACGCACAAGAAGGATCTCCCTGCACATATATTCGCCGCCCGGCTCCGAACCTGCGATTCCTCCGCTCGCCATACTTCAAGAGCAAGTTCAGGGGCTAGATCGGACCCAGCATAGTGATGAACGATGGTTGAAATGGCTTGATCCAACCGTAAAAGTCCTCTTCGCCTTCTCTGAGACACTTAGCGCGTTGGACTAGCATGTCTCAGGACTTGTGCTCATTTGAGATCTGGCCTCATATTTATTTGGCAGATATTTTCACTTTTGCTGGTGTCGGCATCCTCCTTTCAGTGTGTACCCTTTCATATATCTGCGCGTGAGCCCATTGTAATGCTTATGTCTCTCTGGCAGCTAAGAGCGAGTGAGTAATGCATATACGAGCATGTAACAGTTGACTGAACGAAGTTCGGAAAAATACATGAAAAGGCTTTGTTGGAAGGACTGATATGGAAGATGTGCTCAAGAAGCTGGACAAGTTGACGCATGAAGAGGCTCGGATGGCCGTTGCACAGAACTCGAGGGCTACGCATAATGCCGACCAGGGAGTTGCAAATACGGTGGTAGCTGTTGGCGATAGGGTGGCTGATGTCGACGATCGAGTGGCCGCCGTCAACAATAAAGTGGCCTGTGTCGATGGTAAAGTGACCAGCGTCGATGACAGGGTGAAGGTGTTCGGTGACAAGGTTGCCGAGGTTATTCATGGGGCGTAAAGTACCTTCGATCGATCGCCAATGCGATACTTGAACCCAGAACCACTCAGATGGAAAGCAAGCAAAGATCATAGATGGCCATGCAACGAACAGCCAATGATGTAGATCAAATCAAACATTCGTCATCTCCTAGTCCACATGATGGACCGCATCAGTACATTAGTAGTATTTTTGTAATTTCAAACTGTAAAGAATCGCATACAGTCGCAGAAACGTAACCTGACCAGAGTCACCAGACTGTCACTGATGAAAATGGGGACCGAAAGGAACACGGCGTGAGCAATTGCTGCTCTTCAGAGAAACCTGAGACAACACCCTTTCAGACACAAATATCTGATGTGGAGATTTTCTATCAGCTCTCCAACACTGCCGCCATGTTTCTTTTCATGTTGTCCCTCGATGGCTATCAAGTGTTTTGATCTTTCGAGCGCCTATCATTCACCTCGATCTGACATGTTCCTAGGAAAACTCTCACGCACTGACTCGGACACGAGGCAAGCTGCGCCCAGTGAACCACACTCCCCTCTGCCCAACTATCGCTCTCTGCTTTCACACTCATGTCTCATGCTCAGTCTGCGGCCGCGTCGTCCTCCAATTTTCAAGTAATAATCAGCAATGCCCTGGACACGTACAGAAAACGCACAAAGAAGGATATTCTCATACATCCACTCGCCGCCCGCCTCCAAGCCTGTGACACTCCCGCCGCCATTCTTACCATACTTCGAGAGCAAACAGATGGGCTAGATCAGTCCCAGAGTAGCGCTGAACGATGGTCGAAATGGCTTGATCCAACCGTAAACGTCTTCTTCGCATTCTCTGCGACGATTGGAGCAGGTATTGGCCTAGTATGTCTCGGGATTTGTACTCATCCGATATCTGCGTTCTCATATTCATTTGGCAGATATTTTCTCCCGCGAATGTGATTTTTACTGGAGTGGGCGTCCTCCTTTCAGTGCGTACCCCTTCAATGTCCGCGCGTGGGCCCGTTGTAACAGCTTATGTCTCTTAGGCAGCTAAAGACGTTCGGGGAAGCCAAAACACTATTTTGGACATCTTTGAGCGAATTGAAATGTTCTTCCGACGCCTCGAGGTCTATACAGAAGTAGAGCCGACTCCGGAAATGATGGATATGATGGTTCAGATAACGGTCGAGGTTCTCTCAATTCTCGGGATTGCGACGAAAGAGATCAAGCAAGGCCGAACGAGTGAGTAATCTATATGCAAGCATGTGACAGTTGACTGAATGTAGTTCAGAAAAATATATGAAGAGGCTTATCGGAAGGACTGATATGGAGGATGCGCTGAAGAAACTGGACAAGTTGACTGATGAAGAGGCTCGGATGGCTGTTGCACAAAATTTGAAGGCGACGCATAATGTTGATGAGAGGGTGAGAGGAGTTGCGGATGCGGTGGTAGCTGTCGACAATAGGGTGGCTGGCGTGGACGATCGAGTGGCCAAGGTCGACGATAGGGTGGCCGGCGTTGACGGTCGGGTTACCAAGGTCGACGATAGAGTGGCCGGCGTGGACGATCGGGTTGCCAAGGTCGACGATAGGGTGACCGGCGTCGACAGTAGAGTTGCCTGTGTCGATGATAAAGTGGCCGGCGTTGATGACACAGCGAAGATGGTCGGTGACAAAGTTGCCGAGGTTATTCATGGTGCGTAAAAGTACCTTCGATCAATCGCCGATGCGGTACTTAAACCCAGACCTGCTCAGATGGAAGGGAAGCAAAGATGGTTATCCAACAAACTGCCAACGACGTAGATCAAATCAAACGTTCGTCCTCTCTTTACCTTATCAGTGCTGGCTGTTGGACCTTACGCGTTCTTTTCAGGGGAACAATTACGAGATAACGTTCACAAATGGCTCTCCCCATCGGACCCATCAAAGAACCATAACATCGCATGTCGTACTCATCACAAGAAAACAGCAAAATGGTTCTTCCAAGGCAGAATATATGAGGAATGGAAGTCAACAGGTTCGCTTCTCTGGGTCCACGGAAAACGTTCGTTCTATCCCGCTTCCCTCCGGATGCCCACTGATGGCAATTGTTAATTGTAGCTGGATCCGGTAAAAGTGTTCTCTGGTTTGTCAAATCTTGATTGCTTTTGTCAGAGGTGACTAATGTCTTCTGTTAGTTCTTCAGTGATCCAAGATATCGGGACCATGTGCAAGGCTGGAAATGCGTCAATGGCGTATTTCTATTTCGACTTTCGAGATGCCAACAAACAAGGCTTGCGCGATCTAGTCTGTTCCTTTCTCACCCAACTTTCCGCTCACTCTGCTCCTCGTTGCGACATTCTGTCAAATCTCTATTCGGTTCATGACAAGGGCAAGAGCCAGCCGAGCGATGGTGATTTGGCCGAATGCTTGAAAGAGATGGTCACACTCCCAAATCAACATCCAATCTACCTAATCATAGATGCTCTTGACGAGTCTCCGAAAACGCCTGGGATTCCATCACCTCGCGAAAGGGTGCTTCGGTTTGTGAAGGAACTCGGCGAGATTTGCGTTCCGAATCTTCGTATTTGTGTCACGAGTCGGCCAGAGATTGACATTCGAAAGGTGCTCGAACCTCTGACCTCTCGCCGAGTGTCCCTTCACGACCAAAGTGGGCAAAAACAAGATATTGTGGACTATGTTAGGTCTGTTGTTTATTCGAATTCGGAGCAATTCATGGGGAGATGGAGGACGGATGACAAGGAACTTGTGATTAAGACGCTCTCCGAACGAGCCAATGGCATGTAGGTGGACCGCCTTCTGCGTGTAATACTCGTCTAAAGTAGTCAAACAGGTTTAGATGGGTATTCTGTCAGCTGGAGATTCTCCGGGACTGTCTTCCACCAAGCGTGCGGCGTACCCTTGATGAATTACCGGAATCTTTGGACGAGACATACGAACGTGTTTTGAAGGAGATCAAGAAGCCGAATCGAGACCACGCTCACCGTCTATTGCAGTGCCTCGTTGTTGCCATTCGACCACTTGGAGTCGAGGAGCTTGCCGAAGTCCTCGCGGTTGACTTCGATGATGCAGATGGGATCCCAAAATTGAACCCAAAGTGGCGGTGGGAGGATGAAGAACAAGCGCTTTTGGCATCATGTTCGAGTCTAATCGTCATTGTCGAATCGGGCGAATCGCGTGTGGTCCAGTTCTCGCATTTCTCTGTCAGAGAATTCCTGACATCGACTCGCCTTGCCACGTCAAGTGGAGATGTGTTGCGTCATCATATCGCTCTTGAGCCTGCGCATACGCTCCTTGCGCAAGCTTGCATGAGCATTTTGCTCCGGTCGGACGATGGCGACGAACAGGGCGGCGATTGCGTTGGGAACAACTCTCCTCTGGCCCGATATGCTGCTGAACACTGGGTGGCACATGCTCAGTTTGAGCACGTGTCATCATACCTACGAACTTCGATGGAATCTCTGTTCGACCTGGACAAGCCATATTTTGCGGCCTGGCTCGAATTGTACGACATTGACACACCTTCTCCCGAAGATTCAACCTTTTACGCGTTCACGCCCTTTGACGAACTCGGCGCATCTCCTCTTTATTACGCCGCATTGTGTGGGTTCCAAGATCTCGTCCAAAACATGATCGTCAAGTATCCACAGCACGTGAACGCCAGTGGTGGCTGGTATGTGACGCCGCTAGTGGCAGCATTGGCGGGGAAGCATTTTCAGACGGCAGAGTTACTCCGTCACAGCGGCGCAGACCTGAACGTCCAATGCTTTAACGGGAATACTCCCTTGCATTCCGCCGCTTACTATGGAGATGTTGGGATGGTCCAGGTACTACTGAATTTGGAGGCAGGTGTCAATGTCCGGAATGAGCACGGCGAGACTCCATTAGACCGTGCCTCTTCAAGTCCTTTAGGTTCTCACAAAGTACTCAATTACGGTCAATCAGTTGGCCAATGTCGCTCGATTATTGCTTGACCATGGTGCGGACATTAACACACGGGATAACGATGGCTGGACCCCGTTGCATACCGCGGCGTATTGTGGGCACATCGAGGTCGTACGTATGCTGCTCGAGCTTGGTGCGAATGCAGGCGCGGAAGAGAAGCAAGGCAGAACCCCGTTCACCTTGGCGAAGGAACGTCGACACGACGACTCGGAGATTATGAAATTACTGTCAGAACATAAGACCCGCCCGTAGGACCACGGTGCAACGTCACGATTAACGCGGCTACTTTGTGATGGTATATTTTTAATTGTATACGAGATAATACATAGATGTTTGCCCCTTGGGTACATGGGGAAGAGGAGCTGGATGACCAGCGTCCCCCTTTGAGATATCGTTTTCGATATTAGAACGCGGTCGGAACGCGTCAACATGGGTCGGGGTTATTTGAACGGCTTATGGTATAATATATAGCCCAGCCTGAGAATGACCTAGAGGACCGCAGAAATGTGCGAAGTACAGTGCGTTCGCATTCCAGAGAAGGCCTCTAGCCATTCGAACATCTGAACGGAGGAAAGTCAATTATCGAATAGAATGGGTGGTTGACAAAGTTGTAAATTGTCCTTCCGAACTCCGGACGAGATGCTGAGTAAACACCACCGTTGCCTGTATGTACCGCAGATGGCGCGCGAAACAATTCTAACCACTACAGTATTTTGCAGCGCGAAAGCATAGTCTACCTTCTGCGTGTGGTCCGAGCTACTTTCTGTTTGGCAAGGTCATTGCTCATAAGTAAGTTCTATATAAACTGCTCGCACAGCCTTGACTGAAAGGTCCGCTCTCTGATGAACCAGAATAGTTAGCGAGAGCAGTGAGCACCAGGGTGAATAATGCTCTGACGACTTGCAGCGAAATTCCCCGCTGAGATATTCGGAGAAGAGGTGGGACAAGACGTCGTGATCATATGTACGACGAGCTCAAGGAGCGAGTCTAGAGACTTCCGGTGAGAGTCTTAATGGCCACGTTCGGGCGATGGCGCCGATGGCGGAAGTAGCCAAGGCAGGCAGGAAATGCGGAACAAAGAAAGAATCATCGACCGACAAAAGGATGAGTTGCAACTGAAGATGTGTTTTGGCGATACACAGTCTAGCTCAGCGCGATCGATCATGGACTTCTCGAAACCAAATCTCACATCACACATCTTTGGTTGACGCTTGCAGTGAGCGGGGCTCGGGTGAGATGAGGTGGAACGGCAGTGGTCTGAGGGGCCAGTTGTGAACAGTGCTGAGAACTTGTTGAGAAAAAGCGCTCCGCACTTATCGAGTGTGGGCCCATGGGAAAAGAGGTGCCAGTGAGCAGCGCGAGCGGAAGCGGGTGGCACCGGCACCGCCTCGCCGCTGCGCACCTCCTGAAACAGCGATAGCTCCAAACTTGGCCGTGCTGACTGCAAGCCAGTGCAAGGGCAGCGAGGCGGCCTAACTTAGCCTACTACTGTAGGCGGCAGTGTAGACAGTAGGCCCACGGGCCGACCTCGTCGATGTAATTGAAGACGACCACGTCGATAAGGAGTGTATTGGCTAAAAGAGAAAGCGATGGTAAATACAGGCAGGCGGCGACTGAGTACGCTAGTGAGAGGATGGGGGGGGAGGTTGAAAGAAAGGCTAGCAGCGAGTGAGGACGTGCGGTGGGAGCAAGCACCAGTATTGTGCTGGTCACTGACTACTATGTAGTAGTCACAAAAGTCATAATCAGTTGCCAATCAAGGCGGACATTAATGACTCGACTTTTCCATATATACACCAATTTCTGACGAAATGAGATCACTATGGCTAGTTGGACATCAACATCCGTATCTTGTTCACCTGATGCGTCACTCGTAGGTCTCCAACTCATCCTGAAGGCCACGCAAACCTATTGACTCAGCCATTTTCGACCAGTATCCCACTGTGAAATCGAATAGTTCTGAGGGCTTGATTGGTGGGGCTGTGGGGGTTGGATGCGATTCCATATCATTGTCTTCTGCGTCAATCAAATTAAGCAAGCTTTGCACAATATCATCGAGAGAACCTTCAGCAGGGACAGCTAATGACACCAAAGTGTCATCTCCTTGTGGCGTCTCACTGGCAGGTCCCGACTCGGAGCCTGAGCCCGACTGCTGTTGCGAAGGCGATGAGATGTACGAGTATAGGACAGGCCTGCATGAGGAGCTGCCGCGGGCGCCGGGCTTTCGGTCCTGGGCTGTGACTTGTGCGAGGACCTGCGTCATCCCATTTAGGGTGGAGGCTTGCCAACCTCGACCAATTCTTACAGTACTGATTTTCGAGCGATAACTTGTTGGAAAAAAAGTCAAGTCATTTTTGCGGCCTGTGACAAGTCTGTGACCAGTCACGTTGTACTGTAAAATTGACTCTCCGCCAAAGTCTGACCGGCACAAGTCAGTCAACACCGTCGGCCCACAGAGGCAGGGTTGCGCCCTGTGATGGCTGTGAACTGTTCCCCCCTACCCAACTATCACCATCATCCTCTCTGACAGAACCTCGTGTACTGGCCGTAGGGCGAGTTTTAGACATAAGTACTACTCATGTCTCAAGCTCACCCCACGGCCACCTCCTCCGATTTTCAATGAATTACCAATAATGCCTCGGACACGTACAAAAGACGCACAAGAAGGATCTCCTTGCACATCCATTCGCCGCCCGGTTCCGAACCTGTGATTCCCCCGCTGACATTCTCGCCATACTAGTGTTTCGGCGGCTACAAGAGCCGAGCCGAGCCGTTAGCCGAGCCACAATTAGCCGGGCAGTCAGCTTGTTAGCCGAGCTGCGCCGTGGGCACCCATGCCACTTAGCCGCGCCGAGCCGCGCCGCCAAAATAGCCGGCGTTTCTCCGGCTAGAGTGCGGCTCAGCTCCCAATCCAGATCGCGAAAATTGTAGTCAAATCTTAGTTCCCATACATCAAACTACAGCTCTACAACAAAATCGACGCGTGATACATCATCGCCTACATGTACCTCAAAGCCCAACGTCTCAAACTACGAAAACATGCTACTTCCAGGACCTTGTACGAGTGGCCCGAGCGTAGTGTTTCGGCGGCTACAAGAGCCGAGCCGAGCCGTTAGCCGAGCCACAATTAGCCGGGCAGTCAGCTTGTTAGCCGAGCTGCGCCGTGGGCACCCATGCCACTTAGCCGCGCCGAGCCGCGCCGCCAAAATAGCCGGCGTTTCTCCGGCTAGAGTGCGGCTCAGCTCCCAATCCAGATCGCGAAAATTGTAGTCAAATCTTAGTTCCCATACATCAAACTACAGCTCTACAACAAAATCGACGCGTGATACATCATCGCCTACATGTACCTCAAAGCCCAACGTCTCAAACTACGAAAACATGCTACTTCCAGGACCTTGTACGAGTGGCCCGAGCGGGTGTTTGATGTATGTACCGAGACGGTTTAGCAATCGCGCGAGTCGAAGAGCGAAGGCTAAATAAATCTAGTTAGTGCCGCTATTCATAGAGGGCGAGGTCACTTACACCCGACTAGTGAAGATAGGTGCACGGTCCACGCTGACATGGGGTGGTGCTTTGATGGGCTGATCAGTCACGGTTTCCGAGCACTGTAAGAGGATGGAATGAAGGAACTGATAGTCCGGTTTCTTGTCAAAGCCAAGAGAACGGACATAGGTGACGAATTTGCAGAAGGGAGTGGGTAAGCCTTCGCACAGCTCTTCCACTGTGATCGATGTTTTCTTACGGAGGACTACCTCCTCGTCGTTGCCTGCGGAATTGCTGGTCCAAGGCAACTCGCCGAGTGCTGAATAAATGATGGTATAGGCGAGAGACTCTAGGTCATCACGACGCGACTGGACATTGCCTTGCTGGCCACTGATGGATGCGAACGGAAGGGTACCAACGATCGAATGATTCGTTGTGAAAGGGATATGTAAATAAGTTGCGGGATTACGGAACAATCGTGCCAAGCCGAAATCGATGAGAAAGAGGGTAGGAGGAAGGTTATCAGCACGAATCATGAAATTCCCAGGTTTAATGTCACGATGGATGTAGTGTCGATCATGAAGTGACTGGACTGCTAAGAGCTGCATGTGAGGGTGTGTTTAGGTTTAGTATGATTGTTTGTTTTATATAACGTACCATTTGGGTGGCGTACGAGAATGTCTTCCTGTGGTCAAACTCAAGCTGATCGATCAGGTCGCCCAGTGAAGTTCCGAGATGATCGAGGACAATAACTTCATATATACTTTCCTTGCCGTACCAGAGTACTCGAGGGATTCCTCTGCCACCGGCGATAGTTGTATACACGTTGTGTTCATGACTGAGCCTTGAAGGTAAGCCGCATGGGTGCCCTATCTTCACAGCAACATCACCCCCCGTCGCAATGTCTTTTCCTAGATAGACACTCCCTAACGAACTCAGGAAAGTGTGTCAAACTCGAGTCAGAGTCGAGCTCACCAGATCCCCCAGTACCGAGTAGGTTACATACTCTGTACCGGCCACCAACACGCACAATATCTGACTTCGAGGGAGAGAATCGCTTCTCCGAGGTATGTCGTGGATTTCGAAGGCGCGTAGTCATCATCAACGTTAAGAGAGAGAAATGATGGGTAAAGTCAACTTGGGGGATGCGTCGGTTCACTAAATTGCGAACTCCGATGTCAAATAAACACCAACAATATCGCACGCAACTGCTGTGCGATCATCTCTGTCAGTACAGACAGTAACGTGGCCAAGGAAAATATATTCTCATTGCAGTGACGTAAAAAAGCTGGGGTTAAGACTCGCAATCATCGTAGTTAATAAGGTCATTCAACAAATTGTCAAACGAAACAACAGGATCATCCACAAAGAGAGAGCTAAGCTCGCCAGTTGGCACCGACATACTCATGGCAGCTTCCGATATTGACCATCCGTTCATGAAGTTGAGGCGTTCTTTCTTGAGTGAATATTTCAGCATTTGAAGGGCCTCCATGAGAATTGGGCTGATTCGGTTTCGCTTCGCGGTGTCCGTGTCCTTTGCTGACGAGAACACACGCTCGCAAGGGACGGACGTTGCCTGGATCGGGAGATAATCCATCGCGATTGAGAACAGTGTTGGGAGTTCCAACCTATTAGCCTGTTGAGGGAGTTAGTTGTAGTACCAAAACGCCATTCAATTATAGGAATCACCTCACCTCCCAGAACCGCAGGATGTTGGTCTCCTCAGACGAGATTGGACCCGAAACATATTTTTGGAATTCAACATCCACACTGGACACATTACGTGTGGACTTTTTTTTGTATACAGAATCTTGGACTTTGAATCGCGTTGGAGCCACAGAAACCACTGGATCGGGTTGGACAGGGGAATCCGTCGTTGTAGCTTCAGACGTTGACGACTTCTGGCTACGGTACTGACGCATCTGCAAGTCGTGAGAAAGATGACTGAGGAGTTGAATTGTGTAGTCTTACGAGCGCCAGAATGATATCTTTGGCACGCCGGATATAGTGACCTTCCCATTCAGCTTGGATCCACGAGAGGCGCATAGCAGGGTTGAGGACTGTTCAATGAAGTCAGAGGTTAGAGCGACAAATCTTGATTCAAAGACTGACACATTGTGACGACATAAGCGTCTGTATCGTCCATTCGAATGTAGTATTTCTTTGCCCACCGCAGGCCGATTTCCGTCCAGGGCCGGAGCATCTCGTGCTGTTCCCCGAGTTTTTCCCATTCTGTCATAAACATCTCAAAACTGGATATCGCACGCGACAAAACCGGTGTGGATTCGGACGACATGCTTTGTTGACACGCGTGCGGAACCTGTTGTCACATGAGTGACTGTCCATGGGTTAAATAGACGACTCACGCTCAAGACAGTTTCTAACCCTTCAAGGATGTACCAATCAATTTCCAACAGCTTCCAATCGGAGAAGTCAACCAATTCAGTGTTAAGATACCGATCGAGAGCCTACATTAGATATTTGATTAGTCTCCACTGTAACACCGTCCAGTCGCTGAGATGAACTTACCGGCCGGAGAACTCTTAGACGTCGCAGCATCATAAAAACCGAATCCCACCTCGTCTTCACATCCCTCAGAAGTTGAAGCTCGGGAACTTGGACGATACGACGTTTGCCACTCTGAGTTTTTTCAGAGAACCATTGTCGTTCGTTTCCGTCTTGGATGAACTTACGAAAGCCTTCCCTGCGTTGGTCCGAAGAGCGTAAAAGACGAATAATTCTGCGAGCACGCCTGAGGGGATCGCGCTTGATACCCGCAACCCATTCCTTAAGGTTAGAATGGTCATCGTAGCAATCACCCAGCTTCAACTCGTCAATATGGTGATCACCAATATCAATGTCACCACCATCCAATTCATCCTCGGAGTCATCGCAATCTATGTGGTTTGAATCGACGGCAACTTTGAGCTCGGAGAGATACCCCTTTGAAACAGACGTCATCGATGAAATGACGTGAGACGAACAGATGTTAATGATGTGTGCGTAACACCGGACGCGATGTTTAAGGTGATCGAAGTCAGCTGTGGCGAACGCCTCACGTTCGGCGAGCAGAGACTCTAGCTCTTCCATGGCTACAGCGTTGTTCTCGGCGTTGTCGAGCGTAAAGTGGCCGATCTACAAAGAGTAAGGCAAACGTGCGAATAGATATCATATGAAATACATACCTTGAGTGTAACATTAGCTCGATCAAGTAGGTGTAAGATATTCTTCGCTATATTGACGCCTGTGTGTTTCTTCTTGAGGCGATGAAAGCCGATAAGTGCAGCATTAAGTGCGAGGCGTCCACTTGACTCGTCACTTGAGATCCAGTGTGCGGTCAACGCTAAGTAGGCCTCTAGGTTCGCGTTTGACCAGACGTCTGAAGTGAAACTGATCCGCCCGCAGGATTTCTATGACCGAAGACAGTTGACAAAGCGGAAAGACAAAATGACTATACCCACAGAAAGGTCCGATTTCAACCGTTCAAATGAATTCCGCCATTCACTGATGACTGCTTCCCTCATCTTATCGCGGCGAGGGATGTCGGCGTCAACGAGAGTCTTGCAAAGAACCATACACATCTGTCGAAACTCGGGGCATTCTACAACACTGAATCGACTGAAGACTAGTGAGAGTGTGAAAGCACGCGAGATCGTCGGGACTCACCTGATCATCTGCAACTACGAAGCGAACGAGATGCTCCAGGAACGCCTCTGGTGAAAATGATGGGAGCTCGGGGTCGCGTTTGTTGCGAGCATCGTGGGTAGATGGATCGCCCAATTCGCTCGATAGCTTATATGACCACTTGTGCTGTAAAACAGCGCCATCGTACTCCTCAGCGTGTATTTGGCGGAGATGCCGTCGAAGATTCGTGTTTCCGGTATTTGGCCCGTAGATATAATTAGCTACACCATCGGGGAGCGTAGACTTATCGGTGCCATATATCTCGCTGCTTGTTGTAAGAAAACAGAATAGATATTCGAAAGTCCGTACGTACGAGCATAGCTTGCAGATTTTAGGTGGAGGCGTTTCTCCGTTCGAAGAACGCTTGCCTCTAGTACGACCCATGCCAGTGAAGAAGTGCACAAGATCGAGGGCTACATTTGATTTAACTGGTCTATTGAGGGCGTCAGCTTGTTGGGGACTCGTTCTCTGAGGCTCTAGCTTAGGCGAGGGATTTGGAGGACCAGATATGTCAGATATCTCGTCGTCATCGTCTATCCCCTGCAAGTCGAATTCTTCGGCACTGACGACTGCGTCGAGTTGGGTGGTAGTTGCCTAGATTAACTGGTGAGTCTCTCAAGACTAAAGGTACATAGAGGGCCCAGAAAAATCACCTTTGATCGGGTCTGAGACGAGCCAACGGGACGTGCGCTCGGGCGACGAGAACCACCCTTGGCATTGACTCGTCCCACAGCCACAGGTGCAGCTACTGATGACGGTTCAAGGGGCTGTTTTGTCTTGCATGGAGCCATGGCACGAAGAGAAACCAAAGGATCAGTGAGAACGGGGGATTCAAGAGAAATGGGGAATCGAGAGAACAGGGGATTTGTGACGCCAGTGCATTGCTTGTGGGCCGAGACTTGTGCTACCCACGGGCACTCCACGGAAAATGACCAAAATAACCAAATAGATTACGTCCATGACATTGACGTTGAATTGCGGGTCCGTCGGCAAGCATTGGGCGAGCGACTCAAAATCAAAATGTGTGCACTGTGCAAGCGCCGAACCGCTGGGCCTGGGAACGATACTTTGATGGCGTTCTGACGGTCGCTAAACCCAAAGTGAGTGCAAGTGAACAGGATAACTAAGACGAGATGAGGACCTTGGGAAGTAAGATGGGCAGTGAATGGGTGAGCCGCAAGCAGCGAAGGGAGTGCACGTGCACATGCCACGATGTCAGTCTTGTCAACCGTTATCGGTTAGATCGTGTACGTTCAATTGAGTCGCGTACGTTCATGTGAATCAGATTCATGACTCAGAATACTCGGATCGGATCACATCACACTGGACAGACAGGCAACGCACGCCGCACATACAGTACAAACGTGAGAGATGCAACAGTACCACTGCTATACCACTGCACCACTGCTAACCCTGCCGCTTGCTCGCCGACACCATATAAAAAGCCTTCTCTTCGGCCACAGACCTTGACCGCTTGGAACCGGAATGGGTGATGCAAACCATATTTACATGGCAGAATATGCTGAGAGCTGGCCTTGTCACTGGAGGGCCACTCGTTGTCAAGGACCGTCTTGAATTAACTGAGCGTCGGGACTCACCTGATCATCTGCAACTACGAGATGCTCGAGCAGCGTGGGTGGATGCATTGCCAACTTCGCTCGATAGCTTATATGTCCATTTATACTCCAAGACCGCTTTGTCGTACTCCTCAGCGTGTGCTTGGTAGAGATGCCTTCGGAGATTCGTGTTTGCGGTGGTTGGCCCGTAGATATATCTGGCTACACCGGGGAGCATAGACTTATCGAATCCATATTTCTCGCTGTTTGTCATAAGAAAGCAGAATGGATATCAGAAAGTCTGTACATACGAGCATAGCTTGCAGACTTTAGGTGGAGGCGGACCTTGCTTCAAAATTATTGGGCCGCCTTGAGTGGGTTGTTCAATACCAGTGAAGAAGTACAGGAGATCGAGGGTTGCAATCACGTCAACGGGCCCATTGAGGGGGTCAGCTTGTTGGGAACCCGTGTTCTGAGGCTCTAGCTCAGACAAGGGATTTGGAGGACCAGATGTGTCGGATATCTCGTCGTCACCGTCTTTCCCCTGCAAGTCGAATTCTTTGGCATTGGCGACTGCGTCGAGTTGGGTGGTAGTTGCCTTGGATTAACCAGTAAGTCTCAAGACTCAAGGTACGTAGAGAGCCCAGGAAAGTCACCTTTGGTTGAGTCAGAGACGAGCCAACGGGACATGCACTCGAACAACGAGAAGCATCCTTGGCATTGGCTCGTCCCACAGCCACAGGTGCAGCTACTGATGACGGTTCAAGGGGCTGTTCTGTCTTGCACGGAGCCATGGCACGAAGAGAAAACGAAGGATCAGTGAGAACGGGGGATTCAAGAGAAATGGGGAATCGAGAGAACGGGGGATTTATGGCCTAAAATCCCGAAGGCCAGTGTATTGCTTGTGGGCCGAGACTTGCGCTACCCACAGGCACTCCACGGGAAATGACCAAAATGACCAAATAGATTACGTCCATGACATTGACGTTGGATTGCGGGTCTGTCACCAAGCATTGGGCGAACGACTCAAAGTGAAAATGTGGTGTTGTAGACTTGTAATCTTGGCGCTAAATACAGCATTCTTTTTTGGATACTGAGTGAAAGTGAACGGAATAACAAAGACAAGATGAGGACCTTGGGAAGTAAGAAGGGTGAATGGGCGTGCACATGCCACGATGTCAGTCGAGTCACCGTACGTTCAAATTGAGTCGCGTACGTTCAATTGAATCACGCGATTCATGACTCAGAAATACCCAGATCGGATTGGATCGGATCACATCATACTGAACGGCACATTAGGCAGTAACTTACGTACAGAACAAACACGAGAGAAACATAGTAACCACTGCTAACCCTGCCGCCGCTTGCTCCCAGACACCTTATTAAAGGGACCCCCCTCATCCGCTACAGGCCTCGACCGCTTGGATTGTGATTGGGAATAGAAGTGGATCGAAGCATTCGATCGTGCAATACTCTGAGGACTGGCCTTGTCATTGGAGGGCCACTCGGCGTTAAGGGCCTGCTCGAATTGCTTGAGCAGGGTGTCATAATCCTTCAAAAACGTCAACCCTATTTCATAATTCTTGTCTTCTTCCTCTGGATTCTTGCGTAGACTACGACCAGAGAGTATGTAGGGGTTGAGCTTTGTAGGCGGCGCTTGGTCTGATGGCCGTGGACGATATTGGCCGGCGACAGAATCATACAATTCCATCGCAAGCTCGTGAAGGATAGGATTGTCGCGAATTCGAAATCCTTTCTCCCTCAGCGGATTACCTGCTTTCAGCCACGTCGACTTCTCTGTGCTTCCGATGTTAGAATATACCTTTGGGTTCATCACCCCGTTGATGAAAATTGAGCGTGCGCTCTCATCCCAGGTAGTTGGCACCCGTGTCACAACAATCCACATAAGAACCCAGAAAAATGATTCAAGGTCATGACTGAATGTGTGGCGGATCTTGGGGCGTTCGATAAGCTCAGCAGCCATAAACTGCCAGGTTCCCTGGCGGAAAGATATGTCAGGAGTCGGGAATACTGGGTCATGTAATAACTTACAGTGCGTGTTTGCTGGCGTGCGGTACTGCCACTGTGTTCGTCATCTCGGTCGATCACCTTGGAGAGATCCCAATCGATGAGTAATCCGCCCTGAATCTTCGATTCATGCGGGTCATTATGGTCCAATTCATCGTCGCAGGCGATCAAGATATTTCCTGGACTAATGTCTCGATGAAGGATCCCAATGTCATGAGCAGCTTTGTGAGCTACAATGTGAATCAGGTTACATAGACAAACTGCTAAGAAAATAGTCATCTCACCTTTCAGGGCAGCATACATTGCATTTACAAACTCCCGAGTACATTTGAATTCCTCCAACTTCCTCCCTATGGTACCTAGGACAATACGGTAGTGCCGATGAGGAGTTAGTTTATAATTCATGTCGTTGCCGACTTTGTGAGTTTGAGTTTGGTGATAGATGTCGGCGCCAACATCACCAGCCGATAAGCAGGAAGGAATGTTGTCAACTTTTCCCCGATGGAGCAGATCATAGAGCTCCCCTTCTGGTTTGATGTCCTTCAAAAGGACACGCCAAGAGTCCTTGACGAGGACACGACGCCTTTCTTTGACATCCAAGGCGAATAACGACCGAGTCCACCGACCTACGGGGATATCCGGTCGAGGTTCTGGGCTGGAGATGATATATCGGCGCTCTGACGGTCGATCTGAATCATCTGGTATGGTTAGGACTAGAAACGACTCCACGTCTTTCAGTTCAGGGACGATGGCTCTGGCAAGTGCAATTTCTTCCGGGGTGGATGATGAGTGAACCGTAGAATCATGGCCGCGAACTTCGGAATCTGCGATACCATAGCGGACGAGAAAGTCGAAAAGGTGTGGTTGCGAATTGTAATATATCGGTTCGGTGACGACTGCACCACTACGGTCCCATCGAATGAGTCTTGCATAGTCTTTCATAATGAGAACCGAGAATGTATGTGTGCGGTACTGAGCGCTCATTATCGCCGTGGCATACGCCGTGATCTGGCCTAGATTTGATCGTGAACCAGATGTCAGGTGTAGGAAGGAGTTTAAGTCGTCGCCGCTGTTGGAAGTGTGGTCCCTGGGGTTAGACGGAACTTTGAGGACAAATGGGTCCGCCTCCGATTTCATCTCGATGACAAAATCCACGCGAGAGAGGTCGAGATCATCTTTTGTCCTTTTCCCATGCATATATACCGAGCAGTCGGGCTTCAGTTTGAGATGGAATTTGCCACGCGGTGCTTTGTCTGAGGAACGGGATGTGTTGACTATGATTAAACTTGGGACATGCGGAGAAATGGCTTCAATCTAAAAGGGTAGGATTAGTCACAGAACAAGTGCGGTGGGCGACGTGGGTCAGAACTCACAAATTTATCATACGATGCACTCTCCGTTTGTGAGAGCGATTTAATGAAATCGTCGAACAATCCCGTGGGGAATTGGGGAACAGAGGAGGGATCCGAGGGAGGGGGTAGGAAACGATTCAAAAAGGCTTCCGCGCTTATCGGTCCAACGAAAAAAGGGCTCATTTCAGTTGCAAGACGGGAAAAAATTGAAGTTCTATCTTCATATCTGTCGATATACCTGTCAGTGGTGGTGCTCCGTGTGTGAACAGGAGTCCCAGGCGGTAGAGAAGCGTTTGAGGGGGGGGGGGTGCTCATAATGGCAACGGGTGACGTGGAGCCGGCTTGCGCCGGCTTTCAATGGCTTGCGCCGATTTTCCCAAGTCGACTAAAAAGGTCAGCTCGGTGACATGCGGCGCGGCTCGGCTAGCATTTTAGCCGACTCAGGCGCCGGCTTTAGCCGAGCTTTAGCTGGAGCTGCCGAAACACTACGCCATACTTCAAGAGCAAGTTCAGGGGTTAGATAAGACCCAGCGTAGTGATGAACGATGGTTGAAATGGCTTGATCCAACCGTAAACGCCCTCTTCGCCTTCTCTGAGACACTAAGCGCAGGTGTTGGACTAGCATGTCTCAGGACTTGTGCTCATTTGAGATCTGGCCTCATATATTTATTTGGCTGATATTTTCACCCACATGTGTGATTTTTGCTGGTGTCGGCATCCTCCTTTCAGTGTGTACCCTTTCAAATATCTGCGCGTGAGCCCATTATAACGGCTTATGTCTCTCAGGCAGCTAAGGGTGTTCGGGCAAGCCAGGACACTCTTTTGGACATTTTTGAGCGGCGATAGGGTGGCTGATGTCGACGATCGAGTGGCCGCCGTCAACAATAAAGTTAAAGTGGCCTGTGTGGATGGTAAAGTGACCAGCGTCGATGACAGGGTGAAGGTGTTCGGAGACAAGGTTGCCAAGGTTATTCATGGTGCGTAAAGTACCTTCGATCGATTGCCAATGCGATACTTGAACCCAGAACCACTCAGATGGAAAGCAAGCAAAGATCATAGATGGCCATGCAACGAACAGCCAATGATGTAGATCAAATCAAACGTTCGTCATCTCCTAGTCCACATGATGGACCACATCAGTACATTAGTAGTACCTTTGTAATTTCAAACTGTAAAGAATCGCATACAGTCGCAGAAAGGTAACCTGACCAGAGTCACCAGACTGTCACTGATGAAAATGGGGACCGAAAGGAACACGGCGTGAGCGACTGCTGCTCTTCAGAGAAACCTGAGACAACACCCTTTCAGACAAATATCTGGTGTGAAGATATTCTATCAGCTCTCCAACACTGCCGCCATGTTTCTTTTCATGTTGTCCCTCGATGGCTATCAAGTGTTTTGATCTTTCGAGCGCCTATTATCCACCTCGGTCTGACATGTTCCCAGGAAAACTCTCACGCACTGACTCGGACACGAGGCAAGCTGCGCCCAGTGAACCACACTCCCCTCTGCCCAACTATCGCTCTCTGCTTTCACACTCATGTCTCATGCTCAGTCTGCGGCCGCGTCGTCCTCCAATTTTCAAGTAATAATCAGCAATGCCCTGGACACGTACAGAAAACGCACAAAGAAGGATATTCTCACACATCCACTCGCCGCCCGCCTCCAAGCCTGTGACACTCCCTCCGCCATTCTTACCATACTTCGAGAGCAAATAGATGGGCTAGATCAATCCCAGAGTAGCGCTGAACGATGGTCGAAATGGCTTGATCCAACGGTAAACGTCTTCTCGCATTCTCTGCGACGATTGGAGCAGGTATTGGCCTAGTATGTCTCTGGATTTGTACTCATCCGATATCTGGGTTCTCATATTCATTTGGCAGATATTTTCTCCCGCGAATGTGATTTTTACTGGAGTGGGCGTCCTCCTTTCAGTGCGTACCCCTTCAATGTCCGCGCGTGGGCCCATTGTAACAGCTTATGTCTCTTAGGCAGCTAAAGACGTTCGGGGAAGCCAAAACACCATTTTGGACATCTTTGAGCGAATTGAAATGTTCTTTCGACGCCTCGAGGTCTATACCGAAGTAGAGCCGACTCCGGAAATGATGGATATGATGGTTCAGATAACGGTCGAGGTTCTCTCAATTCTCGGGATTGCGACGAAAGAGATCAAGCAAGGCCGAACGAGTGAGTAATCCATATGCTAGCATGTGACAGTTGACTGAATGTAGTTCAGAAAAATATATGAAGAGGCTTATCGGAAGGACTGATATGGAGGATGCGCTGAAGAAACTGGACAAGTTGACGGATGAAGAGGCTCGGATGGCTGTTGCACAAAATTTGAAGGCGACGCATAATGTCGATGAGAGGGTGAGAGGAGTTGCGGATGCGGTGGTAGCTGTCGACGATAGGGTGGCCGGCGTTGACGATCGGGTTACCAAGGTCGACGATAGAGTGGCCGGCGTCGACAGTAGAGTTGCCTGTGTCGATGATAAAGTGGCCGGCGTTGATGACACAGCGAAGATGGTCGGTGACAAAGTTGCCGAGGTTATTCATGGTGCGTAAAAGTACCTTCGATCAATCGCCGATGCGGTACTTAAACCCGGACCTGCTCAGATGGAAGGGAAGCAAAGATGGTTATCCAACAAACTGCCAACGACGTAGATCAAATCAAACGTTCGTCCTCTCTTTACCTTATCAGTGCTGGCTGTTGGACCTTACGCGTTCTTTTCAGGGGAACAATTACGAGATAACGTTCACAAATGGCTCTCCCCATCGGACCCGTCAAAGAACCATAACATCGCATGTGGTACTCATCACAAGAAAACAGCAAAGTGGTTCTTCCAAGGCAGAATATATGAGGAATGGAAGTCAACAGGTTCGCTTCTCTGGGTCCACGGAAAACGTTCGTTCTATCCCGCTTCCCTCCGGATGCCCACTGATGGCAGCTGTTAATTGTAGCTGGATCCGGTAAAAGTGTTCTCTGGTTTGTCAAATCTTGATTACTTTTGTCAGAAATGACTAATGTCTTCTGTTAGTTCTTCAGTGATCCAAGATATCGGGGCCATGTGCAAGGCTGGAAATGCGTCAATGGCGTATTTCTATTTCGACTTTCGAGACGCCAACAAACAAGGCTTGCGCGATCTAGTCTGTTCCTTTCTCACCCAACTTTCCGCTCACTCTGCTCCTCGTTGCGACATTCTGTCAAATCTCTATTCGGCTCATGACAAGGGCAAGAGCCAGCCGAGCGATGGTGATTTGGCCGAATGCTTGAAAGAGATGGTCACACTCCCAAATCAACATCCAATCTACCTAATCATAGATGCTCTCGACGAGTCTCCGAACACGCCTGGGATTCCATCACCTCGCGAAAGGGTGCTTCGGTTTGTGAAGGAACTCGGCGAGATTTGCGTTCCGAATCTTCGTATTTATGTCACGAGTCGGCCAGAGATTGACATTCGAAAGGTGCTCGAACCTCTGACCTCTCGCCGAGTGTCCCTTCACGACCAAAGTGGGCAAAAACAAGATATTGCGGACTATGTTAGGTCTGTTGTTTATTCGAATTCGGAGCAATTCATGGGGAGATGGAGGACGGATGACAAGGAACTTGTGATTAAGACGCTCTCCGAACGCGCCAATGGCATGTAGGTGGACCGCCTTCTGCGTGTTATACTCATCTAAAGTAGTCAAACAGGTTTAGACGGGTATTCTGTCAGCTGGAGATTCTCCGGGACTGTCTTCCACCAAGCGTGCGGCGTACCCTTGATGAATTACCGGAATCTTTGGACGAGACATACGAACGTGTTTTGAAGGAGATCAAGAAGCCGAATCGAGACCACGCTCGCCGTCTATTGCAGTGCCTCGTTGTTGCCATTCGACCACTTCGAGTCGATGAGCTTGCCGAAGTCCTCGCGGTCGACTTCGATGATGCAGATGGGATCCCAAAATTGAACCCAAAGTGGCGGTGGGAGGATGAAGAACAAGCGCTTTTGGCATCATGTTCCAGTCTAATCGTCATTGTCGAATCGGGCGAATCGCGTGTGGTCCAGTTCTCGCATTTCTCTGTCAGAGAATTCCTGACATCGACTCGCCTTGCTACGTCAAGTGGAGATGTGTTACGTTATCATATCGCTCTTGAGCCTGCGCATACGCTCCTTGCGCAAGCTTGCATGAGCATTTTGCTCCGGTCGGACGATGGCGACGAACAGGGCGGCGATTGCGTTGGGAACAACTCTCCTCTGGCCCGATATGCTGCTGAACACTGGGTGGCACATGCTCAGTTTGAGCATGTGTCATCATACCTACGAACTTCGATGGAATCTCTGTTCGACCTGGACAAGCCATATTTTGCGGCCTGGCTCGAATTGTACGACATTGACACACCTTCTCCCGAAGATTCAACCTTTTACGCGTTCACGCCCTTTGACGAACTCGGCGCATCTCCTCTTTATTACGCCGCATTGTGTGGGTTCCAAGATCTCGTCCAAAACTTGATCGTCAAGTATCCACAGCACGTGAACGCCAGTGGTGGCTGGTATGTGACGCCGCTAGTGGCAGCATTGGCGGGGAAGCATTTTCAGACGGCAGAGTTACTCCGTCACAGCGGCGCAGACCCGAACGTCCAATGCTTTAACGGGAATACTCCCTTGCATTCCGCCGCTTACTATGGAGATGTTGGGATGGTCCAGGTACTACTGAATTTGGAGGCAGGTGTCAATGTCCGGAATGAGCGCGGCGAGACTCCATTAGACCGTGCCTCTTCAAGTCCTTTAGGTTCTCACAAAGTACTCAATTACGGTCAATCGTTGGCCAATGTCGCTCGATTATTGCTTGACCATGGTGCGGACATTAACACACGGGATAACGATGGCTGGACCCCGTTGCATACCGCGGCGTATTGTGGGCACATCGAGGTCGTACGTATGCTGCTCGAGCTTGGTGCGAATGCAGGCGCGGAAGAGAAGCAAGGCAGAACCCCGTTCACCTTGGCGAAGGAACGTCGACACGACGACTCGGAGATTATGAAATTACTGTCAGAACATGGAACCCGCCCGTAGGACCACGGTGCAACGTCACGATTAACGCGATAATTTGTGATGGTGTACTTTTAATTGTATACGAGACAATACATAGATGTTTGCCCCTTGGGTACATGGGGAAGAGGAGCTGGATAACCAGCGTCACCCCTTGAGATATCGTTTTCGATATTAGAACGCGGTCGGAACGCGTCAACATGGGTCGGGGTTATTTGAACGGCTTATGGTATAATATATAGCCCAGCCTGAGAATGAACTAGAGGACCGCAGAAATGTGCGAAGTACAGTGCGTTCGCATTCCAGAGGAGGCCTCTAACCATTCGAACGTCTGAACGGAGGAAAGTCGATTGAATAGAATGAGTGGTTGACAAAGTTGTAAATTGTCCTTCCGAGCTCCGGACGAGATGCGAAAGATCCGAGTAAACACCACCGTTGCCTGTATGTACCGCAGATGGCGCGCGAAACAATTCTGACCGATATAGTATTTTGCAGTGGCGTGAAAGCACAGCCCACCATCTGCGTGAGGCCACCCTAAGCGACTTTCTGTTTGATAATGAAGGTCATTGCTCATGAGAAAGATGTTATATGAACCGCTCGCCGCACAGCGGCCTTGACTGAAAAGCGCGCTCTCTGATGATCTGACGACCTGTGGCGAGATATTCATAGAAGAGGTGGGACTTGGACAAGACGTGATCATACAGTATGTACGACGAGTTCAAAGAAAGAGAGAGCTTCCGGGATGCTCGACCGAGAGTCCCAACAGCCACGTTCGGGCGATGGTGGAAGTAGCCAAGACATAGTGGCAGGTAGGAAGTGCGGAAGAGAAAGAAAGAATCATCGACCGACAAAAGAATGAGATGCAACTGAAGATGTACGTGTTTTGGTGATACACAGTCGGTCCGAGTGACCGAGTCTAGCTCAGCGCGATCGATTATCGACTTCTCGAAACCAAGTCACGGTTCCACGTCGAACGTCTTTGGTTGACGCTTGAGCGGGGCTCGAGTAATGTGAGGCGGAACGGCAGTGGCTTGTGGGGCCAAGTTGTGAATAGTGCTGAGGAACGTGTTGGGCGAAAGCGTCCCTCACTTAGCGAACCGAGCGCCTATGCGAGAGGAGGTGAGCAGCGGGACCGGCCCCGGGCCGGGAGCGGGTGGCACCGCCTCGCCGCTGCGCAGCTCCTGAACGGCAGTAACTTACTGTAGCTCCAAATTTGGTCGCGCTGAGCTGACTGCGAGGCGACGTACTAAGCCTACTGTAAGGCCACGGCCGCCGTCTAACATAGACGCCGCGTCGACGTAAGACGACCATGATAAGGTCCTAAGGAGTGTATTGGCTAAAAAAAGAGAAGGGAGCGTAATTACAAGCGATGACCCCGACTGAGTACGCCGCTAGGGCCCAGGGAGAGGAGGGGGGCTGAAAGAAAGAAGGGCAACAGCCGTTACTGTACCAGCGAGTGCCAGTGAGGACGCGGTGGGAGCAAGTGGAAGAGGCGCTGAATACTACCGTGACAGTACTCAGGCTGTAGGAGCTCCATTTAGTTACTATTCCCGGGCCCGTGTCCACCGTGAAAATGTCGCAAACGCCGGTGCTTTCAAGCTATCTCCCACAACTGATTCGGCCCACGTCCCGACTAAACTTTCTGCCGGATGTAGATGACGCATGGCGGCATGATCATGACTTGCCCGCTAGGATGTGCAGGCCGTGGTAGTGTAGGCGTGGTCGAGGTCGATATACTGGATTAGGGGCTATCGACACACAGAGTAGGCTATCAAGCGCTAATTGAAGGGTCGCGGATGAGCGCCTGCCCCTGCCCCTAAGTTACGCGCGTCCGATCAATGCCCGCGTGCTCCCCCCGGCAGAGGGTGTCCCCGAAAGCGCTGGAAGATCTCGCGAGTTTTGATCTCCCGCTAGAGCTACAGTAAGCTAACTTACTGTACTGTATATCTCGCTCGCATCCAACTCAAGCGTTTTCAAGTTTTTGCGTGCTCTGCCAGTGACGAAGTGGTGTGGACGTCCGAATATGAGACCCTCCACGAAACGGCGATCATCTCTGCGAGCGCAGAAATGATACGGTAAGCACCGAAAAAAACTGGATTCTTTTTGGGAATTAATTGTGAACGAACGTCGGAAATTGATTTGTTCAACTCGAGGAGGATCGGAGGGCAAAAAAGTTCGTAGACCCAGGTGGTGATTCCGAGCCTGTGGTATATGAATAGTATTATGCGTACTGTTAATTTATCCCGCCGTCACGGTCGGGGTTGGTATAGCCTAGCACCCTCACAATCCTACTGTCCTAACCCCTGGACATACAATTGTTTTACATACACTTCTCTACAACTGGAAAATGCGACCGACGATATATGGGTAATGAGAGGACGTCCATGTTCCAGCCGTATGGAAGTGGAAACAGGAGAGGACAGGAATGAGCGGGAACTGGTCAAATAAGTCTTGAAAAGAGCGACAGTACGGTCTCGGTCACTAGTACAAAATATGCGCAACTTGGGCAACCGCAAGCCATATCTGCAAAAAGGGACATGGGTTTAACATTTTGTTCAAGCATAGCTTGCAGTCAAACGAACAACGCACGTTATAATAAAGATAAGACCTCCGATCTGCGCCAGCTGTCCGCTTCTGGAAGAAGCGCAAACCAACGAAAAGCGATAAACAACAGAATGGGACCGAGAAGGGGATTGCCATGTCACATGCCCACGACAAACCTACTGACCATGCGGTCAACATCGCAAGGATCCAAACGCGGCTTCCCTCGGGCCACACGATTGGAATAGTCTGTCGTCCCATGAGCTTGTCACCGACTTCATCGCGGAAATCCTGAGCGTGGATTGTCGAGAAAATTATGAGGGCGTTGACGGCAAATGAGATTAAAGTACGCGTGGACATCGTTGATTGACCTAGCGCAGGACGTACTGTCATTAGTAAATACGGTGTGAAAGGAGTAATACGCACCAGCTATTGCGGAAGCCCCCGCATTGAAGGAAGCATAGCCCCATGCGTTGCAGGCGTTGCGCAAGAGCCAATGCGAGTGGAGGTGTAATTCGTTGTGTACTATGAAGGCTATTGCAAGGGAGATACCTTGCCAATGTGCTTCTAAAGATATAGACAGAGAAAGACACAGAGGAAGGAGGATCCAACGTAAAATCCGTGCATTGACAACAGATACGATACCCGAAGGAATGGGACGCCATGGTTTATTCAGTGTGTCCTCCTCCGGGTTCAGACTCTGATTCGAGACACAGAATTGAAGAAGGTGCAACCACGTCCACAACATTGCGCATAGCATACGTTCTGCGGTCGTGTCTGAGGCTGAGAGATAGGCAAAGACAATCTGAAAACAATTTATTATGCGGGAGATTAAGAAAAGGGTGAGACATACGACGGGTAAGACAATGGTCTTGAGGTCGGAACGGGTAAAGAGGTAGATGGCCTTCGGGTAGTTACTGAGTGGCAATGGCACTCGAGTAACTAGATTACACGGTACGTGTAGGGAGACTGAATGAGTAAACGAATGACTGATTAAAGGATGGGACATTTTGGGCATTAACTGGAGGACAGAAAAGAGGGGTATGTTGAGAAGACGGTCGAATGTCAACCCATAGCTCCCCCAAAAACCTGGGTAATGCACTTTAAGTAGACAAACTAGGCACAGGGCCGCTCGACCGGAAGCCAATGTATTATCTTTTTGACAAAGATAATGACACCAGGGAACGCCGAGCTGCCGAGGTAGGAAAACCTCTGTAGACTGTAGTCGAGCCGAGCAAGTAGGTCGAGGATTGGATGCACCAGCACGCTATCAAACCACGAGAAAGCCTTAAAAGCAGCACAGTACAGAAGATCAAGCACAACATATAGAGCAGGTAGCGTCCCGTACTCGCAGAAAGAGTAAAGAGTTTACTGTCTTACAGTCAGTACGGCAGTGCTGTATGGAGCGTCGTGTGGAACTACGTGCCTAGCGGTACCTAGCCGAGGGACGACACGTTTGTTAAAAGTTGGCGTGAGACTGTTTCGTAAGTCACTATACCTATATTTGCCATCTGTCCAACATCGCCTTCGGAGCTGCGCAGCAGTTTATGCGTATCTAAGAAAGAAAAAATCAACAGTCAGGCCAACGACTGCTAATGTCACTTTAAAGGCCATGCTAAGCTGGTAAAAGGAAACGAAGAAGAGTAGGCCCTCAGGAAAAGCCTCATTTGCTGGCGAGGGAAAATGGTAGATAATTTGACATATAATTGAATTATTTGGTTATGTACTATAATTCATGTCAAAGTACGTTTCGCTAGCGCTCGTTAGCACCCCTGATGATGCATCGCCGTCGGGAGAAAGTGGTTCGTAAAAGGAAACGAAGACTGCGAATTCCGAAGCCTCGAAGAGGGTCGTCATGGTGTCGGACGCTCAGCGCTCAGCTGTCGGTGTCAGTGTCAGCGTCGGGCCACCCTATGTGCCCGAAGTGGCTAATCGATCCCACGCTATTTGACCCACTGTACCTGTACAGTATACCGCCCGCTCTCTCAATCGCTTGCCTCATAAAATACCCTACTGTACGAATGGCTCTTCCTGATGGGCAACATCGCAATCTGACAAAGGACGGCAGTCGGCGCGCCCAATCCATGCACGGCTCGCCTATCCCCCTCCGTGATGTCGCACTTCCAGGAGGTGACGAACGCCCACTCACGCCGCCTGTCCCTTCAGGCACCTCCATCCCTTCAGCCCGATCCGAGTCCCTACCCTCTCCATACCCAAGTGGATCCAACAGCTCCCTCTCAGCGTCGACCACGACGCTGCGCACCTCAAACTCATCGCGTACCCAACGCGCTCAGTCGGCTTCGCGCCGTTCCACACCCGCTGGCTCACCCACGAACGGAACGACGGGGCGCCGTCTTCCTACTCCCAATGCAAACGCAAGCTCAACCTCGCTCCCCGCTGCCGCCGCAAAGTCTCCCCGCGTCCCAGTCCCCGACCCACCTCCTCGTTTTCGCGCGATCCCTCATCTCCCAAATTTGGCGAACGTCGAACCCGCGCCTCCACCCGTGATGTATTGGAGCAAAGCTCCCGTATGGGGCACACTCCCCACTCACGGCTTTCGCGCACACACCGTCACCCTTGCCGACAATGTGGCTTGGATATTCGGCGGTTGCGATGAGAAAGGGTGTTTCAAGGACATGTGGTGTTTCAATATCGGTGCGTGTGCACGTCTCCCATCGCCTCGCCCCTCCCTGTGGCGAGCGACCGAATGGGCTAAACTGATCCCCATCTCTCATCGTAGAGACGATGCAGTGGACGCATCCTGAGATGCAGGGCGACCTTCCACCACCGTGTCGTGCACACTCTGCGACTCTTGTCGGTCGCAAGATAGTCCTAATTGGTGGGGGAGAGAACGCCTCGTATTACAATAGCGTGCACGTCTTCGACATACCCACACGGCGCTGGTCGCGCCCGACCCTCACCACCTCAGACGTCCCCCCACCACGACGCGCACACACGACGGTGTTATACCAAAACAAAATCTGGGTGTTCGGTGGCGGAAATGGGTTGCAGGCGCTGAACGACGTTTGGACTCTCGAGGCCAGCGGCTCGCTCGATAGGATGAAGTGGGAACAGGTCGCCATCAATGGGCGTAAACGGCCTTCCCCGCGCGGTTATCATACCGCCAATCTTGTACAGAACGTGATGATCGTCGTGGGAGGCAGCGATGGGCGAGAGTGTTTCCAGGACATATGGTGTCTCAATCTCGGTACGACGTCTCACTAACATTCAATCCCACCCACGCACATCCTGACGTTGAACAAACGGTACCAGATACCACAGTTTGGACCCAGATCAAACCCGACACGCTGCACCGACGTCTATCCCACTCGTCCGCACAAGTTGGTTCTTATCTTTTCATTTCGGGCGGGCACGACGGTTCTGAGTACTCCCTGGAACTTCTCCTCTTTAATCTCGGTAAGCTTCCTTCCCTTATACCCGGTCTCTCCAACATCTCACAGTAGTAATAATCGTTTTTTTTTAAATAAAACAATCAACAAACTGTACTGCACTCCGATACAGTATCTTTACAATATGAGCCAAGGTCGACTCACGGTAAACCCCCCCTCCCGCGAGGTTATCACGCCTCTATCCTCGCCGACTCGCGGCTCTTTGTTTTTGGCGGATTCAACGGGCACGAGGTTTTTGACGACGTGCATATACTAGATCTCGCCGCGGCAGCGTATCTCCCCCAGGTCACAAGCTTCAGCATTGACGCGCAGTGATGATACCGATACCGATACCGATACCGTTCTCTCCGCTCCGCCGGACATCTGACAGTCCCTCCTCTGACCTTTTCTTTTCTTGCATCTTGTCAAGGAGATGGTAATAATTAATGGTACTCACCATTCTTTTCTTTTCTTCGTCTTTTGGGTATATCCTCCCCCCCCTCCCCGGCACTGCTCTGGAGCTATTATATCACAGCAGATAAAGGCAGCCTTTTTTTTTTGGTGGATCAGCAGTCAATAACAAAAACTTTTAGAGTGTACTGTTGTAGTAATTTACTACATATACTCGTATACACACATCTTGACCTCCCCTCGATCTCGATACGTATGCCGGTTCCTGGCTGAAGCCGACTCGCTTCTAAGTGAGATCGCTTGGGCCTTTACAATACAATATGCGCGAGTGACGAATTGGGCCAACACGTTATCCAATTTGTCAACGTGTCAACTACTCGTATACGACTGCGACGTGTCCCATCCTCAGGATATGACTGGATGAATATTCGAAAGATAATGATAAGATGTGATGGCTTGGCCTACCAAAGACTGAGACGAATATCTCTCTGTTTCACGATATCCGTTCTGAACCGGAACCCTCGACCCAATATTAACAAAGAAGGACATATAAAGTAGTACAGTACACAGGAGACCACTCGGAGATCCCGGATATGCGATGTGTCCCATCCTCAGGATATGAGTGAAGGATTAATATCCGGGAGCGATCCGGGATACAATCGTAAGATGTAACGACTTTACCAAAACTGGGGGCAAAGATCTCTCTCTATTTCTGATTCACTGATATAATATTCGTTCTGCAGTGACGTCGGCGAGACTCAGAACCCTCGACCCAATATTACAGTAACAAAGCAGATCATATTAATTTTTTAAATGATTACGTTTCGTCCTTTCTGTCCAAAGGCCGAAGATCAGTCGTAAGGGAAACGAGTTATCATATCAAGTTGTCTGAGTTGTTTTCAGTTTGCGTCCGCCTTGATAATGTCCGCTGCCTTTTCGGCGACGGCGACGACTGGAGCTGCGGGGTGACCGCTGATCTGGTTCGGGAAGACTGACGCGTCGACGACGCGGAGACCTTTGACGCCGAATACGCGTAGGCGTGGATCAACGACGCTAGTCTCGGGTGATGCTCCGATGCGAGCGGTCGACGTCTGGAAAAATATATATATCCGCGCGTGAGCTTCAATTCGCTCTCCTCTCTTCCCCCGGGCCTGCGCTACGCTAGCTACTCACGGGGTGGAATACTGCATTGCAGTGACTAAGGATGTATTCCTTGATCTCCTCGTCCGTGATCTAGGCGAATCAAGTCAGCGCCTGCAAAAGGGAGGGAGAGAAGAGTAGGAGGAGACTAAATCGTGCGTACTCTGTCGGGATCCGCGTCTCCCATGTAGAAAAAGTCTTTGGTATCCGTCGAGTCTGCCTTGGGCTCAAAGACGCCCTTGGCACATTCTGCACGGCCGACACGCATGGCGAATCGCACACCGCGAATGAGGACGTTCATATCGTTATCTGAGGCAAAAAAGCTGCGGGGGCGAATGTCAGCAGCGTACACTAGGCAAGGCGTGGCGGAGTACCGTACTTGGGATCTATGACGGGCTTCTCATAAACGCTCGATGACGTGACCGTTATAGTCCCTGAACTTTCGGGTTTCAAGACCAAGGGTGCCTGCACCGGTAAAAACCTCAGAGTTCCAAACAACGACCAAAAAGAATGCAACGACGCTTCTCTTACCACCGTCGCACCGTAGATTCCTGGAGGAGTCTTGATGCCGAAACCTCCAATGACCAAGGGGAACCACATAATCTCGATGTCAGGAGTATTAGGTCCTGTGTTATTGGACCGAACCGGAACATCACTCGAAGATTTCGAGCTATATGGTAGTCTACATAAACGCGCTCCTTAATACTATATCCGCCAGAGAGATGACAGGCACCTACTTATCGTCGTCGACACGGACAAATGCAGCACCAGGAGAAGCGATATTGGTCATTGGGCCCTTTCTGAAGGCTAGCCATTGTAGCATCGCAAAAATTGCCTGGATAGGCGAATTGAGGAAGTCAAGAGAGTAACCAGGCTTGGCGCGCAAACAGATGGGACCGGACGAAATTTGCTATGCACAGTGGTAAAATCATGAGAACATTCATAACTAGTGAGAAGCCTCACATCACAGTAGTTCTTCCCAACCTGTGGCAAGTCCTTAACTACTTTGATACTCGCCTTTGACAGTACCTCTTTGGGACCGATGCCAGAGACAAGGAGGATATGCGGACTCGCAATAGTACCACCACAAATGATGACCTCGCGGTTAGCCTTGATACGATATTTGGGGGCTACTGGAGACTTGGACACTTCAACGCCGACAGCACGAGGTTCTGAGCCAGATTCATCGAACAGGACACGTTCGACTACAGTACTGACAGCAACCGTGAGGTTGGGACGCTTGAGGACATTAGGTGGCAAGTAAGCAACGGCAACCGAGTTCCCTGGGGTTCTATGGGCGACGTCCGTGATAAATAAATGTGCCAATGAACCTACGTTCTCCTTGATTGACGACGGAAAGGAGTGTGGATACGCCCATTTGGCCCTTCGCGGTGTTGAAATCGCTGAAGTGATATTGGAACAGTGACGAAAGTCCAAAGAAAAAACCCTTACTCGATGCGCTTGACTCCCAGCTCTTCGAACGCATTGATTATGACATTGTGGACTGGCTAGGGGGGAAAAGGAACGAAGCGTCCAAGAGACCGCAAGCTTGTAGGCACAGCGATACGTACTGCGGCATCGGAATATGTTGTCTTCCAAGGACCATCAGAGCCATGGTCTGAAGATACGACACCGGGATGGTTGGGATGAGGTGTATATTTCTCGGATTTGATGAAATAGCTTGAGAAAGAAGAGTGTGATGTTATAAAGTCATGTGAAGGAGGAGAATGTTCACTCACGGATGAAGGTCTTTATAACCCCATCCGGTAGCTCCCAAACGTTCCCATTCGTCGAAATCTAAGAGACACAGTCAGACAATAATATGCAATTGTGTCCCACTCACCCTCAGAGGAGCAGTGTTGATATAAAAGAGCGTTGATTGAGCTGAGTAAAAGCAAGGCGCTTCAGCGCACAATTCAACCATGCTGCATACACACAGTACGTGCCTACAGCCTCCCAAAACCTTCCCACGCGGGATATCATGTTCACGATTTCCTGCGCGAGGTTGATTCCTTTATATTGACCCAATTCAACGGCTAAAAAAATATTCGGTCGACATGGTGAGCATACATACACTGTCTGATAGTTCCAGTCTATTGACGATTTCAGAATTTCTGGCCATGCGAGAGGTATTTGCGTGAGAGTTTCCTTCTCGTGACTGAACCCATTGGCATCAGGTTTGAGAATTCTAACTCTATGTGAAGGTCACACACCTATTCCCGGCTTCGATTAAGAGGATCGACACGTTTGGATCCTCTGAGAGGCGAGATGCAAGTACCGAGCCCGCCGTCCCTTTGAGGATATTTGTCAGCGGTTCACGATCATGACAATCATGCCATTGTCATGGAGCGCACCTCCACCCACGACCACATAATCGTATGATTTCCAGTGACTTCTGTCATCATTTTCGTTCACCTTTGTAGCAAACGCGTTTGGGTCGGTTACGTAGGAGTGCGAGGAACCCATGGTACTTACCTAAACACTGGGCCACTGGCGACGATTCATTACTAAACTTATGTAAGCATTCAACGCAGTTGGTGCCTAGCTCACGCCGCCGGCTCTCAGCCTCCCTGCGCACCATTTCAGTTGACGTGCTATGAATCTGTTTGACTCAGTGCACTATTTCGTCCCCGAAACTTCTATATAATAAGACAAATTTTCTGTGCATCATTGAATAAAAAGAGGCTTCAATTTTCCTTTCGTACTAGTACGGCCGTGACGCACACTCGGGAGGGCGAGGGAGAGCTACACTGAGCTCTATGGAGTCGACTCACTCGAGGGGGAAAGGGGGAAATCTGTTATTTTTCTCTATAATGTAATTACATGAGCTATATAGTAGGGTGACAGTCCAAGGGACCGTAGTAAGGTAAAAGGAAACCAAAACACTACAAATGACCTAGGAATGATGCCACTGCCCGAGCGCGAGAAAGCGCTGGAAAGCGTGCTGGAGAGTGAGGTGAGTGCTGTGAGGATCGCGGCCGGAGTGCCGGAGTACATGCATTTCCGCATGCTCTGGGGGCTCCGGCGTATCAGTGTCGCGCTAGGTAAGGGAGTGTCGAGCGTGGAGACTCAGAGTTGGTGGCCACGCCAGGAACTCTCCTAGATGCTCGGTATGATGGTGCGTTGGTGGCTGCACGCACTCTTCGGCGCCCTTGCGAGTTGTCCGTGTGTCGTCCTTCCCTTGACTGTGTCACTGTTGGGGTTACACACGTTAAGAGGAGCTTGCGCGGCGCGTGTCTTGCGCTACAGGGAGAGTTGGGTTGGACAATGGAAGGTGACGAGCGCAGTCTCACATATCGTCACACTGCTCACATGTTGTAACGCTTTGTCATAAATCGAAACGACTCGGAAATTTTCTGTCTTTTTCACCGAACGCCCAATAGAACTTTTCGAAAACTACGGAAACGTTGCCGCAGCCGACAGGGTGGTCGGCAGCGGAAATTTGCCACAAAATTCCGTGGGTCAAAATGCGCCGAACGCACTCTTAACAGCAGATAGACATAATCACGTGCTCATCTTCGCTCGTGTTGCCAGTGAGCGCTCAAGTGCTCGAGGTGCTCCCAGACCTTAGGAGCGAATTTCACGAACTTCACAACCGAACCTTACAAGTGATGTCAACGGCACCATCATCACGAAAGAGAAAACGCGGTCTGTCAGACGCAAAGCAGCCAGATTCGCTGTCAATCGAGCTTTCCAGTTTGCCTGAGACACAGATTGGACCAGTGCTTGGTGTGTGTGCGGTCCTTTTAGAGCAAGTGCTCCGATCTCTGCTCATCTGACTTGATTTTCTATGAAATAGCAAGCTTCCCGCATCTAACGCCGCCAAAAAACACAGCGTTTAATATCTCGGTGAGAGAAGAGGAAGAAGGGAAGGAGTTCGTAAAGTGTTCGAGTACTATCGCAGGCGAAACGGATGCCATCGAATTCTCTGGCTCGGCCAATGAAGGAAGCGATGGAGCAGGGAGTAGGTGCGGTTCTCTGTTAGTCCCCTCGCGTTCGGTGATATACTCAACTTTCCCTGAGTACAGATACTTCCTCGCACTCCGTCGCCCGGGATCTTCGAAACTTATTCTGCAGCCCACTCCGGTGTACGTGATCTCTCGACAGATTAAGGCCCTCAAGAACTTCAAGTCTACCAAACCCGACAGCTTGGAATATTCTCAGGCTCGTAGTACGCTGGGCAAAGTATTTGGGACAAAAAAGGCCAAGGCCGCGATACGCGCCCAGGAGCACAACAAGATAGATGTGAGCGCGATGGAAGATGTGGCGGGCGTGTTGCAGGACCGGATAGATGAAGCAACGGAAAACCTTCCCACACAAGGTGCGCCTCTGTTTTTTTTTTTTGTGAGAAATGCCTCGCTCACGTCATAGGACTCTCAGAAAAAATGGAAGATTCCGCAAATGCTGCACGTCTCATTCCTGCTTACAATACCGATGCCGAGAGACCAGAAGATATCTATCCGTTGCATAACATCGTCCCAGAACCAGAATGGGCCGCCCTGGATAGCCTACTCTCCAAGCTCAAAAAAGCAGCGGATGACCGCTCAAGGGAGCGTCTATTGCCCAATGCCCGTAGTGGTTGGTTGCAGCAGCATCTCATGCTTGCCTATTCCTCATCGAAACCCAAGTCCAAAATTGTGTACGTACCCTTATAGTATCGTATCCCGTTTATCCCGCTCACAGGAGCCGAATTGAAATAGAAAAATGCTGATTTACGCTTCGGTAATGTTCGCATTTCGCGGTGTAGCAGGGAGAAACGTTCCTGAACGAACGGCACTGTTGGAGCGTCTGGTGCCCGCTCCGGAGGTTGTGGTCGACGGCCTTCTTGCACGATTTACCGAGACACCGAGAGGATCCACAAAGTGTGTCAACTATTATCTCCGCGATATCCTGAATCTCTGCTTAAGTGGGGCTATGTAGAGTCCGGATGACAAGCGAAAACGAAGCAAGCTTTTTAACCCACCTATTTTCACTTTGTTTGAAGGTCGACGATTACGCAACAAACACAACACTGATCGCGGCGGATCTTAAGATGTCTCCTACGAAGTAAGTCCCACTTCCAATGGTCTATGTGGTGATCGACTGAATCCTCCTCAAAAGAGTGAACGACCTGTTCAAGTCGTTGGGTGCGACGCTTTATTCAACATCGTTATGGCAGATCAACTGATTTTTTTTAAATCGAAACTGTTTTAGGATGTACCATTGGCAAGCTTTCTCCCCAGGACCTAAAGCGACTAGGTCTTCCGGAGAGCGCAGGACATGAGAAACGCGCAATCCTCAAGGCACCTCTCACCTTCCCAAAGCCTAGATTGAGACGACGGGCATGATTCGGCTGTTGACAGGTGCCTTTGCTCTGGGATTGGTCGAGGCATTTGGAGTTAGCCGGGTTGTGATGAAGGAAAAGATCATTATATTGTACTGCAGCTATAATTCGCACGGTCTTGCTCTGTCGACGTAAACAACACGACCGTGACCACGATGTGATTACAGTAATGGTGGATATCGGACTAGTACTGAATACACAGAGTGTGCACCCTGCGTCGTGCGGACCATAGGCTGAAAACGGCCAAGCGTGAAAATTGGGAGCTTCTTTATTCGGATACGAGAAAGACAGTCCCCCGAGACGCCGCAAGTAGATCGCTCCATCGGAGCCTTGCATCAGTAGTTCCCGGAGTCGGCAGTATCCTGGACGTTGTCAAATGATAGGCACTGGCAGGAGACGTAATAATACGGTCCAGGGTAAACCGGGCCGTTCTTCCGCGCACCTGCTCGAATTTTCCGAATAGACGCCCAACGGGAAGACGGACTCGACAAGGACGTTGCTCAAGATCAGGTTCGGGCCAAGTGCAGCGACCACGGAGGATCCTGCAAGGGATAATTTTATGGCACTGTTGAAGTGACCTATCGAACTTTCGATATGCCCTCAAGTCTCGCTGCCCAATTAGCACAAACCGCGTCCCTTAATTCCTCCCTCCTTGTGGATAGGGCACGACGCAAGCCAACTCAATCGTACCTCTTCACTGGACGTGAAGCCGACAAACACGACCTCGAGTCGATCCACGCGTTTGCTTTGAATGCATTTATCCAACTTCGTCAATGGAACCCCGCGATCCAGAGATATGAAAGCGCCTTGTTCTCTGATGCAGCAAAGGGGTTGGACAGAACGCTTTTGCCCGCGGATGAGGCGAAAGATCTCGACGAAAATATCTCCGCCTTCCTTCCTCTGCTCGGAAAAGATCTGATGGAGATGCCCACTGGGAGAGTACTAGAATGGCTCGTCCGTCGCTTCCGGTGAGTTTTGTCAGTTTCGCTCTCTATCTCGGAAGGGCTAACGAAAGGCAGGATCAACGAGTTCAATGTCGAAGATGTCTTATCCCTTTTCCTCCCCTACCACGACACACCCCATTTTGCTAAGATGGTCACCATACTTCACATAAAGTGAGCTAGTGTTCTAATCAGCCCGCGTGTTCATGTTCCCTATGTCCGTTGACAGACCCGATGCGCCTTTGGGCTTTCTGAACGCATACAAGTCAGCCGCTCAAAGTGTACCAAGAACCGCCTTGGTTACAGAAATGCTGCGCAACATCGTTGTTGCGCGGTTTGTCGCATCTGCCCTTCCAAAAGCTATCAAGGGGAAGACAACGCACCACACGCTGGTCACCTTCCATACTGCAATTCTCTTCGAATATATCTCCAGATCAAAGGCGTTAGATGATGCTACCCTCGTGGTGTTACTACCGGCTATGCTAGAGCCCTTGCAGGAGAGCGCCATTCGAGCCGATGCCCTTACCAAAGACGTAACTGTGAGCGTGCTGCTCCGTCCCTTCCTTCCCTGACTTAAAATATTGATGTCTACCAGCTGTCCAGCTACGTACTTCTCTGCGCACTATCCCAAAAATGCGTTCTGCAGAATGCTGCCATCAAAGTAATCCTTGATGCGATGGCATCCTGCTCATCAAGAGTGGCACCACAACAGTTCGTGAACGCTGCCTTGTCTGTACTCAGCCCGCAGTATCAACTTGACGACCTCCCTGGTCTATTCGTTCAAACTGTGCTCGGATTGCCGTGAGTTCCTAAGTATCAAGCAAATTTTTTCATCAACCTCCAGATCTCCAGGGATGTTGATGAGATCATTTTGCGCACGACGCATTGGTCCGGATTCGAAAAGTTGATTTACCCGATGATCTCATCGCTCATTGACAGGTAGCGAATCGACTTCCTTATCTCACTTGTCAGCAGCTCATTGTTTTTGTACAGAATAGAGCAATCAGCCGCCTTTTCAATATTAGACACTATTGTCTCATCTGGTAACATTCCTAACGACGTATTGAAGAGTATCACTACTGGTTCGATCGGCGCTGCGCTTGAATCCAACTCCCCGCCAACGACAAACTTACATCGTCTGCTGGCATCCCTTCAACAGAGACACCCGGACATCGTCGAGGGCACGTCGCGCCTTAGCATGAATGAAAATGAAGGTCAAGAGGAAGCTATCGAGCATCTGCTTCTCTCTCTCTCTGTGGTAGGAAGAATTAGCTCCCTAGTGGCGTACTTTCTTGACGCAACTTCTGCAGAAAGCTCCGCATCCAGGAGAGACCTCAGGATTGGATATGGTGGTTGCATCAATGGACGTGAATGGCGAGATACGGGCTGCAGCAGTCCAGAGCATGCTTCGCACTCTCCGCGAATCGCCTGGGCTCGATTCCGAGACCTTGGTTGGTTCACTCAGTTATGTTCTCCGTAGGCACTGACATCGATCTCTTCTCCTTTTCAGGAATCCATGCGTTCGGCGTTCCTTGCGCGCGTGCATGACCCCTCGATCGCAGTTCTTAAGGCATTGTACTCTGAACCATCCGCCCTTCTTCCCGTTCTGCTTTCCAATACACCCGATTTTATTAAGGCAGTTTCCGGGGCCGTGACCGCAAAACCATCCCATACTTCACGTGCTATTCTACGCGCACATATTTCCTTCCTCGCTCTGCACTTTCTCCCTGTGGTTTCACAAGACGTAGTCGAAGACGCCTTCTCACGGGCGATCTTCCCCTTCTTGTTGTTCTCAAAGCCAAAGTTTCGCACGGCGCAAGCTATATGGGAGATCGTGGAAGCTGCACAGAAAAATGCCCCGGAATCCGGGCTTGCGCGGTGCGAGAGCCTGGAGGGCTGCGTCGAAATTATAAGGGAGGAAGAGAGGCGGTTTCTAAACGAGGCCAAGGCGCGGAAGGGCAAGTCTGTACCTTCTGCGTTTGAGAACGTGGACGTGATGCGCAGGATCAACCTAGCGGTTGCCTCCCGGATGGCAGGTTAGTTCAGCTTTGAATTTGAGGGCGAAATTGTCTACTGACTACGTGCGATAGAAATCATACTCGTTTCGAACAAGCATGCCAGATTATTAGAATCTTTACTGCTGAAACTGTCAGACCCGGATCCTCATGCGCGCAATCTTGCCTACCTAGTTACCCGCGCTCTTCTTGGGATACTCTCTGCAGAGAACCACATCGACGTAGTTCAGCGCGTCCTTGATGCCATGGCAATCACAACATTAGATGATATGGATGGATTCGTGAAGGGTGCAGACACGTTACACGAGGTTGGTCATAGTTGAATATGATGATCATAGGGGCAACTTATCAACTGATTATCTAGTTTTTGAACGATACGAACTTGGGTAGCAACGTGGTCTTGAAGCCTCAGAGCCGCAACACGCTGCACTGGTTGCAGATATCGTTACTCTGCATAATCCCAATAGTTCCTCGACCACCCGGTGACGGTCTGAGCTTCACCGATTCTCTGCGTCAGGTGATGATCATCTTTCCCAATTGATATCTCCATCTACTCACAGGCACCTCAGGGAAATGTAGCCACACGCAATGCTAAATTTGTTCGACTGATGCGGTCGTTGTACAAGTTGACGAGTTCTTCATCATCCCTGTCCGTGATACCCGCATCACTTCTACGAGCACAATTTATCCATCTCGCGAATGACGCCCTTGCCTTTTTGGTCGGTGTCTGGTTGTCCGAAGAAGACGCGCGGCTGCGCAGAATCGCGTTGTCCCATGCTTTTGCGTTTATTGCGGCATACGAGGCCACAGAGACCATCATCGATTTCCAAACGGTGCTTCCCGCACTTCTCGTCGCTTTCGGAGATCCCGATCGAGGTGTCAGGCACCAAGCATCCGAGTGCGTGCAGCTAATCGCGCGGTTGTCCAAGGGAAAACAAGCATCGGGCGTATATGCTTTCGATGCTATCTACGAGAAGAGCACTAGTAAGACTCGAATTGTTGTCATGGTTTTGGGTGCCCTGAAATGTTATGATAGGTCAACTCAAGTACCTCAGTTGGGAAGATTACCAGAAATACATCGAGGCGATCGTGATATATCGAGAGCACTGCGTTCACGATCCTAAGTATATTCGAGTCGTCCACCACCAGTACTTGGCCCGCGATCCTTCAGATAAAAAGAAAAACGTTTTGTGAGTATTATTGTTGTTGTTCGTCTGACATCCCTTCTAAAACCATGTTTTCCCTTAGACATAAGCGACGGGTTGCAGAATACCTGTTATCCCATGTTATGAGTTGTGGACTACCGGCAGTGAAGCTATTTCTCGTCGCGTTATTGGAACGGGTGTCAGATCAGGCCAAAGCTGAGGCTCTGTTACCGACGATCCAAGACCTTACGGACAAGGAGCGGGCCTCGGATTGGGAGGAGCTATTCGGACCACAGTTCGAGGAGTTCGCTACCATCACCGTTTCTGCTTTGGACTCGTCTATATCTGGACACCTCAATGACACCTCGGGTACCTTCTGGCCTGTCTTCTTGGATACGATAAGATTCTATTTTCAGCCAGGCAAGTATCTGTCCTGCGACTGCGTAGAGTCTCTTCTCTTACCAGCCATAGGACCATTTACTCTACCGAGGGAGGCGCTCTCTCAAAATTTGCAAGGCGGTCTGTTTACTCGCCTATCCCTCGATCGCCAGACAGAGATATGCGAGTCGATCATTACCATCGGTGCTGGGTCAACGGATGCCGTAAGTTCGCATTTTCTGTCAACAGTTGTGATGTGCTGATCCGCTTCAGAAATCATACTGCGTCTCGCTGCTTGCAAAGCTCTTAAGCGGGCCACAATTGCTTATTCAGCTCGTGACTGAGCTTCAGCCAAAGCCCAAAGATACGCCTACTCGTGCGACCAAGCGAGCTAAAGTAGCCGAGTGAGCCACCTGGCCTTTTTTCTGCTTTTCAGTGATAAACTATTCATACAGGGAGGATGTCTCAGGTGCCGAGTCGTTGGGATCTTTGGCGTTCCTCGTGGAGGTCCTCATCGGTATCCCCCTTCCCGGGGACAAGGACCTCATTTCTTGTCTTCTAGAGACTCTAAGTAACGTCTCACACTCGGAGGGACGACCTACCGCAGGCGTCGCATACATCGAACAACTACTCATGTCATGCATACAAAATGCGTCAGCGGCCGCCCAGGTAAGGTTTCTGCCGTTTCAGAACGGCGAAACAGACTCTTAATCTTATCGGGTCTAGGCTGCAGGCGAGACATCTTTCACTGGCATCCGCATGGACATATTGGTGGACATTATCCGAGGTTTGTTTACGGCGTAGAACTGGCTGCTATTCTGCTGACCATCTCTGTCCAGCATCTGAGAGTCCACAAACCTTCCACCAAGCGCTCTTACTCATCGCCAGCCTCGCCCTTGTTGCTCCGAAGTCTGTTCTGCACAACATCATGCCTGTCTTCACATTCATGGGCTCCAATGTATTCCATCGCGATGATAATTATAGCTTCCGTGTCGTCCAGAAGGTAATCTTCCCGTGAATTGCTCGTGTGTGTATTTATTGACGTCGTCATAGACCATAGATAGTATCATTCCCCTTATGGTCTCCTCGCTGAAAGAGAAGTCCGATTCTCGCGAGAGCCTGCTTACTGCTTCTAAAGAGTTCCTGCGCGTTTTTACGGATGCGACGAACCATGTTCCACGCCACCGCCGCACGCAGTTCGTCTTTACTTCTTCATTCTTCATTATATATTGACTTGTCTGGATAGATTTTTTATACACCTGGTGGACGTACTCGGTCCGGAGGAGTTCTTAAGCGTCGTCTGCATGCTTATTGTCGCCAAGGCAGACAAGCGGCTTGTTAGACTTCAAGGTCGTGATCTTCGCGCGGCCCTTGCGCTTCCACTCTCTCTATTGCAACATTACCCTTCAAACATACAGTTGCCTGTGAGTGCGATCTCGTTACTGCGATACTCGTTCTGACGTCTTATCTTTCCAGGTCCTGATCGAGATCTTGAACGAAGCGCAGCGACTGATAATTGACGTTATCTCTCCTGATTATTGGAAATCTGGATCGATCCTTCTTGGCGATTCTCAGTAAGGCCACGTGTCAAGACTGTACTGCATATGTTTGCTGACCCATTTCATCAGTGATGACGAACAGGCATCCCAGCTAATTCCGCATGTCAAACGCCGAGCTCATGCGTTGATACTCTTCACCGCAGCAGCTTTCGAAGGGTCCTCGCTATCCTCCCCGCATACAGACGTTGGATGCCTCAACAAGCTTGTTTCTGCGTTACTGGAGATTTCAGGTTCCCAAAATATTCCAGATATCGCAGAGGCACATGGAAACCTTGTTGAAATCGCGCAAGCCGCCAGCTTCGCGCTTTCAGAGTGCACGAGATCTATGAATGCTACGCACTTCGTTGCGTCCGTAGCCAATATACTGAAGGAAGGAAGACCTGACGAGCGTGTATCACGGGGTGTCCTGGCCGAGACACTTGACGTATTCGTGGAGAAGCTACCTTTAGTATCGAAGTCCGTCCGAGAGGAAGCTAGCTCAACGATCAAGGCAATTGTCACGGAAATCAAGCAGCTCCTTCCGCTTGGGGATGAAAGCCTTGTTGCTACGGCTCTCCGCGCACTTAGAGCCATTGGTTCATCCATCGTCCCCGGAGAAGAGGGCATCCTCGTGGATTGCCTGCCGTTGATCCTCACTGCTTCGAAAGTCGACCAGCTTACTGCTGCCGCAGTTGCCGCGTTGCCTCCCCTGTGGTTTGTTTCGTTTGACCTTCCTTTCGGAATAACCTAATAGGCTATTTTAGTACCGGGTTAGGACCTAGGATTATACCATTCTCCCGTGATGTCATCCAGCTCGGCGTTCGCGTCCTTCGAGAATCCCTCTCAGCTGAGCAAGGTGGGCGAGCACTGAACAGGTAGAACTATAAGAAACACTAAACTACTTTCAGGTGAGAAGCTGTCCCTCGTTGAAGATGCTTTGGCCGTCCTTCGTGCAGTTTTCGATTCGATTCCAACGTTTTGGGGAACTTCGGAACTGGCGAGCGTTTTTCGGCTTTACTTTGATGGCCTGGCTCTGGGGTCCAAAACCAAAATCGGCTCCTTTGCGAGACGCGCGGCGTCCAAGGCGCCTACCAATGTCCTTCTTTCGACCTATTTTGAGATCTGGCCTCTGATATCATGCCAAGCCGGGGTAAGCCGCACATGAATTTTATTTAGTTTGCCTGGGTTCGCTCAATATTTTCTCGCGTAGGAGCATATAATTGGTTATTTTGAGCTGTTCAGACGAAGCGTTCGGGCCGCACCTCGGCCGCCTGTGCTCGAGCACATCCGTCCCGCGTTCAAAGTTTTCCTCGAGGGGCTTGACTTACGGAACAAACGGCGAGATATAGATATTCTTGATGTATGCTACCCCCGCCCTCCTCTTACTTTTGGCGATGGCTGAAATCGTGATACAGGTGGAAAGCGCTGTGGTCGCTGCATTTGTTGAGCTCGTCACAAAGTTGAACGACACAGCGCTCCGGCCCTTATTTCGCAGGTTGTTCGATTGGGCGTTCACAGGTAGGCCCTGACATGTGATGCGTTATAGCGCGTTCTCTGAATTCGCCTTTAGTATCGGAGTCAAGTGCAGAGAGGAAAATTGCGTTTTGCAACGCCTATATGGGCCTTTTGGACTATTTCAAGGTAACACATACTTATCCAAGCCCCCGTAAATGAACGCTTACCCGCGTTTCTGGTGACGCAGTCGCTGATGACGCCATACCTTTCCTTCCTCTTATCCCCCTTGGTCGAGCAATTACAAGGTTCCGACGGCCGGGAGGAGGGCTCCATCGGGCCGACTGAGCTCTGCGTTGTCCAGACACTGACCAAGAGCATGAACGTGGACGAAGGAGGTCCGTACAGCCAGCCAACCCTCCGATAGCATATGCCACAAAACGTCTGACATTCATTTTGTTCCCTTCCAAATCAAACAGTGTTCTGGCGCGATGATCGCCTGCAACAGGTCATGCCCGTCTTGGTCGCGCTCGTCGCGCCGGCTGGCGCAAGCCAAGAAGACGCTCCTTTGGGTGGCAGGGAAATCATCTCTGCTAGTCTTGTAGCGCTTGGTGACACCGCGACGGACGACGGACTGCTCAAACGGCTCAATCTAGACGTGTTGATGCACACCCGATCGGATGACACGCTCGTGCGTATCTTTGCGCTGCAATGCTCCCGTGCGCTCTGGACGGCGCACGGGGGCAAGCTTGTCGGTGCGTGGTCGTAGTGTGATGAATATTCAAAGTACATGCTGACGGCTGGCTCCTTTGTTTTCTCTTTGTTATCAACCAATTAGGGTTCGTGTCGGAGACGGCGACGTTCATCGCTGAGTGTGCCGAGGACGAGCACGATGGCGTCGTTTCAGAAACCCACGCGCTCAAGGCGGCAGTTGAGGTTGTGTCGGGTGAGAGAATTGACGGCGTGTAAGACCGGACGCACATACTGTACGCACATAAAAATGTTCGGAGGATGCTTTCTCCCTTGCTATGGTTTTGTGGCTATAGCCGGATAGTAAAACAAAAGGGAAGACAGCGTAACAATAGATGGTAGCATGACGTGACAAGCAGTTGGGAAAGTATGACCTTGATGACCCAAATAGGAGAAAAAAACAGGAATAACAGTGATTATGTTAGTCGGGTATATCCTACTAAGCACTTGGGATTGGAGATGAGGGATGGGGGATTTAATGAGTGTAAGTGGATGAAGATGAAGATGAAGACGAAGAAAGATATTGTCCAATTTTGAGATAGGATAGATAAAATCAGAGATCGTTACTCTGTCGACGTATCTGCTGCTCATCAATTGTCCTGCACTGTCCCAGCAGCCGGACAATCTCTGAGCGCGGACAAGCAGTCCGTACAAACTCAGCCTGCGGTTTTTTATAAATAAATGTCGACCATGAGGGAAAAAAAGAAACGCACATCGAGTAGTTCGTCAGGATCTGGTCGCGAAGCGGCGGGCTGAGAACATAAATGCAAAAAATCGTGAAAAGATCGTGAGAAGGCCTCGGGCTCTCGCACGGGCGGGAGCTGTCCACCGACGATGTCGCGCGTGTCTTTCACGTCCTCAAATGGTGGGTCGCCATGTACGAGCTCCCACGTCGTCGCGCCGAGTGACCACACATCGACCTTGAGCGGATCGTACAAGCCGCTGTGGGAGAAAGCCAAAAAAAAATGCTTAGGGGCTCGGATCTGGATAAAAATGAGTGGTGGGCTTACGTCCGCATTTCTGGTGCCTATGGGAAACACGGAACAGGGTTTTAAGTAAGACGAACCAGTAGGTGAAGAATTACAGGACGAACCTGCCAGTAAATTACTCCCACGGAATCTGAGCGCTTAGGCGTCCCAGGCGGCGAGCAAACCGCATTAGAAAAGTCCGCTAGAAATGAAAAAGAAAGGAAAGAAAACGTCAATGGCCCGAAATGAGCAGCTACGTAGGGAAGGAAGGTCATCGGAGTTTACGCACATAACTTAAGTACTCCAGATCTGCTCAAAAGCAAGTTGTCCGAGCGTACGTCCCGATGCGCAATATGTTGTTCGCGGATGTACGACAACGCCAGGAGAACCTACAGCCCACCATCACAACCACGCCCAAGTCAGCAAAACCCAAACAAATCATCCGATAAAGGGTATAACTCACATCCCGCACGAACCGCGCCACCATCTTTTCCGATATTTCCACCACCTCGGCGCCGCCTCCTGGACCACTACAACTACCATCGTCACCGTCGCCACCATCCTCCTGAGCCTCCAGGGCCACCAGGGCCGACCCAACCTCCTCGCCAACGACAGCCAAAACGTCCGCCAAGCTCCGATCCATAAGTTCCATACCGATCCATAAACTCTCCTCGGCAACATCAACGTATAGCCGCTCCATACGGAGCACGTTCGCATGGCGTAACGCACGCGCGAGCTCTAGCTCTCGCCGTAGATCTGCCAGCTTCTCCGTGCGGCCTCGCAAAAGCGGTACGCACTTGATGGCAACGAGTCCCTGCTTTGACTGTACGAGTCCCTCGTTCGCCTCGTCCCCTTCGGGGGAGATCTCAGACATTGGCGAGGTCGGCGTTGGTGGCCGGAACTGGGATGCGACAGTGGGCGTCGCACAGGCCGAGTACACTGAGCCGCTCTCGCTCTGAGCAATCTCCTGTAGGTCTGTAAATAGCGCGCGCGGATCTGACGAGTCGTCGATAAACTCGGCAAGCGGGAGTACACCGGCTGCGAGCCAAGAAGGATATCTCGGAGTGGTCTCAAGCACGGGACCGTCTTGTTCTGTTGGTGGCGATGATAAGGACGACGCGGAAACACCAATCAGGTTCTCCAAATCGGTGGCAATGGCGATTGGTGGCTGGCGAACAGTCACAAGAGGAGCAGATGGGTGTGGTGTGACACATGGAGCTTGCGTCGACTCTTTCCGTGTTTCCTCGTCCTGCTCCTGCTGCGGCTCTTCACTCCCTGCTTCAGGGAAATATGCGCGTAAGGGTGATGATGGTGACGGAAGGTGCGAGCCATATCCATGCACATGGACCTGCCGTGGGCTCTTGTTTCCAGCGTCCTCCTGGCTGTTTGGTCCCGAAGTGAAAACAAGCGAGTCCACAGGGCTCCTCGACCCGCCATCCTCGTCGCTGCCTGCCGCGTCCGAGCTCGAATCCCCCTCGTCTTCGTCAACATTCGCATCCTCTTCCACGACCGGTACAGATGCTTGTTCAAGCGCGCGCTCCTTGCCTTTGAACATTGCCATCGACTGCGGGGTGGTAACGACGTCTGCTCGCACGCGTCGAGCAATACTCGCACCACGCACAATCGTGGCGTGAGTGAAGGTGCTGATGGATGCGCTGCTGTCACGGTTGCTGTCCCCATATTCGAACCGAATTGTGAGCTGCGAGTCGCGCGAAGATGTACCATGAGATGATAAGGACGCGGCATCGAGTTGGAAGCCCGGCGACGCGGGTGAACCAGGACCAGGCGAGCCAACGTCGCTGGAAACGGTTGCACGCTCCTGCATCATACCCATGAGTTCATGATAGAGCGGCGAGGCACTATGCGAGTATTCATTCCCAGTCGCATCTTCCCCATCTTCTCCCTCTCCATCATCCCCGTGCTCGTCTTCGTCTTCCTCCTGCACCTCTGGGGGTAACACGATTGTTGGGAGCGTCAGGCTTGGCCTGGTTCTGTGCTTAGTGTTTTCCTGCTGTGGCACTTGCGGTGTAGCAGCACTCGTAGGTGCGGTCGAGACGGATGACGCCGGACTGTCATGCAATGCAGATGGGAGAGAGGAGAAAAGGGAGGCCGACCACGACGACAGGTCTTCCAAAGTATCCTTACGGAGCGATACTCGCGGTGGGAGAATCGAAAGATCCGACGGACGTGACCGATTGCGCTCGCCACTACTGCGAACTGAACCACCTTCTTGCTCTCTCTCTGTCCCAAGATGGAGAGCTCCGTTAGCCGGCGGTGAATTCTGAGGCGGCGTCTTAACTCGATCTGTACGGGTAGGGCTAGGAGCTCCCGAATGCTGCGACGAGGGCGAACGGCTCTTCTCCTCGGGCCGCAGCTGCGAAGCATCCTCTAGTGTAATGGGGGGTGGTGACCCACTGGGCACCCAATCGTCGGAGTAGACAGGCGGCGGCGACGTCTTGTTGACGACACGAAACTGTCTCCGCGGGGAAGGTTGGGTCCTCAAACGCTGCTCCCGGTTGCTCTTGACGCTGGGCGATGGGGGATCAAGCGCGGGGGAGCTAGAGTTGCTATGATTGAGGTGTTGCTGCCGCACCGGCGCCGGCTGGATGACCGGTACTTTTCCCAAGGGAGGCACAGCCACCGGGCCGTTCGGGCTGTGATTAACGTAGACATATTGTGCTTCCGAGGAACTTGCACCTTCCACGCCACCCGTCTCGACTGAGGTGCCAACGGCAGATACAGGGGTGGGAGGGGGAGCAGCGGTAGGTACAATGTCAAGATTAGGTGCCTGAGACGATTGGGGTGGGGGAGGCAACGGCGGGGGAGGCAACGGCAGGGGTGGTGGCGGTACTGGCGGACCGCTGCGCAGTGATCGCTCTGACCGGGCAATTGATCCATCCGATCGTTGGCGTCGAAGGGAGGTTGACCGGTTGACGGATATCGTAGTCGACGGAGACCGTGATCGAGAGGAATTCATCGATAACGGCTCATCTTTTACAGAGGTGAGGTCAGGGACACGGTTGCGACGGCCTTTGAGAATGAGGGCAATCTCGGCTTCTGAGTAACCAAGTCCCGCCAGAGTTGATGACCATGCAGGTGGGATCCCTTGGAAACTGCAAAAAAGAAGAACCATGATGGAAAGGGCGTTAAACGAACCGAACACGAGGGAAAAGATCGTAATTAGAAATTGTAAGTACGTACGTTTCATCGATGTGGATATGGTGCTGTGTTAGCGTAAGAGCGCGTGTAAACGGACATTGCGCGGGCGCGACAAAAAAAAAAAGGATATTTGTTTTGAAAAAAATTAAGCCAAAACCGGGTAGAAGTGACGAGAGAAGTGGGCCGACCTGAACATTCCAAGGACGAGAAATGAACTCGCCATCTCCACCGTCGTCGGTGGTGATCACGCGCGGGCTCTTGGACGCGGAGCGCTTGCCAAGGGTAGATATCTTGCGAAAAAAGCCCACTTTTCCACTACCCAAGCTGGACTCCGGCATTAGGGTACTTGACGCGGACAGGGACGAGGGCGGTTGCTGCTGTTGTGGACGGTGGTGGGGCGAAGATTGCAATATGCGGCTGGGCGTGGGAGATGCACTGCGGACTGACAGAGCGCCATTTGCCTTTGTCTTTCCCTTGGGGGATCGAGAGGGAGCGCTAGAGGAGGACGAGGGAAGAGGTGGTTGAGAATAGAGAGAATGGTTTGAGACAGAGGCCAGGGATGGGTTGCACGACGCCGAGTAAAGATAGCCCGGGTCCTTTGGAGGTGGACGCGGTGGCTTTGAACCTGTGAACTTGAATACCTTGAAAGACGAGAAAAGGGAGGACTGCTGTTTTGTGGAGGAGGAGGAGGAGGCCATTGTGCTCCTCTCAATTCTCGCGCTCCTGCTCAAGCCGTACACACGGCACTACCCGCTCACCTTTCGCTCGGAGCTTAAATTCAGGGCACCTGCACGTGTGTGTCCAACTTTTTGTGTTCCTAGCTAGACATTAGAGCTCTCGCAACATAACTTAGTGGAGAAGATACAACAGAACCCAGATTCGAACGATTTCGCACACGCGCCCTACACGCAAGCCGCTGCACTCTCGAATGCTGTCCTCTTCTCGTCCCTGCCATCGTCGAGTTTGTGCAAGAGCAAAAGCTTCGAAGCACCCGAGTCCCCGACGAGGGCCGGTCGGGTCTCGGTAGCCAGAGCAGTCTGTCTGCCAAAGTATTCAGCTCCGCTTCAGCCTTCCAGGTGGTAAGCTTTCGGGTCCCGCTCATTCTGGCTCTGGCTAGACCGGGATCAGGCCCTGATGAGCCACTTATCGTTTTACCTCACCACCGCAAGTTTGACAACGGCATTGCGGACTACTCTGGCGCATATGTACGGTGATGTATGCATCCACGGTGGAAACAAAATTGCCAGCGCAGATATTTCGACCCGGAGCAAGAGGAATGAATCCCAAGGGCTGGAGCGCCGTTGTGGGAATTTTAATACGGAAGAGTTGAATGTTACAGTATAGTCACGGATGAGCGTTATATTGTGGCCTAGTGAGTGCTGTACACTAGAGACGATGCCGCACGTATTGTGCGTAGGATATCCAATAAAAAGTTATGTGATTGAGCAAGAATTTGCATGAAAACCTGACGGTATATGATAGACGTCCAGGGATAGAGCTTAAAGCGCTTAAATCTTAAATACATTCCGCTGCTTCCGGAACGTCTCTTCTATCAACTTGGCTGCCCCCGGATGCCGTATCAATAGTTCGAACGCCAATGGCTGTGGATGCCTGCCCATATATCAGCCATGCGCGCTCCCCTAAACAAGAACAAAAAACACACAAGACGTCAAGATCATGTGATCCTTGTAGCCGCCGTCTACAACAAGGTCGTTTCCATACTCGCGTACCTCGAACACATCCAGCACGCTTACAATGCAGATCCAGGGTGCGACTCGACTCAGAGACATCCAACAAATCGAACACCAAAAACGTATCGTCATTAACCTTCCCGTCCTGCATCAGGAAGCACTCGGGGTTGAAGGTATCAGGATCATGCTCAAATCCCCTAAAGTAGGTAGCAAAGGATGACATGGCCGTCCTTCAATTTCTCCGGGACCCGCACAGAGATCAAGACAGAGATGCGATTTATGTCCAACTCACCATGTGTTGCCAGTGGGTATTACTATATCCCCTTTGGGGAACAAAGTATTCATCATACACGTTCATTCTCCATCGCAGGACGCGGACGCGGAACATCGAGCCGGAACACCACCAGGTAGGCAATGTGGTCCCCTTGGATAAAGCATCCTTGCAGATCGCGGGCCGCGAGCTTTGCATCCGCACTTGACATAAACATTGCATACTATAGCTAGCGGTATTCGGAGCTTTAACTGACACGGGCTTACTGTACCCGAGTACAAGATAGCCTGGTGCCCATGCGAAAGGATGCAGTGACATGTGGAAACAATCAATCTGTCAGGTGTCACGTAGTCGTGGGGTTATCAAAATGCAAGCAATCATCAAAGTCTCAGCACTATTGATTGCAGCATGCACCACGATGCTCAGAGGGAGCCATAAATCGTTAACCTGAACGCACCCCTGCTAGCCAACGTGGGAAAGGGATGCGCTTTCAGATGAGCGTGGCGCGTATCGCATATATCACGGGACGCAACTTGAACTACCCATGATGATAAAAGTGGCGCAGTGGGGCCCGGGGTCGTGACGTAGTGGACTGGACTGCTCCTGGATGCCCCTAGTAGTATTGTAGTATTGTAGTACTGGTACAGGTGTATTTGGAGGTCTCGGCGAGCGCGTTCCTGCCAGGGACAAGGACAAGCTTGATGCCCGAAAAAGGATACAGCACTCTATGCCGAAGTCTCGGCGAGCCTGGGGCGAGGGACCTCCGTCCCGGCTCGCTCTAGAGCCAAGCTGGCCGAGCTGGTGATCGATATCAAAAAAAGCCATGATCGTGTCTGGATCAAGGCACTGCCAACCCAAATCGGTCATATACCCTCGCATGGGGGGACAAGGCAAAGGACGAGGGATACTAGTACTGTACCTGGCTTAGTTCGTTTTCCTACAGAGCGTTTTGGTCGAAATGTGTGTTTGTGGGGCTAGCTTTGGAGTAGCTCTACTCGTGAGGAGTCACTTTGGAAATTCTAGGGTGCAAATAAGTTACTTGTTCTGACAGGAAGGCGAAAGAGCGCTGAGAGAAATGTACCGAGTGGATGGCTCGCACGGTCACGTTTTGTCCGGCGAAGCGTGATCTGATCGCGCAAACGGTACCGCATCTGGCTTTTTTTGTGATATGTGGAACAATCGGATCGACATTTCTGTACTAATGTGGGAATCGGAGAACAGCACAACGGACCTCGATACAAACAACAAAACAATTTATTTTTTTATTCAAATTATTACGTAATAGGACGCAGTCCCTTTCTTCGGATTGGCAGCCACTTTTCAACTGTTGTGCTCGTCCCTCAACTGCGCTCTTCCTCTCCCTCTCCCTCTCCCTCGTACCCCTCCTCTATTCTACCTAGTAGTGTCGACTATCCTCTCAATATAATGGTGAGTATTGTCTTTTTTACTCGCGATCCTCCATCGAACCAATCCGTCCCGCCATTCCATCCTTTCATCTTCTCCTCTAACGCCCTTTGCTCAACCAGTCGAACAACGTCCCCGACCACTCCTCCCAATCCTCTATGGAGCACGACGCTCATCGCGATGCCCACGTACATGGTCTCCGTCTTGTCCTCGGTAGCATCCTTGCCCCTGTACGGACCTCTTCCTTTTTTCCCCTCCCACTCCTATGCCACATGTCCAAATCTTGACCCCTCCCCCTTCCCACACGCAGAAGCGTCCATCGCCGCCCTCGCACGCGGGTTCTTACCCAGTGTCCGGAACGGCATCCCCGTTCCAGCACTGGCATCACCCTGGCACACCTGGCAGTGGCGGAGGTGACAGCGGACATGACAGTCCGCCCCTCCCGTCGCCACAGCCGCACTCGTCTCCCGTCATGCCGCTCTACCACCCCCACTACCCACAGCCTCCGTATCAACACGCACACCATCAACCAACGCCGACACCTCACCCCCACCTCAACTCCCACCACCAATATCATAGCCACGTTCACGCCCACCCACAACCGCAATCTCATGCACAAACACATGCATACGGGCCCTCGCGCCTGAGCTTCACCGTGCGCTCGCACCCGCGTCACCTGCCATAGCGCAAGATGGCGCGGGGCGCCGCTTCCTTTTCATCCGTCAGACTACTGACACGTGTCCCTTTCCTTTTATGTCTCTTCCCGCTGGTGCAATTACCCGGGGAGTAGCATTCGACAAACTCAACACCTCCCGAATCGTTGTCACCGTCACCGTCACCATCGCCCCGGTTAGCGACACCACCACCGATGCTGGACCATGCTCCGCATGCATACCCGCATGACGCTGCGGTTGGTGATTCTGAAGTGACCAAGACTGCGACTGCAGCAAACCCGGATGCCGCAGCAGATCTAAAACGTACCCATTTCATCAAGACGCTGCAGAGTAAGAGCGCGTGGGACGCCATGATACATGGATCGTGGGTGTGAACATTAGTGGTAAAAGCCTGGTAAAAGCTTGGTAAAACCTCCGATTTCTCCCCCTTTTTTGTCCTTTCTCCTCTTTTACTTCCCTCGCCATACTTGTGATTGTTGTTGTGTGTCCTGAATGTTCCGTGTTGCACGCACCTTATCCCCGTGTTGTACATGTAGACCTACACGTGAGAGCGTGAGGCCCACGTGTGACTGTAATCTTTGCTGCGTGCGTAGTCCTAGAGTAGTCCTCCCGTTCCCTGGTTACCGGCTCTGTTACCATTACCTCTTAGAGCAGAGAACATTGATTCATCCCCGCTATCGACGAATGTTTGTGATCAGGCGTGGGCGTCGGATGGAACACGATGGTCAACCGTGACAAGTTAAAGATAAAGCGACGAATTGTGAAGCAAGATCATTGATCAAACAATGGAGGTAGTAAATTGAGTTCTCAATTTCCATTAATTGCACACTGGCCTACTGTAATCGGTCTGGCGCTGCGCGCCGCAGCCACAGCGCAATGCCGCGATCTTCGAGTTCGAGTCACACTGTCAAGTTAAGTTACTAGGGTACCGCAGTGTTTCTTCTCTCTTCTCTTCTCTTCTCTTCTCGGCATTCTCGGCGCTCCTGCGAGCTCGCACCGCATCTCGGAGAGGATAAGATGCTGATACCGGGAGTTCGCGCTGTGCCGATGAATTCGCGATAAAGCTACGCACCCGTAGTATCGTAGCACTTCTACTCTAAGTAGAAGTAGAAGTAGAGTTAATTATGGATCGGCGGTATCGCCAGCTAGCTGGGGCCTCTCTCTATCTCTCTCATTCGAAAATACTTTTCATTTTTCTTCTCACTCAATTTGTCCCCATCTCGACTGCCGCAAACCCTTTTTTTGTAACTGTTCGGTAACCTATGGTATGTTATTTAATTTTCTTCCTTTTTTCTGAGGGGAATGAATCCTAAAGTCTCGACGACAAATAAAGATAAGAAGTTGTCCACGATCATGTGATGGTCTTCCGGCCAATGCCTTGGCGGAGTTTGACCCACTTACCAGTGGCGTCAAAGCACTTGACTTGAAACACATTCCGAACTCTTCTGCTAGTAATTATTTCCTTACTGTAATACCCTGGCGTAAAACCAAGAAGAAAAAAACGACCTTAGGTAAATAAAGAGGTACTGGGGGGGTAGGGAACGAAGATAACAAACTCCCGCGTCAGAACGACGGTGCAAGTTGGGACTGGAGAATACATTATCTGGAAAATGTACGGTGGAAAGGGTATGGAAAGGAACGGATGGCCGAGAAGATGTACAGTACAGAGCTGGGGCTTCTATTAAGGTGAAGGTGATGAAGACGGGGAACTGATGAGTGCAGAGCGCCTCTCCACCTGGCGTGAGCCCGAACTGGATGGCGCAGGAGACGGCAGCCTCGCGAGATGGTTATAAGGTGACGGGGAATGGTCGAAAGGTGACAAGAATCTCGGCTGGGAAGTCACCGAAGGCAACTGATACGGTATCTGGTTTCGGATATCCCGCGCGAACGGATCGGCACCGGCCTCGATCAATAACCGAACGATCTTCGAGTCCTCATTCTGCGATGCCAAATGTAGCGGAGTTCTGCGATCGCCGTCGCCGATGTTTGTATCTGCCCTTCCTGTTGCGAGTAAGGTCCTCACGACGTCGACGGCTCCCTCCTGAGATGCGATGTGTAGTGCTGTCCAGCCTTTATCGTTTTGTGCGTCTGTTTCGGCACCGGAATCGAGCAAGAGCTTCACAGCTTTGACGGGTCCTCGACGCGATACTACGTGCAACGGTGTCGATTTTTTCTTGTCGCGCGCATTCACGTCTGCATGGCGCTGGATCAGTAATTCGACGAGCTCGGAGTTCCCATCGTCCGATGCGAGGTGTAACGGAGTAGAGCCGTTATTGTCCTGGGCATTCACGTCGGCGCGATGGTCTATGAGCAACTCGACAACTCTTTTATTGAAAGCAAGGTGCATCGGAGTCGACTCGTCCTTGTTCCGGGCATTCACATCTGCATGATTCTTTACCAGTAAGGCGGCAATCTCGAGCTTTCCGCGGAGCGCTGCGAGATGCAATGGGAATTGCCCTTGGTTGTTCGGAATATTCACATTCGCGCCACGCTGAATCAGCAATTTAATGACCTCGAAATTATCGTTGTGCAATGCGAGAGATAACGCGGTCGAGCCTAGGTCATCAGTGACATTCACGTCGGCCTCGCATCGAATGAGCGATCGGACGATCGTGGGGTCCCGGTGGAGAGAAGCGAGATGTAAGGGGGTCGATTTTTGGTTATCCTTGGCATGTACATCGGCCCCACGAAGAAGGAGAGCGTCAACCAGGTCGGTGAGCCCATTGCGCGACGCAATGTGCAATGGAGTTGAGTGCCTGTCGTCCCGCGCGTTGACATCCGCGCCGTGGTCAACAAGTAGACGTATTGCCTCGGGATTTCCATAGTTCAACGCGATAAATAATGGACGAGAGCTGCCAGTGCCTGACTCCGTCGCGTTCACATCAGCGCCATGGGAGATTAATTGATCCATCGTCTCCGTTTCTCCGTTTCTTGTAGCTATGTGCAATGGCGTCGAATCCTCCTTGTCCCTGGAATTTACGTCGGCGCCTCTACTGATGAGGAGGTGAGTAATGGAGAGATGTCCCTTGTATAACGCCGCATGGATCGCCGTCGTATATTGGCCGCATTCGATATTTATATCGTCCGGACGCACGTCAAGAAGGTGCTCTGCAAGGTCATAGAGACCGCATAGGGTAGCATAATACAGTGGAGTACCCTGGGATGGGGACGGGGCGAAGCCTATCGTCGAAGACACTCGGGGTTCGTCTATGTCGTGCATCGCGATCCAGGCTAAAAAATGTGGCTCCTGCGTGAAAAGTTGTTTCATCTCGTCGAGGAGGGCCACATCTCCAGACTGGACATGGTCTACCCAATATCTGGCGGCGTAGTCGGCAAGCGGAGAGCCTTTGGTAGTGTCCTTATTGATTTGATCGTCCAGGCGAAGTAGGGTGGAAAGGCAAGCTTGGGCGAGCACTTTATGCGCAGACTGTAGTCGAATATGATAAAAGGAGACACGGTCACTTGATGTGGCGAGGTACGTCGAGGTTAAGAAGTCCTTTACGGTGGGGTGGGAAAGATGTACCGCCGTGGAACCGTCCATTTTGAAGACATCAACCAAACTGGCGCATTCAGATAGCACGGCTCGTTCTTGGTTTTCCCAACGCCGGTCCATGTCATGATTCGGAACCGCTTGGTCGTCGTCTGATTTCATCGAAAGGATCTCCGCGAGCTCTTCAACACGAAGCGGCCGAACGGCGACGACGACACACCGCAAGAGACGAACTGCGGGCTCCCTCAACGTCATGTTGATTTTCATCAGCATCCTTTCGTATGTCTCATCGAGAGTTTGGGGCAATCCATCCAGAATATGGCGTACGGCTTGTGGGAGAGCAGCCTTTAAGACGTCGAGCTGGCAGGACACCAGCCGGAACCTAGATGATAGATAATGTGAGCAATGTGACAGGGCGCAAAACAAGGTGCTGACATTCCCATTGCTCGTTCCGAGAGCGTATCGACAACCAAGGATCTATCCTCCGGTCTCCATCTTCTCATATTTTGGTCTGAATGCACGACATACTCGATGTACTCGCGGATATCTTTTCTTTGGCCTTCTTCATCGTGTAACGATAGAGATAACGGGTTTAAAGGCTCAAGGACAGATTGAATGTCTAGCTCGTGGCGACTGGTGACGCATAGCCGCAAATTCGGAAGGCCTAACTTGACGACGAGTTTCTCTAAAACTTCCAGGACCTCTTCGCGTGGCGACGGCACCCCAGGACTATTAGGAGACTCGTCGATGGCGTCGATGACAATGTAAACATGGTTTTGGTTCAGCGATGAGACCATTTCTATCAAGCACTCTGTCAAAACGGCATCAGTGGGCTTCTGTTTTCCGCGGTTATGTTGCGAATGTAGGCGGGAAAGTCGATTACAACAATGGTTGGACCGAGCGGCTAACTGGGTAAGAAGCGAACGAATCATATCAAGACGAGTTTGCCTATGATTGTCTTTGAAGTCGAAAGCAAAATACGCCATATTGGTCGAGGTCGATCCAGACTTGCGCATGTCTTCGATGTCATCAACGATTGCGGAGCTAAGCGACATCAATTCACCCGGAAAGCAGTGACTCAGGAATAACGGACCAGAGGGTGCTTTTGCCAGCTCCAGCTATGGAGATGAGAGACGCTCAGCACCCGGGCCGTTGAGACAGAAAAATCAACATACGCATTCCGTGAATCCATAAGAGTTTTCCTGAGGACTTCCATTGCTTGAATTTATCTCCACGTAGAAACCATTCGGCTGTCCCCTTATGGCGAGCCTGGCGCACCAGGTTGAGAGTTGTTTCCGGATCTGGAGGATTCAGCCATTTGTTAATCGCATCTTTTATTTCGTCCCATCGGAGATCGGTGGTGGTGGTGGTGGTAGGAGGACGGCTCGGGTCTCCTGCGTTAATCGTCGTCGATGTGGTCGTGGAATTCGGGTCTTCATAGCCTAGAAATGAAAAGGTCAGAACAGCGTTCGCGGTTCGCTAACTAGCGCGGGAGTACCACCAGCCTGAGTGCGGGTCGAATCTGCACTCCGATTCTGGAACTCCCTCAGGGCCGATGGGACCTGCATTAATTGGGGCAGCTTTTGCAATGCTTTGTCGACTTTATGATTGCGTGATAGCTGGTTGAAAATCCTTTCTAAACAAAGGTGAGTAAAAAAGGATAACCCTACCCGGGATTAACTCACTCGTTTTCCCCTGTTTGACCTCCACAGTTGCACTAGTTAGGATGGAGAGTACTTCCAACATGATTGCTTTGTTTACATCGAGCGAAGTGTCAGCGGGACGTTGATCAAAGGACTGCCCCATGCTTGTGAAGATGTTATAGAGTCTGCTCTGACTGGCAAGACTCGTCTGTGCATCCTAAGAGAACTTGGTGTGACAATGGCTCCGTACAGGGAATCAAGGAAGATCCTCACCCGAAGGAGGACACCAATGGCAACTAAGATAGCTCTCTCCGGAGACAATACCTGAAAAAAAAACCCCCATTGAGTAAAATACACGTCCTGAAGGAGCAAACGTCGACTATTACCAGGCCGTCACCCTCGCCTCCGATTGACGAAATTGCATAGAGGCCAATTAAGGTGGGGATAAGCATGCTTTTCAACCGTTCATCGTTGATCCGGGGTGGGTTAGATACCTGTGCATGGCGTTGAAGCAGGGAGAGAGCAACAGCCGGATCATTACAAGATTGGAACAATGGAGCTAGAGGATTGAGGAGTAGGTCGTTCTTGGTCCGCTTATGGTACGCGCGGATAGCTTCACTGAAACTCGAGTGAAATGATATTGGAGGAGGGCTTGAACGAGAGCGAGTGGGATTGGGGAGCGAGGGCATAGGTAGTGGGGGAGGCGTGCTGGGTGGTGTTGGGATGATCGATCATTGATACTCTTCATATATGCAGCTACGCCGCTGCCACGGTGAGGTGAGGATCAGATACCGAGACTCGAGACCCCGTGTGAAGTGTGAAGATATCCTCTAGGCCTACATACACGATCAATCGATCGTGCACGTGTCAGAGGTCCTTACTCCGGCAAACACCGGACAATCGAGCGGTGTTTTAAAATACCCGATGTGAGGCGTGTTGTGGAACGCGGTCGTGGGAGGTGCTTTCGGCATCTATATCTATTAACTTAATGCTCCATCTATCCCCTCTCGTTGTCGCACTCCCCTTCCCTCCTTCCCATACCACTAGAAATGTACCAGCACCGCATCATTGACCCCGAAGCTCACCCATTTGATTCCCGCGTCCAGCCTGAAGGTACATCGCATTTCATCGTCTCACTGTCCCTCGACAAGATGTGCTCATTGTCCTTGCTCGACAGATGAAAAAGAGTTAGACTCGGGCAGCCGACAAGGCGATGACGGTGGTCACACCGGAAGCTCCCCCAAAGAATCGCCGGAAATCCCTGACCACGCGGACTCGGATTTCGGTGATAGTGCCAATAACCTCTGGTCTCTTTATGTAAAAGAGACCGAGAGCCATGACGAGGCCACCGTGGGGACTGTAAAGGATAATATGGACGGCGCCCTCATATTTGTATGCTCATATTCTTCCACTCGATTGCAGGCTTCATCGTGTTAATGGATGGTCCCTTCAGGCTGGTTTATTTTCTGGTGCCCTCACCGCGTTCATTGTCGATCGTTATCAGAACCTGCAACAGACTCCCGCGCAACAGTCGGCATTCTTCCTCCAACAATCAACAGTGCTCCTTAACCAGATCTCCCACCAGCTTTCCTCTCTTGGTGCACAGTTCCCTGCCAATTTATCGCTTCCGGGCTATGCTTTTCACCCATCAGCATCTGACGTCCGGGTGAATACCTACTGGTCCATGAGTCTCGTGTTCAGTCTCTCTGCGGCACTCCTTGCCACCCTCGTCCAGCGATGGGCCCGGGACCACATGCACATCTTCCACCGTTACAGCCACCCTTTGAAGATTGCACGCATTCGACAATACCTCTACGACGGTGTTAAGAGCTGGCGCATGCGAGCGATAGCAGAAGCCGTGCCTGGGCTCATCCATATCTCCCTTTTCTTATTCTTCATCGGGCTTGCAGACTTCCTCTTTTCTACCTACTCCATTGTGGGCAAGTTCACGATCATCCCAATCGCCTTCTCTGTCACTATCTACATCTTCAGCACCATCGCGCCCGTCATCAAACCTCAAACCCCGTACCGCACCTCATTCTCTGGCTTGGCCTGGTATATAGCCCAGCGGTGGTTGTTTAGGCGTACTTTCATGGACCGTCATGGCAAATCGGAGGTTTTGAGCCCCCATATGACGGACGGCCAGATGCAGCTGGCCATGGAACAGAATGAAGCACGCAGGGGTCGTGATAAACGGGCGATTCAATGGCTGATCGGCAACCTCACTGAGGACATCGAAATGGAATCGCTTGCGTCGAGTATCCCTGGTTCTTTTGACGCGGATTGGGGAGTAAAGGTGTGGAGAAGAGACCCTGGATTCAAGGACGCAGGCACAAATAGCAACTCGACTGGATCCCCACCCCCTTACCCCCCCTCATCCTTGAAGCGACGTAGCACGCTCGGAAGCCTCATCAGCTACATTAATCCATCTTTCGGCGTGCAACATTCAGGCAATACTGTGCCACCCATTCACGGTAGCCGGTTGCCACACCCACCTCTTGATCCCAATTTCATGCCTCTCTCATCTCGCCCCATGCCCGTCTACGGAGAGGACATTGAAGAGGAGGACATCAAAGAGCTATGCCGGGGCATTCGTCGTTTGTTCGAAACATGTGACCATCGCGACTCCTTCACAAGCGATGACGAATGGAGCAAGCGTTCACGAGCATGCGTCGAGACGGCTGCATCATTTGTATTCTGTATGCATGCCGACATCAGCACGTTTGGGGAAATAGGGAGAGTTCTCAGCGACCTCGGCAATGCTGAAAACACTCGCGACGTGTCATCAACTAGCTTGAAGTGGTCCTTTATTTCATGCTGGACATGTCTCTCAATCGTTGTTATTCGAAGACTCCTGGACTCTTCGGAGCTACAGAAGAACGCGCTTGCCACTATACAGCCAATCTCGACTTTCTACGATACGAAGGGTTATCCTCCCCCCCCAATGGCGCTCGAGCCTGCCCGTAGGATGGACGAACAATTTTTGGCGGGGTGGCGCTGTGTGGAGAAGCTTCGTGCGGCAATCAATGGTTTGAGCGAAAGCGATATGAGAGGTGGGAAAGTTGAGGGAGTACTACGCGGAGGCGAATATCAATCCGAGCTGGAACAGATTTATGAACAAGCGCGTCACATGGAGAAAGTGGACGATAGTATCTCCAAATTCCAAAACCAGATCGACGAAGTCACTCACAACCTGATTCGACACTTACCTGGTATCGTCTCTGACGAACTCATAGGGTCTATGCACATAGGCAAAGTCTTCGACTTCCTTGCCAGCCCAGTCCGGCCTCAATTCATGTACCTTTCACCGCGACTTCAAGGGCTATCCACTCTCAGCCAGGGGCGGAGCAGTATGGGATACATAAAGCTAACCGAGGTCCTGAACGCCATCCCTGCCTCTGTGGGTCCAGCCATGGAAACACATCAATCCATGCAACGACAATTTTGGCGTCTCCAGGATATGAGAGAAGGTGGCGCACTTGGTTTCACCCTCGAACTCTATCTCCTTTCCCTCAGGCGAATCTTGTCGACGATTACAAGAGAGCCTCGGGGCATTCTTGTTACATATTACACCGGTGCGTTGAAGTCCATTACGCTCGACTGGGAGAAGCGCAAGAAATCGCTCGGGACTCTACAAATCATTCTCAATATCGTCTGCGACATTGCCGTACGAAATCGTGGCATCTTTTCAAATTTCAAATATCCCGACTACATCACGGAGGAGCTCTTGAAGTTGTTGGGCAACATGGTTGAAGGGGAAGCGAACTCCTGTATTGACGATGCGTTGACGGAACTTAATGCACTTGAAAAAGGGAGAACTTTTGACAAAGAGTTCGTCGAGACAGTGAAGGGGATTATCGTGGACCGCCGTGCGGGGCCCTGGGACGGGGACGCTTCTTCATAACCATATTTATACAGCGCTGCGCATCTACTTACTCTTCTCCTTTCCGTACTGTTACCTGTTGATGGAGTTTGTAACTACTTTTTTCTGTCTTACGACATGTTGTAGGCTCTATTTAATGGACTTTTTCTATTTAGCAAAGTATCGGCGTACGTTAACAAGCGACTCTGGGGTCGATGGCGAGCTGATCGAGGTACTTGCTTGTAATCTGAGAAATGCGTGTAGGGTACCGGGTTCGATCTCGAGCGCTCCTCTCCCCTTCACTTCACATGTCCTCCAACCCAGGTAAGCGTCGCACGCAGCGGGAACTACCGGTCGGGGGTGACTTTTAGGATCGGAAATGTCGGAAATGAAAATGAAAATGAGGCAAGATGGTAAAATGATCAATGCGTATGCCTCGAGTCTCGGGCTGTAAGTTAACTCGACCCCGCAATTTCGAATTTTTGAACACGAGGCGACCAATCATGCCGCTATAGTAAGGCCGCAACAACAATCCGTCACCCCTTTTTTTTCATTCCTGATACTATGTGATATGTTCCTCGATGTCTCCGCTCCGGGTCGCTGAGGTGAGGCTGCTAGTACACGTTGAATCAATGATTTATCGTTTACGCCCCACCGTGACAGCCGCGGCCCCTGGACGGAATTTTCGAAAGAAAAGAAGTGCGTTAATTAAATAGTGCTAAAGTTCCTCCTCGCAGCACGCATGCCCGGGTTTCTCCCTTTCACTGGCATATCCGACTCGCGGCAGTGGCATGGCACACTAATCCTCACGCGGCTCATTCAACTTGATTGCTTTCTACCCGGTGAACTATTTTTGGTTGTGTCTATTAGCCAGCAACACCCTGATTGACGGTCCTGGCCGGGCCCGGGCCCGCGGCGGGCTCTACACAGCCTTTGTCTCCAAAATTTCTCGCTCTGCTTTGCTTTCCCTCTTCTGAGTCTTCATTCCCTCTACTCTACCATCTCTTACTACCAAGCAGCGTCAACTGGCCCTTCGAACTACCGGTGAAGATTATGTTTTGTACGGGAGTCTCAGGCTAGCGATCATCGATCATCCCCTATCACTCCCCTACCGTCCTCCATGGTACACAACTCTCATCACGATCATCACATGCCAGTGCGCTTCCGAGTCATCCTCGGCAGCATCCTCGCCCTTGTACAGTGCCCCTACCCTGTCTTCTTCCCACTCGCGTCCCCGTTCTACATTTCCATATCTTGACTTATCACCCTCCGTCTCCTGTCGTGCCGATCTATTGTACCACTCTCACTATCCAACGGCCATATCAACACGCGTATCACAAAGTCGAATTCCGATTCCGCATCCACGCCTCAACCCCACCCTAACTGCAATCTCGTGCACGTGCACGTGCATGATACTAGTGCGAGCGCTCGCATCGCGCTACCTAGCCTAGGCGTCCGGGGTCCCGCTTTCTCGTCCATCCGGTTCTCAGACTAACTAAGGACAACGATGAATAAACTCTCTTCTCAGACAATCAACTCACGACCGTGCCTTTGGCACGGTCAAAATGTTGTTTTCTATAACTGGTTGAAGATATATTGCGCACCATCAATGACCGCCACTAATCTGTCATCAACAGTTGTCGTCGACATCCTTCACGCGATCGTCGACGTCGGCCACACGTTCATCCACGCTAGTACGCTGCTAGTAGGGCCTGAGGAGCCTGAGCACTCTTCCCGCGCCGTGAGGACCAGACTGATTGGGACCGACCAGTTAACTTCACTTCACTTTGCGATGTCTCTGAAGCCTCTAGAGGTTCAGGTTCTTAAAAGGGGACTGGAAAGCCTTCGGAACGAGGTCAAAGCCAAACGAGACCGTCTGCGTGCCTCCGACAGTCAAGCGACGTCTCTGGCACTCTCTATCGCGCTTCGGACCTGTGCCCGCCTCCTCCGCTTCCACTCCTCTCTCTGCACTCGCAAATTTGCCTAGAGCAATCAAAGGCTATGAAGGAGACCATTATCACTGACTACTTCCATCGTTCGTGAGATATAAGTACCGCGAGACGAGACGTGATCATATGTACGACGAGCTCAAAAGAGCGAGAGAGTTAGTAGCCCAGGCAGGCAGGAAGCGCGGAAGAAAGAAAGAATCATCGACCGACAAAGAGTGAGTTACAACTGAAGATGTGTTTTAGCGATACAGTCGTAACAGTCCAGCTCAGCGCGATCGATGATCGACTTCTCGAAACCAAGTCCCACAATTCAAAGTTACATCTCTGGTCGACGCTTGAGCGGGGCTCGGGTGAGGTGGAACCGCAGTTGCTGGGCGGCCAGTTATGAACAGTGCTGCGAAATCGCTCCGCACTTACCGAGCGCTGCTGGGAGTGGGCCTGTGGGAGAGGAGGTGAACCGAGCGAGGGGATGGTACCGCCTCCGCCTCGCCGCTGCGCAGCTCCTGAAATAGCGGTAGCTTCAAACTCGGTTGCGCTGAGCTGACTGCGAGGCGGCGTACTTACTATACTACTGTAGGCCACGGCGTCACGGTCGATGTAAGACGAACATGATAAGGCGTGAATTGGCTAATAGTGGCAGTCAAAGAACGGCACTTTATACTGCAACATATGCCTGGCTCAAGCCACTCGCCGTCTTGCTAGAGCAACAAGTTCGTCAGTAAGTTATGCGTCAGTGGTGATGCTGCGGTCCGGTTCTGAACCATGGTTCGGACCGGACCGGTACAGCATATTCGCTCTTCTCTTCCTGCTGTGACTTCGGTTAGGTTTCACAACTCGGTGACTCGGTCAGTCCTGGCAACCGTTCGTGATATCGGCTGGGCTGGTAATTCGACTTATATTCTATATACCAGATTGGGACATGATATTGGTAGTCCTACTCGGCCCCATGTTCTGACAGTAATTTCATAATCTCGTCGTACTCATATTCTTTCGCCCACGAGAACGGGGTTTTGCCTTGCTTGTCTTCTGCACCTACATTCGCACCACGCTCGAGTAGCACGCGTACGACCTCGACCCGCCTCATGTTCGTCGCGGTATGTAACGGGGTCCGGCCCTCGTCATTCCGCGCGTTTATGTCAGCACCACGGTCAAGCAATAATCGAGCGACATCGGCCAACGATTGAGGGAAATTGGGTACTTGGTGAGAGCCTGATGGACCTATAGAGATATAGTTTAATGGTGTCCTGCCATTGTTGTTCCGGATATTGACATGAGCCTCAAACTTCAGTAAGACCTGAACCACCTCGACATCTCCATAGCAAGCGGCGGAATGCAGGGGAGTGTTCCCGAAAAGGCATTGGACGTTCGGGTCTGCGTCACTGAGACGGAGTAACTCTGCCGTCTGAAAATGTTTTCCCGCCAATGCTGCCACTAGCGGCGTCAAATAGAAGCCACCACTGGCGTTCACGTGCTGTGGATACTTGACGATCAGGTTTTCGACGAGATCTTGGAATCCACATAGTGCGGCGTAATAAAGGGGAAATGCGCTGCGTTTGTCATAGGACGTGAACATGTAAAAGGTTGAACCATTGGGAGAAGGGGTGTCAATGTCGTACAATTCGAGCCAGGCCGTAAAATATGGCTTGTCCAGGTCGAAGAGAGATTGCATCGAGGTTCGTAGGTACGATGACACATGCTCAAACTGAGCATGTGCTGCCCAGTGTTCAGCAGCATATCGAGCCAGAGGAGAGTTGTTCCCAACGCCATTGCCGCTCTGTTCGTCGCCATCGTCCGACCGGACCAAAATGCTCATGCAAGCTTGTGCAAGGATCGTATGCGCATGCTCGAGAGCGATATGATAACGTGAGACATCTCCACTTGAAGTAGCAAGGCGAGTCGATGTCAGGAATTCTCTGACAGAGAAATGCGAAAACTGGACGACACGCGAATCGCCGGATTCGACAATGACGATTAAACTGGAACACGATGCCAAAAGCGCTTGTTCTTCATCCGCCCACCTCCAATTCTGGTTCAATTTTGGGACCCCATCTGCATTATCGAAGTCGACCGCGAGGACTTCGGCAAGCTCCTCGACTCGAAGTGGTCGAATGGCAACAACGAGGCACTGCAATAGACGGCGAGCGTGGTCTCGATTCGGCTTCTTGATCTCCTTCAAAACACGTTCGTATGTCTCGTCCAAAGATTCCGGTAATTCATCAAGGGTACGCCGCACGCTTGGTGGAAGACAGTCCCGGAGAATCTCCAGCTGACAGAATACCCATCTAAACCTGTTTGACAATTTTAGGCGAGTATTACGTGCACAGGGCGATTCACCTACATGCCATTGGCTCGTTCAGAGAGCGTCTTAATCACAAGTTCCTTGTCCTCCGTTCTCCATCTCCCCATGATTTGCTCTGAAGTTGAATAAACAACGGACCTGACATAGTCCGCAATATCTTCTTTTTGCCCACTTTGGTCGTGAAGGGACACTCGACGAGAGGTCATGGGTTCAAGCACATTTCGAACGTCGATTTCTGGCCGACTGGTGACACAAATACGAAGATTCGGAACGCAAATCTCGACGAGTTCCCTCACAAATTGAAGCACCCTTTCGCGAGGTGATGGAATCCCGGGTGTGTTCGGAGACTCGTCGAGAGCATCTATGATTAGGTAGGTTGGAAGTTGATTTGGGAGTGTGAGCATCTCTTTCAAGCATTTCGCCAAATCACTATCACTAGGCTGGTTCTTGCCCTCGTCATAATCCGAATAGAGATTTGATAGAATGTCGCAATGAGGAGCCGACTGAGCAGAAAGTTGGGTGAGAAGGGAACAGACTAGATTGCGCAACCCTTGTTTGTTGGCGTCTCGAAAGTCGAAATAGAAATACGCAATTGACGCTTTTCCAGCCTTGCACATGGCCCTGATATCTTGGATCACTGAGGAACTAACAGAAGACATTGGTCACTTCTGACAAGAGCAATTAAGAATTCACAAACCAGAGTACGCTTTTACCGGATCCCGCTACAATAATAAGTTGCCATCAGAGTGCATCCGGAGGGCAGCGAGATAGAACAAACGTTTTCCGTGGACCCAGAGAAGCGAACCTGTTGACTTCCATTCCTGGTATATTCTACCTTGGAAAAACCACTTTGCTGTTTTCTTGAGATGAGTATTACATGCGATGTTATGGTTCTTTGATGGGTCCGGTGGGGAGAGCCATTTGTGAATGCCCTCTCGTAGTTGTTTCCCTGAAAGGAACGCGTAAGGTTCAACAGCCAGCACTGTTGAGGTTAAGAGAAGACGAACGTTTGATTTGATCTACGTCGTTGGCAGTTTGTTGCATAGCGATCTTTGCTTCCCTTCCATCTAAGCAGTTCTGTGTTTAAGCATCGCATCGGGGATTGATCGAAGGTACTTTTACGCACCGTGAATAACCTCGGCAACTTTGTCACCGACCATCTTCACTGTGCCATCAACGCTGACCACTTTATCATCGACACAGGCAACTCTACTGTCGACGCCAGCCACTCGATCATCGACGCCGGCCACCCTATCGTCAACCTTGGCAACTCGATCGTCCACGCCAGCCACCCTGTTGTCGACAGCTACCACCGTATTCGCAACTCCTCTCACTCTCTCATCGACATTATGCGTCGCCTTCAAATTCTGCGCAACTGCCATCCGAGCTTCTTCGTCCGTCAACTTGTCCAGCTTCTTCAGCGCATCCTCCACATCAGTCCTTCCAATAAGCCTCTTCATATATTTTTCTGAACTTCATTTAGTCAACTATCACGTGCTTGTATATGCATTACTCACTCGTTCGGCCTTGCCTTATCTCTTTCGTCGCAATCCCGAGAATAGAGAGAACCTCGACCGTTATCTGAACCATCATATCCGTCATTTCCGGAGTCGGCTGTACTTCTGTATAGACGTCGAGACGTCGAAAGAACATTTCAATTCGCTCAAAGATGTCCAAAACGGTGTTATGGCTTGCCCGAACGTCCTTAGCTGCCTGAGAGACATAAGCCGTTACAATGGGCCCACGCGCGGATATTGAAGGGTGTACGCACTGAAAGGAGGACGCCCACTCCAGTAAAAATTACACTCGCGGGAGAAAATATCTGCCAAATGTATATGAGAACGCAGATCTCGGATGAGTACAAGTCCTGAGACATACTAGGCCAACACCTGCTCCAATCGTCGCAGAGAATGTAAAGAAGACGTTTATGGTTGGATCAAGCCATTTCGACCATCGTTCAGGGCTACTCCGGGATTGATCTAGCCCATGTATTTGCTCTCGAAGTACGGTAAGAATGGCAGCGGGAGTGTCACAGGCTTGGAGGCGGTGGGCGAGTGGATGTGTGAGAAGATCCTTCTTTGTGCGTTTTCTGTACGTGTCCAAGGCATTGGTGATTATTAGTTGAAATTTTGAGGACGAGCTGGCCGCAGACTGAGTATGAGACATGAGCGTGAAAGCAGAGAGTTTGAGGACGACGGCGGATATTTGGGTGATAATTGAACAGAGGGGAGTGGTTAGCGCGTGAGAGTTTCCCTGGGAACCAAGGTGGATAATAGGCGCTTGGAAAATATCGAACCACTTCAGATATTTATGTCTGATACAGTATGCGTGTTATCTCCGTTTTCTCCAAAGAGCAGCGTTTGCCCACGCCGTGTTCGTTCGGTCTCCATTTTTATCAGTGACAGTATGATCCGGCTGGACAGGTCACAAGTTACTCACAACACGACGATTCTTTGGTGCGAATGGGTTGCAATGAGTCGCCTTATCTCACTCAGGCTCCGAGAAGTACAGTAACCGACCATCCAGACCCACGTATGGCCTCCTCTGCAGTCGAGTCTACCATCGATGACAGCTACTAATGGCTTGTGTTTGAGAATCGGGACTGCACATGCAGAAATCCTGATCACCTGTACGTCTGTTACCCTTTAATGCCGAGGCGCTGTGCGCCTGCACCGGTGAAGATAATGTTTCAATCGGCGGTTTCGGGCTCTGCGGTACTCCCTCCAGTATCTAAACGGCCTACGTGAGAGGTGACTCAGAGGTCGATCTTTTATACCGTCTCACTAATGATACGGGTGCCGAATCGGAGAGTTTTGTGCGCGGAACTTGTCCATCAACTAGGGCCCAAGCACCCCACTTGGGATTCACAATCCTGAGAAATTCTCAACGTCCGTTGTGACTGTCAATTGTCCCCCAGCTGTGAACCCGTTGGCCATGAACCCTTCGAAGAGGACGGGATTAAGATTCGCGCGGGCGAGATAAATCGCTGCAGTGCGGGGCCAGAGCCAATGATGACTTCGTGAGTCGTTCCCCATCTTTCTTTGGAATTCATGGACACTAGATTTTTTTTTGTATTACAGCCCTATTCAAAAAAGTAGGCATGACTGCGAACATAACACGGAATGTCGAGCCTCTATCTACAAAGGTAAACACAGTACCTTTGCCCACCCGTTCCTCATCTTCTCCCTTTCTTTTGCTAAATCCCTACGAGTTGTCAACCAACTGTCGCACAGAGCTATATGCGACCTGAGGAGCTGGTCGAGTAAGCTCGCGCGAGCACGGTATCGTACCATCACAGGTACAATACAGCTTTAATACTTTAAGACCCCGCCCGGGCGTAATTGAAACGGTATCTTGTTTTGGTTATCTTGCGCATATGTACTGGCACCATGCTGAATCAACAACCGCACCAGTGCCTGGTTATTGTTTTTCGTCGCTTCATGCAGCGGCGTTCTCCGATCGCCGTCCGATATATTCGGGTCTGCCCCTCGCGTGAGTAAGCACCGCACGACTTCGACGGCGCCCTCCTGTGTCGCGATGTGCAAGGGTGTTCTGCCTTTATTGTTCTGTACGTCTGGCATGGCGCCGTGCTCGAGCAAGTACTTCACGACATCGGAAGGCCCACGGCGAGACGCTATGTGTAATGGCGTCGAGCGCATGTTGTCCTCAGCATCTACATCCGCATGGTACTGGATCAGTAATTCGACGAGCTTGGTACTTCCGGTGTCTGAAGCGAGATGCAGTGGCGTCCGACGCCTGTTGTCACGGGCATTCACGTCCGCGTTACGCTTGAGTAGTAGATCGACGAGGTCCAGGTTTCCATTGAGCGAAGCTAGATGCAATGGCATCGACTTCTTGTTGTCCTGGGCATTCACATTAGCGTTGTGGTTAATAAGAAATCCGGCCACCTTCTCGTTGCCATTGACCAACGCGAGATGTAACGGTGTCGACATGTTGTTATTCCGTGCATTAACTTCCGCACCGTGCTGAATCAGTAATGTGACGATGTCGAGGTTCCCCTTAATTGACACGAGATGCAATGGCGTCGAATCCTTGCTATCCCGACTTGTCACATCCGCATGGTATTCCAGTAGCAATCGTACGGCATTGGAGTCTCCGTTGTCCGATGCTATATGTAGCGGTGTCCGGCCCTTGCCGTCCCAAACGTCCACCCTCGCACCATATTCAAGTAGCGATCGAACAGCATTGGAGTGACCGCTACATGACGCAATGTGTAATGGCGTTGACCCGGAACACGCGTTAGGCTGGACGTTCGCATCCGCCCCTTTCCGAAGCATCGGATGTACGACATCAAAATATCCAAAATACAGCGCCATACGCAGCGGACTTGAGTCGTCGTCGTCCTGAACATTCACGTTTGCACCATGCTCGATCAGCAAACGGGCGATGGCGACGTGGCCCTTATACAAAGCCGCGTGTAGTGGGGTTACGTAATGACCACCGCGGGTATTAACGTCCATGCCCTGGTCAACGATGAGGTGTTCTACCAGCCAAGGGAAGCCACATAATACGGAGTAGTACAATGCGCCGGCCTGAGGTTGAGTTGGGTGTGTCTTTGGTGAGCCCGGGGATTCATCTATGTCATTCAACCAAACCCAGGTTGCAAAATGTGGTTTGCCCGAGTCGAAGAGTGCCTTTACCCCGTCCTGTATGTATGACGCTACGTCCTCGAACTGGGTATGGTCCAGCCAATGCCGAGCGGCGTATTCGGCTAGAGGAAAACTCTTGACACTGTCCGTGTCGATTCGGTCGTCCAGGCGAAGTAGGACGCTAAGGCAAGCTCGGGCAAGTATAGTATGTGCCGGCTCGAATGAAATATGGTAGAATGAGATACGTTCACTTGACGTAGCGAGGCGATCCGATATCAAGAATTCCTTTACCGAGTGGTGCGAAAACTGTACCACCCTGGAATCCTCGATGGTAATAACCTCAACCAAACTTGAGCACGTAGAAAGTACAGCTCGTTCTTGGTCCTCCCACCGCCAGTCCTCGTGGAGTGTCGGAATCGTTCCTTCAGAATCGAAGTCAACCGCGAGGACCTCCGCGAGCTCCTCGACGCGAAGCGGCCGACTGGCGGCAGTAAGGCATTGCAAGAGGCGACGGGCGTGTTTTCTGTTCGCTATGTTGATTTCCATAAGTATGCGCTCGTATGTCTCATCGAGACTCTTGGGCAATTCATCCAAGACACGGCGCACACTCTGAGGGAAACAGTGACGCAGTATATCTAGCAGGCACGACGCCCATCGGAACCTAGATAATAGAATTGAACAATAGAGTAGGGCGCAACAACAGGTGCTTACATCCCATCCGCTCGTTCCGAGAGCGTATTGATAACCAGGTGTTTATCCTCATCTCTCCATCTTTCGAATCCTCGTTCCGAACCCATGACGGCAGTGACGTAGTCGACGATGTCTTTCTTTTGTCCAATCTCGTCATGGAGAGAAATCCGGTGGGAGAGTAAGGGCTCGAGGACGGCCCGGATGCCGATCTCGGGCCGGCTGGTGACACACAATCGCAAATTTGGAAGGCGTAACTCGAGGAGTTCTTTCACGAGTTCTAGAGTATCTTCACGTGGTGACGGCACCCCAGGGATATCAGGACATTCATCGATTGCGTCGATAATAATGTAAACGGGGTTCTGGCCAGGTAGTGACAGCATTTCTTTCAAGCATTCTGTCAGAACGCTACCGGTAGGCATCTGAGCGCCGCGGTTATATGCCGAATAGAGGCGTGAGAGTATATCACGACAGCGGCCGGACCAAGCGGATAACTGGGTAAGCAGAGAAGGGATTATATCGAGACGGCTTTGCTTATAATTGTCCTTGAAGTCGCAATAGAAATAGGCCATAGAGGCCGACCCGGCTTTGCGCAAGGCACTGATGTCCTCTATGATTGCAGAGCTGAGTAGCGATATCAATTTCCACTAGATAAGAGTGGCGCAGGAATAACGAACCAGAGCACGCTCTTGCCAGATCCCGCTGTAAGGATGGGATACCCTCAGCAGTCGAGCGCGGGAAATGCAGAAAATAAGGACACACGTTTCCCATGAATCCATAAGAGTGAACCTGTGGATTTCCATTGCTTGAAGGTATTGTCCTGGAAGAACCATTCGGCTGTTCCTTTGTGGCGAGCTTGGCATTCCATATTATGATTCGTCGACGGGTCTGGAGGCGAGAGCCATCTTTGGACCTCTTCGAGTAATTGGTGGGACGGTGGGACGGTATTTGAGCCTCCATTGGCGGAGGCAGAAAAAGTATGAGGACTGCTGGGGTCTTCTACGTTGGATGGCGCAACTCTTGGTTCTTGGCCATCTGGAAATGCAAAAAGTTAGAACGGCATCGATGGCTAGCCAACCAGTGCAGACGTACTGTGAGGGGTAATCTTCCCGCCATTAACGCTGTCCCCTGCTACAGTTGCCATCTGGGCTCCCTCCTGCGTTAATTCATCTAGCCTCTGTAAGGACTCCTCAACGATATTTCTCCCTATCAATCTCTTCAAATACTTTTCTAATTAAGGGTAAGTAAATAATGAGATATCTATGCGGTAATAACTTACTCGTTCGCCCCTCTGTAACTTCCTCCGTTACGCCAGTTATGATTGAGAGTACTGTCAGCATGATCTCTTCGTTCGAGTTCTTAGTAGACTGAGGTGGTAGGACTACAGTGTAAGCTACGAGTCGTTGAAAGAACATCGCCATGCGTCTGAAGATGTCGATGAGCCCATCCCGATTGGCACGAGCGGCATGAGCTTCCTGAAGATTCCGGGTGTGAGAATGACCCGCGCACGGGAATCAAGGAGGGTACACACAGAGAGGATTACACCAATGCCAACAAAGATGACCTTCGCAGGTGATGGTACCTGGAAAATGGAAGGTAAAGCGTACATGCTTATCGAACAAATTCCGATAATTACCAGGCCAACACCCTCTCCGAGACTTGAGGAAAGGGCATAAAGAACATTTACAATCGGGTCAAGCCAGATTGCCAATTTCTCGTCGGCATTCCAGGATTGATCGATAGCCCGGGCTTGCTCTTGAAGCACGGCGAGAATAGCGTCGGGAGTGTCGCAGGATTGCAACCTGGCGGCTAGAGGGTGCAGGATAAGGTCTCCTCTGGTCCGCTTTTTGTACGTATGCAAAGCCTGGCTGAATGTCCATTGAAAACTTGAGGGGGGGATCATGGGGGGAGCCTGAGACATAAGGTTAGCGGGGGAGATAGTAGGGTGGGGGGGAAATGGCACACCATTCGCACTTAAGCTCCTCATGTATGGAGCGCCGCAGCTCGGGGTTCAAGAATACTGTAATTGCTGCGTGACAAATGAAAAACAGGAGCCAGCGCATGTTCCGTTGGCCGGGGCTACCTTATGGTTCACTATATCCTGTTACGAATGAACAAAGCCTCATGACGGTTCCTGTTGATCGTTGTTGAGGCCTTGAGGCCAGGGACTGTTCGTTTCAGATATCTGTTTTGTGTCGTGTCCCGGGGATATGGCTATAGCCATGCGAACTGTCACACGATGTCACGCCCAAATTGAAATCTCCGCCAGATTAGTCAGCGCTTTGTTCCAAAATGAAAACTCCGACATGCTCGCCTCAATCTTAAGGCCCGGCCGACGGCGACTCACATAACTCCATCATTATCAGTACTCCATCGCAGTGATCACACGCCCAAATTACGATGCTACGTTGTGCCTATACCACATGCGGCGGCCAAGGTGGCTTGAGCCATCCTTTGAGATGGATGAACATAGCCACTTAGTACTCACACTGGTTCCTCGGTCTCGGCTCGACCATGGCAGTCTGCCAGAAAAGAGCGCGTCTAGCTTATGTGGCATGTAGTACATTGCGATACTATCAAGGACAGGAACGTATACTGCGATACGACATTGGCTCTTGCCAATTTCCGGCCGACGGCGACTCACAGGACTCCATTATCAGTACTCCATCGCGCGCCCAAATTACGATGCTACGTTGTGCATATACCACATGCGGCGGCCAAAGTGGCTTGAGCCATCCTTTGAGATGGATGAACATAGCCATTTACTCACACTAGTACCGCGGTCTCGGCTCGAATATGACATTCTGCCAGAAAAGAGCGCGTCTAGCTTATGTGGCATGTGGCATATTGCGATACTATGGTGATACCGAGGACAGGAACATATACTGCGATACGACATTGGCTCTTGCCAGTTCCCTCGCCACAGCCGCTCCACAAGTGGTGTCCGCTATTAAAGTCGTAACACATGCTTTGTCTCCACGTCCCCACGGCCCCACATTCCTTTTCCCGCGAGAAGTGACGACTCAATTAATGGAGCAAAATATTGACATAGAAGCTCTTCCTATAGACTCACACGCTCATGGTACATCATCTTGTCGTTTTTCGCCTAGGCTGTATATGCTCACTTCTCAACGATAACGTCCCAGGACGCGACAGGGCTCCCAGTACGGAAACACCTCCGCCCGGACACCAGAATATATTGACCCAAAGGGAGTCTCGGTCTGATGAGACACTGCCTGGGGCTCAACGTAAGACAGCATTGAGTTTTGTGAAGCTACCAATAATCTGACAGTTGACAAAGAAACAAACACAGATCACCCACCTGCCGGTGGTGGCCTTCATACCGATAGCCCTTCTCAAAGACCACAAGAAAACCACGTGATTAAAGATTTCGATGATAGTGCCAATGCTCTATGGTCTCTTTATGAAAAAGAGGCCAAGAGCCACGACGAGGCCACTGTAGGGACCATGAAGGACGATATGGACGGTGTCCTTATATTTGTGCGCTCACATACTTTGACTCTACCGCGGGCTTGATTGTGTTAATAGACGGACTAATCAGGCTGGCTTGTTCTCTGCTGCTCTCACTGCGTTTATCATCGATCGTTATCAGAACATACAACAGAATCCCGCACAACAGTCGGCTTACTACCTACAACAATCAACTGCGCTTCTTAACCAAATCTCCCATCAGCTTTCCTCTCTTGGTGCACAGTTCCCTTCCAACCTGTCTCTCCCAGGACCTACTCTTAGTCCGTCAAGGTCCGACGTCCGGGTGAACATTTACTGGTTCATAAGTCTTGTGTCCAGCCTTTCCGCGGCACTCCTTGCCACCCTCGTCCAGCGGTGGGCCCGGGACCACATGCACATCTTCCGGCGTTACGGTCATCCTTTGAAGATTGCACGCATTCGACAGTTCTTACATGAAGGTGTTGAGCGCTGGCACATGCTAGCGATAGCAGAAGGAGTGCCTGGGCTCATTCACATCTCCCTCTTTCTCTTTTTTATTGGACTTGCCGACTTCCTTTGGAATACCTGCGCGATCGTGGGTATATTCACGGTGTTTCCGGTAGTCCTCATTTCCACGCTCTACATCTTCAGCACGGTTATATCGGTCAAAAACCCACAATCCCCATATCGCACCTCATTCACCGGCCTTGCTTGGTACATAACCCGGAAGCTACACACTCATTGGTGCAAAGACCGTTCTGGAAACACAGAGAAGCCTTTGAGCTCGAATATGGCAGACGGACAGATGCAGCTAGCAATGGAAATGAACGAGGAACGCAAGGGCCGTGATGAACGAGCAATCCATTGGCTAGTCAACAACCTCACGGAGGACATCGAGATGGAGTCACTTGCGTCGGGGATCCCCGGATCTTTCGACGCGAAATGGGGAGTAGAGGTGTGGAAAAACGACTCGGAATTCCCTGATCGCCGCAGCGCGCTTAGTAACTTCCTGGGCTACATCAGTAATTTTTTCAGCCTGCCCCGATTGCGTAATTCTTTGTCACCCACGAACCCACCGGCGACGCCATCAGCTCAAACCGATCCCGACACCACCCCCCAAACGCCTAGCCGCCTGCCCGTTTGCGGAGAGATAGTCTTCGATCTCTGTCAGCGCATTCAGCGGTTGTTTGAAACATGCAACCATCGTGGATCCTTCGTAAACCAGGATGAATGGCGCCGGCGTTCACGGGCGTGCATCGAGACTGCGGCGTCGTTTGTATTCTGTATGGATGCGGACATCAGCTGGTTTGGGGATATAGGCAAACTTCTCAACGATCTTGGAAGCGCCGAAAGGACCCGCGAGGTGTCAGCAAGTAGCTTGAACAGGACGTTTACCACACGCTGGACGTGTCTCTCACTCGTGGCCATCCGGAAAATGCTGCACTCTCCACAACTGGAGCTGTACGTGAACGGCACTATCCAGACTCTTGGGACACTACCCCTAGGCAATGGTTTCACTCCCCTCGAAACGGCCCGGAGGATTGACGAACAATTTGCGGCGGCATGGGACTGTGTGGAGAGGCTCCGTCAGGCATTCAACGCTCTGGGAGAAGGGAGCAACAACGTGGAACGCGTACGGGAAGTATTGTCCCAGTATAGGCCTAGGCTGGAACGGATTCAAGATGAAGCAGACGGCATGAAACGAGTGGACAGGTGCATTTCCGATCTCCAAAAACAGATCGACCAAGCCACCCACAACTTGACTCGACAACTGCCTGGCGTAGCCTTTGACGACCTCAGGACTGACCATGCAGGACCCACGCCAATAAACCAAGTGTTTGACTTCCTTTCCAACCCAGTCAGGCCCCAGTTGTTGTACCTCTCACAACGAATTCTTGGGTTGTGTTCCCCCAGCCAGACACGGAGCAGTCGGGGATACTTGGAGTTGCCAGAAGTATTGAGAGGTGTAGAGAGAATCCCGCCTTCCCTGCGTTCAGTTCCGCGGCACCATCATCTCATGGAACGACAACTGTGGCGTCTCGAGGATCTCGGCTGCGGTGGCGCATTTGGCTTCACCCTCGAACTTTATTTCCTTTCCCTCCGGCAAATCCTGTCGACGTTTACGTCCTCGCCCAAGGAGATCGATATTTCTTTTTATATTGGCGCGTTCAAGGCCATCACGTCCGACTGGGAGCAAGTTAAAGGGTCGTGCGGAACTCTGCAAATCATCCTCAATCTAGTCTGCGATATAGCGATACGAGATCGTGGCATCTTTTCCAATCACACGTATCCAGGCTACATCACCAAGGAGCTCCTGGAGTTACTGGGAAACATGGTTGAAGGACCGGCGAATCCCTATATCGACGCTGCGTGGGATGAACTACGGAATGTCGAATGGAGAATAGGTGACCGAGATTTCCTAGAAGGTGCGTTGAGGACCTTCCAGGAACACCGCGCACCCTTGGACTCCTCATAGCCCAGCCTTACTGACTGGATGAACTATAACGCACGAGCACGTAACTACTCTCCATGTGTCTGTGTGATTGTAACTTAACATTATTTGTACTTTGCCTTGACGACGCATTGCAGTCTGTTCACGATGGACTTAACCAGCCTTTTCTTCTCAGCGACAGGCCGACAGCACAGGTGCACCCATGCCCTCATATCGTGGGTAGAAATCAATACAGCGCGGAGTTTGCACTGGGACCGCTGATAAACGGACTAACCATTGGTGTACGGTGGTGACAGTGGCGATGTGACAGTGGCGATGTCGGCGGCGGCGGCGGTGGCGACGGCGACGGTGAAGCACGTGCCCGAGCTATGTAAACTTCAATTTGAAAAGGTCACAATACCGTGACTACGGGTAACTTGAATTGAATAGCATAAGCCTGAGAGAACATTGCCTCCTCCAGCTCTATCGCAAAAACCAGACGTCCTTCGAATCAGGTTGGCACCAGATCAGACATATACTCGCGTTGGCGGCGCGTGGGACGGCTCGCCGCTCGTGGGACTCACCGACGACTCGGAGTCCGGAGTCCCCTTCCCCTGACCTTTATTCCTCAAACTGAAGGCCTGCGCTTTCTCGCGCCATTTTTCCTCATCTGGATGTGGCTCCGGGGTAGAAGATGGACTAACAATATGCCCACAGTCACAGTGACAAGCACTCACCGCGTGCCAAATCATCCCCAGGACCCCAAATCGTATAGCGCCCATATCACAACCTACAGTACCTTAGCGCAGCCGAACTAAGTCGTAAACCCCTTGATCAATGGATTGGCTCAGAGTCAGAACTCGAAGACAATGAACATTTGTCAAATGGAGATGGCTTTGAAATTGGGACATTTCTGTTGATGCACTTGATGCAACCGGGCCGAGTCGGTAGCATTACAATAACTCGCACTGAGCCATTGGCAAACCTTGGTAATGTAGCACGATAAGGGAGGTCGCTGAATTCGTATCAGTACATTAGGAAACCCTTCAAGCCATCATGATGCGACACTAAAGGACCTGAGGCGTAAACCGCCTGTAACCCGGAAATCAGATTGCGAACGCCACCTACTGTAAGTCGTGTCACGAATCCTGACCGGACCTGACGTGCCCTCGATGCAGTGCAATCACCAGACCATTAGAGTTATGATAACGTATAAAAAACATCTGCATTAAAAACGGAGATCATAGTGATATACAAACTGACAGTCAGGCATGTGAAGATCTAGTGGTGTAGAAAGGAAGGATTGGATCTGAATAGGATATACAGTAATCCGTAAGGAAGACACTGGGCCATGACCTGCATGACCAACTAAAGAACGTGGTGATATTGATCAGAACTACCTCCAACCAAAAGCGATGTCTTCGTCTTCCAAGATGGGAACGACGGGGAATATGTCGATCCTGCCAGAGGATTCTTGCTCCAACCCGATATTGATGACGCCGACCATAATACACGTATCAAGGTCGGACCTCGCCACGCGCGGACTGATAGTTCCCAGATCGCAGAGATGCAGGATGACCCGTTTGACATAGTCAATCTGATAGGGATGCATCCTAGGATTATCGCTGCAGACACGGGGGGCGTTTCGGACATTCCATATCAGGTTGGAAATGGACCGGAGTGTATCCGGCAGCGCTTGGCGTCTCTGGTCGACCTTCCCGACCGTGATCACGCCCATTAAGTTCAGGTACGGTTCGAGTGCAGCGGGAGACTTGACACAATTTTTCCATGATACGACCCAACCTTCTAAGGTCTCGATTACGGTGCCGCACGATATGGTGCCGTCATCGAAGTGCTTGTGGGTGGAAAGCACAATGGTCGAATGTACGCGGAATCCCTCCATGGCGTAGAAGGCGATGCCAATGTAGGTATAAGTGGGAGGCATGGTCGTAGGTATGGATGACAAAGTTGAGAGTGGATGGGTAGATGAAATGTCTAGGTGCTGACGATGACTTAGGTCTTTGGTTTGGGTACCGACACCAGTGGGGAGTGCCCCGTTTTATATACCTCAAGAGCTTAGTGAGGACACATAGACAATCGCAATGGTAGGAGACGTGGGCGGGGGCAACTTTGTGGCAACGCTTTTTCTTCTGAGTGCTGCGGGTTGGCGGCCACAAAGTTCGGAAAGATAAAGGGCATTTTCACTGGACCAAGGTGCCGAGGTGTTGTTTGTCCGTAACAATGAGGCTCCAAGAGAGCTAAAAGGCCACAGAGCTCTGACCACGAAAATCCAGGCTGTTGTGGATTAACTGTTACTAGCGAGCCATTATATGCCACTGTGGACACCGTCCCGTGACTAGCATGTCACGCGTCTCTGCCGGCGGCCTGCCGCGGCAGTGCGACGCCAGAGGTACACGTCATCGGAGACCACAGACCACTCCGCTGGCTTTGGTTCAATACTCAACAGATGCCAACGGGGGTTATCCAATTATGAACGGTGGAGTATCTGACCGTAACTTCATCACAGTCCTAGCTTGCTTTCTGTTGCCCTTACTAGTTGATCGCTCTAAGCCAGGACTGATCCCGCTTAACAGCCTGAGGTACGGTAGCATGGCCCATTGCTAGTACTGGAAGTACCACACTAATTCCCTCCCTGAGTCAGCAAGACCTCTGGTGGCTTTCCTTTATTGTTGCGCGAGCCTCTGTCTCATCCACTTTGTCATTTTTGGGCCCCGCTATCAAATGACTCTTCATTTCGCAGCACATTCTGTATTCTTTCTGGTTTCTGGCCTAACAGCTTTCCTTTTCTGTGGTATCATAGCTATTTTGGCGATGAAATACCGAAGCGCATGAACTTGAACGCGGGAGCAGGATAGATGTAGCCAAGGATCGGATGTAGCTTCAACTAGCTTGTGGTGGAACAAAAACCCGCGCACGAGGACCACGAGGAACAGACAATTGGTGTTTCACCGGTCACAGTCACTCGGAAATCAAAGCCCAAGAGCTTGTGTTTACGATCTGGACTCAGCACAACCCGTAGCCTCGCTAGTCGGATCCAAGTCCGAGTCTGTGCAGTGACCACAACATCTGCTATAGGTAACCTCTCAACCACGAAGTTACCGTCACAACTCGACGTCCACCCTCCGAGGACCACCCAGACGCTCATGAGTTTTACATTCGAGTTCGAAACCTATTCGAAGCACGGTAGTCAAACCCTCTACGAGTATGAATGACAACATACAACGCAGGTGCTCATGTCCAATTTCCCAGACTGGCATCGTTCGTGGTCTAGTACACGAATGCCGAGTGGCCCGAGTCGAGATCCTCGCTCGTAGTGATCTGTAAACAACTTACAGTACGTGGTGTCGAAAAGACGCACAGTAGAAAATTATCTGTCACTCGATTGAACTAGTCATTCGAGACACTGGGCGTGTGTCTGCTCACTACTCGCCACACGATACATCGATAACTGATCGACTACGCAGATGTACCGACACCGAAGAATCCCCGTTTAGACAATAATTCACAATGGCGTCAGTCTGTTGAAAATAGACGCAGCGTTTCCCTTGAGGGGAAAACATAAGCCAAGATTCCTTGGACGAAGCCGTGGAGTTATCCTGAAGGTTCTCATCCCGTTATGGTTCCTCCGAGTCCATCGTGCGCATATATCCTCTCTGGTCCCGTGTATCTACTAAACTTATAACCTATGCAGGAGTTGCGTCTTGTGACGTGAACCCGGCCTTTGCGATGATACTTGTGTTGTATAAAATTCCGCGGCCGTCGGTGTCCACTGCGGCACATTGTGATCGATAATATAAAGGGACGTGAAGCTCTAACTGTTGGAAAACGTCCTCATCGTTTGAGTTGCTCTTCAACCTCGGGTATTACCGTCGCACTACCTGCTCTGTCTATACCCTAACTACCGTTCCCGCCCAGAGGAATCTAGAAGGTGAGAAAGGTGAATGCAACAATTCTCGGTTTCCGTATAGTCTGTACATCCCAAGATCCTTGTATGGCCATTGAAAACAATGTACGTCCTTTGCACCAGCGCGCCGATGCGATCCCCCACACGCGCCGTACGCGCAAAACGCACGTCCAGCACACATGCTACCAGTGCGCTGAAGTCCAGTTCGTGCAGCCAGGCCGCTGATATGCAACACTCTTCATCATCACCGAAGGGGCACTTATTCGACCTCGGGTTTAATTCACGCAAATCAGGTAGATGGCAGATGGTATACTGGAGGAGGTGGGCCAAGTGGGCCAACGAAAATACAGTATCACCTGACCGAGACGTTCTTCGCGCCACACGTCACGACCCTGCTAGTGACATCGACGCGACAGTCCGTCTTCTCGGTTTGTCTGGAAGGATATGGAAGAATATATAGCCTGAGTGTGTAATCCTGGTCTAAGTCCTGCGGGAAGGATCCGATCCGACCCGAGCGCTAGTAGCGTGTTGGCAGTGTGTTGGCAGTATCATGACTCGGAGCAGAGCAAGTTTAGATCTGGGGATCCGTTAAGAGTGATGAACTCTTGACAGATCCTCAAATCTAAACTTACTCTGCTCAGTCAAGTCCACCTCAAAGCTATATAACGAACGTGTAAGGTCTCGGGCTTCCGTGAGAGTTTGAGCACCCAGCTAAGTGACCAAAATTGTGAAGGAAATGCGGTACAACCTGTCGTCTATGTCAGTACATAATGTAGACGCCCACGTATACGCTATGGTGGCTTGGAGCTGGGAGAGCTGTAGGTGTTGCGTATGACAGAGTCCGTGCGTACGAGCGCAAGCGTCGATGGGAAGGCATCACAGCGGTGGACCAGTACTTCAGGTAGTACCCAGGTAGCTAAACGTTACAGCAGTATGGGATAACCTCGTTTAGGCGGTGTCAATTATCCACGGGGGGTACCGAAAGGAAGGTCTCACTTTTTTTTCCCCCGCGGCTAGAAAACTGTGAACTGCTGCGTGCTGATGAGCATAATGCGCACACGTTTGTCGCGTACCACCTTGTGCCAGCTACTGCGGAATTGCGATCGTCATGATGGTACCTATCTTTGTCGTTGAAAAGGTTATATTACCAGACAGCCCCGCGGCTGTTGTCGCAAGCTGCATACCACGTCAGTCTCTCGCAATATTAATGCAACGAAGTGCGCTTCCTGCAAGTGACTGCCTCGGCACTCATACTGCCTGTAAGACCTCAGTCGCTCGGCCGCGAGATAACACGCGTCAACGCAGAGTAGTCAAAGACGAGCAACATCGTCGTCTAGGTGCAACCCGAATCTGTTGAAGTGTAGAACTGAGTGGCGAGCTCGGTGAGCGAGAATTGCCGAATCGAGAGATGACAAACTCCGACTCGGGAGTCGCCAGTTGCGTTGTAGGTTACATAATCTTTCTGCTCACCCTCACCCACGCATCATTCTGATTCGAACCGGAAACCAGACTCAAGAGAGAACTGACCGATTGTGATCCTCTATTTCTCGGTTACCAAATACCCTTGGCGGACTTTCAGAAGTTATATAGTCACGCTACTCCTACTCTTCCCCGGGATATACTGCAGCCCTGGGCTAGGTCCCCACGCAGGTTATCTCCACCCCACCCCGCGGGGTAGGTACCTCCATTTACCACCATCTCCTCACAGGAAGTCTACGCCAGGAGAAGATGTGGTCACTGGGAGTTTCGATCTTTAGGTACAGGTAACGTCTACAATACACCGAACACCTCCTGACCACCTCCACGCTTCCCCCTCGGCGTCTTTTCTGGTTCCTATAACTTACCAAGTGGGTTACTGTACCTCTCGGCAAATACGCCACTATCGCTCGGCGTGTCGTGTCTCTTCAAACGCCCAATATGTGTTATCTAATCCTTTGACCCAGGCACTTGTTCACAGTGCCCGAAGGAGTTCACTTGTCCCGGCTCTCGGATTTTCTCGGACTCACTAAGCCCTACGGCCTCGGTCTTACTATAATCTGCTGAAGTCAGATGCTCGGAGTGACTGTCCACCTGGTACAGACTTAATCTACGCTGCGGCGGTCAAGGATGGTCCGTTGACATTTACAACATATGGAATTCTTCTTCTCCGGGTGATTACGTTGACTACCGTACGCCGATCAATCAACACTCGCACATCACCAATCGAGAGGACGGAAGGTTGGGGATGGGGTGTTCCGCATCTTACTTCCTCCGGAGAGGCCATAAGTGGAACGTGGATGAAGCATGGCCACCGAAGGCGACGGGGTGGAGGAATCACACGACCTTTGCACGCCCCCTTCCCTTCCATTCTCCTCTTCCTCGTTTCCAAAACGCGTGCCGCGCCTGCATACAACAGCCGATTGACCCTTGTCGAATCCGTGGGCGCGTGGGGTATCTGTCCTGCTGGAATGGAATGGCCATATATGTGTATTAATCCCTGGACCACACGCTTCAAACCCACACTACCCCTCCGGTCACAAGTCCAAAAGTAGACATGTCTAAATGTTCTCGTACTCCACACGGGTTTTCGCGCTCATCAGTCATGCTCAAATTAATCTTTCTTTCTCCCCCTTCCCCCTGTTCCCTCACCAGCGCTGACCTAAATCGACAACACGTACCTCTTTCCTTCCCGTGGACTTGGCTACTCTACCGTGGACGCAACTATCCTATTATCTTATTGTTACGCCACAGGACGGCGCCCGATCTGCACAATTATTAGGTGGGTCAGTTGGCTTCAAACTATCCGTCCGTGACAGCCGGACAACTTACACAATATACACCGAGTCACCGACTGCATGCTTCACTTCTTTGTCAACCCTCCCAGTATGCGGCAGGCGCCAGCAAGCCATTCGTCGCCGGACCGCAGAATGGAAGTGTAAAAGACTACCACTGCACCCGGTGAGCAGATCAACTGCGGATCCCCATCTGAGCGCTAGAAGGCACAGCCTACGGCTGGTAACTAATTGGATTGTATGTGCGCAGTATGTGCGCTCATCAAGTCGAATAAACGTGTTACGTGTATCGGTGGTAAGTTACTCGGAAATTGACATGCTTGACAAAAGTTGACATGATGCAACACGTGTCTACGCGCCTATCCCTTCTCATCATCATATCCCATCCTTTTACTTCCATTCTTTTACTTTCGTACCTTGTTATTTGTGTTGTGAGCACGTGCGTACGGTTATCCATCCTCTTACTGACATCCTATTCCGACCCAGCATTTGATGCCAGTGAAACTTCCCACGTCTCTACATACACTATCCCTGAAAGTAAATAACGACATTCCCCCCATCTCACCTGTCTAGACAACACAAAGGAAAAGACGTCGGCCAATGCCGGTGCCAACATTTAAACCTCTTCCGAACAAATCGTGTGAATAGAAGGCACACTGTCACAGACTTAATTGAAACTCTCCTTGGCTGACTGATCAGTGTACGGATGCCATGTGCTGAAATGTATAGGGTTCGGAAATTTTTTTCCTACTACAGTAGTTCGGTAATACAGTAAGTTACAGCAAATGATGGAAAGATAAAAGGGCCCGCACGGCTTCGAAGGCTTGACGTACTCTACTGCAGTGCTTGACGACGAGTCGACACGGCGCAGACGAAAAGCATGACAACCGGAGTCCGGACCGGACCGGCTGGGCTGTGATCTGATTTCAAATCATTCGGATTTGGCTTTGCCCGTGATCATGGCATACAGTAATACTGTAGCTTCTGCAATAAACCATGCGTCCAAAGCATCTTCTTACATTAAGCTCGTCCTCGGAACTACTACAATCAATTTATAGTACGATCCTCACTGCCTTTTTTTTATTATACCTTTTCTCCGAAGACTCGAAGACTGAGACTGTGTTCAGTCGCAGATTACAGTACGTTTTTTTTTTTTTGGCCCGAAGCGATGATAGCATCAGGGAGATGCTGATGGGGCGTCGGGAGTTATCAAGGCGAGTATGGAATCAATTCCCTCAGACGAACGAACAGTATGGTGTAACAAATACTCGGCTCGGCGAGCGGCCAGCTGCACGTGTCCATCATCAGGCCCGTGAACGATTGCTTCCCTAATTTCAGCAGAGAGTTCTTGTCCTTTCCAGGTGTAAAGAAGTTTCAGTTCAGCTCAGTTGCCTTTTTTTTTTTTTTTTTTTGCCAGCTTGAGTGAGTTGACTAGTATTGCCACAACTTGAACTCCAACGACTCGACTCCCCTATTTATTTGTGCGCGATTTGTTTTGCATTGAAGTTGTCAAGACAATAATCAAAACTGTCACTATCAGTTAGCTTCAACTGACACTTTGCTCCACTACTAAAGGAGAATCGGAACCGTATATGCATATCTCATTGGAAAGGTCAACAGTCGAGCCAAGTCGGAGTCGAGCTCGCTCGGCGGCACGCACATCATCTACGCAATTACATTACTCGATCGAGTGAGCATATACATGCGAGTGTAGTTACTGTCAAACTGTCATCAGCCAATCCTTAATCCGTTGATTTCCCCCTAAACATTGAAACTACGACTGAAAGACAAGGTGTGGTGCTGCCTGCCCTGCTGTGCATGTATCACAGTTGAACTGTTTGAGTCTGAGTTGAGTTCCGAGTTGACCGACCATTGTTCACATCCCATAATATAGATCTTTCTCACTCGCATCGCAATAAAAAAACGAATTAATTTTTTCTTTATTTATTTTTAGATCTCCACCACGCAGTCGCAACCCCTGTCGTTCTGGAGATACAGCACTACAGTACTGTATACCCCAGCACATTCGGGAAGGTGGTGATGAACCCGTTGATTGAAGATACGCCCACGTGGCAGTGCTTGGAACGTAGTCAGTTATCGTCACGACCAGGATAAGGACAGCATGCTACTGTATATGATGTCATCAATATGTCATTTGGACGTAGCAAATCAAACTCCGACACTGGCAGACGATTTCTTGATGATTTTCTACTGTAAGTACTACTGTAGGGTAAAATCGTCTTCAGAAGCCTGTACTGCAGACATTCGGAATGATGAGGTGTATTCGATGTTCGGAGTCAAGTCAGCCATCACCGTTGGTCGGTTGCAAGAGCGCTGCTGGGCGCAGTCGAACTCGACTGGGATGGTTGCGCATTCCGCACATCTTCCGAATCGATTTGATGGTTAATATCGGCCACCGCGGCGATATACGTTCCTCTCACGTCTGACATCTCGACATTCCCTCTTCCCACAGTTCGTCGACGTGACAAAAGATGATGAGAGAGTGCTTGGGTGCACATGGAAATAAGAAAAAAACATGAGACCTTCATTATACTTGTCACAGACGAGCGCTGGCTAATGATACACAATTACCGTGGGTCGTACAGTACACCTGAGGTAATAGATAGGCGCTTAGAAAAGGGAGAAAGGATAATAAAAAAAACCACAGGGAGCAGGGAAGAAAGTAAATGAACCGGAACATCTGCCGTGTGCGGTAATTGAATGGATCATTGATGGATGTATGGGATGTATGGATTGATTGCTCGATTGGATGGATGTGCGGTCTGTGAGGTGGACGATACGTCGATGAAGAGGAAGGTTGACGTGGCTGAACTGGCGACTACACATCTACACCAGTCAGCCATAGTCGAAAACGAAATCGGAAAGCAGCCTGTAAGCCGCCATCGCAGAGGTGGCGAGGGGTAGGAAAAAAAAAAGCAAAAAAACGTTGAGGAAACCGAATTTTAGCAGGCGGCGTTGCGCAGCATAAGGGATATTCTTGCCACCCGTCACGTCACTCTTTCTCCCTTTCTCCGAGTAAGAGCAAGTCTACGCTCCCGCTTCATCTTCTTCGCGAATCGAGCTTAATGATCGCATACGGCCGTGAATGCGCCGTGACGATGGGGGAAGGGGAGGAGGGGATATATGCGGCGATGACACTGTAGGGGTATGAACAGGCGCGGGCGCTGCAGACTTTGACACAGGGGGCGATGGTGATGGCGATGGCGGGTAAAAAGGCGGTTGCGCGGAGCCGGGGAGTGGAGTGCTATAGATGAGATAAGGTTCATCATCCTCATCCGAACGGCTGGTTTGCGACGATGGACTCAAACTCGAACTGTAATAGAGAGTAGGCGAATCCGCGGGATCGGACGCGGACTGATGGGTATAGTTATGAGGTCTAGGGGGAGAAGCAAACATTGATAGCGCAGAGGACGGTGATAATGTGGGGCTCTATGAATAAGGCACAATTCATGTCAGTATTGTTTTGTATTGACTTTTGGTTTCGCTGACATCAGGAACCAACGGCGGAAGATGTCAGGAAACAAGGAAAGTTGTCACTCACTGTGTCCTGAGAAATACCATCGACCCATGCGACAACACGACGCATCCACTCGCGCCTGCGAAGAAACTCGATCCGACGGAGACGCTGGACGACTAGCTCACGCTCGCGCTCACTTGCGACAGAGCTTGTGGACGAGTCCTCGTCTGCAAACGGATCAAAAGTAAAGGATTGCAAGCCAGGACTTGAAGCGGATGAAGGGGTGGGTGGAGTGGAAGGCGACTTGTATGCGAATTTTCCAAGTGTGATTGGGGATGGAGAGTAAGAGCTGTATGCGATGGGATCTGCCTGCATAGCCTTGAAGCGAAATAATGAGTCGTTATCCTGTACGTGGGACGAGTAGACGGGTGCGAAGGGATCGAAATCGAGCATTGTTGGATATGGAGGGGGAGTGATATGGGGAGGGAAAGGAAGGAGGGGAAGACGCTGGGGGTAAATATATGCACGGGACGCTGACTCAAACTCGCGGGCGAGTTGGCCTGGGCGAGGGCGGGCGGCTCGCGAGGGCCCGATCGCGATCGGGGGCATTCTAGATCCGACCCAGTTCAGTCCGACTTGGCATTTGTCTTTTCCTTCCTTCCCTCCTTTCCTCTCTTTCTCACTCAGCTCCCTCTGCTTCCGTCTGTAGCACACACTACGCACTCCACTCCCTCCTTTGTCTCCATTATTTTCAAAGCGTTACCAGTTCCATTCCCACTCCACCTCACATCCTGTCACTCCATATCTCCGTGGTAATTCGCTTCGCTTCACCCTCTTTTCATCTCACTTATCCATCCCCTGCGACGTATTACAAGTTTCCATCTTAACTGCCAAGCTGCCATTTTCGGTCGATCTTTCCCTTGGTTTCTTTTACCTTTGTTTAGGCGTACCTGATCAGAATATATCTTTTTTATTTATTTATATCCTCCTGGCAGCCATCAAATCCCTCTGCGACAGCATGGTTCGGGTATAGGTTGAGTCGGTTCCAGTTTCCGAACATCCCATCGATTAGCGCGCGCCGGGTTGCCGCCGTACGCTCCCTCACTTGATAAGCGCTAAGCGTTCGAGTCATCGATTTACAGTAGATTTATAAACCAGATCAACGATCTGCGTGTTATACGTGCCGCGTTGTGCCGCGTGATTGGCACTGCGTATGTGGCCGCGTTATGTGGCCAAAGAGAAGCAAGCAATCACTTTCCTTGCGATCTACACACATCGAAGGCTCCCCAGCCGACATGAAAAAATTGATGCAGGACGATATCGTAGACCTATTCTGTATGCGGCGAAGTAGAGATGGAAGAGAAGCATGCGAAATCACAGTATCAAAGTATATCAGCCCTCGGCCTCACGTAGGTGCAATCCGCCTGCTACATGCGAAGTGCGGTGGCGTGCCAGATGCTGCGCAGAATATATCTAGACACGCATGCATTACTTCTTGCGGTCATTGGGTGGACATTCTTAAGCGTCGGTAGAGTACAAAAAGGAAAGAGGCCTGCTGAACGTGCCACTATAGCGCGCGTGGCTGCGGCGATACCGTGACGGAGCTATATGTTGTACAGCAGCCAGGTGTGGTGGTATCGCTGGGCATGGGTAGTTATACTGTCGCGGCATAGTCGATGTCGTCGATATGACACGCTCGACCATCACAGATTTATTGAGAGCGCCATATGTGACGTAGGTGATGATGCGTAGCAGGTACAGTAGTGGCGTACGTGGCCAAGGATGGGTAAATCCAATCCTACTGTAGGACCTTGGAGGAAAAAAAAACACAACCGACACATGACCAAATTTTTCTATACAATTGTTTTCAGGGGAAACTCGTAATTTCCAAATGACAAGTTTTTTTTTAATTCGCATCATTTGTGTTCGGAGCGCGCAGGTTGCAGGGAAGATGTGGACTAGTAGTGCGGGATTGTGATGCGCAACAAATTAACATTATACGGGAACAGACGGGAGCTGCTGAGGGTACGCCGCACGCCGCAAAAATGATGAGCTAAATTTAACCCGGCGGTGGCTGTGGTGCTGGGTGTGCCAGGACGATCATACTGTAATGGATTTAAGATGGGCCGGCCAGGTATTTGATAACTGACAGAGCAGAGTTGCGCCCAGCAGTCGGTTTTGGTACATAGAGCAGTACTAGTACAGTACTAGTAGGTGTGACAGGGGGTACTGTACAGTAGTTTACCAGTTGAGTTTCTCGAGTCTAGATCCCGCATCGGCTACATCGGCTACTTTGAAAGGCCGAGTCGCTTGCTCCATCTCCATTATTTCCGCGCTTCATTGAGAGGCTTGGCTCACCGAAAAAGGAAATCGTCTTTACTGGCACGGCTCATCCTTCCGCAGTTTCCGCCCCAACCATGTGTACAGTATAGGGCTTCGGGCTTCCATTAGATGCGACCGACCCGTAGATATGCTTCCGTGTCCGCTCGCCTCGCATCTCTACCAAAAATCGAGTTCGATCCACCCAACTCGCACTTCTCATCCGACGCCACGCCGGAACCTACCGAGGTCTCATCAAAGCCAATACAGCCATCACTCTTCTCCTCGTTGTATCCCCACCACACACAGCCCACTTCTAGCTCTAACTTCGATGGATCACGGAGGAAAAAGAACTCTGAACATCTCACTGCTGGGTGATTGGTACGGGGATTGTTATCCGTGGTGCGGACTTGCCCTCTATTCCGACCCCTAACAACGACACGAAGCAAGCATGCGGGTGGGACTCAGGCCAGCGGGCGGGTCCAACGGTTCATGGTTCCTTGTCAACTTATTCAGTCTTTTTTTCCGATTGCACTGTTGATGCTCATTTCACCTGAGGCAGTGCGCTGCGCAACCGTCGTACGTGTGACACGCACACGTCGAAGCTTAACGACAGAATTAGGCCGAGGGCGACTTATTGATATTGAACTGTACAGTAACCCCCGTCTCTGCACTGCACAGTCGCAGATTGAACGCTCCAGCTCTCTTCCTTAGCTGTATTAATTAGCGTTGGGCGCCTGGTATCCCGGGCCTGACGTGGCACAACCACCGCCACGACCTACCCCGAAACCGGGCCTATCACTCTTCCCGACTACCGGGTCCGAATTTATCGAGTTGATTTAATTGCTCACTCACGTGGCACCCAAGTTGATTATTAGTTGGTTGATTGAAACCTTAGCCATCGCTCCCGCTCGTATCCCTCCCTCGCTACTACCCACTACTACTGTAGTAGGACAAAGTTTGCCACTGTGGCAAAAAGGTAAATCACAAGAGCTACTTCTCGGATCCACGGCCCTATTCGATGTCTTGACCCTCTTTTTTCATTCCACTGTAGCAACAACCCCTTTGAAACGAACAGTTCGATTTGCACTGTTTAAGGCATGTGCGGTCCCCTCTTGAGCTTGTACGTTAGCTGTGCAAGCACTCCCGTGGCGGACATACCTCCGAACCAAGCCGAATTATACAGCAATACGAGTTTACCGGGGTCCTCGGCAATCCATCACTCTTCTCGAGTTCTTTCTTTTCTGATGGCATGCATGTGAAGGCTATGATCATCATGGCGTTGATTCTTTTGTCCCTTCCAACGCCGATTTTTCTTTGCGGACGTGACTCCTGCGGCCAGCGGCCACTTGGTACTCCGTGCTGAATCTCGTGCATTTCATCTCACTTCGGGCAACGCATTACTGCATCCGAGCGAAGCGAACGGTCCTCCTCAGTTCGACGTCAACGTGTTGCAGATCTCTGACATTAAGTCTCCTTGACGATCGTATCTGTCCTGCAGCGCAAGACCCAACACGCCTCCATTGACGTATCTCTGCCTAGAGAAACGTGTACTCTTCCGGTAGGGTGGTTTCGCCAATCGACGCAATCAGAAACTATTGAGGAGAAATATCATGATAACACACTAGGTTGCATAGCTTTGTCATACGGGTGTCATACGGTTCAGGGTGTGCCTAAAGATGGAGTGTGTGTATGAATCTGCTGTATCCATTGAATTACTCTTTATCGTATTGCATTGGATTATTGAAATAACTGTGAGACAGGAAAACAACGCTCCGGGGTAATGCAAGCTAAGAGGTACTACGATATATGCTAACTTAGGTGTGGCTGACATGGTACGTTCGAACTTGGAAGACAGCCAAAGCGACTCGAACTCAAAGCTCGAACTCACCCTGAGTCAGCACAGCTCACAAACTGAGTCATGAAAGTAACCGGAGAAAGAAACAACCATGCAGGTAATGGACAAAAGCCGGACGTGGTACTTTGTCTTCTCTTATGGAACTCCACGTCATGCTCCGATCGAGTCAAAGTTTCCCGCGTAGGTGTAGGTGCCGTGATGTGATCGAGAAGAGAAGAGTACTGATGATGTTCGCTCTCTCTCATCATGTGATAGTATGCTCTTGCATCCTCAAATGCAAAGCTCGTCATGGGATAGATTAAAAACCCTTCGACAAGAACAACACTAGTACTGAATCACATTTCGTCACGGGCCAGACTTGGCCCTCTTTGGTCCCGCTAATCGCATACCTCTGAATATGGTAATTACCCGGGAAATTGATCGTATCGTAGATAGGAAAACGAAAGAACGAAATACCACCTATGTAGGGCGGAAGTGCGGAACTCCCGCAACGTACCTACCCAAGTGCTGCTGCAAATTAAAAAAATTAAAAAAAAAAAGTCATCGTTCATGATTGCTTAGCTCGTCCATGGCCAATAATCTCCTGTCGGGACTAGATGCTGGCATGTTGCGGCTGCGATGCAATTGAGAATCGGAAAAAAAAACATGTTCAGCGGAGAAACACATCTCCCGTTGTACTATTCCACCCTTCCCCGGTCAGTTGGCAATTGGGATTGGGTCGGGTCGGACAAAAGTGATAAGTGCCAGTGTGTAAGCCCGTAGTACAGCGGCGATCTTTTCAGGGTCAAGTCCTGGTGGGCCCCACTTCCAGTTCCAGGTCCGCCCAAGGACGACCCGGTGGGTTTGTAGGACTCGGACTTTGTGATGGTGTTATTAATTGTGTCAACCAACCTGAGGTTGATTGGTGCAAATTGACGAGAAAGACCTTGTTTGCTTGCTTGAACTTGAAGCATCCGACTCGACTCCGACTCGGGGAGCCTCGGAGTCCTCGGCTTAGCCTTGCCCGTGAAAATGAATTTCGAAAACAAGATCAGGTTGATTTGAACTCTTTTTGCGCAAGTCTGAGTAGCTTGGCTATACTAGTGCTGTCGACCTAGTACTGTACTCGAGATTCGCTACCGATCGAAAAGGTGGGCATGCATGCAAATCTGGCCCGGGGTTGTTGAGTCCGTTTACTGTACAGTACTACAGTACCTGCAAGTTTGGTACTGTGTTCAAGTTGTCTCTACCGAAAGAAAAGAAAGGGTTTATGGAGGTGTAATCCATCTTGACTGAATGCCGAGAGCCCAGCCCAGGCCGACACAAATACCTGGTGGGTTCATGGTCTTTTGCGTTTTAATTTTGTCGGCAAGGATGCACTAGTCTCTGCCGCGTGACGTGAGCACGATTATAGTAGCATGGCAGTCAGGCAGTGAGCGATGGCACTACTGTACAGTACGTGTTGAATTGAAATCGAGCTCGCCCGCGCCCATCATATTTTAGTACCATTCTCAATGTCGCACTAAGTTTCCCTTCCATTCACATTGCCGACAGTAAACATTCATTTTAGTTAGTATAAATTACATGTATTTACTCGGGAACGCTCGCGCGTTTGCCCACACTGGCACCCACTCGAATCCCACTCGTTTCCCGCACGCGCGCCCGTTTTTCCAACACTAAGTTACTGCATGGGCAGGTGAATGGTTAAGTGAAGTACGAGCTTTTCACTGTGATGGGATCAGTAACAGCTTGCCCTACCTTCGTAACAGTACTGTACTAAGATAGAAATGCATCATTGATTGGCGCGTTGGCTCACAGTCGCCAAAGTGTGGCGCTGACGCCGTGACCTCATATCAATCTTCTCGTCAACCAAACTGCGCTACTACACTCAAGAAGTGCCCATTTCCCTGTTCCTAAAGAAGGGAAGATCCTTGAAAGAGATATACTGTACAGTATAGGGACAGGACGGTTATACAGTGAGCACGAGTGCTACCCTTTGCACAAGCAGGTTCATCTTGACAGCATAGCTACTTGCGATGGCACCTGCCTCTCACTCACACCGCCAGCCCTATGAATACCTAGACGCCCTCCTCGCCGCCATCCCAAATGACACCATTCCCCCAGAGATAACAGCGAGTCCATCCCAGAGCAGCGCGGGCGCGGGCGCGCACCTCCCCTATTCAAAATTCATCGATACCGCCCTTCGCCTCGCGTCGGGTGGTCCAGCGCGCCCCGACGACGCTCCACAAATCCGCGATACCTGGCTCGAAATCCAAACATCCGTCCAACGCGCTCTACAAGCTCTTCATCCCTCCTCCTCCTCATCTTCCCAACAACCAGCTAAACGCAAACACTCTCCATCATCTTTACCCAGCACGATTAACAATGACAATAACGACAACAACAAAAAACCCAAATACGAAGATGGCGGAGGAGACGACAAGGATGATGATAATGATGATGATGATGTACCACAGTTGACGTTGCACACAATTTCTGCTACTGCCCCAGTGAGGCATAAAGTCGATATCACGTTGCACGCCCGTACGCTGCGCCTAGCACACAGTACCACGGGCGCCTCAACAGCTCGCTGCGCACGCACTGCGCTCACTCGGGTATTCCTCCTCCCCACGCGTGCACGCTCAAGCGGTGCGCTACAGTGGACCGCGCTACTTCTCGCGGGAGACAAACCCGCGCCACCTGCACCGCGCGGTGGTGGCGCAGGTGGCAAAGGAGCCAAGGCTACTACTGCTGCAGCAGTGCGGTTCGAGCTCGCGTGCTCAGTTCCTGATTCCTCCAGTCCTGCTACAATTCCGCGCATGACGGTTCACCCACCTGCACCCGCACCCACATCAACATCTTCATCTACGTCTACACCTACGTCTCCTCAACAAGTTACCAGCGCACGTGAAGCCGTCTTTAAGCTTCTCTCCTCTACCATCTCAGGCTCCCCCGTAGCTCTCACGACCGTCGAGCGCGGCACACTGCTCGCGGGCATCACGGCTTTTCGTGGTGTACGCGAGACCTTGCTCTGGTTCTTCGACGATGGCGCGAATGCGAATGAGGGCGCAGGTATACTCACTGACGGGCGTCCGGCGGAGTTTTGGGCTCTGGAGGATCTGGCGCGTGGTGAAGCGGGTGTGCGCGTGCGCACTGCGACGGGGAGGACATGTTCTGTCGTCCTTATGCGGCGGAGAAGCGGCGACGACGACGGGGAGGAACAGGAACAGGAACAGGAAGAAGGGGAGGAAACGGAATTTCAGATGATTGATGGGAAGGAGAGGGAGAGGATACTTGAGTGGGTGCGGAGACACCGGGGCGCGTTCGGGATTGCGAAGATCGCGCAGGCGCAGGCGCCGTTGCGGGGTGCAGCAAATGGAAGTGGAAAGGAGGAGGAAACGGGAAAGGATAAAAGAGAAGATTCGGATTCGGATTCGGATTCGGATTTCGAGGAGAGCGAGGAAAGCGATGGCGGTTCTCCGTCCAGCTCCAACAGCTCCGGGTCGGACGAGGGCGAGGATGACGAACCACGCAGTGAAGACGGCGGGAGTGGGACTGGGAATGAAAGCGGAGGTGATGATGATGAGGGTGAGGGTGAAGATGATGACGATGATGAAGAGATTACCATGCAGCTCGATGATCCTGATCCTGATCCGAAACATCACCCGCTCTTGCGCGCTGGCGCGCTTCCGAAGATGTCTCGCGCAGCGATGGATGCTGCCGTTGAGCTTGTTATGGGCGATCTTGTTGGGCAGCCGGGAAAGGCGCGTCGGCGGGATGCACCTTCAGCTGGATCAGGGTCAGGGCTAGGACGCCCGCCGGCTGGAGATGGGTACGAGGGCGCAGTCGCCGTGGCCGGTGCAGACGATGATGACGACGAGGATGAGCTCGAGGACTGACTGACATTGACAGTACAAAAGTTATCGTAACTGATTTACTGAGCCCGTTTCTCTCCATTCCGAGATTAAAAATTTACATGGCATGATGAATATTGTCCAGAAACCTGATAAGAAAGATCCTTTTCAAAAGGCCAGTGGATATATGCTATGTACATCAAGATAACGAATACTGCATATGACTTTTAAAAATAATAATCAGCAAGCAAGCTTACTTGACGTTGACGACCATGACGCTAACCTGCAAACAGCAATTGCCCCGAGTCCCTACTAAATCACTTTCTCTACTTGGCATGCGCCCATCCCGTCTCCACTTTATCGTCCTCGATACCGATGCTACTAATACCGATGCTGCTAATACGTTTCTTGTCCGGCATCGACTCGCTATCATCGTCCAACTCGATATCGCGTGCCTCGAAGCGCTCCACGTAGCGCTCTTCGATAACCGGCTGCTGGGTGCGCACGAGTCGACCCATCGGTAGTGCCGTGGTCGTCGAGGCAACATCACCGCTTGTACCGCCTTGGCTGTCCGCACGGTTCATGAATTGGGTCTGCCGACGGAAGCGGATCTCGCCCGTCGTCTCGTCCCGCGAAGTCTCCCAAAAGTCAAGTCTGCAATGTGTGAGAAAGAGTGTGTGTGTGAATGTGGCACAGGTTGAGTTGTGGCGATCACGTAAAATAGGGGACGTCCGTACATGTTCCCTGATTGCCTATCGGAGAGAGTGCGGTACATGCGCGTGGCTCCTATTGATCTATCAATTGAATTGATGTAATGGTCAGTGATGACTTCGTTGAAGGCAAGCACCTGCTTACGTGCAAAGCACTAAAAGGGAAGCGGGTCAGACAGAGTGTGGGAGCGGTATGGAATGACACTTGCCCGAGGGAGCTATGTACATCTAACGACATGAACCGAGTCAGTGGATCAACGGTCCGTATTTACTAAAATGGACTGGTTACAACGTACGGCATTCATGATGTCTTGAAAGTCGACTGTCAGTCACCTTATATATGACTGATCATAAAGAAGACCTTACCATTCAGGTTCAGGATAAGGAACACCTAGAGGGAAATGAGCACGATCTACACGAAATAACGAATATACCCTGCTTACAATCGGGACAATCTCGACCAGTGTTGCAACTACAAGCCACAACAAGCCCTGAGATGAAAGATAACTTGTTTCAGACGTACAAGCTCCATGGGGGAAGGAAGACGCGTACTTCTCTGTACATGACTTTGAAGGCACGAGGTCCAGGATTGTGCTTGTAAATACCGGTGGCCATGAGCACGATGAAAAACATTTCGGTGGCAAGTAAAAAGCAGTTGGGAAGGAGCGACGAGCGCGTCCGCGTAAACATGCATGTCTCCATTGCAGGTACCCATACAGCATCCGCCTGCGAATTAATGTCAACATACGTCTTGCAGGGTCACGTTGTAGTGGACGAAATTACGTTAGAAACGCCTGTGGAATGCCGGAGACAAGTCAGCGCTGTGTCAGGATGTATGTGTAATGATATGTACGGTAAATCCAAGCTCCAACGTTGGCGACGACCACTGCAATTGAGAGGATCGTAACGGGAACGGAGCGTTGCCATATCGCGATACTGATGCGCGGTCAACATGACTAGATAGATCATTCCAGGTGGGAGGAAAGACGCACGCGCGGAGAGAAAACAGGCTCAAAGCAAGTGTTATGGCTAAATATCGAAAGCTCTAGCAACACGGAGGTCACGGCCATGGGTGCGGAAAAGGAAATAACAAAATGACATACGACTACAAAGTGCGTCCAAAGCTGGGGAAGGGAAAATGAATAAGGAGTCGACATATTACGTGCAGATGAACGCATACCTTGCAGTTGAATTCGTCGAGAATATTCAGACCGACGAGCTCTGTCATTACGTCGGAGAGGGTAGCGACCCGAGTGGCAATGTACAACTATTGGGAAAGAAACACTTTAGTCATCATGGAACATCGCATGGACGGGGGGGAGGGGGTGGCATAAGAAAAAAAACGACTCACGAGAGCGGTCCACCGCCACTGACGCCGACGACTAGCTAAGCCCCATTCAAAGCCGAGGTTGCAAATGAACTCCCATCTGTCACGCGTTGGTTATAAGCCTTGCGCGGTGGGAGTGACGTCGCCCGAAATAAATAAAAATACACGCACAGGTAAATGCCGTCGATAACATGTATGAACTTGATGAGGGAGGCTGCAAGAGACAAGGGATTAGGGGGAAAAAAGGGGTGGACGGAGGGGATTAACGGACTGAGCTCGTTGGCGATTAAAACGGGACTCTCCCAGTTGACCATGGTTGAGTTGAGAAAAGGAAAGAAGGATTGGACAAGAGAGGACGGGAGAGGGAGGGTGTGAGAAAGAAAGACGGTGAACTGATAAACGCTCTCTTTACGCGTTATAATTAGTGCCTTCGCCATTCCAGAGGCTATAGCCTGAGAGAGCCGATATTACGGCAGCCGCGTGGGTAAGGCACATTCCCATGGACAGGCTTCAGACTCTGTGTCATCAACTGTACAATATCTGTTATCACCATTCTCCACGGAACAGCCCTATGCCGAGGTTGAACTGAGGAACTGAGATAAAGTAACGAGTGCCTCAATTGAAGTCTCCGCTTTTAATCCCGCTTGACAACACGCCGCAACCGTTCGTCGATGTTCATCTTCCCCCTCATTTATTTAGGGTCCTCCTCTTAATATTCGTCAAAAGCCTTTCTCCTCACCCTATGCTTCTCTTCTCTACACACCACATCTCGTCTGACTTCCTTTAACCGTGGTGTTACAACGATCAAGACACTCTATTCGGCGGCGTGAGAATGACCTGACTCGGTCCCTGTCGTCAAGAAGCTCGCTATCGAAACCCGTACCGCAGAAGGTTTACGATAGGGTGACGATACTATACCACGGCATGTCAACCGGATACGCAACAACAGCACCCCCGTGTATGATGATACTATACTGTATTCGGTGTTGTCCCTCTAAGACAAGGTACCAGTATGCCGACATGCCCGTCAAAAAGAACATTCTGTGAGAGCTTTATGGTGGCTAGTCCACGGGGAGTGCACCACTAGTGCCCCCCAGATCTCTTGAGCCATTTGAGGTGACCGGCATTCGGTCAGGGTCAGAATTTGGCCGTAACAAGGTGGAGGAGGGACTACGTCGTACATGTCTTCTGAATGCCGGTAATACACCAAGTTAGAAGCTGACCAACCAACGAGCAGGATAAGGTTTCGTCAAGATTGTGGGCCAATTGCAAGTGGGTTGTGGTTCACGATCGTTCATGGATACCATACAGCGGTGATCTCGGCTGTCGGACTAACTTAGGCTTCAACTTACCATCAAGATTCAGTAATATGAAGATGAAGATTTAAACCAAGGAATCAAGCTACTAGTATCGTAGCTTTCTGATACTGTCGAACTCGTTCTCTCACTACGGCAGCTGTACCATACACGAGTCGCAATTGCAATTTGCAAGCCGGATCAACCCCTTTGAATGACATGAGAATCGAAGCCAGCACAATTCATGCACCCTCACGGTCCCTTGATGGAGAACATATGTCTGCCGGGGTTTCACCCGCAGTACACCACAACCGAGACCAGCGGAAAGTATTCGTAGATACTGCATGCATGGATTTCTGATCTCCTGCCCATGACACCCTGCAGTTTCTACTAACTTATGATGGAAGGAACTGAACGGCCTCGCACAAAAAGGATCTCGTAATGGAGTATTTTAACGACACCTTGCTAATTAAGCTTGTCATATCGAAGCCTGCGCCATGGCCACCGCCGCCAATGACCACGCTCAAAGTTGGGGCCGCGACTTTCGCGGGTCGTGGTTGGGGGTCATCATATAAGCCAAGCTTCATTGTCTGACTTGCGACACTATTCGACACGACGCTTGGCTACTTCGCCGCAATTATCAACTGACCAACTATCTACACACACACTTGCCTCCGCCATTCGGGGCGCAATAAATAGCATCACAAAGATCATCTGACCACTTGGGAGTTGTGTTGCAGGGCTTTAGATGTGCGGTGCAATGTGCCCAGTCAGTACAGAGCGCTTGAGACGGTATCAGGGTTGCTCCAATTCATCTTAAAATTTAGCCGGCGCAGAGGAGACAAGACCACAAGTTCACTGTCGACAGAAGCGCATCCCCATCCTGCTGCGTCATCGCGTCATCGTCTCACGCCACCACCGCGGGATGTACTCCCTCGATAAGTTAGGTGCGTCTGCCGAGCGTATTTTCCCCGATCAGTATTGACCTACTTTGTGAACAACAGAAAATTGAGTGATGCGTTCTTGTTGGCGTTGAAATTGCAAGTTCCGGTAGACTGCAAAAAATTGTGGGACGATGTCATTGATGTCTACAAATTATTCACGGATATGTGATACATGTAGGAAGCAATCAAAAACAAGAAAGCTCTGGCGAGTTCTACAGTTATGTATCATTGAAGCGGGTTCCATACGTGTGCGTTAGCGTCATAATGGCTGTTGAGAGTCGTAGATGGGGGGGAGTATTGTGTCAAAGCTCTTTATCTAATTTTTTGGAAGATGTCGGCCGCTTGGAATAAATCATGTCGGTAAACGGTCTTGGCAGTGTCAACGGAGCGCACGTGACGAATAAAGCGAAAATTGGCACACCCTTCGAACTTCTGAGCGATCGTATACACAATGTGCACGTACAGCGTGATCAACAAACCAACAGGACGTTCGTACCTACAGAAAATGATCATGATCAAACCGTCATTCTTGTCCTGCTCAAACTACGCGAGCACGGTACGCACCAGAAAGCCGTCGCGGCAAAGCACATCGTGCTACCGGCGTATATCGGATTACGAAGCACATTGTACGGGAAGGTCTTGACACGGGCATCCATAATGATACCAAAATAATCGCCCAAGAACCTGCCTGTGATACCGAGCGACCATGTCGACATCACGATGAAAGTCTGCCCGATGACGAAGAGCGCGGCGGGGACGAGCGTGTCGAACGGAGTGGGTAGAAGACGCGCATGCGGCTGTTCTAGGATTGCGTTCAGGTAGCTATGTAGGTGCGCGTGTTGGTAGGTCGCCTAGAGGGAGAAAGGAAAGATGGATAGATAGGAGAAAAGAGAAGAGAGGGAAAGAAAGAAAGAAAGAACGACAAAAAAAAAGAGTTGGCGACGTACAGGCGGTCACGTAGTCTCCCCGCGGAGAAAGTGCACACGGCGAAGAAGTAACAACCCAAATGAGCATTTCCGCCAAAAATGCGAGTGATTGTCTTGTTGCGGTATTCTTTTTGGGCACGTTGACGGGGTCAGTTATAAATGCGGAGGCAGGGCGGAGAGACGGCGCTTAGCCTACCGTTTCTTGCAATGATATTCCACGCCGTAGGATTGAACGTTATGGACCCCAGCGAGAGGAAGAGGGACGTTTTGGAGGCGTCAACGAGGGTAGTGAGAGACATGATTGCTAAGTCGTGATTCGTCGCCCGAGACGCCCAGGTCACACGTTATGATGGCAGCCATCACGATTGAAATAAGACTCTGACAGATGAAACAGATGTGAGTGTGGACTTGGAGGTGTTGGGAGCTTTTAAGATAGTGGGATGTGTGGCCAAATGTATGTGGATTTGATCACTGAGTGAACTGAGCTCACAGAAAGTAGGATTTCTGTAAATATATGGGGTTTTTTCTACAGTACATTTGGAACACGTACATCTCACGTGATGACTTTCAAAAGCCAAGAGCTCTCGAGAATGTGAGAAGCTACAGCCTCCAAACAACTTGGGTCCAGTTTGTATTCTAAGCTATGGGATTTAGGCAGCAGAAGCTGAGATACGTAAAAGAACACCTTTTGTACATAGAGTATGAAATGATCCGAGTCAGCGCCGCCAAAGACGAAGGACCAGAATTTAGGGTTAGGTGTTGATTGATTTGCTTGAGGCTGCCATGCCGAGGGCAACGTCTGAGCGGTTCTCGAGGGCACACCAGCCCTCAGCGAAATCGAATACATCCAAAAATCATGGAGAGTCATCTTCATCTTCCGTCAGAAATCCGATCTTCAATACAGACCGATTTGGTCAGCACATCCTCAAAAATCCATCCATAGCTCAAGAGTACGTCGCGTTTTCTTGGTCAGGGATGTGTAAATGGCTGAGAGATACCCCTTAGAATCGTACAAAAGGTTTTCCCTTTTTTCTACTATTCCGATGCGGAACTTATTTGGCCATACAGGCCAATCTCCGCCCGACGGATAAAGTCCTTGAAGTTGGGCCGGGTACAGGAAACCTGACTGTGCGAATATTGGAGAAGGCAAAGCACTGCACAGCGGTGGAAATGGACCCTCGCATGGCGGCGGAGCTCACAAAGCGCGTCCAGGGCAAGTACGTCCACCATCCATCCATCCCCACCTCCTCCCCGATCGAGTCTTTAACTTAACAAATAAAATTGTCTCCAGGCCCGAGCAGCGTCGACTCGAGATCATCATAGGCGACTTCGTAAAGGCAGAGCTACCCTACTTTGACGTCTGCATCTCCAACACGCCCTACCAAATATCCTCCCCGCTCGTTTTCCGCCTGCTATCGCACCGACCGCTCTTCCGAGTGGCCATACTGATGTTTCAGCGCGAATTTGCGATGCGACTGGTCGCGCAGCCCGGTTCTACGCTCTGGTCCCGCCTGTCCGCCAATGTGCAGCTATACGCAAAGGTCGATCATGTGATGAACGTAGGCAAGAATAACTTCCGCCCGCCGCCTAACGTCGAGTCGTCCGTCGTGCGCCTCGTGCCGCTCGACCCGCCTCCCCCCGTACGCTTCGAGGAGTTTGACGGATTGACGCGCATCATTTTTAGTCGACGGAATAAAACCGTGCATGCGAGTTTTCAGGCTAAGGGTATCGCGGAGATGTTGGAGAAGAACTGGAGGACGTGGTGCTCGGAACAAAATAAGGTATGATATGATTAGATGGTGGCATTTTTTTCAGATGCCCCGCTTACTAAAATTTTGTATTCGTAGGTGACGGAGAAGAACGTGAAGATGAAAGAGAAGGTCGAAATTATCTTAGAGGAGACTGGATACAAGGAGAGTAGAGCAGCCAAGATGGACTTGAATGATATCCTGAAGTACGTGCGCCTCCCATCCCCTCATGAGTTTGCTGATGTCAGCTTTGTAGACTACTGTCGGCTTTTCATGACTCTGATATCCATTTCGCTTGAATGTGCTATCATCTGGCACCCTCCACCTTTGTATCAACTATTATTTATTTATCTCGCACAGCTTTCTTACACTCTTTCTTCGTTTTTTCCCCACCACTCGATGGATGGCCAAGAGACCGGATTTAGCAGTTGTAGCAATCCCCGACCTTTAGTTTGTTGGAGCATGTCCATGACCATGTTTTTCTCAGAGGGGTAGATTAGCACCTGGTGGGTTCGTGTCATGTTCATCATAGAGCATCTCCATGATGGATTCGCACAGGGCGCCGATAACGTTGTCCTAGTCTTTGCGCAGCGCTTGCTCGTGGCATTACTTCCATCTGATCGTAATGTAGATCTAATTCAACCTCCTCCGTCTCGCCGCAAATTTGCCCGTCTTGGCGTCGGACAGTAATCCAGTCGCGGCTCTTCTCGTCATTTCGGTTGGGTCACGGTACTCCGTGAAAATTTTCCTCGGAAGTTGTCTATATTATAGCGATCCGAGTCCTTCCCAGTTGCCGACATTGAACGTGATGGCAATGTTGTCTGTTTTTCTTTTCCGTGAACCTTGGTGGGAGGGAGCGTCGCGGCCAGCTGATTAACGTAGGATTCTTGCAAACGCCTGTTGGGATATTGATGGTTCTATGCGATGATCGGACTGTACATGATCATGCGGATGCGTAGGGGCTCACGCCGTTTGCCGGGGACCTCAATGATGCCCTCTTGGACCAAAACTTGAAACAATACGGAGGTAGCACTCGCTCATTTTCTGTAGGTTAACAAGCGATCTCACAGCAGCAAGGGACCATGCAAGGGGTTTGTAAAAGACAACAAGGTACCATCACATCATAACACAATCGTGAAAATTAACCACTCTAACTTTTTACAGTAATGGTCCATCCGCATTACAATAAAGTACTTACAGTAGGAATGCCGTCGTTTTGTTGGATGCCGGCATTTTAGAACCCAGAAGGTTGCTCTTGAAAATTTTCCTTCGATGGGGGGATGGATTCTGGAATTCTAATCGGCATTGGCGGTGGGTACCTAGCCTGCATTGCTTCCGGATTATTGTAGTACTAGGGTACAGTAGTATTATCCCCAAATGAAGGTTCCTACCAACGAACAATCTATCACATGTGCAAAGATACGACGACTGTGGTCCATGCCGCAGGTATGATGTCCATATCTCCCTTTGTTACGAGGAAAGACTTGTCAGAACAGGACTTTGACTGACTTCAACTTAACTGTTCGTCTACCTGTTGCCGTGGGCATTTCCGTGAGAGACATCTCTATGCTGTAGGCGCGTGAGGGCCGCGTAGGGTTTACCCAGTCCGAGTCACAGTTATTTTAGTGCTCATACTGTAGTACAATGCCATCGCTTCATCTAACCGAGAGTCATTTCGTTTGTGGTTTCAACTGAGGCTTGTGGGTACATGGAAAACGTGTATTACTCTTTGACCTCACTGTGCGAAGACACCTGACCATCTCTCGATTCTGCAGCAGGATCAGGGAAAAGTGTCTTTTGGTTCGTCCTTCTTCATCTTCTCCTGCCCTTGTGACCAACACCATTACTATATTTCGACTTCAGGGACGTCAATAAGCGAAAACTTCACAACCTGCTTCCATCTCTCCTCATCCAACTTTCTGCTTGGTCCGATCCTTGTTGCGATATACTCTTCCAGCTCTATTCTGCACATGGTCGTGGAGCACAGAAACCTGGTGATCGCGCAATGGTAGAATGTCTCAAAGAAATGCTCGCCCTCGAGGCGCCAGGACCCACTTACATAATTTTGGATGCGCTTGACGAGTGTCCGATTACGTCTACCATTCCATCACCACGAGAAGACGTCCTCGAGCTAGTGGATGAACTCGTTTCCCTTCACCTTCCAAACCTCCACATCTGTGTCACAAGTCGGCCAGAGCACGACACTCGAATTGTTCTTGAACGCTTAACCGAAAACCCCGTGTCTCTTCATGACGAAAGCGGACAACAAGAGGATATTGCGAACTATGTCGCCTCTTTTGTTCGTTCCAACCAAAGGATGCAGAGATGGAGGGAGGAGGACAAGAATCTGGTTATCAAGACTCTATCTGAGAAAGCGGATGGAATGTAAGCGTGTTGCGTCTGCATTTATGCGAATCTAAAAACGTGAAATAGGTTCAGATGGGTGTTCTGTCAATTGGATTTCCTACGACATTGCTTCCCGCCAAGTGTCCGGCGTATCCTGGATGAATTGCCGGAGAGCCTGGACGAGACGTACGAGCGGATTCTGAGAGAGATCAGGAAGCCTAACCAGGGACATGCACATAGAATGTTGCAATGTCTGGTGGTGGCTGTTCGCCCACTTCGGGTCGAGGAACTTGCGGAAGTCCTCGCGTTTGACTTCAACGTGGGAGGGACGCCGAAACTAAATCCAGGGTGGCGCTGGGAGGATCAAGAAGAGGCAGTGATGTCGGCGTGCTCAAGTTTGGTGATGATAGTCAAGGACGGTGACTCGCGGGTCGTTCAATTTTCGCATTTCTCCGTCAAAGAATTTTTGACGGCAGACCGGCTTGCAGAACCCATGCGAGAGGTCTCGCGCTATCACATTCGACTCGAGGCTGCGCATACAATTCTTGTACAAGCATGCCTCGGCGTTCTCCTCCGATTGGACGATGGCATCGACCGTAACAACATCGAGGGCTTCCCGTTGGCTCGATATGCTGCTCAGTACTGGGTCACGCATGCCCGAGTGGAGAATGTATCGTCACGCATCAAGGAAGGGATGGAATGTCTGTTTGATGCAGACAAACCACACTTTGCAGCGTGGCTTTGGATTTACAACGAAGATTGGTGGGGTGGTTCCATGTCTACCATGCACCCCGAGAAACCTGAAGCAGTTCCCCTGTATCACGCCGCAATGTTTGGACTTCGCGACCTGGCAGAGCACCTCATCACCGAGCATCCAGAGCATGTAAATGCTAGGGGCGGGCAACACCAGACTCCGATGCATGCTGCGGCGGATGCAGGACATGCCAACATTACATCGTTATTAATTGAACATGGCGCCGATATGGAAGCCCGGTCCAACAGCATAAATGGCGGGACTCCGCTGAATCGCGTGGCCTGGGATGGAAGACTCGAAGTTGGGCAATATCTACTCGATCGTGGTGCAGATATCAATTCTCGAGACAGCAATCTTCACACTCCACTGATACATGCAGTGATGGTAGGACGTGTGGAGTTTGCTCGAATGCTACTCGAACGCGGCGCAGAGATTGATGCCCGGAATGCCTACGGCAGAACTGCACCTTACTTTGCGGCGGTAAGAGGATATACCCAAGCCGTGCGATTGTTACTGGAGCATGGCGCCGATGTCAATATGGGCGACGATGAAGGCAAGACCGCTTCCCAGCTCGCGACGCAACAAGAGATTGTAGAACTTTTGTCTAAGTATGGTGCCAAGTCTGTAATATCCTGTTTAGATTCTACAACGTACTCGCAATACAAGACTTGGTACCGTATTTGCGTTATAGCACATGGAATCCTTTGCCCGCAGGCATAGGAGATCGAAATAATTGGGGACCGCTCTTCCATCATCATCTGAGTCCTAGTCATTAAAAAAAAATCACCATTGCGTCACGGTGCGGACTAGTGTGCTTGACTGCACGTGTTCGTCAAAGGGTTGTTTGTAAATCGATTGATCGAGACACAGGACTATCTCGAGTGGTTCTCATCGGCTTTTGTCCCGTTCATGCTGCACTGCAGCTGCGCTACTTCGGGGAATTTGCGAAGTCAGCGAGATCGAAGGGATTTTGATTCAGGTCGCCTTTGTCTCGACGTCTAGGTCGTACCAATGGTCCAGAGCAGATAGCCTTCCTATGATCATGAGGTTGGAGGTGCCGCGGCAGCCACACGGGGGCACGGAGGACCGATATTCGAAGCTGAGTCAGCGCATCACGCGCCTGACCACTGCTTCTCATCGAGCTCCAACTCTCCCATTCTTGCACCCCATCCCTAGGCCTTCGATCCAAACCTACCCTCAATACTCTTAGATAGAGGTTACAACTTGACAAATTTCGAAAACCCTCGCTCCCCGTAGTAGTACCACCGTCTAGTACCCCAGAAGAGAGATACTTGATACGACTTATCTGGCACCGCCCCTGATCAAACGCCCCTGATCAAAGATCAAGGCAAAGTGGGCCCTACTCACGCGACTTGTTCGATATCCTATACCTTTACTCGTGTCCGTTCACCGCGACCTCTGTCACCTCTCATTATGACATTATCCCACCATCCTTCCCATCGATTCTACCCCCGTGATACATTTTTAAGGCACCGTCCTCCCAAGAGCTCGAGCAAGTTATCGAGACGGACTCTCTAACAATGACTGACCGCCACATTCACGAGTCTACAACCAAATACCCTTAAAAGGCCGACATCCACCCCTTCGTTTTAGCGAACTCGAGAACATGGTACAGTATTATTCAGGCACCGACGCCCTTATCAGTTGGGCCTGCGTGTGTCATTTATCGTCCCGAATTGCTCCCCAGAATGGTGGCACTGCTATTTACCATCGACATGAGCGTGAGGGCAAAATTTTCGGGGTGTGAGTAGATACAGACAAATTGGTCGGACGACGTTGTGGACGTCGTAATTGCAATTGCAAACGACATGTGCCAGTGCGAACCCATTTAAAACTGTGCTCTCGTGAGTTAGCAATCAATTAGGTAGAAATACTAGGTCGCATTCACGTACATGTCCGGAGTTCCACGACGCAGCCTAGCTGGTTCCAGAAATTTGCGAATGTCATGTGGGAGATATCCGTAGGTAGCTGGACCGATCCAGAGGACGCGCGATGGCTCGAGTAAACCCCTCCACATGGGCACTGTCTACCTGGGCTCGTTGAGGATAGCGCTAGATCTCGCGGGGTCAAGCGGCTTCCCAAGGAGAACAGCCGAAGGTAAGATATGAGTGATTGTTCCTCTGATGGGGTCGGCAGGAGAGTTGGCCCGGAGCGGTATTTACCTAGTCAAAACAAGCCAGGGTGATCTAAGGCATTCTCGAAGAATTTGAAGAATGAGATTGAGATCCGAAGGTGTAAGTATATACTAAGTCCCTGGATCTTGGTTGATCGATTAGTGATCAGTTTGCTAGGCAATAAAAGCGGAGGGGCCCGCGGTCCAGTTTCCTGCATGGCGGATAAATGATCTCATTTACAGTATAATAACATGTAGCGTATCACAAATGCACTCCTATCTCCTTAATAGCGTAAATACATCATAGAGTCCACAGCAGATACTACTCTTATATAGACTTGGCACTATACGCAGACAGCAGTTCTACAATCTCTTGATGACCCTGAACAGACCTCATTCGGGAAGGGGTGTCGCCATCTTCGTTGCGCACATTGACATCCGCGCCGTGCTCCAGTAGTAATTGCACAACTCCGATCTCTCCGTGTTCTGCTGCCCAGTGAAGTGGAGTCCTGCCGTACTCACCTCGGGCATCAATCATTGCCCCGCGTTCGAGTAGCATTCGAGCAAACTCGGCATGACCCCAGGCCGTCGCAAGTATTAGTGCAGTGTTATTGAAGTCGTTTTGAACATCGATATCTGCACCACGATTGAGTAGAAACTGCCCAGCTTCGAGTCTTCCTTTCTCCGATGCTCGATGCAGTGGAGTATGGCCATATCTGCCACGGCCATTCATATCCGCACCATGCTCGATTAATAACAACAGAATATCGGGATGTCCTGCTGACGCTGTAACATGCAACGGTGTCACTTCTTTCCCGCCCCTGCCAGTTACATGCTGTGGATGCTCAGCGATGAGGTGCTCTGCCAAGTCGCGAAATCCGAGCATTGCAGCGTAATACAGGGGGACTGCTTCAGGTTTTTCAGGGCGCATGGTTGACATCGAACGATCCCACGGATCCTTGTCCTCGTTGTAGATCCAGAGCCAAGTCGCAAAGTGTGGCTTGTCTGCATCAAACAGACGTTCCATCCCATCCTTGATCCGTGATGATACATTCTCTATTCGGGCATGCGTAACCCAGTACTGAGCAGCATATTCAGCCAACGGGAAGCCCTCGATGTTGTCATGGTCGATGCCATCGTCCAATCGGAGGAGAACGCCGAGGCACGCTCGTACAAGAATTGTATGCGCAGCCTCGAGTCGGATGTGATAACGCGAGACATCTCGGATGGGTTCCGCAAGCCGGTCCGCTGTCAAGAATTCCTTGACGGAGAAATGCGAAAATTGAACGACCCGCGAGTCACCGTCCTTGACTATCATCACCAAACTTGAGCACGCCGACATCACTGCCTCCTCTTGATCCTCCCAGCGCCAGCCTTGATTGAGCTTCGGAATCCCTTCCGTATTGAAATCAAACGCGAGGACCTCCGCGAGTTCCTTGACCTCAAGTGGGCGAACCGCCGCAACCAGACATTGCAACAACCGATGTGCATGTCTTTGGTTAGGCTTTCCGATCTCCCTCAGTATCCGCTCGTATGTCTCGTCCAGGCTCTCCGGCAACTCCTCAAGAATACGCTGGACACTTGGTGGGAGACACTGTCGTAGGAGCTCCAATTGACAAAACACCCAGCGGAACCTATTCCATTTTAACATTCGCATAAAAGCAGACGGCGGCACACTTACATGCCATCCGCTTTCTCCGATAGTGTTTTGATAACCAGATTCTTGTCTTCATCCCGCCATCTCTGCATCCTCCGGTTGGAGCGAACAAAAGACGTAACATAATTGGTAATATCTTCCTGTTGTCCAGTTTCGTCATGAAGGGACACTGGGTGTTCGGTTAGACCTTCGAAGACAACCCGAATATCATGCTCCGGTCGACTCGTGACGCATATGTGGAGGTTTGGGAGGTGAAGAGCAACGAGTTCTTCCACAAACTCTAGGACCTCTTCTCGCGGTGATGGCGGAACGGTTGACGTGACAGGACACTCGTCGAGTGCATCCAGAATGATGTAAATAGGTGGTTGCGCCTCGAGGCTGAGCATTTCTTTGAGACTTTGAACCATTGCCCGATCGCTAGGTCTCTGTACTCCACGATCGTGGGCCGAATAAAGTTGGGAGAGTATGTCACAACAGGGATCGGAGCGAGCAGAAAGTTGAATGAGCAGAGAGGGAAGTAAGTCGTGAAGTTTTTGTTTATCAACGTCCCTGAAATCAAAATAGAAATAGGCCATTGAGGCCCTCCCAGCATCGCACAAAGCTAGGATATCTTGAATGATCGAGGAACTGAAACAATAACATCAATTTCACAAGCGTGGAAAGAGTCGAAGGGGAGGCGAACCAGAGGACACTTTTCCCGGACCCCGCTATGGAAACATGAGACGATGAGGGGTTGACACAGGGTGAAGGCCAAATGTAACGCACGTTTTCCGTGTATCCACAGGAAGGAGCCGGCTGATTTCCATCGACTATATATACCGCCTCGAAAAAACCATTCAGCTGTACCGTTGTGATGAGCTTTGGATGCGATGTTATGATTGGTGGACGGATCTCGGGGCGAAAGCCATCGTAGAAGGTTGTCTCTGAGCTGGTTCCCTGTGATATCGTTTGAGCGGTCGGAATGATGAGAAGGTTAAAGAAATAACGAACGGTTAGCCTGGTCCAACTTGTCATCGACGCCTTGGACTCTGATGGAAATATCTTTGCCAATGTCTTGTACTAGCAGTACCCTATCGTCGACATCTTGAACCTTGTCACCAACATTTCGCACGTCACCACGGACATCTTGAACCTTGTTGCCAACATCTTGCACGTCATCCCGAACATCTTGCACGTCATCCCGAACATCTTGCACGCCGTCACGAACACCTTGTACGTCGTCACAAACATCTTGCACGCCGTCACGAACACCTTGTACGTCGTCACGAACATCTTGCACGCCGTCACGAACATCTTGCACGCCGTCGCGGACATCTTGCATCTTCCCCTCGACACCCTTAACTCTATCATCCACCCCCATCACTTTCCCGTCGACGCTCTGAGTCATCTTCAGCAGCTCCGCAGATGCCATCCGTGCCTCTTCTTGCGTCAATTTGTCCAACCTCTCCAGGCTATCCTCGATGTCCCTGTTCCCCGTCAACTTCTTCAGGTACTTTTCTAATTAATCTATCAGTCAAGAAGGGTAAATACACGCGAAATCAACTCACTCAATGGTCCACGTTTCACTTCCTTTGTCGCGATTCCAAGAATCGTCAGCACCTCGACCATAATCTCAACAATCATGTCCGTCATTGCTGCAGTCGGTGTAAGGACAGTGTATATCTCAAGCCGGCGGAAGAAATGTTCGATGCGATTAAAGACGTCAATTATCGTTTCTTGGCTGGTGTTCGCATCTTTAGCCGCCTGGGAGCCCCGGTGTCAAAATGGTTTGCGCAAGCGACAGATGAAGGATACTGACCAAGAGGAGAACGCCGATCCCCGCAAAGATTGCATTTGCCGGTGGGAAAGCCTGAAAGTATATGTTTAAACGGAAATTCTCCACGACAAAATATCCCGATACACACTAGCCCAACACCCTGACCAACAGTTGCGGAGAGCGTATACAGTACATTGACGGTGGGGGAGACCCATTTTGTGAGTCTGTCGTCGCCATTCTGGGATTGGTTGAATGCCGGAATTTGCTCTCGGAGGACAGTGAGAATGGCCTCGGGAGAATCGCAAGATTCAAGCCTAGGAAGGAGGGGATGGGAGGTTAGGTCCTTCTTGGTTTTACGTTTGTAAGATTTCAGAGCGGCGTTGAATATGGACGCGAAGTTAGAATTGGAGGTGGATGTGGAGAGGTCAGCGGACATGATGGATCGCAGAGAAGGGAGGGATAGTTGGTGATGGGTGGATGAGACGAAGGGGGATCGATAAGTAGGCGCCCTTGCTTGCGCCCTAATACAGCCCACAGCCCACGAGCCTCGAGGCAACCGCCCACGTGTGGGCATTTCCATGTTGCCCATACGAAACGTTTTTCCAGTCAATTTCCCATGTGTGCTTTCAGAGCAGTTCAAAAACCTCAACCTGAGCAGAGCGAGATATCAGGACTTCCTCGGGCAGTGGCGGCGGGCACCCATGTTCTTCTGCTTCGACGTCAACTGTTGGACGGCCCTCTTTTCCATCGGCCCATCACTTCAAGTTTACTGAAGTTGAAGGCCGCGCGCGGCGTGAGGTACTCGAGAGTCGGAGTCGAGACTCGAGAGCAGTGGCAGTTCCGTGAATCCGTGAATTCGGATTTCCCTTGGGGAAAGACACTCTATTCCGTTAAGCTACATTATCCCGGCACTAGAGGATCTGGTTCGACGCCCAGAACCCCTCAACGAAACAGAGGTTAAGCTGTCTGGACTCTGGTGAGATGGCTGCGCGCATCGGTGTTGCGAGGGAGCGATATGTGCGCGAGTCGTCCAAGATGTGTGCCTCTGAGACATGGTTGAAGCGAGCTGTGCACGATTTCGTGAAGTCCATATGGTACAGCGAGGAATGAACTGCTGGAGCTTGTGCCGGCTCTGATGCGGGTGGAGCCAACATACAGTAGTTTGAAAATTTTTGGACGACTTTCCATCTCACTTCTATGATGACGCGTCAGACGCGATGTCTCACAAAGCCATATGCTGTAATCTATGCATACAGTAGTTTCTCTATTATACCTAAAATCTTCCGGCGGTGATGGCTCGTTGAGGATAGCGCTATATGTCGCGGGGTCAAGCGGTTTCCCAAGATCCAGAGGGTGGTGCCTCGAGGGCCTAGGGGACAAGCCGTGCGGGAGGTTCCCCATACATTCGATGCGATAGCGATAACAATGCCCCCTGGGGGCATAAAGAACCCATTGGTGAACACGTAGTATATGCTTGACAAGATCCTCGTTCAGATCCATGAAAAACGCGTGTTTTCAGTTGGAGCCTATAGTGAGTCCGTTCAGAAATCCCAACTGCTCAAGTGATCGTGAAAGGGAAGGGACATACTCATCGTCACTCCGAGTATTAACTCCAACAGTTCCTTTTGCGTCATGTCAGGGGAAAGTTGGACACAATGATCGCTCTATTATCATCATCATGACTCTGCCGGGCCCAGGCCAAGGGTACTACAGCGACTGGCCAGTGACAGAATATCAGACTCTTCATCACAGTCCTATGCCCCCGCGGTTCATGTACTTCCGAAACACGATGATCTCACGTCCACGCACGCGAAGCGGCTGTTCGGCATACGCATGCAAGGTGCCTTTAACGCTATGCGCATCCGCGAAAACGACGTCCGCGCACCTCCCGTTTGGGTGCACGTAGATGCGAGGCGCTTGATCTCCCCGGAATGTTGAAAGACGAGAAGGATGTCGGCCGTGAGGGTGTGGTGGTAGACTCGCGAGTGTGACGGTCGTTATCGAGGAGGCGTCCGGCGTCTCGATTAAGTACTCGCTTGGACTGCATTATCCTTTGATTCAGTCGTAGAAAACGAGGTTCTGGGGAACGAGGGTTAGTGAGAATTGCCGAGCCACGACTCTTCTTCGGACAGGGTGAGACAGGTGGAGAATGGGAGAGATGAAGTTCGATGAAGTCAAGTCCCGTCGCCAGTGGCTCGGCTGAGAGTGCCAGTGGCAGAGGAGGAGGCACGTGAGCGGTGTCCTAGCGCCTCATGATCAGGCTCGCCCTTTCTAATAAACATGAACGCAGTCAAAGCCTGTGGGTGCTCGCTTCCCCGATAGATACGTCTAATTCACAGATTAAGTACCTTGGTACTATCTACAGGCTAAGTCTTCTAATCGCAGCTGTGTGAGGTGGATAGCGTGGCTGCGCGTGCAGACTCGGATCAGTCGGCCGAGCCTGGTGACGAGCCACCACTTCTTGATGCGATTCACAGTTTATGTCTTCCTTCGGCTTAGGGTAGCTTAGGGTACATTTTTGGTATCAGGCGCCTCGTGATGGGTGACAGCTTGGTGGCCACAGGGCCACGCGTCGCGTTTTGAATTTGTCTTTCTCTATCTTCCTCTCTCGCTCGCGTCCACCGGTCTTATAGCCCCCCAAAAAGGACTAATATATAGCCAAGCTCTGATGTATTTGAAGCCTCATCGACCACTTCAATAAAAAAAAGTTCCCCTTTTAAGCTCACACCTCCTCTTTCACTCTGCGTGACGCCGTGCGATTCCCCTCCTCTTCGGCCTGAGGGCACTCGACATTAGTCCGAGCGAATGAGCCGACACACGTCCTACCCTTTTGTCGAACGCTAAACCACTTTCCTCATTCTAGATCCTTTATCTCTATCCGCACGGACTCACCTACGCGTTCCTAGCGCGCTACAGCTGCAAGAATTTTCCGCCCAGCTTCTTCACCCATTCCCAATCCAACTTCTTGAAAAGGAGACTGTTGAAAGATGTAACACGAGAAAGCGCAACAAAAGTCAGGCCACAGGAAAACATCTTCCTTCCAAGTCCCAGTCTGATTCTTGGCAGCGTAACACCCTTGTGATTTGTTCATTGCGACTGTGATTCGAAGGAGGTCTTCAATGGGGTGATTGTAACAATAAGAGGGAAGCCTTCTCGTGGTTCGGTTCACCATGAGACAAATGCATTACAGCCTGTACAGAGGACATTTTCGCGCTGCACCCAATTGGCGCGGATGTTATTTTGATGATTACGAGCATTCTAATGCACTGAGAAGCAGCCCGCGGTCCGATTTCCTGCACTGGCGGACAAGTGATCTCATGTAACATGTAACTTAACAAAACACAAAATGTAGTCCTATCTCCTCAATACTGTAAATACATCATAAAGTCCACAGCAGATACTACTCTTCTACAGACTTGGCACCATACGCGGACAGCAGTTTTACGATCTCTGGATGCCCTCCACGTGACCCCAATCGGGAAGGGGTGTTGCCATGTTCGTCGCGCACATTGACATCCGCGCCGTGCTCCAGTAGTAATCGCAAGACTCCGATTTGTCCGCTGAATGCTGCCCAGTGAAGTGCAGTCCTGCTGAGGCGACCCCGGGCATCAATCATTGCCCCGCGTTCGAGTAGCATTCGAGCAAACTCGGCATGACCATGGAATGTCGCATATATTATTGCAGTATTTTTATTGTCGCTTTGACCATCGATATCTGCACCACGATCGAGTAGAAATTGCCCCGCTTCGAGTCTTCCCTTATCCGATGCTCGATGCAGTGGAGTACCGCCATATCGGCCCCGGCCATTCATATCTGCACCATGCTCGATTAATAACGACAGAATATCGGAATGTCCTGCTGACGCTGCAACATGCAGCGGTGTCACTTCTCTCCCGCCCCTGACAGTTACATGCTGTGGATGCTCAGCGATGAGGTGCTCCGCCAAGTCGCGAAATCCGAGCATGGCGACGTAATATAGGGGGGCCGCTTTAGGTTTCTCAGGGCGCATGGTAGTCACGGAACCACCCCACTGATCTTCGTTGTAAATCCAGAGCCAAGTCGCAAAGTGTGGCTTGTCTGCATCAAACAGACATTCCATCCCGTCCTTGATCTGTGACGACACATTCTCTATTCGGGCATGCCTGGCCCAGTACTGAGCAGCATATCGAGCCAACGGGAAGCTCTTCATGCTGTCACGGTCGATGCGATCGTCCAGTTGAAGGAGAACCCCGAGGCATGCTCGTACAAGAATTGTATGCGCAGCCTCGAGTCGAATGTGATAGCGCGAGACATCTCGCATGGATTCCACAAGCCGGTCCGCTGTCAAGAATTCCTTGACGGAGAAATGCGAAAATTGAACGACCCGCGAGTCACCGTCCTTGACTATCATCACCAAACTTGAGCACGCCGACATCACTGCCTCTTCTTGATCCTCCCACCGCCAATCTTGATTGAGCTTCGGAATCCCTTCCGCATTGAAATCAAACGCGAGGACCTCCGCGAGTTCCTTGACCCGGAGTGGGCGAACAGCCGCAACCAGACATTGCAACAACCGATGTGCATGTCCTTGGTTAGGCTTTCTGATCTCCCTTAGTATCCGTTCGTACGTCTCGTCCAGGCTATCGGGCAATTCCTCCAGGATACGCGGGACACTTGATGGGAAACAGTGCCGCAGGACTTCCAATTGGCAATACGCCCACCTGAACCTATTTCATGTTTTAACATTTGGTTAAAGACAGATGTCAGTGTCCTTACATTCCATCCACTTTCTCCGATAGTATCTTGATAACCAGATTCTTGTCTTCATCCCGCCATCTCTGCATCCTCCGGTTGGAGCGAACAAAAAAGGTGACATAATTAGTAATATCTTCCTGTTGTCCACTTTCGTCATGAAGGGACACAGGGTGTTCGGTTAGACCTTCGAGGACAACCCGAATGTCATGCTCCGGTCGACTCGTGACGCATATGTGGAGATTTGGGAGGTGAAGGCCAACGAGTTCATCCACAAACTCCAGGACCTCTTCTCGCGGTGATGGTGGAACGGTCGTCGTGACAGGACACTCGTCGAGTGCATCCAGAATGATGTAAATAGGTGGTTGCGCCTCGAGGCTGAGCATTTCTTTGAGGCATCCAACCATTTCCCGATCGCTAGGTTTCTGTACTCCACGATCGTGGGTCGAATAAAGTTGGGAGAGTATGTCACAACAGGGATCAGAGCGGGAAGAAAGTTGGATGAGCAGAGAGGGAAGCAAGTCGTGAAGTTTTTGTTTATCAACGTCCCTGAAATCAAAGTAAAAATAGGCCATCGAGGCCCTCCCAGCATCGCGCAAGGCCATGATGTCTTGTATAATTGAGGAACTGAAATAATACTGTCAATTTCACAAGGGTGGAAAGAGTCGAAGGAAGGGCGAACCAGAGGACACTTTTCCCGGACCCCGCTATGGAAACATGAGACGATGAGGGGTTGACGCAGGGTGAAGGCCAAATGTAACGCACGCTTTCCGTGTATCCACAGGAAGGAGCCGGTTGATTTCCATCGACTGAATAAACCGCCTCGAAAGAACCATTCAGCTGTACCGTTGTGATGAGCTTTGGATGCGATGTTATGATTGGTGGATGGATCTCGGGGAGATAGCCATTGTAGAAGGTTGTCTCTGAGCTGGTTCCCTGTGATATTGTTTGAGCGGTCGGAATGATGAGAAGGTGTTAAAGAAATAACGAACGGTTGGCCTGGTCCAACTTGTCATCGACGCCTTGAACTCCGATGGAAATATCTTTCCCGATGTCTTGTACTAGTTGTACCCTATCGTCGACATCTTGAACCTTGTCACCAACATCTCGCACGTCGCCACGGACATCTTGCACGTCGTCGCGGACATCCTGCATCTTCCCCTCGACACCCTTAACTCTATCATCCACCCCCATCACTTTGCCGTCGACGCTCTGAGTCATCTTCAGCAACTCCGCAGATGCCATCCGTGCCTCTTCTTGCGTCAATTTGTCCAACCTCTCCAGGCTATCCTCGATGTCTCTGTTCCCCGCCAACTTCTTCAAGTACTTTTCTAATTAATCTATCAGTCAAGAAGGGTAAATACGCGCGAAATCAACTCACTCAATGGTCCACGTTTCACTTCCTTTGTCGCGATTCCAAGAATCGTCAACACCTCGACCATAATCTGAACAATTATGTCCGTCATTGCCGCAGTCGGTGTAAGGGCAGTGTATATCTCAAGCCGGCGGAAGAAATGTTCGATGCGATTAAAGACGACAATTATCGTTTCTTGGCTGGTGCTCGCATCTTTAGCCGCCTGGGAGCCCCGGTGTCAAAATAGTTTGCGCAAGCGACGCATGAAGGATACGGACCAAGAGGAGAACGCCGATCCCCGCAAAGATCGCATTTGCCGGTGGGAAAGCCTGAAAGTATATGTTTAAACGGAATTCTCCACGAAAAAATATCCGGATACACACTAGCCCAACACCCTGACCAACAGTTGCGGAGAGCGCATACAGTGCATTGACGGTCGGGGAGACCCATTTTGTCAGTCTGTCGTCGCCATTCTGGGATTGGTCGAACGCCGGGATTTGCTCTCGAAGGACAATGAGAATGGCCTCGGGAGAATCGCAAGATTCAAGCCTAGGAAGGAGGGGATGCGAGGTTAGGTCCTTCTTGGTTTTACGTTTGTAAGATTTCAGAGCGGCGTTGAATATGGACACAAAGTTAGAATTGGAGGTGGATGTGGAGGGGTCAGCGGACATGATGGGTCGTAGAGAAGGGAGGGATAGTTGGTGATGGGTGGATGAGACGAAGGGGGATCGACAAGTAGGCGCCCTTGCTTGCGCTGTGGGCGTCTCCATGCCTATACTACGATAGACGTTTTTCCAATCAATTTTCCATCTGTGCTTTTAAAGCAGTTCAAAACCCTCAACCTGAGTGACGCAACGACATATGAAAACTTACTTGGGCCCCATGTCCTTCAGCTTTGCACGACTCCCTGTTCCCGCTGCGATACGCTGGCACTCGGGCGCGCAGTTTGCCAGATATGCGTCACTATTCGCCCTACTGTGTAGTTATCAGACTGGTCCGATACAGTGATGAAGTTCACCCTGTCAGAGCGATGAGCGACGCGGGCGCACCCTTCAGACGTCCACCCGGTCGTTTCGTTTATGGTCTATGGTGGACTTGTAGTGGCAAATTCCTGCATTGTCTATGCGAAATCTAGACGCAGGCATAATGCTAGTGTCATGTAGCATCCCGGAAAAGTTCATGAAATGGCCTCTGATCGACTCGGACAATACGTGTAGAAAATTCGAGGTGTTCTCCGAGTCGTGTCCGACCCCCCTTTGCGCCCCTGTTCTCTGGCAGACCCGATACGAGAATAGTATCGTATGTTGCAGTTATCCTGCTTGCCATGGTTTAAACAGTACAGGGTCCGCGGCTAGGCGGGTGAATGGTGTCGGGTCAACGTACTACCTCGATCTATCCATAAACCTTTCCTCTGTCCTCTTGAGTCTTGAATTGATGGTGGCCCAGGGCCTCCCGCACCATCAAATTTTAAGTTAATACCTTGGGCCCCTGTTCACCCTGTTCTTCCCTACCTGTCCCAAACTAAATCCGAGCCCTTCCCACTAATCCGAGTCTAGGCGCGCTTCTCCTCCCTCGCCATCACCACCCTTCTCCTGCTCCTGCTCCTTTTATGCCCACCGCCATAGCTGATGTATATAAACCGATTGCAGGCGCGACAACCCCACATGCAGCATCTCGCCACCGGGTCCCGCTCATCCACGCAGCGTACGGAGCGCCGTGCGCGCGTCATCCCGAAATGCGAGAATGTACTGCGAAGATCTGAACGGTCTTTTCCGGGGAGTGGTGTCACTGTTATTTATCATGACGTGAGCGTGAGGGCAGAAAATTTTTGGGCGCGAGAAGTAGAGACGGACAAACCATCGGTTGGATGACTTTGCGGATGTCGTACGTACAAACTCAACAATGCCTACATGACAAGCCCATTTCGGACTCCAACGCCACGCGATATCCATAGGCAGCCGACCGATCCAGAGGATGCGCGATGGCTCGTCCACCTGGGCACTGCCTGCCTGGGTTCGTGGAGGATAGCGCTAGATGTCCCCGCGGGGTCAAGCGGTTTCCCAATGTTCAGAGGGTCGTGCTTCAAGAGACATAAGGGCCAAACTGTGCGAGAGATTCTCCGTACGTTCGACGGGTAAACTCTGCTCCCGAAGGGTGATAGGAGCCCGTTGATGGACACGCAGTATTTGCTTGACTGATCCTCGCTCGAATCCATAAAAAAAACGCAGTTAAAGCCTATGATGAGTCCGCTCAGAAAACCCAACTGCTCAAGAGAATGAGGAAAGCCAGGGACATACGCATCACGAGTCGCCCCGAGTTCCGACAGTTCCTCTTGGGTCGTGAGGGGGAAAGTTGGACCAAGATCGCACCATCGTCGTGGCCCTGCCCAGTCCGGGTTTAAGGAGTGCTGTTGCGACTAGCCCGCGACGGAGTATCCTTATTCGCATCAGAATCTTCGAGCCTCCCCTACGCCCCGCGGTTCGCGTACTTCTGAAACGCAATGTTCTCTCGTCCACGCATGCGAAGCCGCTGCTCCGTGTGATGGTCGTTATCGAAAAGGCGTACGTCTCAGTGACTTGCTGGCGTGAAGACGGTGACTCAAGGACGGGGAGGGGAGTGGATCAAAAAGCATTCGCGGTGGAAAAGGGTGAGATGAAGCTCGATGAAGACCTGTCGCCGGTGGCACGGCCGAGTTTTGGATGCCCTCTGCCGGAGGAGGCACTGGCATGACGCCTGGCAGTAAGCGCTGTTTTTGGGACGCGCGCGCGGGCGCCACACTGCGTGTGATCAGGCTTCTTTTAACCCGCCCACCTCTCCCCAGAGTACTCAGCCGTGTTGACACATATAATGACAGCGACAATGTTAACCCCATTAGACCTGCACCGACGCCTGAACACACCAGTGACACCACCCCGCAATGGGCGCAGCGCGGCCTGGTCTGGAGCCAAGGTATCCCGGGGCCGGGGCGCGCAACCGCGAGGCAGTCCACGACCACGACGCGCTGGCTCACATGATCCCCCATGAATACGCGCCGTATGTAGGACCTTGACACGACGAATTTCTTCACTCGTGACTCCTTGAGCAGTCCTATCCAGTACGACTGACACCAACAGCCTTGTAAGTAACATCTTAATTTGTTTCATAACCGGCACCATGAAATCTGAGACTAAGCGTACAGATACGTCTGTTGAGTAAATGTGGGAAATGACAGTTATGGCGAGCTCTGTAGATGACCAACAAATCAATGACAGTACACAAGTTTGAGTTCAGATATGTTGCGCATGCGTCCTGTCAAAACACCGGAACCGATAATCAATGCACAGGAGCTCGATCATAACGCCCCTACTACTAGTAGTACTAGTAAGAGGATCATTTGATTTTTACTCATCAAAGTTGGTCTACTCATATATATAAAGCTACCAGGCGTCGCTGTTGTGGGAAGAGTCGATAGCCCATGTCCGCTCCTATCTATCCCATTGCTTGACTAACAAGATGGTCAACTTCCACGATCCTATTGTAATCGCTCGCGAATACGGTGCGTGTGCTCCTCAACCTTTTCTCTCGAAGTCCGAAGGTAACTGGACCCACCTTCCAGGCGAAGTCTATAGGTTCTGGGGTTTGATGGATGGTATCTTTATGTGGGCCTGGCTCTTATTGGCCTTTTGCCGCTTCGATGTGTCATAACTCAATTCTCACTGGCACTCACAGTTGGGAGTTTATGATCACTCTCGACTACGAGTGGAGTGTCATTCGAGGACGTCGCCCATACCGATGGACGATATGGGTCTGTAATCATTATCCCTTCTTTCTGCCCTGCGAAGTGGGCAACAATCTGATTTGCTTTTAGATTTACTCCCTTATCCGTGTAGCCACCCTCGCAACTGTGGCTCTAAATATATTTAGCCTTGATGCTACGACCCGAATCAACTGTCAGGTGTGTCATGCCATTCGTCTACGTCCTTATGCCCGTTTCCTAATAGCCTGGTTTCTCAAGGTCGCGGCCAATTTACAGTTCGTGCGTAGCCAGACACATCAGACAGTTCGACAACAGAGCTGCTAACCCCGTTTTATTACCTTCCCCTCAGATCTTTGCTTACCTGGCCCTCGCTACCTCTTCGCTGTTGATCGTGCTTCGCATGTACATCTTCTTCTGGGGTAGCCTTTGCGAAGCTTATGGACGCCATCAGAATCGCCATTTGGGACAGGAAAAAGGTCATTGTTGCTTTTGCGACTGGTGTATGGGGTATCAACGTTGCATTCCTTATTCAAGGCAAGTTCCTTCCTCCCTCTGTCTGGGGTGATCGAGAGCCCTATTCAAATGGACTGTGGTATCAGGTGTTTTACGAGTAAATGATCATCCATATTGCTTATTTGAACCCTACTGAACCTATTGACTGCAGTTCCGCTCTTCATGGGAGGTAGACAACGTCATAGACGGCTCAGGCTGTGTATTCTACTTGGACAGCATCAGACTCAGCACAGTTGTCGCATTCGCTGCTGACATCATCTTGCTTCTCATCATGCTCTTTGGTCTGTACCGCCTGCGCCGTCATGGTAGTCTGATGGGCTTAGGACGACTGTTGTGGAACCAGGTAGGCCTGTAGCGCCTTTTGCCAACTATCGTACTAGTACTCTTGATTCACCAGTGTATTTCATTCGTAAGGGTGTTGTCTGGTTCTTGCTTGCCGTCGTCACCGAGCTCACGCCAACGGTAGGTTGATGTATCTCTTTGCACCTCTCCCTTCTGCTTATCGCCATTTCTAATGTAGCTGTTAATTTTTTTGAACCTTAGCCGTATATCTTTTTCGCAATCATCGATGATAAGTAATGCTGACCAAGCTCGACTATGCTCAAATTTACAGAACCATTGGACCTAGTACGTTTTGATTTATTACTGTAATAGTGGGGAAAGAGCGCTTACCCATCTCCGCAAAATATGATAGGTGTTCCAAGTTCCCTGGGTGATTACAATGTCAGTTGCTGCCACACGGATGTATCGCTCTCTGTCCGACTTTTTATCTTCTGATATGTAAGAAACTAGCACCCACTCCGAGTCCCCACTCCGAGTCCTTCCTCTGTTCGGCGCTCACTGTACTTGTTGAACATCATGACAGCTCACAGAAAATCCTCCCAACAAGCGGTCGAAACACGCTGGAATTGAATGGCACCTCTACTACACCCGTTCTCCTCACTGGCATTCAGGTGGCCGTACATACGACCCACGAACAGCGCTTCACACCACAGGCGAATCATTTTGGCTCGAATATTGGTGGGCAGCCGCATGGAAAGCCGCACGAATTGATCGTGGACACTGTAAATGATCATGATATAGAGGGCAGGGCAGAAAAATAAGTCGTGTGACGCCAACGGGGGAGTAAATTCGATTACACGTACACGTATTATTGTACAGCTTACAGTAATGAATTATGAGCTTGTTTGTATCTGTCACCATGATGCTGGCTTGTGGCGTAGTTAAACGTCGGAAAATGTACCAACGACGCCTTGCCAGCGAATGTAAAGGAAATCCTAGGGTAGCCATCGGGAACAGCTGAAAATGATATATGAGCAGCGAACGTCCCACTTGCAGGATGTAAGGTGGGCAGTGCGGCTGCGTGTACAGACCCCAGAAGCGCCCTATGCGGAACGGAGCGGCGGAACAGCCAACCTTGCCATCCACCCTACGAAAACTCGCGCTGATCCGAGCAGCCGAGTCGACGTGTGCGTCTGACCGCCGCTCCGACACTGATGATCCTCTATTCTCTAGGTTTCTTAATCTCTTAATCTCAGTCCGCTCGGACTCACTCGCTGATGCGTTAGACGCGATCATGAACCGTGTTTCAGGCCTATCAGGCCTGATCTTTGAAATGGAAGATGGAAGACTTGTATCTCACAAAGCCATGCTGTAATCTATGCATACAGTAGTTTCTCTACTATACCTAAAATCTTCCCGCGGTGATGGCTCGTTGAGGATAGCGCTATATGTCGCGGGTTCAAGCGGTTTCCCAAAGTCCAGAGGGTGGTGCCTCGAAGGCCTAGGGGACAAGTCGTGCGAAAGGTTCCCCATACATTCGATGCGATAGCGATAACAATGCCCCCGGGGTGCATAAAGAACCCGTTGGTGAACACGTAGTATATGCTTGACAAGATCCTCGCTCGGATCCATGAAAAACGCGTGTTTTCAGATGGAGCCTATGGTGAGTCCGTTCAGAAATCCCAACTGCTCAAGAGATCGAGAAAGGGAAGGGACACACTCATCGTCACTCCGAGTATTAACTCCAACAGTTCCTCTTGCGTCATGTCAGGGGAAAGTTGGACACAATAATCGCTCCATCATCAGCCTGGCATCCTGCCCAGGCCAGGTGTAAGGAGCACTAAAGCGACTGGCCCGTGGCACAATATCTAAATCTTCGTCACTGCCCTCTGCCCCGGCGTTTCATGTACTTCGAAACACGATGATCTCACGTCCACGCACGCGAAGCGGCTGCTCAGCATACGCATGCAAGGTGTGTTTAACGCCACGCGCATCCGCGAAAACGACGTCCGCGCACCTTCGGTTGAGTGCACGTAGATGCGCGGCGCTTGATCTCCCCGGAATGTTGGAAGATGAGACGGATGTCGGCCGTGAGGGTGTAGTGGTAGACTCGCGAGTGTGCCGGTCGTTATCGAGGAGGCGTCCGTCTCGGTTACTCGCTTGGAGTGCATTATCCTTTGTTTCAGCGGTAGAATATGAGGTTGTGGGGAACGAGGGATACTGAGAATTGCCGAGCCGCAACTCGTCTTCGGAAAGGGTGAGACAAGTGAAGAATGGGAGAGATGAAGCTCGATGAAGTCCAGTCGCTGGTGGCAAGGCCGATTTGACGCCGGCAGTGAGCGGTGTCTTTGGGATGCGTGAGTGGGCGCTTGTTCCGCGTGTCCTCAGGCTCGCTCCTTTAAGTTTTCTTTTAACCGCTCACCTCTCCCTAGAGTACTCAGCCGTGTTGACATACATAATGACAGCAACAATCTTAACCCATTAGACCATGCACCGACGCCTGAACACACCACCCCACAATGAGCGCAGCCTGGTCTGGAGCCAAGGTATCCCGAGGCACGCAACCGCGAGGCTCCACCCGCCCGCGCTGGCTCACAAGCCCATTACCAGCCGCGCTTTCGCCCAACACCTTCCCTAGTAACATACTGCGCCGGTCGCGACGCACACCCTTCGTTAACCAAGTCCCACTCAAGAAGTCAACCAAAAACGGCCCTATTTGCCCCTGCAGAGACAACCACGTTCCGTCATGGCAAGAACCGCCCATATGCTGTCACTTTGTTACTTTAGAGCCCGCGGTCCGATTTCCTGCACTGGCGAAGTAACATGTAACATAGCAATCCTAAATACATCATAAAGTCCACAGCAGATACTACTCTTCTACAGACTTGGCACCATACGCGGACAGCAGTTTTACGATCTCTTGATGCCCTCCACGTGATCCCAATCGAGAAGGGGTGTTGCCATCTTCGTCGCGCACATTGACATCCGCGCCGTGCTCCAGTAGTAATCGCACGGCTTCGATTTGTCCGTTGTTTGCTGCCCAGTGAAGTGCAGTCCAGCCGAGGCCACCCCGGGCATCAATCATTGCCCCGCGTTCGAGTAGCATTCGAGCAAACTCGGCATGACCCAAAGCCGTCGCAGATATTAGTGCAGTGTCTTCAAAGTCGTCTTGAACATCGATATCTGCACCACGATCGAGTAGGAATTGCCCCGCTTCGAGTCTTCCGTTCCTCGATGCTTGATGCAGTGGAGTATTGTCAGATCGGCCCCGGCCATTCATATCTGCACCATGCTCGATTAATAACGACAGAATATCGGAGTGTCCTGCTGACGCTGCAACATGCAACGGCGTCACTTCGAACCCGCCCCTGACAGTTACATGCTGTGGATGCTCAGCGATGAGGTGCTCTGCCAAGTCGCGAAATCCGAGCATTGCGGCGTAATATAGGGGGACTACTCCGGGTTTCTCAGGGCGCATGGTCGACATGGAACGATACCACCGATCTTCGTCGTAAATCCAGAGCCAAGTCGCAAAGTGTGGCTTGTCTGCATCAAACAGACATTCCATCCCATCCTTGATCCGTGATGATACATTCTCTATTCGGGCATGCGTAACCCAGTACTGAGCAGCATATCGAGCCAACGGGAAGCCCTCGATGTTGTCACGGTCGATGCCATCGTCCAATCGGAGGAGAACGCCGAGGCACGCTCGTACAAGAATTGTATGCGCAGCCTCGAGTCGGATGTGATAACGCGAGACATCTCGCATGGGTTCCGCAAGCCGGTCCGCTGTCAAGAATTCCTTGACAGAAAAATGCGAAAATTGAACGACCCGCGAGTCACCGTCCTTGACTATCATCACCAAACTTGAGCACGCCGACATCACTGCCTCTTCTTGATCCTCCCACCGCCAACCCAGATTGAGCTTCGGAATCCCTTCCGTATTGAAATCGAATGCGAGGACCTCCGCGAGTTCCTTGACCTGGAGTGGGCGAACAGCCGCAACCAGACATTGCAACAACCGATGTGCATGTCCTTGGTTAGGCTTTCCAATCTCCCTCAGTATCCGCTCGTATGTCTCGTCCAGGCTCTCCGGCAACTCCTCAAGAATACGCTGGACACTTGGTGGGAGACACTGCCGTAAGAGCTCCAGTTGACAAAACACCCAGCGGAACCTATTCCACGTTTAACATTCGCATAAAAGCAGACGGCGGCACACTTACATGCCATCCGCTTTCTCCGATAGTATTTTGATAACCAGATTCTTGTCTTCATCCCGCCATCTCTGCATCCTCCGGTTGGAGCGAACAAAAGAGGTGACATAATTGGCAATATCTTCCTGTTGTCCACTTTCGTCATGAAGGGACACAGGGTGTTCGGTTAGACCTTCAAGGACAACCCGAATATCATGCTCCGGCCGACTCGTGACGCAAATGTGGAGGTTTGGGAGGTGAAGGGCAACGAGGTCTTCCACAAACTCTAGGACCTCTTCCCGCGGCGATGGCGGAACGGTTGACGTGACAGGACACTCGTCGAGTGCATCAAGAATGATGTAGATAGGTGGTTGCGCCTCGAGGCTGAGCATTTCTTCGAGGCATCCAACCATTGCCCGATCGCTAGGTTTCCGTACTCCACGGTCGTGGGTCGAATAAAGTTGGGAGAGTATGTCACAACAGGGATCGGAGCGAGCAGAAAGTTGAATGAGCAGAGAGGGAAGTAAGTCGTGAAGTTTTTGTTTATCAACGTCCCTGAAATCAAAATAGAAATAGGCCATTGAGGCCCTCCCAGCATCGCACAAAGCTTGGATATCTTGAATGATCGAGGAACTGAAACAATAATATCAATTTCATAAGCGTGGAAAGAGTCGAAGGGGAGGCGAACCAGAGGACACTTTTCCCGGACCCCGCTATGGGAACATGAGACGATGAGGGGTTGACGCAGGGTGAAGGCCAAATGTAACGCACGCTTTCCGTGTATCCACAGGAAGGAGCCGGTTGATTTCCATCGACTATATATACCGCCTCGAAAAAACCATTCAGCTGTACCGTTGTGATGAGCTTTGGATGCGATGTTATGATTGGTGGATGGATCTCTGGGCGATAGCCATCGTAGAAGGTTGTCTCTGAGCTGGTTCCCTGTGATGTCGTTTGAGCGGTCGGAATGATGAGAAGGTGTTAAAGAAATAACGAACGGTTGGCCTGGTCCAACTTGTCATCGACGCCTTGGACTCTGATGGAAATATGGTTGCCAATGTCTTGTACCCTATCGTCGACATCTCGCACGTCGCCACGGACATCTTGAACCTTGTTGCCAACATCTTGCACGTCGTCACGAACATCTTGCACGCCGTCACGAACACTTTGTACGTCGTCACGAACATCTTGCACGCCGTCACGAACACCTTGCACGTCGTCGCAGACATCTTGAACCTTGTTGCCAACATCTTGCACGTCGTCCCGAACATCTCGCACGCCATCACGAACACCTTGCACGCCGTCGCGGACATCTTGCATCTTCCCCTCGACACCCTTAACTCTATCATCCACCCCCATCACTTTCCCCTCGACGCTCTGAGTCATCTTCAGCAGCTCCGCAGATGCCATCCGTGCCTCTTCTTGCGTCAATTTGTCCAACCTCTCCAGGCTATCCTCGATGTCTCTGTTCCCTGCCAACTTCTTCAAGTACTTTTCTAATTAACCTATCAGTCAAGAAGGGTAAATACACCCGAAATCAACTCACTCAATGGTCCACGTTTCACTTCCTTTGTCGCGATTCCAAGAATCGTCAGCACCTCGACCATAATCTCAACAATCATGTCCGTCATTGCCGCAGTCGGTGTAAGGGCAGTGTATATCTCAAGCCGGCGGAAGAAATGTTCGATGCGATTAAAGACGACAGTTATCGTTTCTTGGCTGGTGCTCGCATCTTTAGCCGCCTGGGAGCCCCGGTGTCAATATAGTTTGCGCAAGCGACAGATGAAGGATACGGACCAAGAGGAGAACGCCGATCCCCGCAAAGATCGCATTTGCCGGTGGGAAGGCCTGAAAGTATATCTTAAAACGGAATTCTCCACGAAAAAAAATCCCGATACACACTAGCCCAACACCCTGACCAACAGTTGCGGAGAGCGTATATAGTACGTTGACGGTTGGGGAGACCATTTTGTCAGACTGTCGTTGCCATTCTGGGATTGATTGAAAGCGGGGATTTGCTCTCGAAGGACAGTGAGAATGGCCTCGGGAGAATCGCAAGATTCAAGCCTAGGAAGGAGGGGATGGGAGGTTAGGTCCTTCTTGGTTTTACGTTTGTAAGATTTCAGAGCGGCGTTGAATATGGACGCGAAGTTAGAATTGGAGGTGGATGTGGAGGGGTCAGCGGACATGATGGATCGTAGAGAAGGGAGGGGTAGTTGGTGATGGGGTGGATTAGACGAAGGGGGATCGATAAGTAGGCGCCCTTGCTTGCGCCCTAATACAGCCCACAGCCCACGAGCCTCGAGGCAACCGCCCACGTGTGGGCATTTCCATGTTGCCCATACGAAACGTTTTTCCAGTCAATTTCCCATGTGTGCTTTCAGAGCAGTTCAAAAACCTCAACCTGAGCAGAGCGAGATATCAGGACTTCCTCGGGCAGTGGCGGCGGGCACCCATGTTCTTCTGCTTCGACGTCAACTGTTGGACGGCCCTCTTTCCATCGGCCCATCACTTCAAGTTTTACTGAAGTTGAAGGCCGCGCGCGGCGTGAGGTACTCGAGAGTCGGAGTCGAGACTCGAGAGCAGTGGCAGTTCCGTGAATCCGTGAATTCGGATTTCCCTTGGGGAAAGACACTCTATTCCGTTAAGCTACATTATCCCGGCACTAGAGGATCTGGTTCGACGCCCAGAACCCCTCAACGAAACAGAGGTTAAGCTGTCTGGACTCTGGTGAGATGGCTGCGCGCATCGGTGTTGCGAGGGAGCGATATGTGCGCGAGTCGTCCAAGATGTGTGCCTCTGAGACATGGTTGAAGCGAGCTGTGCACGATTTCGTGAAGTCCATATGGTACAGCGAGGAATGAACTGCTGGAGCTTGTGCCGGCTCTGATGCGGGTGGAGCCAACATACAGTAGTTTGAAAATTTTTGGACGACTTTCCATCTCACTTCTATGATGACGCGTCAGACGCGATGTCTCACAAAGCCATATGCTGTAATCTATGCATACAGTAGTTTCTCTATTATACCTAAAATCTTCCGGCGGTGATGGCTCGTTGAGGATAGCGCTATATGTCGCGGGGTCAAGCGGTTTCCCAAGATCCAGAGGGTGGTGCCTCGAGGGCCTAGGGGACAAGCCGTGCGGGAGGTTCCCCATACATTCGATGCGATAGCGATAACAATGCCCCCTGGGGGCATAAAGAACCCATTGGTGAACACGTAGTATATGCTTGACAAGATCCTCGTTCAGATCCATGAAAAACGCGTGTTTTCAGTTGGAGCCTATAGTGAGTCCGTTCAGAAATCCCAACTGCTCAAGTGATCGTGAAAGGGAAGGGACATACTCATCGTCACTCCGAGTATTAACTCCAACAGTTCCTTTTGCGTCATGTCAGGGGAAAGTTGGACACAATGATCGCTCTATTATCATCATCAGACTCTGCCGGGCCCAGGCCAAGGGTACTACAGCGACTGGCCAGTGACAGAATATCAGACTCTTCATCACAGTCCTATGCCCCCGCGGTTCATGTACTTCCGAAACACGATGATCTCACGTCCACGCACGCGAAGCGGCTGTTCGGCATACGCATGCAAGGTGCCTTTAACGCTATGCGCATCCGCGAAAACGACGTCCGCGCACCTCCCGTTTGGGTGCACGTAGATGCGAGGCGCTTGATCTCCCCGGAATGTTGAAAGACGAGAAGGATGTCGGCCGTGAGGGTGTGGTGGTAGACTCGCGAGTGTGACGGTCGTTATCGAGGAGGCGTCCGGCGTCTCGATTAAGTACTCGCTTGGACTGCATTATCCTTTGATTCAGTCGTAGAAAACGAGGTTCTGGGGAACGAGGGTTAGTGAGAATTGCCGAGCCACGACTCTTCTTCGGACAGGGTGAGACAGGTGGAGAATGGGAGAGATGAAGTTCGATGAAGTCAAGTCCCGTCGCCAGTGGCTCGGCTGAGAGTGCCAGTGGCAGAGGAGGAGGCACGTGAGCGGTGTCCTAGCGCCTCATGATCAGGCTCGCCCTTTCTAATAAACATGAACGCAGTCAAAGCCTGTGGTGCTCGCTTCCCCGATAGATCGTCTAATTCACAGATTAAGTACCTTGGTACTATCTACAGGCTAAGTCTTCTAATCGCAGCTGTGAGGTGGATAGCGTGCTGCGCGTTGCAGACTCGGATCAGTCGGCCGAGCCTGGTGACGAGCCACCACTTCTTGATGCGATTCACAGTTTATGTCTTCCTTCGGCTTAGGGTAGCTTAGGGTACATTTTTGGTATCAGCGCCTCGTGATGGGTGACAGCTTGGTGGCCACAGGGCCACGCGTCGCGTTTTGAATTTGTCTTTCTCTATCTTCCTCTCTCTCTCGCTCGCGTCCACCGGTCTTAGCCCCCCAAAAAGGACTAATATATAGCCAAGCTCTGATGTATTTGAAGCCTCATCGACCACTTCAATAAAAAAAGTTCCCCTTTTAAGCTCACACCTCCTCTTTCACTCTGCGTGACGCCGTGCGATTCCCCCCTCTTCGGCCTGAGGGCACTCGACATTAGTCCGAGCGAATGAGCCGACACACGTCCTACCCTTTTGTCGAACGCTAAACCACTTTCCTCATTCTAGATCCTTTATCTCTATCCGCACGGACTCACCTACGCGTTCCTAGCGCGCTACAGCTGCAAGAATTTTCCGCCCAGCTTCTTCACCATTCCACCCTTCCCAATCCAACTTCTTGAAAAGGAGACGTTGAAAGATGTAACACGAGAAAGCGCAACAAAAGTCAGGCCACAGGAAAACATCTTCCTTCCAAGTCCCAGTCTGATTCTGGCAGCGTAACACCCTTGTGATTTGTTCATTGCGACTGTGATTCGAAGGAGGTCTTCAATGGGGTGATTGTAACAATAAGAGGGAAGCCTTCTCGTGGTTCGTTCACCATGAGACAAATGCATTACAGCCTGTAAGAGGACATTTTCGCGCTGCACCCAATTGGCGCGGATGTTATTTTGATGATTACGAGCATTCTAATGCACTGAGAAGCAGCCCGCGGTCCGATTTCCTGCACTGGCGGACAAGTGATCTCATGTAACATGTAACTTAACAAAACACAAAATGTAGTCCTATCTCCTCAATACTGTAAATATCATAAAGTCCACAGCAGATACTACTCTTCTACAGACTTGGCACCATACGCGGACAGCATTTTTTCGATCTCTGGATGCCCTCCACGTGACCCAATCGGGAAGGGGTGTTGCCATGTTCGTCGCGCACATTGACATCCGCGCCGTGCTCCAGTAGTAATCGCAAGACTCCGATTTGTCCGCTGAATGCTGCCCAGTGAAGTGCAGTCCTGCTGAGGCGACCCCGGGCATCAATCATTGCCCGCGTTCGAGTAGCATTCGAGCAAACTCGGCATGACCATGGAATGTCGCATATATTATTGCAGTATTTTTATTGTCGCTTTGACCATCGATATCTGCACCACCGATCGAGTAGAAATTGCCCCGCTTCGAGTCTTCCCTTATCCGATGCTCGATGCAGTGGAGTACCTACCGCCATATCGGCCCCGGCCATTCATATCTGCACCATGCTCGATTAATAACGACAGAATATCGGAATGTCCTGCTGACGCTGCAACATGCAGCGGTGTCACTTCTCTCCCGCCCCTGACAGTTACATGCTGTGGATGCTCAGCGATGAGGTGCTCCGCCAAGTCGCGAAATCCGAGCATGGCGACGTAATATAGGGGGGGCCGCTTTAGGTTTCTCAGGGCGCATGGTAGTCACGGAACCACCCCACTGATCTTCGTTGTAAATCCAGAGCCAAGTCGCAAAGTGTGGCTTGTCTGCATCAAACAGACATTCCATCCCGTCCTTGATCTGTGACGACACATTCTCTTATTCGGGCATGCCTGGGCCCAGTACTGAGCAGCATACTCGAGCCAACTGGAAGCTCTTCATGCTGTCACGTCGAGGCGATCGTCCAGTTGAGGAGAACCCCGAGGCAGCTCGTACAAGAATTGTATGCGCAGCCTCGAGTCGAATGTGATAGCGCGAGACATCTCGCATGGATTCCACAAGCCGGTCCGCTGTCAAGAATTCCTTGACGGAGAAATGCGAAAATTGAACGACCCGCGAGTCACCGTCCTTGACTATCATCACCAAAACTTGAGCACGCCGACATCACTGCCTCTTCTTGATCCTCCCACCGCCAATCTTGATTGAGCTTCGGAATCCCTTCCGCATTGAAATCAAACGCGAGGACCTCCGCGAGTTCCTTGACCCGGAGTGGGCGAACAGCCGCAACCAGACATTGCAACAACCGATGTGCATGTCCCTTGGTTAGGCTTTCTGATCTCCCTTAGTATCCGTTCGTACGTCCTCGTCCAGGCTATCGGGCAATTCCTCCAGGATACGCGGGACACTTGATGGGAAAACGTGCCGCAGGACTTCCAATTGGCAATACGCCCACCTGAACCTATTTCATGTTTTAACATTGGGTTAAAGACAGATGTCAGTGTCCTTACATTCCATCCACTTTCTCCGATAGTATCTTGATAACCAGATTCTTGTCCTTCATCCCGCCATCTCTGCATCCTCCTGTTGGAGCGAACAAAAAAGGTGACATAATTAGTAATATCTTCCTGTTGTCCACTTTCGTCATGAAGGGACACAGGGTGTTCGGTTAGACCTTCGAGGACAACCCGAATGTCATGCTCCGGTCGACTCGTGACGCATATGTGGAGATTTGGGAGGTGAAGGCCAACGAGTTCATCCACAAACTCCAGGACCTCTTCTCGCGGTGATGGTGGAATCGTCGTCGTGACAGGACACTCGTCGAGTGCATCCAGAATGATGTAAATAGGTGGTTGCGCCTCGAGGCTGAGCATTTCTTTGAGGCATCCAACCATTTCCCGATCGCTAGGTTCTGTACTCACCCACGATCGTGGGTCGAATAAAGTTGGAGAGTATGTCACAACAGGGATCAGAGCGGGAAGAAAGTTGGATGAGCAGAGAGGGAAGCAAGTCGTGAGTTTTTGTTTATCAACGTCCCTGAAATCAAAGTAAAAATAGGCCATCGAGGCCCTCCCAGCATCGCGCAAGGCCATGATGTCTTGTATAATTGAGGAACTGAAATAATACTGTCAATTTCACAAGGGTTGAAAGAGTCGAAGGAAGGGCGAACCAGAGGACACTTTTCCCGGACCCCGCTATGGAAACATGAGACGATGAGGGGTTGACGCAGGGTGAAGGCCAAATGTAACGCACGCTTTCCGTGTATCCACAGGAAGGAGCCGGTTGATTTCCATCGACTGAATAAACCGCCTCGAAAGAACCATTCAGCGTACCGTTGTGATGAGCTTTGGATGCGATGTTATGATTGGTGGATGGATCTCGGGGAGATAGCCATTGTAGAAGGTTGTCTCTGAGCTGGTTCCCTGTGATATTGTTTGAGCGGTCGGAATGATGAGAAGGTGTTAAAGAAATAACGAACGGTTGGCCTGGTCCAACTTGTCATCGACGCCTTGAACTCCGATGGAAATATCTTTCCCGATGTCTTGTACTAGTTGTACCCTATCGTCGACATCTTGAACCTTGTCACCAACATCTCGCACGTCGCCACGGACATCTTGCACGTCGTCGCGGACATCCTGCATCTTCCCCTCGACACCCTTAACTCTATCATCCACCCCCATCACTTTGCCGTCGACGCTCTGAGTCATCTTCAGCAACTCCCGCAGATGCCATCCGTGCCTCTTCTTGCGTCAATTTGTCCAACCTCTCCAGGCTATCCTCGATGTCTCTGTTCCCCGCCAACTTCTTCAAGTACTTTTCTAATTAATCTATCAGTCAAGAAGGGTAAATACGCGCGAAATCAACTCACTCAATGGTCCACGTTTCACTTCCTTTGTCGCGATTCCAAGAATCGTCAACACCTCGACCATAATCTGAACAATTATGTCCGTCATTGCCGCAGTCGGTGTAAGGGCAGTGTATATCTCAAGCCGGCGGAAGAAATGTTCGATGCGATTAAAGACGACAATTATCGTTTCTTGGCTGGTGCTCGCATCTTAGCCGCCTGGGAGCCCCGGTGTCAAAATAGTTTGCGCAAGCGACGCATGAAGGATACGGACCAAGAGGAGAACGCCGATCCCCGCAAAGATCGCATTTGCCGGTGGGAAAGCCTGAAAGTATATGTTTAAACGGAATTCTCCACGAAAAAATATCCGGATACACACTAGCCCAACACCCTGACCAACAGTTGCGGAGAGCGCATACAGTGCATTGACGGTCGGGGAGACCCATTTTGTCAGTCTGTCGTCGCCATTCTGGGATTGGTCGAACGCCGGGATTTGCTCTCGAAGGACAATGAGAATGGCCTCGGGAGAATCGCAAGATTCAAGCCTAGGAAGGAGGGGATGCGAGGTTAGGTCCTTCTTGGTTTTACGTTTGTAAGATTTCAGAGCGGGCGTTGAATATGGACACAAAGTTAGAATTGGAGGTGGATGTGGAGGGGTCAGCGGACATGATGGGTCGTAGAGAAGGGAGGGATAGTTGGTGATGGGTGGATGAGACGAAGGGGGATCGACAAGTAGGGCGCCCTTGCTTGCGCTGTGGGCGTCTCCATGCCTATACTACGATAGACGTTTTTCCAATCAATTTTCCATCTGTGCTTTTAAAGCAGTTCAAAACCCTCAACCTGAGTGACGCAACGACATATGAAAACTTACTTGGGCCCCATGTCCTTCAGCTTTGCACGACTCCCTGTTCCCGCTGCGATACGCTGGCACTCGGGCGCGCAGTTTGCCAGATATGCGTCACTATTCGCCCTACTGTGTAGTTATCAGACTGGTCCGATACAGTGATGAAGTTCACCCTGTCAGAGCGATGAGCGACGCGGGCGCACCCTTCAGACGTCCACCCGGTCGTTTCGTTATGGTCTATGGTGGACTTGTAGTGGCAAATTCCTGCATTGTCTATGCGAAATCTAGACGCAGGCATAATGCTAGTGTCATGTAGCATCCCGGAAAGTTCATGAAATGGCCTCTGATCGACTCGGACAATACGTGTAGAAAATTCGAGGTGTTCTCCGAGTCGTGTCCGACCCCCCTTTGCGCCCCTGTTCTCTGGCAGACCCGATACGAGAATAGTATCGTATGTTGCAGTTATCCTGCTTGCCATGGTTTAAACAGTACAGGGTCCGCGGCTAGGCGGGTGAATGGTGTCGGGTCAACGTACTACCTCGATCTATCCATAAACCTTTCCTCTGTCCTCTTGAGTCTTGAATTGATGGTGGCCCAGGGCCTCCCGCACCATCAAATTTTAAGTTAATACCTTGGGCCCCTGTTCACCCTGTTCTTCCCTACCTGTCCCAAACTAAATCCGAGCCCTTCCCACTAATCCGAGTCTAGGCGCGCTTCTCCTCCCTCGCCATCACCACCCTTCTCCTGCTCCTGCTCCTTTTATGCCCACCGCCATAGCTGATGTATATAAACCGATTGCAGGCGCGACAACCCCACATGCAGCATCTCGCCACCGGGTCCCGCTCATCCACGCAGCGTACGGAGCGCCGTGCGCGCGTCATCCCGAAATGCGAGAATGTACTGCGAAGATCTGAACGGTCTTTTCCGGGGAGTGGTGTCACTGTTATTTATCATGACGTGAGCGTGAGGGCAGAAAATTTTTGGGCGCGAGAAGTAGAGACGGACAAACCATCGGTTGGATGACTTTGCGGATGTCGTACGTACAAACTCAACAATGCCTACATGACAAGCCCATTTCGGACTCCAACGCCACGCGATATCCATAGGCAGCCGACCGATCCAGAGGATGCGCGATGGCTCGTCCACCTGGGCACTGCCTGCCTGGGTTCGTGGAGGATAGCGCTAGATGTCCCCGCGGGGTCAAGCGGTTTCCCAATGTTCAGAGGGTCGTGCTTCAAGAGACATAAGGGCCAAACTGTGCGAGAGATTCTCCGTACGTTCGACGGGTAAACTCTGCTCCCGAAGGGTGATAGGAGCCCGTTGATGGACACGCAGTATTTGCTTGACTGATCCTCGCTCGAATCCATAAAAAAAACGCAGTTAAAGCCTATGATGAGTCCGCTCAGAAAACCCAACTGCTCAAGAGAATGAGGAAAGCCAGGGACATACGCATCACGAGTCGCCCCGAGTTCCGACAGTTCCTCTTGGGTCGTGAGGGGGAAAGTTGGACCAAGATCGCACCATCGTCGTGGCCCTGCCCAGTCCGGGTTTAAGGAGTGCTGTTGCGACTAGCCCGCGACGGAGTATCCTTATTCGCATCAGAATCTTCGAGCCTCCCCTACGCCCCGCGGTTCGCGTACTTCTGAAACGCAATGTTCTCTCGTCCACGCATGCGAAGCCGCTGCTCCGTGTGATGGTCGTTATCGAAAAGGCGTACGTCTCAGTGACTTGCTGGCGTGAAGACGGTGACTCAAGGACGGGGAGGGGAGTGGATCAAAAAGCATTCGCGGTGGAAAAGGGTGAGATGAAGCTCGATGAAGACCTGTCGCCGGTGGCACGGCCGAGTTTTGGATGCCCTCTGCCGGAGGAGGCACTGGCATGACGCCTGGCAGTAAGCGCTGTTTTTGGGACGCGCGCGCGGGCGCCACACTGCGTGTGATCAGGCTTCTTTTAACCCGCCCACCTCTCCCCAGAGTACTCAGCCGTGTTGACACATATAATGACAGCGACAATGTTAACCCCATTAGACCATGCACCGACGCCTGAACACACCAGTGACACCACCCCGCAATGGGCGCAGCGCGGCCTGGTCTGGAGCCAAGGTATCCCGGGGCCGGGGCGCGCAACCGCGAGGCAGTCCACGACCACGACGCGCTGGCTCACATGATCCCCCATGAATACGCGCCGTATGTAGGACCTTGACACGACGAATTTCTTCACTCGTGACTCCTTGAGCAGTCCTATCCAGTACGACTGACACCAACAGCCTTGTAAGTAACATCTTAATTTGTTTCATAACCGGCACCATGAAATCTGAGACTAAGCGTACAGATACGTCTGTTGAGTAAATGTGGGAAATGACAGTTATGGCGAGCTCTGTAGATGACCAACAAATCAATGACAGTACACAAGTTTGAGTTCAGATATGTTGCGCATGCGTCCTGTCAAAACACCGGAACCGATAATCAATGCACAGGAGCTCGATCATAACGCCCCTACTACTAGTAGTACTAGTAAGAGGATCATTTGATTTTTACTCATCAAAGTTGGTCTACTCATATATATAAAGCTACCAGGCGTCGCTGTTGTGGGAAGAGTCGATAGCCCATGTCCGCTCCTATCTATCCCATTGCTTGACTAACAAGATGGTCAACTTCCACGATCCTATTGTAATCGCTCGCGAATACGGTGCGTGTGCTCCTCAACCTTTTCTCTCGAAGTCCGAAGGTAACTGGACCCACCTTCCAGGCGAAGTCTATAGGTTCTGGGGTTTGATGGATGGTATCTTTATGTGGGCCTGGCTCTTATTGGCCTTTTGCCGCTTCGATGTGTCATAACTCAATTCTCACTGGCACTCACAGTTGGGAGTTTATGATCACTCTCGACTACGAGTGGAGTGTCATTCGAGGACGTCGCCCATACCGATGGACGATATGGGTCTGTAATCATTATCCCTTCTTTCTGCCCTGCGAAGTGGGCAACAATCTGATTTGCTTTTAGATTTACTCCCTTATCCGTGTAGCCACCCTCGCAACTGTGGCTCTAAATATATTTAGCCTTGATGCTACGACCCGAATCAACTGTCAGGTGTGTCATGCCATTCGTCTACGTCCTTATGCCCGTTTCCTAATAGCCTGGTTTCTCAAGGTCGCGGCCAATTTACAGTTCGTGCGTAGCCAGACACATCAGACAGTTCGACAACAGAGCTGCTAACCCCGTTTTATTACCTTCCCCTCAGATCTTTGCTTACCTGGCCCTCGCTACCTCTTCGCTGTTGATCGTGCTTCGCATGTACATCTTCTTCTGGGGTAGCCTTTGCGAAGCTTATGGACGCCATCAGAATCGCCATTTGGGACAGGAAAAAGGTCATTGTTGCTTTTGCGACTGGTGTATGGGGTATCAACGTTGCATTCCTTATTCAAGGCAAGTTCCTTCCTCCCTCTGTCTGGGGTGATCGAGAGCCCTATTCAAATGGACTGTGGTATCAGGTGTTTTACGAGTAAATGATCATCCATATTGCTTATTTGAACCCTACTGAACCTATTGACTGCAGTTCCGCTCTTCATGGGAGGTAGACAACGTCATAGACGGCTCAGGCTGTGTATTCTACTTGGACAGCATCAGACTCAGCACAGTTGTCGCATTCGCTGCTGACATCATCTTGCTTCTCATCATGCTCTTTGGTCTGTACCGCCTGCGCCGTCATGGTAGTCTGATGGGCTTAGGACGACTGTTGTGGAACCAGGTAGGCCTGTAGCGCCTTTTGCCAACTATCGTACTAGTACTCTTGATTCACCAGTGTATTTCATTCGTAAGGGTGTTGTCTGGTTCTTGCTTGCCGTCGTCACCGAGCTCACGCCAACGGTAGGTTGATGTATCTCTTTGCACCTCTCCCTTCTGCTTATCGCCATTTCTAATGTAGCTGTTAATTTTTTGAACCTTAGCCGTATATCTTTTTCGCAATCATCGATGATAAGTAATGCTGACCAAGCTCGACTATGCTCAAATTTACAGAACCATTGGACCTAGTACGTTTTGATTTATTACTGTAATAGTGGGGAAAGAGCGCTTACCCATCTCCGCAAAATATGATAGGTGTTCCAAGTTCCCTGGGTGATTACAATGTCAGTTGCTGCCACACGGATGTATCGCTCTCTGTCCGACTTTTTATCTTCTGATATGTAAGAAACTAGCACCCACTCCGAGTCCCCACTCCGAGTCCTTCCTCTGTTCGGCGCTCACTGTACTTGTTGAACATCATGACAGCTCACAGAAAATCCTCCCAACAAGCGGTCGAAACACGCTGGAATTGAATGGCACCTCTACTACACCCGTTCTCCTCACTGGCATTCAGGTGGCCGTACATACGACCCACGAACAGCGCTTCACACCACAGGCGAATCATTTTGGCTCGAATATTGGTGGGCAGCCGCATGGAAAGCCGCACGAATTGATCGTGGACACTGTAAATGATCATGATATAGAGGGCAGGGCAGAAAAATAAGTCGTGTGACGCCAACGGGGGAGTAAATTCGATTACACGTACACGTATTATTGTACAGCTTACAGTAATGAATTATGAGCTTGTTTGTATCTGTCACCATGATGCTGGCTTGTGGCGTAGTTAAACGTCGGAAAATGTACCAACGACGCCTTGCCAGCGAATGTAAAGGAAATCCTAGGGTAGCCATCGGGAACAGCTGAAAATGATATATGAGCAGCGAACGTCCCACTTGCAGGATGTAAGGTGGGCAGTGCGGCTGCGTGTACAGACCCCAGAAGCGCCCTATGCGGAACGGAGCGGCGGAACAGCCAACCTTGCCATCCACCCTACGAAAACTCGCGCTGATCCGAGCAGCCGAGTCGACGTGTGCGTCTGACCGCCGCTCCGACACTGATGATCCTCTATTCTCTAGGTTTCTTAATCTCTTAATCTCAGTCCGCTCGGACTCACTCGCTGATGCGTTAGACGCGATCATGAACCGTGTTTCAGGCCTATCAGGCCTGATCTTTGAAATGGAAGATGGAAGACTTGTATCTCACAAAGCCATGCTGTAATCTATGCATACAGTAGTTTCTCTACTATACCTAAAATCTTCCCGCGGTGATGGCTCGTTGAGGATAGCGCTATATGTCGCGGGTTCAAGCGGTTTCCCAAAGTCCAGAGGGTGGTGCCTCGAAGGCCTAGGGGACAAGTCGTGCGAAAGGTTCCCCATACATTCGATGCGATAGCGATAACAATGCCCCCGGGGTGCATAAAGAACCCGTTGGTGAACACGTAGTATATGCTTGACAAGATCCTCGCTCGGATCCATGAAAAACGCGTGTTTTCAGATGGAGCCTATGGTGAGTCCGTTCAGAAATCCCAACTGCTCAAGAGATCGAGAAAGGGAAGGGACACACTCATCGTCACTCCGAGTATTAACTCCAACAGTTCCTCTTGCGTCATGTCAGGGGAAAGTTGGACACAATAATCGCTCCATCATCAGCCTGGCATCCTGCCCAGGCCAGGTGTAAGGAGCACTAAAGCGACTGGCCCGTGGCACAATATCTAAATCTTCGTCACTGCCCTCTGCCCCGGCGTTTCATGTACTTCGAAACACGATGATCTCACGTCCACGCACGCGAAGCGGCTGCTCAGCATACGCATGCAAGGTGTGTTTAACGCCACGCGCATCCGCGAAAACGACGTCCGCGCACCTTCGGTTGAGTGCACGTAGATGCGCGGCGCTTGATCTCCCCGGAATGTTGGAAGATGAGACGGATGTCGGCCGTGAGGGTGTAGTGGTAGACTCGCGAGTGTGCCGGTCGTTATCGAGGAGGCGTCCGTCTCGGTTACTCGCTTGGAGTGCATTATCCTTTGTTTCAGCGGTAGAATATGAGGTTGTGGGGAACGAGGGATACTGAGAATTGCCGAGCCGCAACTCGTCTTCGGAAAGGGTGAGACAAGTGAAGAATGGGAGAGATGAAGCTCGATGAAGTCCAGTCGCTGGTGGCAAGGCCGATTTGACGCCGGCAGTGAGCGGTGTCTTTGGGATGCGTGAGTGGGCGCTTGTTCCGCGTGTCCTCAGGCTCGCTCCTTTAAGTTTTCTTTTAACCGCTCACCTCTCCCTAGAGTACTCAGCCGTGTTGACATACATAATGACAGCAACAATCTTAACCCATTAGACCATGCACCGACGCCTGAACACACCACCCCACAATGAGCGCAGCCTGGTCTGGAGCCAAGGTATCCCGAGGCACGCAACCGCGAGGCTCCACCCGCCCGCGCTGGCTCACAAGCCCATTACCAGCCGCGCTTTCGCCCAACACCTTCCCTAGTAACATACTGCGCCGGTCGCGACGCACACCCTTCGTTAACCAAGTCCCACTCAAGAAGTCAACCAAAAACGGCCCTATTTGCCCCTGCAGAGACAACCACGTTCCGTCATGGCAAGAACCGCCCATATGCTGTCACTTTGTTACTTTAGAGCCCGCGGTCCGATTTCCTGCACTGGCGAAGTAACATGTAACATAGCAATCCTAAATACATCATAAAGTCCACAGCAGATACTACTCTTCTACAGACTTGGCACCATACGCGGACAGCAGTTTTACGATCTCTTGATGCCCTCCACGTGATCCCAATCGAGAAGGGGTGTTGCCATCTTCGTCGCGCACATTGACATCCGCGCCGTGCTCCAGTAGTAATCGCACGGCTTCGATTTGTCCGTTGTTTGCTGCCCAGTGAAGTGCAGTCCAGCCGAGGCCACCCCGGGCATCAATCATTGCCCCGCGTTCGAGTAGCATTCGAGCAAACTCGGCATGACCCAAAGCCGTCGCAGATATTAGTGCAGTGTCTTCAAAGTCGTCTTGAACATCGATATCTGCACCACGATCGAGTAGGAATTGCCCCGCTTCGAGTCTTCCGTTCCTCGATGCTTGATGCAGTGGAGTATTGTCAGATCGGCCCCGGCCATTCATATCTGCACCATGCTCGATTAATAACGACAGAATATCGGAGTGTCCTGCTGACGCTGCAACATGCAACGGCGTCACTTCGAACCCGCCCCTGACAGTTACATGCTGTGGATGCTCAGCGATGAGGTGCTCTGCCAAGTCGCGAAATCCGAGCATTGCGGCGTAATATAGGGGGACTACTCCGGGTTTCTCAGGGCGCATGGTCGACATGGAACGATACCACCGATCTTCGTCGTAAATCCAGAGCCAAGTCGCAAAGTGTGGCTTGTCTGCATCAAACAGACATTCCATCCCATCCTTGATCCGTGATGATACATTCTCTATTCGGGCATGCGTAACCCAGTACTGAGCAGCATATCGAGCCAACGGGAAGCCCTCGATGTTGTCACGGTCGATGCCATCGTCCAATCGGAGGAGAACGCCGAGGCACGCTCGTACAAGAATTGTATGCGCAGCCTCGAGTCGGATGTGATAACGCGAGACATCTCGCATGGGTTCCGCAAGCCGGTCCGCTGTCAAGAATTCCTTGACAGAAAAATGCGAAAATTGAACGACCCGCGAGTCACCGTCCTTGACTATCATCACCAAACTTGAGCACGCCGACATCACTGCCTCTTCTTGATCCTCCCACCGCCAACCCAGATTGAGCTTCGGAATCCCTTCCGTATTGAAATCGAATGCGAGGACCTCCGCGAGTTCCTTGACCTGGAGTGGGCGAACAGCCGCAACCAGACATTGCAACAACCGATGTGCATGTCCTTGGTTAGGCTTTCCAATCTCCCTCAGTATCCGCTCGTATGTCTCGTCCAGGCTCTCCGGCAACTCCTCAAGAATACGCTGGACACTTGGTGGGAGACACTGCCGTAAGAGCTCCAGTTGACAAAACACCCAGCGGAACCTATTCCACGTTTAACATTCGCATAAAAGCAGACGGCGGCACACTTACATGCCATCCGCTTTCTCCGATAGTATTTTGATAACCAGATTCTTGTCTTCATCCCGCCATCTCTGCATCCTCCGGTTGGAGCGAACAAAAGAGGTGACATAATTGGCAATATCTTCCTGTTGTCCACTTTCGTCATGAAGGGACACAGGGTGTTCGGTTAGACCTTCAAGGACAACCCGAATATCATGCTCCGGCCGACTCGTGACGCAAATGTGGAGGTTTGGGAGGTGAAGGGCAACGAGGTCTTCCACAAACTCTAGGACCTCTTCCCGCGGCGATGGCGGAACGGTTGACGTGACAGGACACTCGTCGAGTGCATCAAGAATGATGTAGATAGGTGGTTGCGCCTCGAGGCTGAGCATTTCTTCGAGGCATCCAACCATTGCCCGATCGCTAGGTTTCCGTACTCCACGGTCGTGGGTCGAATAAAGTTGGGAGAGTATGTCACAACAGGGATCGGAGCGAGCAGAAAGTTGAATGAGCAGAGAGGGAAGTAAGTCGTGAAGTTTTTGTTTATCAACGTCCCTGAAATCAAAATAGAAATAGGCCATTGAGGCCCTCCCAGCATCGCACAAAGCTTGGATATCTTGAATGATCGAGGAACTGAAACAATAATATCAATTTCATAAGCGTGGAAAGAGTCGAAGGGGAGGCGAACCAGAGGACACTTTTCCCGGACCCCGCTATGGGAACATGAGACGATGAGGGGTTGACGCAGGGTGAAGGCCAAATGTAACGCACGCTTTCCGTGTATCCACAGGAAGGAGCCGGTTGATTTCCATCGACTATATATACCGCCTCGAAAAAACCATTCAGCTGTACCGTTGTGATGAGCTTTGGATGCGATGTTATGATTGGTGGATGGATCTCTGGGCGATAGCCATCGTAGAAGGTTGTCTCTGAGCTGGTTCCCTGTGATGTCGTTTGAGCGGTCGGAATGATGAGAAGGTGTTAAAGAAATAACGAACGGTTGGCCTGGTCCAACTTGTCATCGACGCCTTGGACTCTGATGGAAATATGGTTGCCAATGTCTTGTACCCTATCGTCGACATCTCGCACGTCGCCACGGACATCTTGAACCTTGTTGCCAACATCTTGCACGTCGTCACGAACATCTTGCACGCCGTCACGAACACTTTGTACGTCGTCACGAACATCTTGCACGCCGTCACGAACACCTTGCACGTCGTCGCAGACATCTTGAACCTTGTTGCCAACATCTTGCACGTCGTCCCGAACATCTCGCACGCCATCACGAACACCTTGCACGCCGTCGCGGACATCTTGCATCTTCCCCTCGACACCCTTAACTCTATCATCCACCCCCATCACTTTCCCCTCGACGCTCTGAGTCATCTTCAGCAGCTCCGCAGATGCCATCCGTGCCTCTTCTTGCGTCAATTTGTCCAACCTCTCCAGGCTATCCTCGATGTCTCTGTTCCCTGCCAACTTCTTCAAGTACTTTTCTAATTAACCTATCAGTCAAGAAGGGTAAATACACCCGAAATCAACTCACTCAATGGTCCACGTTTCACTTCCTTTGTCGCGATTCCAAGAATCGTCAGCACCTCGACCATAATCTCAACAATCATGTCCGTCATTGCCGCAGTCGGTGTAAGGGCAGTGTATATCTCAAGCCGGCGGAAGAAATGTTCGATGCGATTAAAGACGACAGTTATCGTTTCTTGGCTGGTGCTCGCATCTTTAGCCGCCTGGGAGCCCCGGTGTCAATATAGTTTGCGCAAGCGACAGATGAAGGATACGGACCAAGAGGAGAACGCCGATCCCCGCAAAGATCGCATTTGCCGGTGGGAAGGCCTGAAAGTATATCTTAAAACGGAATTCTCCACGAAAAAAAATCCCGATACACACTAGCCCAACACCCTGACCAACAGTTGCGGAGAGCGTATATAGTACGTTGACGGTTGGGGAGACCCATTTTGTCAGACTGTCGTTGCCATTCTGGGATTGATTGAAAGCGGGGATTTGCTCTCGAAGGACAGTGAGAATGGCCTCGGGAGAATCGCAAGATTCAAGCCTAGGAAGGAGGGGATGGGAGGTTAGGTCCTTCTTGGTTTTACGTTTGTAAGATTTCAGAGCGGCGTTGAATATGGACGCGAAGTTAGAATTGGAGGTGGATGTGGAGGGGTCAGCGGACATGATGGATCGTAGAGAAGGGAGGGGTAGTTGGTGATGGGTGGATTAGACGAAGGGGGGATCGATAAGTAGGCGCCCTTGCTTGCGCCCTAATACAGCCCACAGCCCACGAGCCTCGAGGCAACCGCCCACGTGTGGGCATTTCCATGTTGCCCATACGAAACGTTTTTCCAGTCAATTTCCCATGTGTGCTTTCAGAGCAGTTCAAAAACCTCAACCTGAGCAGAGCGAGATATCAGGACTTCCTCGGGCAGTGGCGGCGGGCACCCATGTTCTTCTGCTTCGACGTCAACTGTTGGACGGCCCTCTTTTCCATCGGCCCATCACTTCAAGTTTACTGAAGTTGAAGGCCGCGCGCGGCGTGAGGTACTCGAGAGTCGGAGTCGAGACTCGAGAGCAGTGGCAGTTCCGTGAATCCGTGAATTCGGATTTCCCTTGGGGAAAGACACTCTATTCCGTTAAGCTACATTATCCCGGCACTAGAGGATCTGGTTCGACGCCCAGAACCCCTCAACGAAACAGAGGTTAAGCTGTCTGGACTCTGGTGAGATGGCTGCGCGCATCGGTGTTGCGAGGGAGCGATATGTGCGCGAGTCGTCCAAGATGTGTGCCTCTGAGACATGGTTGAAGCGAGCTGTGCACGATTTCGTGAAGTCCATATGGTACAGCGAGGAATGAACTGCTGGAGCTTGTGCCGGCTCTGATGCGGGTGGAGCCAACATACAGTAGTTTGAAAATTTTTGGACGACTTTCCATCTCACTTCTATGATGACGCGTCAGACGCGATGTCTCACAAAGCCATATGCTGTAATCTATGCATACAGTAGTTTCTCTATTATACCTAAAATCTTCCGGCGGTGATGGCTCGTTGAGGATAGCGCTATATGTCGCGGGGTCAAGCGGTTTCCCAAGATCCAGAGGGTGGTGCCTCGAGGGCCTAGGGGACAAGCCGTGCGGGAGGTTCCCCATACATTCGATGCGATAGCGATAACAATGCCCCCTGGGGGCATAAAGAACCCATTGGTGAACACGTAGTATATGCTTGACAAGATCCTCGTTCAGATCCATGAAAAACGCGTGTTTTCAGTTGGAGCCTATAGTGAGTCCGTTCAGAAATCCCAACTGCTCAAGTGATCGTGAAAGGGAAGGGACATACTCATCGTCACTCCGAGTATTAACTCCAACAGTTCCTTTTGCGTCATGTCAGGGGAAAGTTGGACACAATGATCGCTCTATTATCATCATCATGACTCTGCCGGGCCCAGGCCAAGGGTACTACAGCGACTGGCCAGTGACAGAATATCAGACTCTTCATCACAGTCCTATGCCCCCGCGGTTCATGTACTTCCGAAACACGATGATCTCACGTCCACGCACGCGAAGCGGCTGTTCGGCATACGCATGCAAGGTGCCTTTAACGCTATGCGCATCCGCGAAAACGACGTCCGCGCACCTCCCGTTTGGGTGCACGTAGATGCGAGGCGCTTGATCTCCCCGGAATGTTGAAAGACGAGAAGGATGTCGGCCGTGAGGGTGTGGTGGTAGACTCGCGAGTGTGACGGTCGTTATCGAGGAGGCGTCCGGCGTCTCGATTAAGTACTCGCTTGGACTGCATTATCCTTTGATTCAGTCGTAGAAAACGAGGTTCTGGGGAACGAGGGTTAGTGAGAATTGCCGAGCCACGACTCTTCTTCGGACAGGGTGAGACAGGTGGAGAATGGGAGAGATGAAGTTCGATGAAGTCAAGTCCCGTCGCCAGTGGCTCGGCTGAGAGTGCCAGTGGCAGAGGAGGAGGCACGTGAGCGGTGTCCTAGCGCCTCATGATCAGGCTCGCCCTTTCTAATAAACATGAACGCAGTCAAAGCCTGTGGGTGCTCGCTTCCCCGATAGATACGTCTAATTCACAGATTAAGTACCTTGGTACTATCTACAGGCTAAGTCTTCTAATCGCAGCTGTGTGAGGTGGATAGCGTGGCTGCGCGTGCAGACTCGGATCAGTCGGCCGAGCCTGGTGACGAGCCACCACTTCTTGATGCGATTCACAGTTTATGTCTTCCTTCGGCTTAGGGTAGCTTAGGGTACATTTTTGGTATCAGGCGCCTCGTGATGGGTGACAGCTTGGTGGCCACAGGGCCACGCGTCGCGTTTTGAATTTGTCTTTCTCTATCTTCCTCTCTCGCTCGCGTCCACCGGTCTTATAGCCCCCCAAAAAGGACTAATATATAGCCAAGCTCTGATGTATTTGAAGCCTCATCGACCACTTCAATAAAAAAAAGTTCCCCTTTTAAGCTCACACCTCCTCTTTCACTCTGCGTGACGCCGTGCGATTCCCCTCCTCTTCGGCCTGAGGGCACTCGACATTAGTCCGAGCGAATGAGCCGACACACGTCCTACCCTTTTGTCGAACGCTAAACCACTTTCCTCATTCTAGATCCTTTATCTCTATCCGCACGGACTCACCTACGCGTTCCTAGCGCGCTACAGCTGCAAGAATTTTCCGCCCAGCTTCTTCACCCATTCCCAATCCAACTTCTTGAAAAGGAGACTGTTGAAAGATGTAACACGAGAAAGCGCAACAAAAGTCAGGCCACAGGAAAACATCTTCCTTCCAAGTCCCAGTCTGATTCTTGGCAGCGTAACACCCTTGTGATTTGTTCATTGCGACTGTGATTCGAAGGAGGTCTTCAATGGGGTGATTGTAACAATAAGAGGGAAGCCTTCTCGTGGTTCGGTTCACCATGAGACAAATGCATTACAGCCTGTACAGAGGACATTTTCGCGCTGCACCCAATTGGCGCGGATGTTATTTTGATGATTACGAGCATTCTAATGCACTGAGAAGCAGCCCGCGGTCCGATTTCCTGCACTGGCGGACAAGTGATCTCATGTAACATGTAACTTAACAAAACACAAAATGTAGTCCTATCTCCTCAATACTGTAAATACATCATAAAGTCCACAGCAGATACTACTCTTCTACAGACTTGGCACCATACGCGGACAGCAGTTTTACGATCTCTGGATGCCCTCCACGTGACCCCAATCGGGAAGGGGTGTTGCCATGTTCGTCGCGCACATTGACATCCGCGCCGTGCTCCAGTAGTAATCGCAAGACTCCGATTTGTCCGCTGAATGCTGCCCAGTGAAGTGCAGTCCTGCTGAGGCGACCCCGGGCATCAATCATTGCCCCGCGTTCGAGTAGCATTCGAGCAAACTCGGCATGACCATGGAATGTCGCATATATTATTGCAGTATTTTTATTGTCGCTTTGACCATCGATATCTGCACCACGATCGAGTAGAAATTGCCCCGCTTCGAGTCTTCCCTTATCCGATGCTCGATGCAGTGGAGTACCGCCATATCGGCCCCGGCCATTCATATCTGCACCATGCTCGATTAATAACGACAGAATATCGGAATGTCCTGCTGACGCTGCAACATGCAGCGGTGTCACTTCTCTCCCGCCCCTGACAGTTACATGCTGTGGATGCTCAGCGATGAGGTGCTCCGCCAAGTCGCGAAATCCGAGCATGGCGACGTAATATAGGGGGGCCGCTTTAGGTTTCTCAGGGCGCATGGTAGTCACGGAACCACCCCACTGATCTTCGTTGTAAATCCAGAGCCAAGTCGCAAAGTGTGGCTTGTCTGCATCAAACAGACATTCCATCCCGTCCTTGATCTGTGACGACACATTCTCTATTCGGGCATGCCTGGCCCAGTACTGAGCAGCATATCGAGCCAACGGGAAGCTCTTCATGCTGTCACGGTCGATGCGATCGTCCAGTTGAAGGAGAACCCCGAGGCATGCTCGTACAAGAATTGTATGCGCAGCCTCGAGTCGAATGTGATAGCGCGAGACATCTCGCATGGATTCCACAAGCCGGTCCGCTGTCAAGAATTCCTTGACGGAGAAATGCGAAAATTGAACGACCCGCGAGTCACCGTCCTTGACTATCATCACCAAACTTGAGCACGCCGACATCACTGCCTCTTCTTGATCCTCCCACCGCCAATCTTGATTGAGCTTCGGAATCCCTTCCGCATTGAAATCAAACGCGAGGACCTCCGCGAGTTCCTTGACCCGGAGTGGGCGAACAGCCGCAACCAGACATTGCAACAACCGATGTGCATGTCCTTGGTTAGGCTTTCTGATCTCCCTTAGTATCCGTTCGTACGTCTCGTCCAGGCTATCGGGCAATTCCTCCAGGATACGCGGGACACTTGATGGGAAACAGTGCCGCAGGACTTCCAATTGGCAATACGCCCACCTGAACCTATTTCATGTTTTAACATTTGGTTAAAGACAGATGTCAGTGTCCTTACATTCCATCCACTTTCTCCGATAGTATCTTGATAACCAGATTCTTGTCTTCATCCCGCCATCTCTGCATCCTCCGGTTGGAGCGAACAAAAAAGGTGACATAATTAGTAATATCTTCCTGTTGTCCACTTTCGTCATGAAGGGACACAGGGTGTTCGGTTAGACCTTCGAGGACAACCCGAATGTCATGCTCCGGTCGACTCGTGACGCATATGTGGAGATTTGGGAGGTGAAGGCCAACGAGTTCATCCACAAACTCCAGGACCTCTTCTCGCGGTGATGGTGGAACGGTCGTCGTGACAGGACACTCGTCGAGTGCATCCAGAATGATGTAAATAGGTGGTTGCGCCTCGAGGCTGAGCATTTCTTTGAGGCATCCAACCATTTCCCGATCGCTAGGTTTCTGTACTCCACGATCGTGGGTCGAATAAAGTTGGGAGAGTATGTCACAACAGGGATCAGAGCGGGAAGAAAGTTGGATGAGCAGAGAGGGAAGCAAGTCGTGAAGTTTTTGTTTATCAACGTCCCTGAAATCAAAGTAAAAATAGGCCATCGAGGCCCTCCCAGCATCGCGCAAGGCCATGATGTCTTGTATAATTGAGGAACTGAAATAATACTGTCAATTTCACAAGGGTGGAAAGAGTCGAAGGAAGGGCGAACCAGAGGACACTTTTCCCGGACCCCGCTATGGAAACATGAGACGATGAGGGGTTGACGCAGGGTGAAGGCCAAATGTAACGCACGCTTTCCGTGTATCCACAGGAAGGAGCCGGTTGATTTCCATCGACTGAATAAACCGCCTCGAAAGAACCATTCAGCTGTACCGTTGTGATGAGCTTTGGATGCGATGTTATGATTGGTGGATGGATCTCGGGGAGATAGCCATTGTAGAAGGTTGTCTCTGAGCTGGTTCCCTGTGATATTGTTTGAGCGGTCGGAATGATGAGAAGGTGTTAAAGAAATAACGAACGGTTGGCCTGGTCCAACTTGTCATCGACGCCTTGAACTCCGATGGAAATATCTTTCCCGATGTCTTGTACTAGTTGTACCCTATCGTCGACATCTTGAACCTTGTCACCAACATCTCGCACGTCGCCACGGACATCTTGCACGTCGTCGCGGACATCCTGCATCTTCCCCTCGACACCCTTAACTCTATCATCCACCCCCATCACTTTGCCGTCGACGCTCTGAGTCATCTTCAGCAACTCCGCAGATGCCATCCGTGCCTCTTCTTGCGTCAATTTGTCCAACCTCTCCAGGCTATCCTCGATGTCTCTGTTCCCCGCCAACTTCTTCAAGTACTTTTCTAATTAATCTATCAGTCAAGAAGGGTAAATACGCGCGAAATCAACTCACTCAATGGTCCACGTTTCACTTCCTTTGTCGCGATTCCAAGAATCGTCAACACCTCGACCATAATCTGAACAATTATGTCCGTCATTGCCGCAGTCGGTGTAAGGGCAGTGTATATCTCAAGCCGGCGGAAGAAATGTTCGATGCGATTAAAGACGACAATTATCGTTTCTTGGCTGGTGCTCGCATCTTTAGCCGCCTGGGAGCCCCGGTGTCAAAATAGTTTGCGCAAGCGACGCATGAAGGATACGGACCAAGAGGAGAACGCCGATCCCCGCAAAGATCGCATTTGCCGGTGGGAAAGCCTGAAAGTATATGTTTAAACGGAATTCTCCACGAAAAAATATCCGGATACACACTAGCCCAACACCCTGACCAACAGTTGCGGAGAGCGCATACAGTGCATTGACGGTCGGGGAGACCCATTTTGTCAGTCTGTCGTCGCCATTCTGGGATTGGTCGAACGCCGGGATTTGCTCTCGAAGGACAATGAGAATGGCCTCGGGAGAATCGCAAGATTCAAGCCTAGGAAGGAGGGGATGCGAGGTTAGGTCCTTCTTGGTTTTACGTTTGTAAGATTTCAGAGCGGCGTTGAATATGGACACAAAGTTAGAATTGGAGGTGGATGTGGAGGGGTCAGCGGACATGATGGGTCGTAGAGAAGGGAGGGATAGTTGGTGATGGGTGGATGAGACGAAGGGGGATCGACAAGTAGGCGCCCTTGCTTGCGCTGTGGGCGTCTCCATGCCTATACTACGATAGACGTTTTTCCAATCAATTTTCCATCTGTGCTTTTAAAGCAGTTCAAAACCCTCAACCTGAGTGACGCAACGACATATGAAAACTTACTTGGGCCCCATGTCCTTCAGCTTTGCACGACTCCCTGTTCCCGCTGCGATACGCTGGCACTCGGGCGCGCAGTTTGCCAGATATGCGTCACTATTCGCCCTACTGTGTAGTTATCAGACTGGTCCGATACAGTGATGAAGTTCACCCTGTCAGAGCGATGAGCGACGCGGGCGCACCCTTCAGACGTCCACCCGGTCGTTTCGTTTATGGTCTATGGTGGACTTGTAGTGGCAAATTCCTGCATTGTCTATGCGAAATCTAGACGCAGGCATAATGCTAGTGTCATGTAGCATCCCGGAAAAGTTCATGAAATGGCCTCTGATCGACTCGGACAATACGTGTAGAAAATTCGAGGTGTTCTCCGAGTCGTGTCCGACCCCCCTTTGCGCCCCTGTTCTCTGGCAGACCCGATACGAGAATAGTATCGTATGTTGCAGTTATCCTGCTTGCCATGGTTTAAACAGTACAGGGTCCGCGGCTAGGCGGGTGAATGGTGTCGGGTCAACGTACTACCTCGATCTATCCATAAACCTTTCCTCTGTCCTCTTGAGTCTTGAATTGATGGTGGCCCAGGGCCTCCCGCACCATCAAATTTTAAGTTAATACCTTGGGCCCCTGTTCACCCTGTTCTTCCCTACCTGTCCCAAACTAAATCCGAGCCCTTCCCACTAATCCGAGTCTAGGCGCGCTTCTCCTCCCTCGCCATCACCACCCTTCTCCTGCTCCTGCTCCTTTTATGCCCACCGCCATAGCTGATGTATATAAACCGATTGCAGGCGCGACAACCCCACATGCAGCATCTCGCCACCGGGTCCCGCTCATCCACGCAGCGTACGGAGCGCCGTGCGCGCGTCATCCCGAAATGCGAGAATGTACTGCGAAGATCTGAACGGTCTTTTCCGGGGAGTGGTGTCACTGTTATTTATCATGACGTGAGCGTGAGGGCAGAAAATTTTTGGGCGCGAGAAGTAGAGACGGACAAACCATCGGTTGGATGACTTTGCGGATGTCGTACGTACAAACTCAACAATGCCTACATGACAAGCCCATTTCGGACTCCAACGCCACGCGATATCCATAGGCAGCCGACCGATCCAGAGGATGCGCGATGGCTCGTCCACCTGGGCACTGCCTGCCTGGGTTCGTGGAGGATAGCGCTAGATGTCCCCGCGGGGTCAAGCGGTTTCCCAATGTTCAGAGGGTCGTGCTTCAAGAGACATAAGGGCCAAACTGTGCGAGAGATTCTCCGTACGTTCGACGGGTAAACTCTGCTCCCGAAGGGTGATAGGAGCCCGTTGATGGACACGCAGTATTTGCTTGACTGATCCTCGCTCGAATCCATAAAAAAAACGCAGTTAAAGCCTATGATGAGTCCGCTCAGAAAACCCAACTGCTCAAGAGAATGAGGAAAGCCAGGGACATACGCATCACGAGTCGCCCCGAGTTCCGACAGTTCCTCTTGGGTCGTGAGGGGGAAAGTTGGACCAAGATCGCACCATCGTCGTGGCCCTGCCCAGTCCGGGTTTAAGGAGTGCTGTTGCGACTAGCCCGCGACGGAGTATCCTTATTCGCATCAGAATCTTCGAGCCTCCCCTACGCCCCGCGGTTCGCGTACTTCTGAAACGCAATGTTCTCTCGTCCACGCATGCGAAGCCGCTGCTCCGTGTGATGGTCGTTATCGAAAAGGCGTACGTCTCAGTGACTTGCTGGCGTGAAGACGGTGACTCAAGGACGGGGAGGGGAGTGGATCAAAAAGCATTCGCGGTGGAAAAGGGTGAGATGAAGCTCGATGAAGACCTGTCGCCGGTGGCACGGCCGAGTTTTGGATGCCCTCTGCCGGAGGAGGCACTGGCATGACGCCTGGCAGTAAGCGCTGTTTTTGGGACGCGCGCGCGGGCGCCACACTGCGTGTGATCAGGCTTCTTTTAACCCGCCCACCTCTCCCCAGAGTACTCAGCCGTGTTGACACATATAATGACAGCGACAATGTTAACCCCATTAGACCTGCACCGACGCCTGAACACACCAGTGACACCACCCCGCAATGGGCGCAGCGCGGCCTGGTCTGGAGCCAAGGTATCCCGGGGCCGGGGCGCGCAACCGCGAGGCAGTCCACGACCACGACGCGCTGGCTCACATGATCCCCCATGAATACGCGCCGTATGTAGGACCTTGACACGACGAATTTCTTCACTCGTGACTCCTTGAGCAGTCCTATCCAGTACGACTGACACCAACAGCCTTGTAAGTAACATCTTAATTTGTTTCATAACCGGCACCATGAAATCTGAGACTAAGCGTACAGATACGTCTGTTGAGTAAATGTGGGAAATGACAGTTATGGCGAGCTCTGTAGATGACCAACAAATCAATGACAGTACACAAGTTTGAGTTCAGATATGTTGCGCATGCGTCCTGTCAAAACACCGGAACCGATAATCAATGCACAGGAGCTCGATCATAACGCCCCTACTACTAGTAGTACTAGTAAGAGGATCATTTGATTTTTACTCATCAAAGTTGGTCTACTCATATATATAAAGCTACCAGGCGTCGCTGTTGTGGGAAGAGTCGATAGCCCATGTCCGCTCCTATCTATCCCATTGCTTGACTAACAAGATGGTCAACTTCCACGATCCTATTGTAATCGCTCGCGAATACGGTGCGTGTGCTCCTCAACCTTTTCTCTCGAAGTCCGAAGGTAACTGGACCCACCTTCCAGGCGAAGTCTATAGGTTCTGGGGTTTGATGGATGGTATCTTTATGTGGGCCTGGCTCTTATTGGCCTTTTGCCGCTTCGATGTGTCATAACTCAATTCTCACTGGCACTCACAGTTGGGAGTTTATGATCACTCTCGACTACGAGTGGAGTGTCATTCGAGGACGTCGCCCATACCGATGGACGATATGGGTCTGTAATCATTATCCCTTCTTTCTGCCCTGCGAAGTGGGCAACAATCTGATTTGCTTTTAGATTTACTCCCTTATCCGTGTAGCCACCCTCGCAACTGTGGCTCTAAATATATTTAGCCTTGATGCTACGACCCGAATCAACTGTCAGGTGTGTCATGCCATTCGTCTACGTCCTTATGCCCGTTTCCTAATAGCCTGGTTTCTCAAGGTCGCGGCCAATTTACAGTTCGTGCGTAGCCAGACACATCAGACAGTTCGACAACAGAGCTGCTAACCCCGTTTTATTACCTTCCCCTCAGATCTTTGCTTACCTGGCCCTCGCTACCTCTTCGCTGTTGATCGTGCTTCGCATGTACATCTTCTTCTGGGGTAGCCTTTGCGAAGCTTATGGACGCCATCAGAATCGCCATTTGGGACAGGAAAAAGGTCATTGTTGCTTTTGCGACTGGTGTATGGGGTATCAACGTTGCATTCCTTATTCAAGGCAAGTTCCTTCCTCCCTCTGTCTGGGGTGATCGAGAGCCCTATTCAAATGGACTGTGGTATCAGGTGTTTTACGAGTAAATGATCATCCATATTGCTTATTTGAACCCTACTGAACCTATTGACTGCAGTTCCGCTCTTCATGGGAGGTAGACAACGTCATAGACGGCTCAGGCTGTGTATTCTACTTGGACAGCATCAGACTCAGCACAGTTGTCGCATTCGCTGCTGACATCATCTTGCTTCTCATCATGCTCTTTGGTCTGTACCGCCTGCGCCGTCATGGTAGTCTGATGGGCTTAGGACGACTGTTGTGGAACCAGGTAGGCCTGTAGCGCCTTTTGCCAACTATCGTACTAGTACTCTTGATTCACCAGTGTATTTCATTCGTAAGGGTGTTGTCTGGTTCTTGCTTGCCGTCGTCACCGAGCTCACGCCAACGGTAGGTTGATGTATCTCTTTGCACCTCTCCCTTCTGCTTATCGCCATTTCTAATGTAGCTGTTAATTTTTTTGAACCTTAGCCGTATATCTTTTTCGCAATCATCGATGATAAGTAATGCTGACCAAGCTCGACTATGCTCAAATTTACAGAACCATTGGACCTAGTACGTTTTGATTTATTACTGTAATAGTGGGGAAAGAGCGCTTACCCATCTCCGCAAAATATGATAGGTGTTCCAAGTTCCCTGGGTGATTACAATGTCAGTTGCTGCCACACGGATGTATCGCTCTCTGTCCGACTTTTTATCTTCTGATATGTAAGAAACTAGCACCCACTCCGAGTCCCCACTCCGAGTCCTTCCTCTGTTCGGCGCTCACTGTACTTGTTGAACATCATGACAGCTCACAGAAAATCCTCCCAACAAGCGGTCGAAACACGCTGGAATTGAATGGCACCTCTACTACACCCGTTCTCCTCACTGGCATTCAGGTGGCCGTACATACGACCCACGAACAGCGCTTCACACCACAGGCGAATCATTTTGGCTCGAATATTGGTGGGCAGCCGCATGGAAAGCCGCACGAATTGATCGTGGACACTGTAAATGATCATGATATAGAGGGCAGGGCAGAAAAATAAGTCGTGTGACGCCAACGGGGGAGTAAATTCGATTACACGTACACGTATTATTGTACAGCTTACAGTAATGAATTATGAGCTTGTTTGTATCTGTCACCATGATGCTGGCTTGTGGCGTAGTTAAACGTCGGAAAATGTACCAACGACGCCTTGCCAGCGAATGTAAAGGAAATCCTAGGGTAGCCATCGGGAACAGCTGAAAATGATATATGAGCAGCGAACGTCCCACTTGCAGGATGTAAGGTGGGCAGTGCGGCTGCGTGTACAGACCCCAGAAGCGCCCTATGCGGAACGAAGCGGCGGAACAGCCAACCTTGCCATCCACCCTACGAAAACTCGCGCTGATCCGAGCAGCCGAGTCGACGTGTGCGTCTGACCGCCGCTCCGACACTGATGATCCTCTATTCTCTAGGTTTCTTAATCTCTTAATCTCAGTCCGCTCGGACTCACTCGCTGATGCGTTAGACGCGATCATGAACCGTGTTTCAGGCCTATCAGGCCTGATCTTTGAAATGGAAGATGGAAGACTTGTATCTCACAAAGCCATGCTGTAATCTATGCATACAGTAGTTTCTCTACTATACCTAAAATCTTCCGGCGGTGATGGCTCGTTGAGGATAGCGCTATATGTCGCGGGTTCAAGCGGTTTCCCAAAGTCCAGAGGGTGGTGCCTCGAAGGCCTAGGGGACAAGTCGTGCGAAAGGTTCCCCATACATTCGATGCGATAGCGATAACAATGCCCCCGGGGTGCATAAAGAACCCGTTGGTGAACACGTAGTATATGCTTGACAAGATCCTCGCTCGGATCCATGAAAAACGCGTGTTTTCAGATGGAGCCTATGGTGAGTCCGTTCAGAAATCCCAACTGCTCAAGAGATCGAGAAAGGGAAGGGACACACTCATCGTCACTCCGAGTATTAACTCCAACAGTTCCTCTTGCGTCATGTCAGGGGAAAGTTGGACACAATAATCGCTCCATCATCAGCCTGGCATCCTGCCCAGGCCAGGTGTAAGGAGCACTAAAGCGACTGGCCCGTGGCACAATATCTAAATCTTCGTCACTGCCCTCTGCCCCGGCGTTTCATGTACTTCGAAACACGATGATCTCACGTCCACGCACGCGAAGCGGCTGCTCAGCATACGCATGCAAGGTGTGTTTAACGCCACGCGCATCCGCGAAAACGACGTCCGCGCACCTTCGGTTGAGTGCACGTAGATGCGCGGCGCTTGATCTCCCCGGAATGTTGGAAGATGAGACGGATGTCGGCCGTGAGGGTGTAGTGGTAGACTCGCAAGTGTGCCGGTCGTTATCGAGGAGGCGTCCGTCTCGGTTACTCGCTTGGAGTGCATTATCCTTTGTTTCAGCGGTAGAATATGAGGTTGTGGGGAACGAGGGATACTGAGAATTGCCGAGCCGCAACTCGTCTTCGGAAAGGGTGAGACAAGTGAAGAATGGGAGAGATGAAGCTCGATGAAGTCCAGTCGCTGGTGGCAAGGCCGATTTGACGCCGGCAGTGAGCGGTGTCTTTGGGAAGCGTGAGTGGGCGCTTGTTCCGCGTGTCCTCAGGCTCGCTCCTTTATATTTTCTTTTAACCGCTCACCTCTCCCTAGAGTACTCAGCCGTGTTAACATACATAATGACAGTAAGAATCTTGACCCATTAGACCATGCACCGACGCCTGAGCACACCACCCCACAATGAGCGCAGCCTGGTCTGGAGCCAAGGTATCCCGAGGCACGCAACCGCGAGGCTCTACCCGCCCGCGCTGGCTCACAAGCCCATTACCAGCCGCGCTTTCCGAGTCGCCCAACACCTTCCCTAGTAACATACTGCGCCGGTCGCGACGCACACCCTTCGTTAACCAAGTCCCACTCAAGAAGTCAACCAAAAACGGCCCTATTTGCCCCTGCAGAGACAACCACGTTCCGTCATGGCAAGAACCGCCCATATGCTGTCACTTTGTTACTTTAGAGCCCGCGGTCCGATTTCCTGCACTGGCGAAGTAACATGTAACATAGCAATCCTAAATACATCATACAGTCCACAGCAGATACTACTCTTCTACAGACTTGGCACCATACGCAGACAGCAGTTCTTCAATCTCGGGATACCCCTCAAGTGACCCCATTCGGGAAGGGGTGTTGCCATATTCGTCGCGCACATTGACATCCGCGCCGTGCTCCAGTAGTAATCGCACGACTCCGATTTGTCCGTTGCTTGCTGCCCAGTGAAGTGCAGTGCAGCCGAGGTTATCCCGGGCATCAATCATTGCCCCGCGTTCGAGTAGCATTCGAGCAAACTCGGCATGACCCGAGGCCGTCGCATACATTAGTGCAGTGTTATTAAAGTCGTTTTGAACATCGATATCTGCACCACGATTGAGTAGGACTTGCCCCGCTTCGAGTCTTCCCTTCTCCGATGCTCGATGCAGTGGAGTATCGCCATATCTGCCCCGGCCATTCATATCTGCACCATGCTCGATTAATAACGACAAAGTATCGGAGTGTCCTGCTGACGCTGCAACATGCAGCGGTGTCGCTTCAAACCCGCCCCTGACAGTTACATGCTGTGGATGCTCAGCGATGAGGTGCTCTGCCAAGTCGCGAAATCCGAGCATTGCGGCGTAATATAGGGGGACCGCTTCAGGGTTTTCAGGGCGCATGGTAGACATGGAACGATGTTCCCAGGCTTCCCCATCTCCATTGTAAATCCAGAGCCAAGTCGCAAAGTGTGGCTTGTCTGCATCAAACAAACATTCCATCCCATCCTTGATCTGTGACGACACATTCTCTATTCGGGCATGCCTGGCCCAGTACTGAGCAGCATATTGAGCCAACGGGAAGCTCTCCATGCTGTCACGGTCGACGCGATCGTCCAGTTGGAGAAGAACCCCGAGGCATGCCCGTACAAGAATTGTATGCGCAGCCTCGAGTCGAATGTGATAGCGCGAGACATCTCGCATGGGCTCCGCAAGTCGGTCCGCTGTCAAGAATTCCTTGACAGAAAAATGCGAAAATTGAACGACCCGCGAGTCACCGTCCTTGACTATCATCACCAAACTTGAGCACGCCGACATCACTGCCTCCTCTTGATCCTCCCACCGCCAACCTAGATTGAGCTTCGGAACCCCTTCCGTATTGAAATCAAATGCGAGGACCTCCGCGAGTTCCTTGACCTCAAGCGGGCGAACAGCCGCAACCAGACATTGCAACAACCGATGTGCATGTCCTTGATTAGGCTTTCCGATCTCCCTCAGTATCCGCTCGTATGTCTCGTCCAGGCTCTCCGGCAACTCCTCAAGAATACGCTGGACACTTGGTGGGAGACACTGCCGTAGGAGCTCCAATTGACAAAACACCCAGCGGAACCTATTCCATGTTTAACATTCGCATAAAAGCAGACGGCAGCACACTTACATGCCATCCGCTTTCTCCGATAGTATTTTGATAACCAGGTTCTTGTCTTCATCCCGCCATCTCTGCATCCTCCGGTTGGAGCGAACAAAAGAGGTGACATAATTGGTTATATCTTCCTGTTGTCCACTTTCGTCATGAAGGGACACAGGGTGTTCGGTTAGACCTTCAAGGACAACCCGAATATTATGCTCCGGCCGACTCGTGACGCAAATGTGGAGGTTTGGGAGGTGAAGGCCAACGAGGTCTTCCACAAACTCTAGGACCTCTTCTCGCGGCGATGGCGGAACGGTTGACGTGACAGGACACTCGTCGAGTGCATCCAGAATGATGTAAATAGGTGGTTGCACCTCGAGGCTGAGCATTTCTTTGAGGCATCCAACCATTGCCCGATCGCTAGGTTTCCGTACTCCACGGTCGTGGGTCGAATAAAGTTGGGAGAGTATGTCACAACAGGTATCGGAGCGAGCAGAAAGTTGAATGAGCAGAGAGGGAAGTAAGTCGTGATGTTTTTGTTTATCAACGTCCCTGAAATCAAAATAGAAATAGGCCATTGAGGCCCTCCCAGCATCGCACAAAGCTAGGATATCTTGAATGATCGAGGAACTGAAACAATATTATCAATTTCACAAGCGTGGAAAGAGTCGAAGGGGAGGCGAACCAGAGGACACTTTTCCCGGACCCCGCTATGGAAACATGAGACGATCAGGGGTTGACACAGGGTGAAGGCCAAATGTAACGCACGTTTTCCGTGTATCCACAAGAAAGAGCCGGTTGCTTTCCATTGACCATATATACCGCCTCGAAAAAACCATTCAGCTGTACCGTTGTGATGAGCTTTGGATGCGATGTTATGATTGGTGGATGGATCTCGGGGCGATAGCCATCGTAGAAGGTTGTCTCTAAGCTGGTTCCCTGTGATGTTGTTTGAGCAGTCGGAATGATGAGAAGGTGTTAAAGAAATAACGAACGGTTGGCCTGATCCAACTTGTCATCAACGCCTTGGACTCTGATGGAAATATCATTGCCAATGTCTTGTACCCTATCGTCGACATCTTGAACCTTGTCACCAACATTTCGCACGTCGCCACGGACATCTTGAACCTCGTTGCCAACACCCTGCACGCCGTCACGAACACCTTGTACGTCGTCACGAACATCTTGCACACCGTCACGAACATCTTGCACGTCGTCGCAGACATCTTGCATCTTCCCCTCAACACCCTTAACTCTATCATCCACCCCCATCACTTTCCCGTCGACGCTCTGAGTCATCTTCAGCAGCTCCGCAGATGCCATCCGTGCCTCTTCTTGCGTCAATTTGTCCAACCTCTCCAGGCTGTCCTCAATGTCCCTGTTCCCCGTCAACTTCTTCAGGTACTTTGCTAATTAACCTATCAGTCAAGAAGGGTAAATACGCGCGAAATCAGCTCACTCAATGGTCCACGTTTCACTTCCTTTGTCGCGATTCCAAGAATCGTCAGCACCTCGACCATAATCTCAACAATCATGTCCGTCATTGCCGCAGTCGGTATAAGGGCAGTGTATATCTCAAGCCGGCGGAAGAAATGTTCGATGCGATTAAACACGTCAATTATCTTTTCTTGGCTCGTGCTCGCATCTTTAGCCGCCTGGGAGTCCCGGTGTCAAAATGGTTTGCGCAAGCGACAGATGAAGGATACTGACCAAGAGGAGAACGCCGATCCCCGCAAAGATCGCATTTGCCGGTGGGAAAGCCTGAAAGTATATGTTAAAACGGAAATTCTCCACGACAAAATATCCCGATACACACTAGCCCAACACCCTGACCAACAGTTGCGGAGAGCGTATACAGTACATTGACGGTGGGGGAGACCCATTTTGTCAGCCTGTCGTCGCCATTCTGGGATTGGTTGAATGCCGGGATTTGCTCTCGAAGGACAGTGAGAATGGCCTCGGGAGAATCGCAAGATTCAAGCGTAGGAAGGAGCGGATGGGAGGTTAGGTCCTTCTTGGTTTTACGTTTGTAAGATTTCAGAGCGGCGTTGAATATGGACGCGAAGTTAGAATTTGAGGTGGATGTGGAGGGGTCAGCGGACATGATGGATCGTAGAGAAGGGAGGGATAGTTGGTGATGGGTGGATGAGACGAAGGGGGGGATCGATAAGTAGGCGCCCTTGCTTGCGCCCTAATACAGCCCACAGCCCACGAGTCTCGAGGCAACCGCCCACGTGTGGGCATTTCCATGTTGCCCATACGAAACGTTTTTCCAGTCAATTTCCCATGTGTGCTTTCAGAACAGTTCAAAAACCTCAACCTGAGCAGAGCGAGATACTATCGTTCAGCTAGAGTTGCAAAATTTTGCAAAATCGCTCTCGGACTTGGCCAGAACACAACTTTGAGCCACTGGCTGTTTTGGACACTTAGAATAGCATATAAACCTTGATCCTACCAACTTACATTTGAGAAATATGTCCTGTGGTTGCTGTCGGAGACTTTCCGGGTTGAAAAACCAGAGTTGCAAAGATTCTGTCACGATTCTGTCACGACCTGTCAGCACGGCAATTCAGACCCCGACTGGCATGAGCCAATCAGCAACGACTGTCTCGGCAGCAGGGGTTGACGCATTTGACGCATTTTCAAACTCAGCTTGATCATCGACCTTGATCGTCACGCTCGATTTTGCAACACCTCATATCTCCCTTCACAGAACACCCCTGCACTTGCAAATTGGTATACAAGTATTTCAATATGTTCCTACTGCGCTCTTAAAAGAAAACTGGCTTCTGCGCAGTGCTGAGCTCTCGAGCCTCATGTTTGTACCTTAAATGATGTGATTAGCACAAGAGATTGACCTGTCGCACACGAACGAATCAATGGATTTCCATTCTGAGATTCGGGATTACAAGGTGAGACATAACATAAACTAAGGACAAAAAGTCCGAGGGCAAAAGCTGGCCGGAATGAGGCAAGAAATGTGATTTTGCAACTCTGGGTGAGTTTGCACGCCAGGTTGAACGATAGTACGAGGACTTCCTCGGGCAGTGGCGGCGGGCACCCATGTTCTTCTGCTTCGACGTCAACTGTTGGACGGCCCTCTTTTCCATCGGCCCATCACTTCAAGTTTACTGAAGTTGAAGGCCGCGCGCGGCGTGAGGTACTCGAGAGTCGGAGTCGAGACTCGAGAGCAGTGGCAGTTCCGTGAATCCGTGAATTCGGATTTCCCTTGCGGAAAGACACTCTATTCCGTTAAGCTACATTATCCCGGCACTAGAGGATCTGGTTCGACGCCCAGAACCCCTCAATGAAACACAGGTTAAGCTGTCTGGTGAGATGGTTGCGCGCTATGGTGTCGCGGGGGAACGATATGTGCGCGAGTCGTCCAAGATGTTCGCCCCTGAGACATGGTTGAAGCGAGCCGCGCACGATTTCGTGAAGTCCATATGGTACAGCGAGGAATCAACTGCTGGAGCTTGTGCCGTCTCTGATGCGAGTGGAGCCAATATAGTTTGTAAGATTTTGGACGACTTTCCATCTCTGATGATGCGTTAGACGCGATCATGAACCGTGTTTCAGGCCTGATAGGCCTGATCTTTGAAATGGAAAGATGGAAGACTTGTATCTCACAAAGCCATGCTGTAATCTATACATACAGTAGTTTCTCTATTATACCTAAAATCTTCCGGTGGTGATGGCTCGTTGAGGATACCGCTATATGTCGCGGGGTCAAGCGGTTTCCCAAGTTCCAGAGAGTGGTGCCTCGAGGGCCTAGGGGACAAGCCGTGCGGGAGGTTCCCCATACATTCGATGCGATAGCGATAACAATGCCCCCGGGGGGCATAAAGAACCCGTTGGTGAACACGTAGTATATGCTCGATAAGATCATCGCTCGGATCCATGAAAAACGCGTGTTTTCAGATGGAGCCTATGGTGAGACCACTCAGAAATCCCAACTGCTCAAGAGATCGAGAAAGGGAAGGGACATACTCATCGTCACTCCGAGTATTACCTCCAACAGTTCCTCTTGCGTCATGTCAAGGGAAAGTTGGACACAATAATCGCTCCATCATCAGCCTGGCATCCTGCCCAGGCCAGGTGTAAGGAGCACTAAAGCGACTGGCCCGTCGCACAATATCTAAATCTTCGTCACTGCCCGATGCCCCCGCGTTTCATGTATTTCCGAAACACGATGATCTCACGTCCACGCACGCGAAGCGGCTGCTCAGCATACGCACGCAAGGTGCGTTTAACGCAATGCGCATCCGCGAAAACGACGTCCGCGCACCTTCCGTTTGGGTGCACGTAGATGCGAGGCGCTTGATCTCCCCGGATTGTTGAAAGACGAGAAGGCTGTCGGCCGTGAGGGGTAGACTCGCGAGTGTGACGGTCGTTATCAAGGAGGCGTCCGGCATCTCGATTAAGTCCTCGCTTGGACTGCATTATCCTTTGATTCAGTCGTAGAAAACGAGGCTGTGAGGAACGAGGGTTAGTGGGAATTGCCGAGCCGCGACTCTTCTTCGGACAGGGTGAGACAGGTGGAGAATGGGAGAGATGAAGTTCGATGAAGTCCTGTCGCCACTGGCAGTGGCTCGGCTGAGTACTGGCTGAGGCACGTGAGCGGTGTCCTAGCGCTCGCTCCTTCTAATAAACATGAACGTCAAAGCCTGTGGGTGCTCGCTTCCCCGATAGATACGTCTATTCACAGATTAAGTACCTGAGGAACTCCTTTCACTCATACCACCACCATGTCCCAAAACAACCCACCTCCCACCGCAACTCAAATCCACTTAGCCCTTCAGGCAGTCGGACGCAGCATCGAAGCTGCCTCAGCTGTCCCAGGCACTAAAGTCCCCATCACCCAAATGCTCACTAACTTTGCCAAAATCTACATCACACCCATCGTCGCCCAAGATCAGCTCTACCCAAGTTGCCCCCCTCCAACCCAGCCCTCGAATGCGGACGAGGAGCTCAGAAAAATCCAAACCTCTCTTCAAGCTAGTGTTTCGGCAGCTCCAGCTAAAGCTCGGCTAAAGCTGGCGCCTGAGTTGGCTAAAATGCTAGCCGAGCCGCGCCGCATGTCACCGAGCTGACCTTTTTAGTCGACTTGGGAAAATCGGCGCAAGCCATTGAAAGTAGGGTTGCCGCAGTTCGGTTCAGAACCAAAGTTCGAACCTGAACTTTTCCGAACCTGACCGAAGTTCAGTCCGAGGTTCGATGGCTGTGCCGAACTGGACCACAAGTCCGGTTCAGCGTTCGAGAAAGGCAGAACCACCTTGAACCTGGTTCAAACCGAACTTTTAATTTCTTATACTCTCGTCCGATTTGGTGCTGGCAATCAAAATCGACACTGTCCACAACCTTAGCTCCGAGCCAAACAAGCCTACTAACAGCATTGCGCATAGCAAGTTTCTCACGCGCACTGAGCGGTCGCAGTATCACACATCGTGGCAAGTTGTTTTTCTATTCTCTTTTCTCTTTTGTTTCCTGTGACCTCGCACTCAACCACTAAGTGCTCATTTCTCAGCCACCACTGCTTCGTCTCAACCACCCACACAAGACAAGGGGCAAACGACGACTCGAGTATTGAAGCCCTGGAATGCACGCATATACAGCACGCACGCGCAGTGCGAGGCAGTAGTGTGCCTGGAGCACATGTGAAGTTGACAAGGCAGACGGGGCGGACGATATGGATGTAGATGTAGGCGATGTGTGGTGGTGATCACGATGCCACCTCTGCAACTCTGGGACCATAGTAGTAGCTGCAACAACAGTACTATCATCACTTCTTGCACTGTGCCAACTTGTCACAAGCCAGGTCTTGGCATGGGCCTGGGCAACTTTGGTGGTCTGCAGGGCGGCATTCGCAGATCGGCGCCATGTAACGGTCCAGGGTGCTCCAGTGGACGCGAGTAATACACCCATTCTGGAAATTCTTGTCTCACATGTTTTGTGGCGGTTCGAAAATCACGAAAAAGTTGAAAATTCGAGAATACTAGAAATTACTCTACACAAGAGGAGTATGATAGCCATGCCGGGGAAGGGCCCATTGATGGGTACAATGGTGATGGGCAATCCTGATGCCAACTGGATTATCGTCGTTGGAAGGCGAGTGGCATGAGTTGGAGACAAAGCGTGAGCGTGCGAAGAAACGGAGAAAGATTGAAGGAGGCGCAGTGCAATGAGGTAGTGGGGGTTTCATTCATTCATGCATTGTATAGTATATACAAGCATCGTTACTTGCATTTCTCTAGGCTACCAATTACATGCTGATTTACAGTCTGCTAAGATTACATGTGAACGGCCGTCAAGTGTACAAGCCCATTCTCAGATTGACATCGGCCGTGACGTTGCCAATGTTGTATTGGATGTCCAACATGTCGAAAGAACGGGACACCAGGGAGATAGCACCTGGGCTAAGTGTTGTACAAGTGTTTCGACCTCGATTCGACATCAATGAACAAAAATAATTGTTTGCATGGCACTACTCACATGCGCAGCAGTCATTCTGATCTGCTGGTCCCATCGTTTGGTGAACAATGAACCAGTGTCTTCCGTATCCTGGTTTACATCCCCCAGTCCACCGGCCTTCCCTTGCGCGTCATTCTCTTCTCGTGCCGCTTCAAACCAGATTAATTTGTCGACTTGGTCGATGTGTTCCTTGGGGTGGCCTTGTTCGATCATCTTGCGCGCCATTGTCTCCGCGGCCCCAGGTGTGAGATCTAATAATGCACCAAGACCGCTAAAGGAAATGTTGTTGTATATCCGCGAGCTCGCAAGAACATTGTGCTCCATTACCGCTCGATCGAGGACGGTCGTTGGCCCTGTACGTGTGCTGGCGCCATCGACGAGATCACCATCTTCGAGCGTCGACGATAGCCTGTCATTCGTGGAGAGTGCAATCTGAGCTAGTCGTCCGACCTCCTGCTGAGCCTGCCCCTGCCGAGTCTGTGTTTGTACTGCTAGAAGGCCACCTGGAACATCGCTGTAAGTGTGGTATTGCAGTTCGACGGCTGCTGTCTCTGCGTGCGCTTCTGCTTCGAGGAATGGTCCTCTGGGCTCTGCGCGCTCGGGGAATGTGGTGCAGAGGAAGGAGGCGAGTGGGTGCGAGAAGAGGGTGTCTACTTCGGGGGCGTTCAGCACTGGCTGGTTGGGAGGCGTGGGTATTGACATTGTGGGAGCAACAACGATGACGGAGGAATAGACATAGACTGACCTTGAGGGTGTTGTCGAGAATGAGTACGACTACGCTGTGCATTTCATAGGTGATGTTGTTGTTGTGTGAGTGAGGCACGCTGTGAATATGGGAAGGGCAGAGGAGAGTACCATACGCACGGAGTCACGAGTACCTCGTTTCTGGCGAGAAAGGGGTCGAGGATGCAAAGGAGTGGCAGTTTGTCTTTGTCTTGAGGAAGACCAATCTGTGCACGCACCATGCACAGTGTTTCAGCACAGAATTCCAGCGCAATGAAAGGTAGGAGAGAAAGAGGACCTCCTCAAACGCTTCCCGTCTTTTGAAGGTCAACTGTGTTACAATCAAACGACGAACAGGGAGGACAGGACGCGTCAGGACGTACCGCGGTATCCTCAATCGTCTTGCCGTCGTCGTCGATCCTTCCCCCTGGGAGTGCGGTGTCACCAGCATATGAGCTGAGCGTCTTTGCTCGTCTGTCAAGTTCAAGTATAGCAGTCGGTTCCATTCCAGGCTGCTACTGACGCCTTACTGGCTAAGTAGAACATAAAGATCGCCCGCTCGTCCTACGAACAGTGCTACGAGCACTGCGGCGCTATGGGCATGGGGGTATGGCGGGGCTGGACGCTTTGTACGATGCGTTGAGAGGTTGCGGAGGCAGGAAGACGAGTTGATCGGCCGTGTAGTTTGAGGTCATGTTGTGAAGCCAATTGGCACGATATGTGTCGTCTCGCTCGGCAGCAATTCTCTTGAGGCATTTGTAGGTGAGTCCGAGATCCTTTAAGTTTTAGTGCAGAGCGGTTGTTGATATGGGTTGGTCGTGGTAGATGGCAAGCCATGCGCAAAAACGCTGATCTCCGAGACTCCAGCAACCCTAATTGAAAGCCGGCGGAAGCCGGCTCCACGTCACCCGTTGCCATTATGAGCACCCCCCCCCCTCAAACGCTTCTTTACCGCCTGGGACTCCTGTTCACACACGGAGCACCACCACTGACAGGTATATCGACAGATATGAAGATAGAACTTCAATTTTTTCCCGTCTTGCAACTGAAATGAGCCCTTTTTTCATTGGACCGATAAGCGCGGAAGCCTTTTTGAATCGTTTCCTACCCCCTCCCTCGGATCCCTCCTCTGTTCCCCAATTCCCCATGGGATTGTTCGACGATTTCATTAAATCGCTCTCACAAACGGAGAGTGCATGGTATGATAAATTTGTGAGTTCTGACCCACGTCGCCCACCGCACTTGTTCTGTGACTAATCCTACCCTTTTAGATTGAAGCCATTTCTCCGCATGTCCCAAGTTTAATCATAGTCAACACATCCCGTTCCTCAGACAAAGCACCACGTGGCAAATTCCATCTCAAACTGAAGCCCGACTGCTCGGTATATATGCATGGGAAAAGGACAAAAGATGATCTCGACCTCTCTCGCGTGGATTTTGTCATCGAGATGAAATCGGAGGCGGACCCATTTGTCCTCAAAGTTCCGTCTAACCCCAGGGACCACACTTCCAACAGCGGCGACGACTTAAACTCCTTCCTACACCTGACATCTGGTTCACGATCAAATCTAGGCCAGATCATGGCGTATGCCACGGCGATAATGAGCGCTCAGTATCACACACATACATTCTCGGTTCTCATTATGAAAGACTATGCAAGACTCATTCGATGGGACCGTAGTGGTGCAGTTGTCACCGAACCCATATATTACAATTCGCAACCACACCTTTTCGACTTTCTCGTCCGCTATGGTATCGCAGATTCCAAAGTTCGCGGCCATGATTCTACAGTTCACTCATCATCCACCCCGGAAGAAATTGCACTTGCCAGAGCCATCGTCCCTGAACTGAAAGACGTGGAGTCGTTTCTAGTCCTAACCATACCAGATGATTCAGATCGACCGTCAGAGCGCCGATATATCATCTCCAGCCCAGAACCTCGACCGGATATCCCCGTAGGTCGGTGGACTCGGTCGTTATCCGCCTTGGATGTCAAAGAAAGGTGTCGTGTCCTCGTCAAGGACTCTTGGCGTGTCCTTTTGAAGGACATCAAACCAGAAGGGGAGCTCTATGATCTGCTCCATCGGGGAAAAGTTGACAACATTCCTTCCTGCTTATCGGCTGGTGATGTTGGCGCCGACATCTATCACCAAACTCAAACTCACAAAGTCGGCAACAACATGAATTATAAACTAACTCCTCATTGGCACTACCGTATTGTCCTAGGTACCATAGGGAGGAAGTTGGAGGAATTCAAATGTACTCGGGAGTTTGTAAATGCAATGTATGCTGCCCTGAAAGGTGAGATGACTATTTTCTTAGCAGTTTGTCTATGTAACCTGATTCACATTGTAGCTCACAAAGCTGCTCATGACATTGGGATCCTTCATCGAGACATTAGTCCAGGAAATATCTTGATCGCCTGTGACAATGAATTGGACCATAATGACCCGCATGAATCGAAGATTCAGGGCAGATTACTCATCGATTGGGATCTCTCCAAGGTGATCGACCGAGATGACGAACACAGTGGCAGTACCGCACGCCAGCAAACACGCACTGTAAGTTATTACATGACCCAGTATTCCCGACTCCTGACATATCTTTCCGCCAGGGAACCTGGCAGTTTATGGCTGCTGAGCTTATCGAACGCCCCAAGATCCGCCACACATTCAGTCATGACCTTGAATCATTTTTCTGGGTTCTTATGTGGATTGTTGTGACACGGGTGCTGTTAGGACCCTAGCTTGTACGGGTCTGATTAGCTGGTACGAAGAATTTTTCATTTTACACTTTTACTATGCTATGCCATTCGAGGACGTGCTTATCTTGTTACGCTTTATTTGTCTGTTGTTCGTCCATGACGAGATTGTGCTCTATTTATCTGCGTCCCAAAGTAGTTATAACGCTTCTTAACTACTTTGGGTTATATCGGCTCTTTACTACTTTAGGGTAGTACCACATGTATTTAAGGACCGCAGTTTAGCTTGCTGATCTCCAAGTTCAGCTTCGCTAAACACGCAGCTATACTATCTATTGCTTCTATTGATCGGACCCTCCTCTTCTCTTTCATTATTCTCGGTTGCCTTTAAAAGCAGGCAGCTATCCCACGCCTAGTGCTTGAGCGATATCAAGCAGCCGATCAGTAGGAGACTACGGAACTTCGAGTTCCAGGACAATAGACAAAGTAGTGTCTATTGTAGTGACGCCTTTACTTGCGTCAGACACTCGACGTACAGAGTGAGGCAGATCATAACGTTTAGGGTCTAGTAGCCCCTGGCGTTACTTGTTGAGCGGTGAAAGTCCCTCACACAATATCCATTGAAGTCCCGCTGCGGACTTAACACAAGCTGAACTTCTCAAACACTGGCTAGTCTAAAAGTACAAGGACTAGAAGGCGGGAAGAACGTACACTTCCAATCAAGGGGAAGCGACAACCTGCCAAACGAGCTAAAAGGGAAAGCCCGTTGGGCACCATCATTGGGAGGAGGAACAGGCGCATACTGGCTCGAAATCGAAAGACAAACCTGCACAGTCGAACACATCAACGACGTCTGGTACTGGACCCGTTACTACAAAGATAATAACACCTGGTTCACAAACAACACCTTCCGCCTTAACGGACCAGAAAGATACGGACTAGGGGTAAAGGCCGCCCCTATCCTAAAAGGGAAGGACAAAGAAAGGTTGGAAGGACGAGCACAATCGGAAGAGAGCTTCAGAGAAGAAGAACCAACCACCTCTAAACTCACCCTACCACCATCAGACGACGAAGATATCCCAATAGGAGGGGCACAACAGGACGAGGAATTGTCCGACCTAACAGAAAGAATGACGACCACTACCACAGCATACGCTCGAGGAGGAGGTGTATACCTCGCCCCGGAAAATCCTATGCTACCACCAGCAGCCGTAGCCGCCGAAATACAACAAATACAAGAAACCACGCCTCATAACGTAGCCGCAAGTGGAGCCGGGGGAGGAGGAAACCAACAACCGCCCGCATCCGGAAACCCTGGAGGCAGTGGAAGTGGTGGAGGTGGTGGAGGTGGAGGCGGTGGAGGTGGAGGCGGAGGTGGAGGAGGAGGCGGAGGAGGAGGAGGACAGCCAGCACAGCAGCCAGCAGCGGGAGTAGCAGCACTCCCCCCCTCAAAGAACCTGGTTGGCAACTGTGACAGCTTTGACGGAGACCGAAGCAAATCAATTAAATTCGAAAAGAACTTCGGACTCTACAGGCTCCTCAATGCAGCACACCCCCATATGCAAATCCCCATGCAACGGGTCGCTCTCGCACTCTCCCTCATAAAAGGAGATAAAGTGGACAGGTGGACGCACCTCTATGCGGATCACTTGGCCACAATGGTCTATGGAGCAAATGGACAGGCGGCCCAGCACCTCCCCACCGATGAAGCACTGTGGGAACAATTCGTTGTTGCCTTCAGACGAAACTATCGAGACACAGCAGAAGTAGAAAGGGCGTGGGCGACCCTGCAAACCCATACCATGAAAGGAAAGAACTTGGATGACTACATCGCCGAGTTCGAAAACCTGCTGGATCTTGCAGGAAGAAACCGTCACGACCCAGGAAGCCTGGATTACTTCAAATGGGGTCTGAACGCGAAAATCTACAAACAAGTTATGGCAAGACGACCCGTCCCTCTCACCCTCGATGAATGGGAAGATATGGCACGAGAAGAACTGGTGATTGCGGAAGCAGACATAGCCACCGTCGGAGAAGGGCGTCTGGACTACCGTCTCAGCACCAGACAAAATAGGTGGGAAGCAGTGAAGCGTGTCCAAAACCCAAAGAAGAAAGAAAGAGACCCAAATGCCATGGACATCGACGCCGCTCGAACAGACCTACCAAAAGATAAAAGGGACAAACTTCGAAGCGAGCGGAAATGCTTCATATGCGAAAAGGAAGGGCATATTGCCCGAAACTGCTGCTCGAAAGACAAGGGAAAGAAACCCGAAGCAAGGGTACGCACGTCCAAAATCGAAGAGGTGGTGGACGACAGAGATGAAAAGGACAAAAACCCGACGACATCCAAAGCTAAGAAAGACGACGAACCGCCAAGCTATGACGATAAAGACCGACTTGAGGGAGCCATTCGCCGTATGACCAGGGGAGACCGAGAAGCCTTCCTAGAAAAACTGTCGATCGAGGATTTTTAGAAGACCCAACGCCTGCGGCAAGGCTGAGGGTAACGGCTCGCTTAGAAGATTCGATGTACATACGCAAAATATCGTCAGTAAATACGAAGATTGCCTTTCGAACCCTAAGCGAGCAAGCCGACGAAATTGCTCTAGTGGACAGTGGAGCGACAGAAAACTTCATCGATCAAAAAACCTGGGCCAGAATGGGCATTGGACGAAGGCAGACGGTCAACCCTATGACTGTCTACAATGTCGACGGGTCCGAAAATAAACAAGGAAAGGTCACCCATTACTGCTGGCTCCGCCTCCTTCACGATGGCAAAGAAAAACTACAGAAGTTCTTCATTGCCTCGTTAGGAAAAGACAGCATCATATTAGGGTACCCCTTCCTCTACGTTTTCAACCCGGCCATTGATTGGCATGAAGGAAAGCTACGGAGAGGAGAAGTCAGTCTCTTTTCGCCCCGATACAAATACCGATACCGAGACATTGGGTGAATTCAAAAGGAAGCCATCGCCAAAGTAGGACAGCCAAAAGATGGAGAAGCCATTTACATGCGCCGAAACATTGCCCAGGAATGGGCCAGGGAAGCAGAAAAGGAGAAAGAGAAACTCACGGAGGAAACTATCCCCGAAGAGTATAAGAGACATGTCAAAGTCTTTTCAGAAGAAGAATCAAAGCGCTTTCCTCCGTCTCGAGAAGAGGACATGAGCATCACGTTACGAAGCGATGCCCCACCAGTAATCAACTGCAAGGTATACCCACTATCACGAGAAGAACGCGTCCAATTACAAAAATTCCTTGCCACCGAATTAGAACTAGGACGAATCAAAGAAGGGGCATTGCCCTACACGTCCCCTGTTTACTTCATAAACAAAAAGGACTCGACAGAAAAGCGGATCATCATGGACTACCGAGAAGTCAATAAATGGACGGTCCGCGACAACAACCCGCTACCAAATATACGAGAGGCACTAGAGAACTTTCGAGGGAAAAGCCTTTTCTCAAAGTTCGATATTCGATGGGGGTACAATAACATACGCATTAAAGAGGAAGACCAGTACAAAGCAGCGTTCAAAACGAACGAAGGAACATACATCCCACAAGTCATGTATTTCGGATTGATGAACGCCCCACCTTTCTTCCAACGAGTCATGCATCGAGACTTCCGCTCACTGCTCCAAAAGTACCCCGAGAATCTGGGGAACTACATGGATGACTGGTGGGTGGCCACCAGTGACACCACGGAAGAAGTCGCCCTACATCGAAAGATCATTCACGAATTTTTGGACCGAATGGAGGAAAAGTCATACTTCCTGAAAGCGTCAAAAACCCAATTTGAGAAACCACAAATGGAAATACTGGGGTGGCAGGTGACGAAAGATGGAGTGCGCATCGACCCTTCAAAGGTAGCAGGGATCGCGGATTGGCCACGAGAGCTGAAGAACGTTAAAGAGGTCCGAAGCACTCTGGGAGTGCTTGGGTATCAAAGGCCATTCATCCGAAACTTCGCGGCCATTGCGCGCCCCCTCCACAACCTGACGAAAAAGGATGTAGACTTCGAGTGGACTCAGGAATGTCGAGATGCCCTGGATCAACTCATTGCAGCAGTGACATCTGAGCCGGTCCTCTATCAACCCGATTTCCGCAAACAGTTCGAACTGGAAGTAGATGCGTCTTTGTTCGCGGTTGGAGCGATGCTATTCCAAAGAGACGACCAAGGGCGACGACGCGTAGTGTCATATTACTCCGCTGCTCTTAATTCGGCGGAAAGGAACTATGACGTCTGGGACCGAGAGTTCCTTGGGATGATAAAAGGGTTAAAGCACAACCGTCATCTCCTCATTGGATCCCCGCACAAAGTCATCATTCTCACCGATCATGAGAATTTGGGCCACTATCGACACCCGCAGAAGATTAACAGACGTGTGGCTCGGTATTTACATTACCTGGCCGACTTTGACTTAGAACTGCGACACATCCCAGGGACCACTAACAAAGCCGACGCGCTGTCACGACGACCGGATCACGACGATGGCTCACAAGATAACGAGGAGGTGGTGGCACTGCCCGACTCCCTTTTTGCACGAATGCTCCAGATCGGAGTAATGGACAAACAGATCAGAGAGCGACAACAAGAAGATAAGGATCTCTTCAAAGAATGGGAACGCGTCCACCATTGTGAAGAGAGAGGCGGAATCCTCTACAAGGATGACGCATTAGTGGTGACTGCGGGGGGGCCCATCTATAAGGAAATCCTCCAACGGTACCATGACAGCACGACGGCAGCACATCCAGGAGTATGGAAAACCTGGCAGGCTATCCGCCGAGATTATTGGTGGCCCTCTCTTAGGGAATACACGAAGAGGTATATAGAAGGATGTGCGGTGTGCCAGCAGAACAAAACGATTACCCAACGAAACCGCCCTCCATTGTCTCCGATTGGCCCGAGGGAGAACGCCACCCCTTTCTCAACTATGTCAGCCGATTTCGTAACGAAATTGCCTCAATCGGAAGGGAACGATACGATCCTCACCATAACAGATCAAGGATGCACAAAGGCAGTTATCTTGGTGCCATGTCGGGAAGACATGGGAGCGGAGGATATCGTGAGACTCTTCAAAGATCGAGTCTTTCCCTACACTGGATTACCGAAACGATTCATCTCGGACCGAGACACGCGTTTCACCTCCGCCTTTTTCAAAGAGCTCTGTCAAATGTTAGATGTGGAGCAGAACATGAGCACGGCCTACCATCCCCAGACGGACAGACAGTCAGAAAGGACGAACCAAACGATGGAAGATATCCTGAGAATCTTCAGCAACCATCAGCAGGACAACTGGGCGGAATGGCTGCCTGTTGTGCAATATGTCATCAACAGCCGACCTTCCTCCACCACGAAACAGACGCCCTACGAATTATGGATGGGGCACACACCGATTGCTCACCAAGCAATGAGGACAACCAACATTCCAAAGTTGGAAGAAAGGAAGGAAGCGCTAGAACGGGCAAGAAGCAATGCTGCCCTGGCAATCCAAAAGGCGCAAGAATCATGGGTAAAGCCCACCAATTACAAGCCGTACAACGTCGGAGACCAGGTATGGTTAGAAGGGACGAACTTGCATACGACACATCCCACAAAGAAGCTTCGCCCAAAGCGGTATGGGCCGTTCAAAGTGATTGATACTGTGGGAACAGTGTCTTATCGAATCGAGTTACCACCTCGATGGAAAAAGGTGCACAACGTGTTCCATGCGAAACTCCTTCATCCGTATAAGGAAACAGAGGAACATGGTGTCAATTTCCAGGAACCTCCCCCTGATCTGATCGAAGGGGAAGAAGAATATGAAGTCGATCAAATCCTTGACGAGCGTAAACAAGGATCAACAAAGCAGTACCTCATACGCTGGAAAGGGTATTCAGACGTCCATGATTCGTGGGAACCAAAGGGAAATGTGCACGCTCCGGAGTTGGTTAAAAGGTTTGAACAGACAAGGAAGAAGAGCACCAGAACAACCCACTTGCGAACCATTACCATGTCTCACAACCTCCCTTCCTCCGCTCATGCTTACGCATGCAACCTCCATGAAGCCCTCGAAATTATGCAAGAGGCAATGGAGACGCGAACGCCCCCGAGCTCTCCGACACCCAGCCATCGGTCGCTTGAGCCAGATGAAAGCGCTAGCCGGCCCAGGACACCCGCAAGGGACGAGCGCGCTGGAGAGGGCATGCTCCCTCCGTGGTTAGTCGAGCAAAGCGATGCCATCATGCAGGAGCTTCCCGCCGTTGAAGCAGAGCTTGACCTAATCCTTCAGCAGTCCCCTTCGATCTTTCACGAGGGCACCCTCGAAGGGGAGGACAGGAGCGTACCCTCGCCCCTCTTCGACATTCCTACCCAGCGAGGGGTACGAGACGGTGATGCGCTACAAGGCGATGAAGACTCTCTGCGCTACACCCCGAGGACGCCTACCCCAGTCGAGAGGCAAGCGGGCCCTTCTCCGCTCCCTCTTGAAGACGACGACGACCTGGATACGGAATCTAACGATACCCAGGTCAGTAGTCACGAAGAACACCCGGGCTATCCTTTCCGCCTCTACCAATGGGAGCTAGACGGGGCCCCTTTTACACTACCAAGAGCAGGCGTCGAGTCGGAGAGGGCGGATTATGTGGCCTACGAGGTAGATCCACAAAGTGGAGAGCCGGTGGTGTATACTACGATGGGAGGAGGGCGCGATATACACATGCATAGGTTGGAAGCCGAGAGTAGTGGGAATCGCTCCCCCCCCGAAACATGGGATGTCAACCCCACTGATCTCACCCTCTTTACCGAGCGCCTCGCACTGGACGCATCCGTTAGCCGGGCAGTCCAAGCGACAGGAGATGTGGGTCTACAAGCAGATGTCTTCCGCCTCCAGCAAATCCCACAAAAGAAGAGAGCACTGCAGCACGAACGACTGCGCCTGAAGAGGTGCGCCGTGTTCCTGCAAAAGGAGTGGGGCTATCACCATAACGAGGAGTTGAGTATAAAGGCGGAGGAGGAGAGGATCACCCAACGACTAATCGCGGCAAAGGCGGTTCAACGCATTGAGCCCTTCCTCTCCTTTTTCGATGATCATGAGCATCTCACCCCAGCCGCGACCAGAAATGGTATAATCAGGAATGGGTGGGTGCACCTACAACAACGCGACATCTATGCGTCAAACAGAGCCTCCGAACGCGAAGGGGGACCGCGACCAAATCGGCCAACGACGCCTGAGGACGAGGTCCCTATCCGAGGACAAGCGGCCATTGAGGGACGGCGACGACACAACAAGTGTAAGTACTGCCGGATGAGGGGGCATTTCAACCGGGAGTGCCGAACCCCGCACCGCATATGTCACGAAGGGCAGATAGGCAAGTGTCTCATCCCCACCAAGCATCAGAACTATCGGCCCTTGGGTAAGGGTATATGCCCTTTCGTGGGCAACCACAGTCGACGCATGGCGGAAGAGTGTCGGCGAGCCGGAACGGACGAGACGGCTCCTCTGGCCGACGTCACCCTCCGTGATCACATGGGCTGGGGACCTCGTCAACCGGACTTGTAAACGGGACCCACGATTAGGCGGACTCGGGTAAAGCCCGAGACAATCGTATGCGGAAGGATGGGGCATGCGATCATACCAGACTATCAGGTATGGCTGTGGGGGCAGCTAAAAACCTCAAGTGGATGGTACGTCTGCGATAGATTACTGTCTAACAGATCTGGCCTCTGTTGGGCAGTACTACGAGATGGCGAGGACGTGGGTTGATGCACGCCCTCGCCAAGATGCCAGGAAATGGCAGGGGCATTATGGTTTCGACCGAAATGCCCCTCGCCAAGTCATGCTGTTCTCGTTCCTCTGGATGAGAATGGCATTGCTAGGACGGGCTTGATTAGGACTAGCCTTTTCAAGGCCGTCCGTAATGCTGTGCCCCGCTCGATGGGCCGGCGTTGTTTAGGATGGACCCAGGGTCGCTAGGTGCCTGGGACAGGACAGTGCGGGGTGGCACCCCAGAGACGGGGGTGCCTTTGGGGCACTGTCCACCGGTATGTAAAAAACGGATTTTGGGCTTGCCGCGTCTCTCCCCCTTTCTCTAGACTTTTCTTGCCCATTTGCCCTCTCCGAAAGCAAGGAGGGGGCCTTTCAAATCAATTACCCCAGGTCATCTTCGTTACCGTCGCGCGTGGAATCGCTCCCTAAAGACGGGGGTGATGTTAGGACCCTAGCTTGTACGGGTCTGATTAGCTGGTACGAAGAATTTTTCATTTTACACTTTTACTATGCTATGCCATTCGAGGACGTGCTTATCTTGTTACGCTTTATTTGTCTGTTGTTCGTCCATGACGAGATTGTGCTCTATTTATCTGCGTCCCAAAGTAGTTATAACGCTTCTTAACTACTTTGGGTTATATCGGCTCTTTACTACTTTAGGGTAGTACCACATGTATTTAAGGACCGCAGTTTAGCTTGCTGATCTCCAAGTTCAGCTTCGCTAAACACGCAGCTATACTATCTATTGCTTCTATTGATCGGACCCTCCTCTTCTCTTTCATTATTCTCGGTTGCCTTTAAAAGCAGGCAGCTATCCCACGCCTAGTGCTTGAGCGATATCAAGCAGCCGATCAGTAGGAGACTACGGAACTTCGAGTTCCAGGACAATAGACAAAGTAGTGTCTATTGTAGTGACGCCTTTACTTGCGTCAGACACTCGACGTACAGAGTGAGGCAGATCATAACGTTTAGGGTCTAGTAGCCCCTGGCGTTACTTGTTGAGCGGTGAAAGTCCCTCACACAATATCCATTGAAGTCCCGCTGCGGACTTAACAGGTGCCAACTACCTGGGATGAGAGCGCACGCTCAATTTTCATCAACGGGGTGATGAACCCAAAGGTATATTCTAACATCGGAAGCACAGAGAAGTCGACGTGGCTGAAAGCAGGTAATCTGCTGAGGGAGAAAGGATTTCGAATTCGCGACAATCCTATCCTTCACGAGCTTGCGATGGAATTGTATGATTCTGTCGCCAGCCAATATTGTCCATGGCCATCAGACCAAGCGCCGCCTACAAAGCTCAACCCCTACATACTCTCTGGTCGTAGTCTACGCAAGAATCCAGAGGAAGAAGACAAGAATTATGAAATAGGGTTGACGTTTTTGAAGGATTATGACACCCTGCTCAAGCAATTCGAGCAGGCCCTTAACGCCGAGTGGCCCTCCAATGACAAGGCCAGTCTTCAGAGTATTGCACGATCGAATGCTTCGATCCACTTCTATTCCCAATCACAATCCAAGCGGTCGAGGCCTGTAGCGGATGAGGGGGGTCCCTTTAATAAGGTGTCTGGGAGCAAGCGGCGGCAGGGTTAGCAGTGGTTACTATGTTTCTCTCGTGTTTGTTCTGTACGTAAGTTACTGCCTAATGTGCCGTTCAGTATGATGTGATCCAATCCAATCCAATCTGGGTATTTCTGAGTCATGAATCGCGTGATTCAATTGAACGTACGCGACTCAATTTGAACGTACGGTGACTCGACTGACATCGTGGCATGTGCACGCCCATTCACCCATCTTACTTCCCAAGGTCCTCATTTTGTCTTTGTTATTCCGTTCACTTTCACTCAGTATCCAAAAAAGAATGCTGTATTTAGCGCCAAGATTACAAGTCTACAACACCACATTTTCACTTTGAGTCGTTCGCCCAATGCTTGGTGACAGACCCGCAATCCAACATCAATGTCATGGACGTAATCTATTTGGTCATTTTGGTCATTTCCCGTGGAGTGCCTGTGGGTAGCGCAAGTCTCGGCCCACAAGCAATACACTGGCCTTTGGGATTTTAGGCCATAAATCCCCCGTTCTCTCGATTCCCCATTTCTCTTGAATCCCCCGTTCTCACTGATCCTTCGTTTTCTCTTCGTGCCATGGCTCCGTGCAAGACAGAACAGCCCCTTGAACCGTCATCAGTAGCTGCACCTGTGGCTGTGGGACAAGCCAATGCCAAGGATGCTTCTCGTTGTTCGAGTGCATGTCCCGTTGGCTCGTCTCTGACTCAACCAAAGGTGACTTTCCTGGGCTCTCTACGTACCTTGAGTCTAGAGACTTACTGGTTAATCCAAGGCAACTACCACCCAACTCGACGCAGTCGCCAATGCCAAAGAATTCGACTTGCAGGGGAAAGACGGTGACAACGAGATATCCGACACATCTGGTCCTCCAAATCCCTTGTCTGAGCTAGAGCCTCAGAACACAGGTTCCCAACAAGCTGACCCCCTCAATGGGCCCGTTGACGTGATTGCAACCCTCGATCTCCTGTACTTCTTCACTGGTATTGAACAACCCACTCAAGGCGGCCCAATAATTTTGAAGCAAGGTCTGCCTCCACCTAAAGTCTGCAAGCTATGCTCGTATGTACAGACTTTCTGATATCCATTCTGCTTTCTTATGACAAACAGCGAGAAATATGGATTCGATAAGTCTATGCTCCCCGGTGTAGCCAGATATATCTACAGGCCAACCACTGCAAACACGAATCTCCGAAGGCATCTCTACCAAGCACACGCTGAGGAGTACGACAAAGCGGTCTTGGAGTATAAATGGACATATAAGCTATTGAGCGAAGTTGGCAATGCATCCACCCACGCTGCTCGAGCATCTCGTAGTTGCAGATGATCAGGTGAGTCCCGACGCTCAGTTAATTCAAGACGGTCCTTGACAACAAGTGGCCCTCCAGTGACAAGGCCAGCTCTCAGCATATTCTGCCATGTAAATATGGTTTGCATCACCCATTCCGGTTCCAAGCGGTCGAGGTCTGTGGCCGAAGAGAAGGCTTTTTATATGGTGTCGGCGAGCAAGCGGCAGGGTTAGCAGTGGTGCAGTGGTATAGCAGTGGTACTGTTGCATCTCTCACGTTTGTACTGTATGTGCGGCGTGCGTTGCCTGTCTGTCCAGTGTGATGTGATCCGATCCGAGTATTCTGAGTCATGAATCTGATTCACATGAACGTATGCGACTCAATTGAACGTACACGATTTAACCGATAACGGTTGACAAGACTGACATCGTGGCATGTGCACGTGCACTCCCTTCGCTGCTTGCAGCTCACCCATTCACTGCCCATCTTACTTCCCAAGGTCCTCATCTCGTCTTAGTTATCCTGTTCACTTGCACTCACTTTGGGTTTAGTGACCGTCAGAACGCCATCAAAGTATCGTTCCCAGGCCCAGCGGTTTGGCGCTTGCACAGTGCACACATTTTGATTTTGAGTCGCTCGCCCAATGCTTGCCGATGGACCCGCAATTCAACGTCAATGTCATGGACGTAATCTATTTGGTTATTTTGGTCATTTTCCGTGGAGTGCCTGTGGGTAGCACAAGTCTCGGCCCACAAGCAATGCACTGGTGTCACAAATCCCCTGTTCTCTCGATTCCCCATTTCTCTTGAATCCCCCGTTCTCACTGATCCTTTGGTTTCTCTTCGTGCCATGGCTCCATGCAAGACAAAACAGCCCCTTGAACCATCATCAGTAGCTGCACCTGTGGCTGTGGGACGAGTCAATGCCAAGGGTGCTTCTCGTCGCCCGAGCGCACGTCCCGTTGGCTCGTCTCAGACCCGATCAAAGGTGATTTTTCTGGGCCCTCTATGTACCTTTAGTCTTGAGAGACTCACCAGTTAATCTAGGCAACTACCACCCAACTCGACGCAGTCGTCAGTGCCGAAGAATTCGACTTGCAGGGGATAGACGATGACGACGAGATATCTGACATATCTGGTCCTCCAAATCCCTCGCCTAAGCTAGAGCCTCAGAGAACGAGTCCCCAACAAGCTGACGCCCTCAATAGACCAGTTAAATCAAATGTAGCCCTCGATCTTGTGCACTTCTTCACTGGCATGGGTCGTACTAGAGGCAAGCGTTCTTCGAACGGAGAAACGCCTCCACCTAAAATCTGCAAGCTATGCTCGTACGTACGGACTTTCGAATATCTATTCTGTTTTCTTACAACAAGCAGCGAGATATATGGCACCGATAAGTCTACGCTCCCCGATGGTGTAGCTAATTATATCTACGGGCCAAATACCGGAAACACGAATCTTCGACGGCATCTCCGCCAAATACACGCTGAGGAGTACGATGGCGCTGTTTTACAGCACAAGTGGTCATATAAGCTATCGAGCGAATTGGGCAATCCATCTACCCACGATGCTCGCAACAAACGCGACCCTGAGCTCCCATCATTTTCACCAGAGACGTTCCTGGAGCATCTCGTTCGCTTCGTAGTTGCAGATGATCAGGTGAGTCCCGACGATCTCGCGTGCTTTCACACTCTCACTAGTCTTCAGTCGATTCGTGTTGTAGAATGCCCCGAGTTTCGACAGATGTGTATGGTTCTTTGCAAGACTCTCGTTGACGCCGACATCCCTCGCCGCGATAAGATGAGGGAAGCAGTCATCAGTGAATGGCGGAATTCATTCAAACGGTTGAAATCGGACCTTTCTGTGGGTATAGTCATTTTGTCTTTCCGCTTTGTCGACTGTCTTCGGTCATAGAAATCCTGCGGGCGGATCAGTTTCACTTCAGACGTCTGGTCAAACGCGAACCTAGAGGCCTACTTAGCGTTGACCGCACACTGGATCTCAAGTGACGAGTCAAGTGGACGCCTCGCACTTAATGCTGCACTTATCGGCTTTCATCGCCTCAAGAAGAAACACACAGGTGTCAATATAGCGAAGAATATCCTACACCTACTTGATCGAGCTAATGTTACACTCAAGGTATGTATTTCATATGATATCTATTCGCACGTTTGCCTTACTCTTTGTAGATCGGCCACTTTACGCTCGACAATGCCGAGAACAACGCTGTAGCCATGGAAGAGCTAGAGTCTCTGCTCGCCGAACGTGAGGCGTTCGCCACAGCTGACTTCAATCACCTTAAACATCGCGTCCAGTGTTACGCACACATCATTAACATCTGTTCGTCTCACGTCATTTCATTGATGACGTCTGTTTCAAAGGGGTATCTCTCCGAGCTCAAAGTTGCCGTCGATTCAAACCACATAGATTGCGATGACTCTGAGGATGAATTGAATGGTGGTGACATTGATATTGGTGATCACCATATTGACGAGTTGAAGCTGGGTGATTGCTACGATGACCATTCTAACCTTAAGGAATGGGTTGCGGGTATCAAGCGCGATCCCCTCAGGCGTGCTCGCAGAATTATTCGTCTTTTATGCTCTTCGGACCAACGCAGGGAAGGCTTTCGTAAGTTCATCCAAGACGGAAACGAACGACAATGGTTCTCTGAAAAAACTCAGAGTGGCAAACGTCGTATCGTCCAAGTTCCCGAGCTTCAACTTCTGAGGGATGTGAAGACGAGGTGGGATTCGGTTTTTATGATGCTGCGACGTCTAAGAGTTCTCCGGCCAGTAAGTTCATCTCAGCGACTGGATGGTGTTACAGTGGAGACTAATCAAATATCTAATGTAGGCTCTCGATCGGTATCTTAACACTGAATTGGTTGACTTCTCCGATTGGAAGCTGTTGGAAATTGATTGGTACATCCTTGAAGGGTTAGAAACTGTCTTGAGCGTGAGTCGTCTATTTAACCCATGGACAGTCACTCATGTGACAACAGGTTCCGCACGCGTGTCAACAAAGCATGTCGTCCGAATCCACACCGGTTTTGTCACGTGCGATATCCAGTTTTGAGATGTTTATGACAGAATGGGAAAAACTCGGGGAACAGCACGAGATGCTCCGGCCCTGGACGGAAATCGGCCTGCGGTGGGCAAAGAAATACTACATTCGAATGGACAATACAGACGCTTATGTCGTCACAATGTGTCAGTCTTTGAATCAAGATTTGTCGCTCTAACCTCTGACTTCATTGAACAGTCCTCAACCCTGCTATGCGCCTCTCGTGGATCCAAGCTGAATGGGAAGGTCACTATATTCAGCGTGCCAAAGATATCATTCTGGCGCTCGTAAGACTACACAATTCAACTCCTCAGTCATCTTTCTCACGACTTGCAGATGTGTCAGTACCGTAGCCAGAAGTCGTCAACGTCTGAAGCTACAACGACGGATTCCCCTGTCCAACCTGATCCAGTGGTTTCTGTGGCTCCAACGCGATTCAAAGTCCAAGATTCTGTATACAAAAAAAAGTCCACGCGTAATGTGTCCAGTGTGGATGTTGAATTCCAAAAATATGTTTCGGGTCCAATCTCGTCTGAGGAGACCAACATCCTGCGGTTCTGGGAGGTGAGGTGATTCCTATAATTGAATGGCGTTTTGGTACTACAACTAACTCCCTCAACAGGCTAATAGGTTGGAACTCCCAACACTGTTCTCAATCGCGATGGATTATCTCCCGATCCAGGCAACGTCCGTCCCTTGCGAGCGTGTGTTCTCGTCAGCAAAGGACACGGACACCGTGAAGCGAAACCGAATCAGCCCAATTCTCATGGAGGCCCTTCAAATGCTGAAATATTCACTCAAGAAAGAACGCCTCAACTTCATGAACGGATGGTCAATATCGGAAGCTGCCATGAGTATGTTGGTGCCAACTGGCGAGCTTAGCTCTCTCTTTGTGGATGATCCTGTTGTTTCGTTTGACAATTTGTTGAATGACCTTATTAACTACGATGATTGCGAGTCTTAACCCCAGCTTTTTTACGTCACTGCAATGAGAATATATTTTCCTTGGCCACGTTACTGTCTGTACTGACAGAGATGATCGCACAGCAGTTGCGTGCGATATTGTTGGTGTTTATTTGACATTGGAGTTTGCAATTTAGTGAACCGACGCATCCCCCAAGTTGACTTTACCCATCATTTCTCTCTCTTAACATTGATGATGACTACGCGCCTTTGAAATCCACGACATACCTCGGAGAAGCGATTCTCTCCCTCGAAGTCAGATATTGTGCGTGTTGGTGGCCAGTACAGAGTATGTAACCTACTCGGTACTGGGGGATCTGGTGAGCTCGACTCTGACTCGAGTTTGACACACTTTCCTGAGTTCGTTAGGGAGTGTCTATCTAGGAAAAGACATTGCGACGGGGGGTGATGTTGCTGTGAAGATAGGGCACCCATGCGGCTTACCTTCAAGGCTCAGTCATGAACACAACGTGTATACAACTATCGCCGGTGGCAGAGGAATCCCTCGAGTACTCTGGTACGGCAAGGAAAGTATATATGAAGTTATTGTCCTCGATCATCTCGAAACTTCACTGGGCGACCTGATCGATCAGCTTGAGTTTGACCACAGGAAGACATTCTCGTACGCCACCCAAATGGTACATTATATAAAACAAACAATCATACTAAACCTAAACACACCCTCACATGCAGCTCTTAGCAGTCCAGTCACTTCATGATTGACACTACATCCATCGTGACATTAAACCTGGGAATTTCATGATTCGTGCTGATAACCTTCCTCCTACCCTCTTTCTCATCGATTTCGGCTTGGCACGATTGTTCCGTAATCCCGCAACTTATTTACATATCCCTTTTACAACGAATCATTCAATCGTTGGTACCCTTCCGTTCGCATCCATCAGTGGCCAGCAAGGCAATGTCCAGTCGCGTCGTGATGACCTAGAGTCTCTCGCCTATACCATCATTTATTCAGCACTCGGCGAGTTGCCTTGGACCAGCAATTCCGCAGGCAACGACGAGGAGGTAGTCCTCCGTAAGAAAACATCGATCACAGTGGAAGAGCTGTGCGAAGGCTTACCCGCTCCCTTCTGCAAATTCGTCACCTATGTCCGTTCTCTTGGCTTTGACAAGAAACCGGACTATCAGTTCCTTCATTCCATCCTCTTACAGTGCTCGGAAACCGTGACTGATCAGCCCATCAAAGCACCACCCCATGTCAGCGTGGACCGTGCACCTATCTTCACTAGTCGGGTGTAAGTGACCTCGCCCTCTATGAATAGCGGCACTAACTAGATTTATTTAGCCTTCGCTCTTCGACTCGCGCGATTGCTAAACCGTCTCGGTACATACATCAAACACCCGCTCGGGCCACTCGTACAAGGTCCTGGAAGTAGCATGTTTTCGTAGTTTGAGACGTTGGGCTTTGAGGTACATGTAGGCGATGATGTATCACGCGTCGATTTTGTTGTAGAGCTGTAGTTTGATGTATGGGAACTAAGATTTGACTACAATTTTCGCGATCTGGATTGGGAGCTGAGCCGCACTCTAGCCGAAGAAACGCCGGCTATTTTGGCGGCGCGGCTTGGCGCGGCTAAGTGGCATGGGTGCCCATGGCGCAGCTCAGCTAACAAGCTGACTGCCCGGCTAATTGTGGCTCGGCTAACGGCTCGGCTCGGCTCTTGTAGCCGCTGAAACACTACTCTGAGTAGCTCAGCTATCTCCGCATCTGAGATTTCCTGGAATGGGCGCTGTGGGAGGGGGTCTGGGTCCTCGGGGAAGACCCGTTCTACTGGTGGGGGATTGTCTTTGAAGAAGCGGCCTCGTAGCGCAGTTGCCATGTTCAGCCTGTCGCTCGAGAGTCCCTCCTCTGTGATCAGGGTGGGGATGTTGCGCTGGCGTCGGCCATGTCGCCATCGAGCCGCTTTCCAGAGGGATTCAGTGGTCGCGTTGTGCAGTAGCCCATTTGCCCAATCTTTCTTAGCCGTGCAGATGGTGGAACGTAGTGCTTTTTGGGCCGCTTTCTTTTCTTCGTTGGTGGTCGCATTCCTGACGGCACCGACAGCTTGTTGGCATTCGTTGTTCCACCATCGCGCTCCTCTCGGGCTGTACTCCTTGCACTATTCGAAGGTAGCGATTGAGGTCTCCTCGATATACGAGGAAAGGCGTGTGGACTCAGCTTCGACTTCTGCTGGGTCGAGTGTATGGTCCGGTATGCGGGCGTCTTCTCAAAACTTGGTTATCCATGCCTCCTTTGCTGTATCTTGGATCATGTATGGCGGGAGCCAGCTGTTATGAGGTGCATGATCCACTGCCTGTAGGAGGTAGTGCGTCAGCCAGAGTCCTGTGTGATCGGAGCCTAGGGAAGCCGTGAAATCGATACTTAGTTCTTGGAAGGTGTCATCATGCATTGCTGCCCCGTTGATCCAGATCAAGTCAATGGTGGTGTCGCGTTGTCTTCGGTCGCCATGACGCGTAGGGATGCCTGGGGAGTTCAGCAGGTCAAGGCCCTGTGCGATCGCCCACTCCTCGATGTCAATTGCCCACATTGATTGGCGGACGTCCGGGGGGGACCAGGTTCTGGCATGGGTGTTGAAGTCACCTCCTATTACTGTGGGGACCAGCGGGTCTATTTCTAGACCGGTTATGTGGTTGAGTGATCGGATGCGGGTTTCCCTCAATGCTCTGTCCTGGTCGTTTCCTGCATCGGTGGTGTGGGCGTCGTGGTATATGTTGTAGATGCGGAAGGTTTCTGCATCGGTGTGGATGTCGATGGCGAGCGTGTGGTAGTTGGATGCCAGGTCCAGTCTGTTTGTAGCTGTGAAGGAGGTGGACGAGATGCGCCGGTATGCTACTACCTTGCACCTCTCGCCCGGATTGTATTTTGGGTAAAAAATGTCCCAAAGTGGGTTGGCTACCGTACCGAATGTGTCTGTACTAGTGTTTCGGTGGCTACAAGAGCCGAGCCGAGCCGTTAGCCGAGCCACAATTAGCCGGGCAGTCAGCTTGTTAGCTGAGCTGCGCCATGGGCACCCATGCCACTTAGCCGCGCCAAGCCGCGCCGCCAAAATAGCCGGCGTTTCTTCGGCTAGAGTGCGGCTCAGCTCCCAATCCAGATCGCGAAAATTGTAGTCAAATCTTAGTTCCCATACATCAAACTACAGCTCTACAACAAAATCGACGCGTGATACATCATCGCCTACATGTACCTCAAAGCCCAACGTCTCAAACTACGAAAACATGCTACTTCCAGGACCTTGTACGAGTGGCCCGAGCGGGTGTTTGATGTATGTACCGAGACGGTTTAGCAATCGCGCGAGTCGAAGAGCGAAGGCTAAATAAATCTAGTTAGTGCCGCTATTCATAGAGGGCGAGGTCACTTACACCCGACTAGTGAAGATAGGTGCACGGTCCACGCTGACATGGGGTGGTGCTTTGATGGGCTGATCAGTCACGGTTTCCGAGCACTGTAAGAGGATGGAATGAAGGAACTGATAGTCCGGTTTCTTGTCAAAGCCAAGAGAACGGACATAGGTGACGAATTTGCAGAAGGGAGCGGGTAAGCCTTCGCACAGCTCTTCCACTGTGATCGATGTTTTCTTACGGAGGACTACCTCCTCGTCGTTGCCTGCGGAATTGCTGGTCCAAGGCAACTCGCCGAGTGCTGAATAAATGATGGTATAGGCGAGAGTGTAACCGGCTCCTGGGACGAGGCTAGCTCGTACGCCTCGTGGACCGGGGTAAGTTCCTGAACCGGGCTAGTACTGTATGGATTGATCGGATCACTTGTCATTGTTCTCGTGTAGTGCCTCGTTTTGATGTGGATGGACAGCAGGCCAGCATCGTGTTGTTTCAGATGGCTGTGCCCCTCGTATTTGGTTCCTCTCTTGCTTTGTACGCGTTTGTAGCCCTCTTTTTGTGTACTTAAGGACGACCAACTTGGCCAGGTAGCGGCAAGTTGAGTCTCTTGTCTAAATAACAAAAGTCTCTCCTCTTCTTCCTCACAGCGGGGTCTTATCGACGGATTGATAAGGCGGGAACCCGTTACTCGAGAGTCTACCGAGTCGCTCTAAAGGACTCGGCTTATGACCCAGCGTCCCACCAAGGACACGGTCGCCCTGCCAAAGTACGCCTTCTGCCAGGAGGTATTCCCCGATTTAGTGCACAAAGGAGGACGCTGCACGTGCTTCGATACCCCTCAGCCCAAGGAGGAGACAACTACTACGGACACTACTGAGCTCTAATCGTCTCGTCCATACCGGCGGTGACATTAGACTCAACTTTGTTAAAACTACGGCTAGCAGCAGCAAAGACAGCGCAGACACCAACCACCCAAGATACCTAACGAAAGAGCAGCTGATCGTCACAAGACCTAACTCGAGGATCAGGATACTCGAAGCACACGAGTCAGCCAACAAGAAAGGGAAAGCCATCCAACTATTCTGTAGGAGCAGCGACCTAGAAATCAAAGACGCTGGACCAGTAACCCTACACAACGGAGTGTGGCACCGCATCCTACCAGGAGCAAACAGAAAAGAATTCGTACTCGGACAACCCGAACCTAGTATACATAACTTCGACATCAGCATCGAAACCAGTGACGCAACTACCCCGAGTATAGTGGTAGAAGAACTGGCCAAAGAGAAAGAACCGGTCAAAGAGAAACCGAGCAGAGACTCCTCAGACGAAGAGGACCACCAAATAGACGAGCAAATTCGCCGAAGCCCAATCCAACGGGGCACATCCTTCGCACAAGTAGTAGCGACAAAACAGAAACCACAAACCGCCCAAACCACCCTGACGCAACCCCAAAAGACGACCACAATGGCAACCCAGACCACCACCCAAACCACCACCACTGCAACGACCGCCGCTCAAGCCAATGTCACCAAAGCCTTCCAGAAAGCCCTCCAACGCGCACCTCCATCAGGAGGCGGTGGCGGTGGAGGAGGTGGAGGCGGAGGAGGTGGAGGCGGCGGAGGAGGAGGCGGTGGCGGAGGAGGAGGCGGTGGAGGAGCGGGACCAAACCCACTCCAACCGGTGGCCGTAGCACAAGATGTGCGAGCCATGGGCAAACTCCCGGAGACGTTCGATGGCGACAGAACCAAAGCCGACGACTTCATCGAGGAAGTAAAGGGATACCTACGCCTCAACGCGGACGTAAGCGGCTTCAACTCCCCCATGAAAAAGATCGCCTTTACCCTCACCCACATGAAAGGAGAAGACGTCACAGGGTGGACCAGGGACATAGGAGCCATGCTCGACGCATTAGACCCCATCGCCGACAATATCCCCATGCTATGGGACCAGTTCTTAACAGAATTCGCCGCCCAATACCTCGATTCGGCCAAAGAAGACCGAGCCCGCACCGCCCTGCAAAACCTAGCTATGAAACCAGGCGAGATAGACCTATACATATCGAAGTTCGAAGAACTGGCCCGAAGAGCTGGCTACACCGCGGGAGACAACGCAACAACCCGACTCTTCCTACTCGGTCTTACCCCGAAAACAATGACAGACGTCATGGTCAGCCCACCAGTGAGGGGATACGAGGCCATAAAACAGAGAGCCATCGAAAGTACCATCGCCCAGAGAACTATCCGCGATCTACTTGCAATACGGCACGACCCAACCAAAGCAGACAACAGAGCGAACTTCCCCTTCCAACAGAACAGGGGACAACGACGCCCCTTCTTCCAAAAACCAGCAAACCCACAACCATACCGACAACCATACCACTCGTCGAACGCCCCAAGATGGATGAACAACCAAACCGTGCCAATGGACCTCAGTAGGTCGAGAGCGCCCAACTTTTATCAACAGAGAGGAGGGCAACCGCAAGCACGAGGACGAAGCAACTGGCGCTCCAGGGCTAATGTCGCCAACTTTCCTCCCAGGAACAACAGCAACGCCTGCTTCAACTGCGGAGAAATAGGACACTTCGCCCGAGCCTGCCCAAGCAAGGGAAAGGCGAGAGCGAACCTCATCGACTTCGACCCAAGCGAAGAAACCGTCTACGAAGGGAACACCCCCGAAGTAGACAGGGTCGCCTTCCTCAAAGCCGAGATCAACGCAATGACCTTCGACGAGAAACAACAGCTGGCGAAGGAAGTAGGAGAAGAGAGCCCACAGGATTTTCCCACAGCTTAATCAGATCGGCACTGATTAAGCAGGGAAGCGATAGCAATAGCGATGTATATATATCAGCACGAAAATCAATGACAGTCCGATGCTACATCCATTCAATCGCGAAAAGAGCCGAGACGATCGCCCTGGTCGACTCCGGGGCAACGGAAAACTTCATGAACCTCACCTACGCCAGATGGTTGAGGTTGCCAATCAAACAATTAGCAAGACCATGAAAGCTATTTAACGTTGACGGAACGGAAAACCGAAACGGCGAGGTCAAATTCTACACTGACCTACAAGTACAAACCGGATCGACACGAACCCCGCTGAGATTCTTTCTCTCTGACCTAGGCGACCATAAGGCAATCCTAGGATACTCGTGGTTCGCAGCGGCCCAACCCAAAATAGATTGGAGAAAAGGCTGGATCGACCACACCCAGCTACCGATCATCCTACGAGCCCATAACGCCAAAAAGGCAGTCTTCGTGCCAAGGAACCGAAATACCCCTCGAAAACCTGACCAGGACCGATATTACATCGGACGCGTCACAGTGCACCCAGCCCAACCAAACGAAAACCCACGACACGCTATCCCAGCCGAATACGAACGACACAGAAAGGTGTTCAGCGAAGAACAGTCGCAACGACTGCCCAAACACACGGTATGGGACCACGCCATCGAACTGTTGCCCAACGCCCCCACGACGCTCCCCGCAAGACTCCTCCCCCTCAACCAAGCCGAACGAGAAGAAATGCACAAGTTTGTGGCCAAACACCTAAAAAGAGGGACTATACGAGAATCATGGAGCCCCTACGCCGCCAACTTCTTCTTCGTCAAAAAGAAGGACAAGAAACTACGCCCGGTACAGGACTATCGCCCGATTAACAAATGGACCGTGAAAAACAGAAACGTCTCCCCCCTAATTCCCCAAACCATCGATCGCCTTAGTGGATGCACCCTATTCACCAAGTTCGACGTGAGGTGGGGGTACAACAACATCCGCATCAAAGAAGGAGACGAATGGAAGGCGGCATTCCTCACTAGCGAGGGGCTATTCGAACCAACCGTCATGTTCTTCGGCCTCACTAATTCACCGGCTACCTTTCAGATGATGATGAATACCATCTTCCGAAGGGAAGTAGCGCAGGGATGGCTATCGGTATACATGGACGACATCGCCATCCACACTAAACCAAGGGAAGGCGAGACCGAAAAACAACACCAACAGAGACACACAGACTATACGCACCTCATCCTCGACAAACTCGAGGAAAACGATCTATACCTGAAGCCGGAAAAATGCGACTTCGCGAAAGACGAGATCGACTACCTAGGAGTGATCGTCGGAAGGAATAAAATACGCATGGACCCCACGAAACTCAAAGGAGTCGCGGACTGGACAACTCCCCGCACCCCGACCGAAGTACGACAATTCCTAGGCTTCACTGGCTACTACCGATATTTCGTCCCAAACTACTCAAAAATCGCCCGCCCACTACTAGACCTCACAAAGAAAACCACTGATTGGCATTGGGGAGAAAGCCAGCACCGAGCGTTCGAGGAACTTAAATCCAAAATGTGCTGCAGCCCGGTGCTTACACAACCTGACTTTAACAAACTATTCTACCTCCAAACAGACGCCTCTGCATACGGCGTGGGCGCCGTACTCTCGCAAAGGGGAGAAACCTCACCAACTTTGGCCAAACGCTCAAAACCAGTCACACATCCAGTCGCCTACTACTCCGCAACGTTCATCCCAGCAGAACGAAACTATGACATCTACGAGAGGGAGCTGCTAGCCGTGATGAAATCCCTCGCACACTGGCGACCATACTTAGGCTGGACAAAAGAACCGTTCACCATCCTAACTGATCACGCCAACCTCCAGTACTGGAAGTCACCACGAAACCTGAACAGACGAACGGCACGCTGGCAATGACCCACAACCACTCCAAACCCGACAACTCCCGGAAATACACGACTCCCTCATCCAAGATCTCCTGGCGAAGACGGCTAACACCTCCGCGCCAGGCGTCTCGGGTCATTCCTGGAAGGTAGTGAAGTGGGTCTGGGAGGCAACCCCTAAACGGCTCGCAGACCTCGTCAGAGCTAGCGTGCGGGCGGGACACCACCCCAGTGGATGGAAAGAGGCTATAGTGAGCGTTGTCCCCAAAGCCGGCCGTGCTGACTACACCATCCCCAAGAACTACCGCCCAATCTCGCTCCTCGAGTGCCTAGGGAAGCTCGTCGAGAAGGTCGTAGCACGACTCATGTACCAGGAAATCGTACAGAAAGACCTGGTGCCCACCAACCAGTTTGGGGGACGCATTGCCTCCTCCACAGTCGATGCGGCACTGTGCCTCACTCACGACGTCCAAAGCGCGCACGCGGCAGGGCTTCGGACAGGCATATGCCTGTTTGACATATCAGGCTTTTTTGATAATGTCAACCGCCCGAGACTCGTTCAGCTAATTAGTGACTTAGGTTTCGCCCCAGAAATTGTCAACTGGTCCAGGTCCTTCCTGGCGGACAGGCGAGTGCGCCTCAAATTCAACGGCACACTCTCTGACCCGCTGGCCTCGGATGTCGGCACTCCCCAAGGATCGCCAATCTCCCCAGTCCTCTCCGTTATCTACACCTCCCCGCTCCTTAACAAAGTCCACGAGTGGTCAAATGCCACCCTGGGTATGTATGTGGACGATGGAGTCCTCTTCGCGTGTGGCCACGATTGGTCCGACATTTCAGAGTCCCTATCCTCACAATACACCATATGTGCGAACTGGCTGACGCGTGCAGGCCTGGCAATTGAACCGGACAAAACCGAAGTCCTCTTCTTCAGGCGACAACGTGAGCAAGAAGCACCACCGGCAGCCCTCCACCTCCGGCCCACAGCAGAGGCAGCAGGCTACCGCGTCAAGGCATCCACAAATGTCCGGTACCTGGGCTTCTTCATCGACCACAAGCTCAACTGGACAAGACACGTTGATATCATGTGCAATAGAGCCCGCGCGTCACTCAAGGCCCTACAACTACTTGGCAACTCGACGCGCGGGATCGACTTTGCACAGTGGAGACTAGCCTACAGTGCTATTTGTCTACCAGTCCTAACATACGGGTGCCAGCTATGGTATAGAGGGAAACAGGTCTCCCTCGTCCGCAAACTCCAAACAGTCCAGAACGAGGCAGTACGGGTCATAAGTGGATCTTTTAAGACCGCCCCCCGCGAGCCCCTCCACCAGCTACTTTCCATACTACCCATCGACCTACGACTAGACATGCTGACTAAAACGTATGCCCTCAGGTTATACCGACTCCCACGTGCCAGCCAACCCCTCAAACGCCTCCAAACACCATGGTCTGAGGCAACGCCGAAAGACCTCCCCCTCCCAACCCCGCAACGAAGGTCAGCAAAGACAGCCCTGAGATGGCTCGCCTCGTGTGTCCCAGCACGAGGCCCGCGCATTGAGACCTTCCCACTCACCCCACAGGGTGGCCCCAATTGGGGCGGCCGACTCACGTGCAGCCTCACGGGACAGGAGGGTATCGCAGCACTGCCGCCGGGAGCTGTTGCCATCTACTGCCAAGGCATCCTCACATCCAGAGGGTCCTCCAGTGGCAGGCCGAGAGGCACGGTCGCAGCATCCCTTCACGTAGGGGGCATAATGTGGGGATCAACCTCGGCCAACCTAGGGGAATCAGTCACAAAGTTCGACAGTCAGCTAGCGGCCTTTCGACCCGCTCTGGCCTTGACAGAGGACTTCCTCAAAAGCCACCAGCACCACGGAACAATTTACATATTTAACAGCACCAAGGCGACGGTCCTCAAGTTTGCGGACACGAGGCCAGGCCCAGACCAGCCGACACAGCTGGACATTGCGTGGTATACCGATCACATACTTCGCACACACGCTGACGTGTCCCTTAGAATCTCGTGGTTCAAACACAAAGACGCTCGCGAGGCACACCGGAACACAAAACAAATGGCTATTGAAGCAGTGAAGAAACGCACGAGCGCAAGCCAAGAACAAACCACAATCAACTACCAACGACAACAAGCGAAAGCGGAAGCCACACGCAAATGGGAGGAGCGGTGGCACGCAAACCCCCGCACCTCCCTGGCCTACCGCACAGCTTGCACCAAGCCTCCAGATGGGAGGTTACACCCCATACTCCGCATCCACCAGAAGGGCTGGAAAGACAAGCCCTTCCGCTCTAAAACACAGGGACAGCTACATAAAGCTAAGGTCTCACGCTCCACCACATCCACACTATTCAGGTTTATTACAGGGCATGCTTTCACGGGCGAATACACAGCCCGCTTCCTTGGGAAGAAATTCCCTGTCCCATTACCAGAAGAACTAGTGGCATGCCCCTGCGGGGAGCTGCCTCAAACAGTTGAACACGTCCTCCTCGACTGCCCAATCCACGATGCGGCACGAAGCAAGCACCTCAACGTGCGCGGGAGAGTCAGGTCTCTCGACCAACTCTTCAACAAACCGCTGCTATGCGTTGGAACCCTACGGTTCCTTGAGGAAACCCAAGCCTGCGCGAAGCCCCGGAGATTAGACTGGGACCCAGGATGACTTCCCCTATAATATATAATGTAGAACTCGCTCGTTGCTTGGTTTATATCGGCACCGAAGTGTGCAATGTCTCCCACCCCATTCACCAAAACACCCCATACGTACACACCACCCCAGCGGGCAAGCGTCAAACCCCCAGTCACACATAGAACGCTGTTTGGCGTGACCGCCTCTTTGTCTGTAGTTACATGCGCGCGGAATAAAAATTCGGAAAAAAAAAAAAAAAAAAAAAAGAACGGCACGCTGGCACGCAGACCTCCAAGAGTACGACTACGAAATACAACACGTACCAGGGAAGGACAACGTCCCAGCCGATGCGCTGTCACGACCACCAGGCATAGACCAGGGAAAGGACGATAACCAAGGAATCACCGTACTTCCACCATCGAAATTCATAAATCGGTCAAACTTGGAAACTACGCCATTCCCTGAAGAGAGGAAGAGGATGGCCATGATCCTCGCCCACGACCACGTCACTGCGGGACACCCAGGAAGAGACGAAACGATAAGACGAGCAAAGCAAGGACCGCGATGGCCAGGAATGAACCAATGGATCGCCAACTACGTCAAAGGATGCGCAACTTGCCAACAAAACAAAATCATAACTCACAGGAAAAAGATCCCCCTGTTCCGCATAACCACTGACGAACAGACCCTTCCCTTCCAACAGGTGGCAATGGACCTCATCACCGGACTCCCGATGCACAAAGGGAAGGACGCCATCCTCACCATCATGGACCACGGATGCTCGCGAGCGGCCATCTTCCTCCCATGTTCCACAACGATAACAGGGCTAGGGATAGCCCAACTATACCTGGACAACGTCTATAGATGGTTCGGGCTCCCCACCAAGGTCATCAGCGATAGGGATCCACGCTTCACCTCCCACTTTGGCCGAGAACTCGCGAAGAAGCTGACTACCCAACAAAACCTGTCGACGGCCTTCCACCCGCAAACAGATGGGATTTCCGAAAGGAAAAATCAATGGGTAGAACAATATCTCCGACTCGTAACTTCGTCGGCCCCCGAAGACTGGACCCACTGGCTAACAATAGCGTCGGCGGTACACAACAACCGGAGAAACGAAACGACCGGCCTATCGCCCAATCAAATCCTTCTGGGGTACGAACCGGAGCTACTCCCAGCGAAGACGCCACCATCAAGGAACGAGACCGCTGAAGATCGAGTCTCTGTCATGAACCAAAGGCGAGCCCAGGCCATCGATGCCATCAACCAAGTCGCAAAAGGGAAATCAGTAATCCCGTCACAATACAAGGTCGGAGAAGAAGTCTGGCTCGAGGCAACCCACCTGAAAGTCCGGCATCAGAAGACCAAGCTAGCCCCGAAACGGTATGGACCCTTCAGGGTCACCAAAGAAGTCTCACCAGTGGCGTACAAGCTGAAACTCCCCGTCTCATGGAACATCCACGACGTGTTCCATGCATCCCTCTTATCGCCCTATCATGAGACGGCCGCCCACGGACCTAACTTTTCCCGGCCATCACCAGACCTTATCAACGGAGAAGAAGAATTCGAGGTGGAACGCATCGAAGGTCACAGGCAACATGGGCGCACCAAGCGCCTCCAGTATCTGATCAAATGGAAGGGGTACCCCGATCACGACAACACATGGGAACCTGCTGACCAGGTCCATGCGGACAACCTAATCAAGGAATACCAACAAAGACGCCCAACCAAGAGGATAAAAGGGCGACAGGGAACGCTGAAACCGCCATCCTCTCCACCCTGGCTTCCCGACCAACCAACAAACCCCTCCTTGAGTACATCCGCGACGACAAGAAGGACTCACGGCCACTCCAACAAGTCCTACTCCTACACCTGCAGTTCCACATCGTCCCCCGTCTACCAAAGCGACCCCTCATCGAACGCCTCCACTGCACCGTCACCAGGGACAAAAAGCCCGCATACTCCAAGTTCGCCCCCGGCCAGCCCTTTCGACACTTCCTCTACTTGTACCTCAACAAGCTCCCCCAAGACCACGTCCTCCTACACCGCTGCTTCTGCCCAGACCAGTACTGCGTGTTCCACGGGTAAGTCATGTCCGACGCCTCCAACAACCCCTCCGTCTGCTCGCCCAAAGGGACGCCACCCCCGATGGCACCACCCCTCTCGCCGTCTACTGCCGCCGTCGGCCTCCAACTCGAGCCGAACGACCCCAACGCCCTCATGCATATCGCCCAAGGGCTCCTGGCCACCATCCGTAAAAGGGAAGCCGAATACCGCGTCGAGTCCGACAACTGGAGCGAGCAAATGGCGGCGCAGAAAATCCGCTTCGAGGAGGCGTTGGCTCGTGCCCAACCAAGAGAGGACGCACCAGAAGGGTACGTACTCAACATCAAGGAGAGAGCCCCCAACTTCGTCATCCCCATCCAAGATGGGTACTATCAACCCGCGTGGTGGGTCAAGCAGCTGCCCGACGGTAGGGTCGCAGGGCTCCCCAAAAGTCACTCCCCGGGTGAGACCCCCTTCATTGCTGAAATATACGCCAAATGCGACGGCGACGACGAGGAGGACAACATCGTCCTTCCCCTACCTCCCTGGCTACTCGCCCTCCTCAAGGGCAGTTCTAGCGTCTACAGTATGCTCAACCAGGAGGTCCGGAACAATGGGGATTGGGCCCTCCAGGCCGAGGTCGCGCGGTTCAGGGAGCTCGAGATCTCGCTCCTCGACATCAAACTCCGCATCGACCACCTCCAGGCCGAGCAAAGGGGCATGCGGGAGGCTCAGGAGGCATCAAGGGCACGTCTCGAGTTGGCCCGACTGGACCGACGAGCAGGTAACCTCCGAATGGTGGGACCCCCTGACGCACGTAGCCGAAGGTTCAGGACGAGGAGGACGACACAGTTCAGGGGGAACATGGACTAGATGCGGACATCTAGTCTAAGTAGGAGGGTGATGTAACCGGCTCCTGGGACGAGGCTAGCTCGTACGCCTCGTGGACCGGGCTAGTACTGTATGGATTGATCGGATCACTTGTCATTGTTCTCGTGTAGTGCCTCGTTTTGATGTGGATGGACAGCAGGCCAGCATCGTGTTGTTTCAGATGGCTGTGCCCCTCGTATTTGGTTCCTCTCTTGCTTTGTACGCGTTTGTAGCCCTCTTTTTGTGTACTTAAGGACGACCAACTTGGCCAGGTAGCGGCAAGTTGAGTCTCTTGTCTAAATAACAAAAGTCTCTCCTCTTCTTCCTCACAGCGGGGTCTTATCGACGGATTGATAAGGCGGGAACCCGTTACTCGAGAGTCTACCGAGTCGCTCTAAAGGACTCGGCTTATGACCCAGCGTCCCACCAAGGACACGGTCGCCCTGCCAAAGTACGCCTTCTGCCAGGAGGTATTCCCCGATTTAGTGCACAAAGGAGGACGCTGCACGTGCTTCGATACCCCTCAGCCCAAGGAGGAGACAACTACTACGGACACTACTGAGCTCTAATCGTCTCGTCCATACCGGCGGTGACAGAGAGACTCTAGGTCATCACGACGCGACTGGACATTGCCTTGCTGGCCACTGATGGATGCGAACGGAAGGGTACCAACGATTGAATGATTCGTTGTGAAAGGGATATGTAAATAAGTTGCGGGATTACGGAACAATCGTGCCAAGCCGAAATCGATGAGAAAGAGGGTAGGAGGAAGGTTATCAGCACGAATCATGAAATTCCCAGGTTTAATGTCACGATGGATGTAGTGTGTAACCGGCTCCTGGGACGAGGCTAGCTTGTACGCCTCGTGGACCGGGGTAAGTTCCTGAACCGGGCTAGTACTGTATGGATTGATCGGATCACTTGTCATTGATGCGTGTAGTGCCTCGTTTTGATGTGGATGGACAGGTGGCCAGCATCGTGTTGTTTTAGATTGCTGTGTCCTCGGTTTCTCTTGTGTAATACCTTGTACGTGTTGGTAGCCTTCTTGGTGTACTTAAGGACGACCAACTTGGCCAGGTAGCGGCAAGTTGAGTCTCTTGTCTAAATAACAAAAGTCTCTCCTCTCTTTCCTCACAGCGGGGTCTTATCGACGAACTGATAAGGCGGGAACCCGTTACTCCATAGTCTACCGAGTCACTCTAAAGACTCGGCTCATGACCCAGCGCCCTACCAAGGACACGGCCACTCTTCCAAAGTACGCCTTCTGCCAGGAGGTATTCCCCGACTTAGTGCACAAGGGAGGACGCTGCACGTGCTTCGACACCCCGAAGCCCAAGGAAGAGACAACTACAACGGACACTACGGAGCTCTAATCGTCTCGTCCATACCGGCGGTGACATAGTGTCAATCATGAAGTGACTGGACTGCTAAGAGCTGCATGTGAGGGTGTGTTTAGGTTTAGTATGATTGTTTGTTTTATATAACGTACCATTTGGGTGGCGTACGAGAATGTCTTCCTGTGGTCAAACTCAAGCTGATCGATCAGGTCGCCCAGTGAAGTTCCGAGATGATCGAGGACAATAACTTCATATATACTTTCCTTGCCGTACCAGAGTACTCGAGGGATTCCTCTGCCACCGGCGATAGTTGTATACACGTTGTGTTCATGACTGAGCCTTGAAGGTAAGCCGCATGGGTGCCCTATCTTCACAGCAACATCACCCCCTGTCGCAATGTCTTTTCCTAGATAGACACTCCCTAACGAACTCAGGAAAGTGTGTCAAACTCGAGTCAGAGTCGAGCTCACCAGATCCCCCAGTACCGAGTAGGTTACATACTCTGTACCGGCCACCAACACGCACAATATCTGACTTCGAGGGAGAGAATCGCTTCTCCGAGGTATGTCGTGGATTTCAAAGGCGCGTAGTCATCATCAATGTTAAGAGAGAGAAATGATGGGTAAAGTCAACTTGGGGGATGCGTCGGTTCACTAAATTGCGAACTCCAATGTCAAATAAACACCAACAATATCGCACGCAACTGCTGTGCGATCATCTCTGTCAGTACAGACAGTAACGTGGCCAAGGAAAATATATTCTCATTGCAGTGACGTAAAAAAGCTGGGGTTAAGACTCGCAATCATCGTAGTTAATAAGGTCATTCAACAAATTGTCAAACGAAACAACAGGATCATCCACAAAGAGAGAGCTAAGCTCGCCAGTTGGCACCAACATACTCATGGCAGCTTCCGATATTGACCATCCGTTCATGAAGTTGAGGCGTTCTTTCTTGAGTGAATATTTCAGCATTTGAAGGGCCTCCATGAGAATTGGGCTGATTCGGTTTCGCTTCGCGGTGTCCGTGTCCTTTGCTGACGAGAACACACGCTCGCAAGGGACGGACGTTGCCTGGATCGGGAGATAATCCATCGCGATTGAGAACAGTGTTGGGAGTTCCAACCTATTAGCCTGTTGAGGGAGTTAGTTGTAGTACCAAAACGCCATTCAATTATAGGAATCACCTCACCTCCCAGAACCGCAGGATGTTGGTCTCCTCAGACGAGATTGGACCCGAAACATATTTTTGGAATTCAACATCCACACTGGACACATTACGCGTGGACTTTTTTTTGTATACAGAATCTTGGACTTTGAATCGCGTTGGAGCCACAGAAACCACTGGATCAGGTTGGACAGGGGAATCCGTCGTTGTAGCTTCAGACGTTGACGACTTCTGGCTACGGTACTGACACATCTGCAAGTCGTGAGAAAGATGACTGAGGAGTTGAATTGTGTAGTCTTACGAGCGCCAGAATGATATCTTTGGCACGCTGAATATAGTGACCTTCCCATTCAGCTTGGATCCACGAGAGGCGCATAGCAGGGTTGAGGACTGTTCAATGAAGTCAGAGGTTAGAGCGACAAATCTTGATTCAAAGACTGACACATTGTGACGACATAAGCGTCTGTATTGTCCATTCGAATGTAGTATTTCTTTGCCCACCGCAGGCCGATTTCCGTCCAGGGCCGGAGCATCTCGTGCTGTTCCCCGAGTTTTTCCCATTCTGTCATAAACATCTCAAAACTGGATATCGCACGTGACAAAACCGGTGTGGATTCGGACGACATGCTTTGTTGACACGCGTGCGGAACCTGTTGTCACATGAGTGACTGTCCATGGGTTAAATAGACGACTCACGCTCAAGACAGTTTCTAACCCTTCAAGGATGTACCAATCAATTTCCAACAGCTTCCAATCGGAGAAGTCAACCAATTCAGTGTTAAGATACCGATCGAGAGCCTACATTAGATATTTGATTAGTCTCCACTGTAACACCATCCAGTCGCTGAGATGAACTTACTGGCCGGAGAACTCTTAGACGTCGCAGCATCATAAAAACCGAATCCCACCTCGTCTTCACATCCCTCAGAAGTTGAAGCTCGGGAACTTGGACGATACGACGTTTGCCACTCTGAGTTTTTTCAGAGAACCATTGTCGTTCGTTTCCGTCTTGGATGAACTTACGAAAGCCTTCCCTGCGTTGGTCCGAAGAGCATAAAAGACGAATAATTCTGCGAGCACGCCTGAGGGGATCGCGCTTGATACCCGCAACCCATTCCTTAAGGTTAGAATGGTCATCGTAGCAATCACCCAGCTTCAACTCGTCAATATGGTGATCACCAATATCAATGTCACCACCATTCAATTCATCCTCAGAGTCATCGCAATCTATGTGGTTTGAATCGACGGCAACTTTGAGCTCGGAGAGATACCCCTTTGAAACAGACGTCATCAATGAAATGACGTGAGACGAACAGATGTTAATGATGTGTGCGTAACACTGGACGCGATGTTTAAGGTGATCGAAGTCAGCTGTGGCGAACGCCTCACGTTCGGCGAGCAGAGACTCTAGCTCTTCCATGGCTACAGCGTTGTTCTCGGCATTGTCGAGCGTAAAGTGGCCGATCTACAAAGAGTAAGGCAAACGTGCGAATAGATATCATATGAAATACATACCTTGAGTGTAACATTAGCTCGATCAAGTAGGTGTAGGATATTCTTCGCTATATTGACACCTGTGTGTTTCTTCTTGAGGCGATGAAAGCCGATAAGTGCAGCATTAAGTGCGAGGCGTCCACTTGACTCGTCACTTGAGATCCAGTGTGCGGTCAACGCTAAGTAGGCCTCTAGGTTCGCGTTTGACCAGACGTCTGAAGTGAAACTGATCCGCCCGCAGGATTTCTATGACCGAAGACAGTCGACAAAGCGGAAAGACAAAATGACTATACCCACAGAAAGGTCCGATTTCAACCGTTCGAATGAATTCCGCCATTCACTGATGACTGCTTCCCTCATCTTATCGCGGCGAGGGATGTCGGCGTCAACGAGAGTCTTGCAAAGAACCATACACATCTGTCGAAACTCGGGGCATTCTACAACACGAATCGACTGAAGACTAGTGAGAGTGTGAAAGCACGCGAGATCGTCGGGACTCACCTGATCATCTGCAACTACGAAGCGAACGAGATGCTCCAGGAACGTCTCTGGTGAAAATGATGGGAGCTCAGGGTCGCGTTTGTTGCGAGCATCGTGGGTAGATGGATTGCCCAATTCGCTCGATAGCTTATATGACCACTTGTGCTGTAAAACAGCGCCATCGTACTCCTCAGCGTGTATTTGGCGGAGATGCCGTCGAAGATTCGTGTTTCCGGTATTTGGCCCGTAGATATAATTAGCTACACCATCGGGGAGCGTAGACTTATCGGTGCCATATATCTCGCTGCTTGTTGTAAGAAAACAGAATAGATATTCGAAAGTCCGTACGTACGAGCATAGCTTGCAGATTTTAGGTGGAGGCGTTTCTCCGTTCGAAGAACGCTTGCCTCTAGTACGACCCATGCCAGTGAAGAAGTGCACAAGATCGAGGGCTACATTTGATTTAACTGGTCTATTGAGGGCGTCAGCTTGTTGGGGACTCGTTCTCTGAGGCTCTAGCTTAGGCGAGGGATTTGGAGGACCAGATATGTCAGATATCTCGTCGTCATCGTCTATCCCCTGCAAGTCGAATTCTTCGGCACTGACGACTGCGTCGAGTTGGGTGGTAGTTGCCTAGATTAACTGGTGAGTCTCTCAAGACTAAAGGTACATAGAGGGCCCAGAAAAATCACCTTTGATCGGGTCTGAGACGAGCCAACGGGACGTGCGCTCGGGCGACGAGAAGCACCCTTGGCATTGACTCGTCCCACAGCCACAGGTGCAGCTACTGATGACTGGTTCAAGGGGCTGTTTTGTCTTGCATGGAGCCATGGCACGAAGAGAAACCAAAGGATCAGTGAGAACGGGGGATTCAAGAGAAATGGGGAATCGAGAGAACAGGGGATTTGTGACGCCAGTGCATTGCTTGTGGGCCGAGACTTGTGCTACCCACAGGGCACTCCACGGAAAATGACCAAAATAACCAAATAGATTACGTCCATGACATTGACGTTGAATTGCGGGTCCATCGGCAAGCATTGGGCGAGCGACTCAAAATCAAAATGTGTGCACTGTGCAAGCGCCGAAACCGCTGGGCCTGGGAACGATACTTTGATGGCGTTCTGACGGTCGCTAAACCCAAAGTGAGTGCAAGTGAACAGGATAACTAAGACGAGATGAGGACCTTGGGAAGTAAGATGGGCAGTGAATGGGTGAGCCTGCAAGCAGCGAAGGGAGTGCACGTGCACATGCCACGATGTCAGTCTTGTCAACCGTTATCGGTTAGATCGTGTACGTTCAATTGAGTCGCAGTACGTTCATGTGAATCAGATTCATGACTCAGAATACTCGGATCGGATCACATCACACTGGACAGACAGGCAACGCACGCCGCACATACAGTACAAACGTGAGAGATGCAACAGTACCACTGCTATACCACTGCACCACTGCTAACCCTGCCGCTTGCTCGCCGACACCATATAAAAAGCCTTCTCTTCGGCCACAGACCTCGACCGCTTGGAACCGGAATGGGTGATGCAAACCATATTTACATGGCAGAATATGCTGAGAGCTGGCCTTGTCACTGGAGGGCCACTCGTTGTCAAGGACCGTCTTGAATTAACTGAGCGTCGGGACTCACCTGATCATCTGCAACTACGAGATGCTCGAGCAGCGTGGGTGGATGCATTGCCAACTTCGCTCGATAGCTTATATGTCCATTTATACTCCAAGACCGCTTTGTCGTACTCCTCAGCGTGTGCTTGGTAGAGATGCCTTCGGAGATTCGTGTTTGCGGTGGTTGGCCCGTAGATATATCTGGCTACACCGGGGAGCATAGACTTATCGAATCCATATTTCTCGCTGTTTGTCATAAGAAAGCAGAATGGATATCAGAAAGTCTGTACATACGAGCATAGCTTGCAGACTTTAGGTGGAGGCGGACCTTGCTTCAAAATTATTGGGCCGCCTTGAGTGGGTTGTTCAATACCAGTGAAGAAGTACAGGAGATCGAGGGTTGCAATCACGTCAACGGGCCCATTGAGGGGGTCAGCTTGTTGGGAACCCGTGTTCTGAGGCTCTAGCTCAGACAAGGGATTTGGAGGACCAGATGTGTCGGATATCTCGTCGTCACCGTCTTTCCCCTGCAAGTCGAATTCTTTGGCATTGGCGACTGCGTCGAGTTGGGTGGTAGTTGCCTTGGATTAACCAGTAAGTCTCTAGACTCAAGGTACGTAGAGAGCCCAGGAAAGTCACCTTTGGTTGAGTCAGAGACGAGCCAACGGGACATGCACTCGAACAACGAGAAGCATCCTTGGCATTGGCTCGTCCCACAGCCACAGGTGCAGCTACTGATGACGGTTCAAGGGGCTGTTCTGTCTTGCACGGAGCCATGGCACGAAGAGAAAACGAAGGATCAGTGAGAACGGGGGATTCAAGAGAAATGGGGAATCGAGAGAACGGGGGATTTATGGCCTAAAATCCCGAAGGCCAGTGTATTGCTTGTGGGCCGAGACTTGCGCTACCCACAGGCACTCCACGGGAAATGACCAAAATGACCAAATAGATTACGTCCATGACATTGATGTTGGATTGCGGGTCTGTCACCAAGCATTGGGCGAACGACTCAAAGTGAAAATGTGGTGTTGTAGACTTGTAATCTTGGCGCTAAATACAGCATTCTTTTTTGGATACTGAGTGAAAGTGAACGGAATAACAAAGACAAGATGAGGACCTTGGGAAGTAAGATGGGTGAATGGGCGTGCACATGCCACGATGTCAGTCGAGTCACCGTACGTTCAAATTGAGTCGCGTACGTTCAATTGAATCACGCGATTCATGACTCAGAAATACCCAGATTGGATTGGATTGGATCACATCATACTGAACGGCACATTAGGCAGTAACTTACGTACAGAACAAACACGAGAGAAACATAGTAACCACTGCTAACCCTGCCGCCGCTTGCTCCCAGACACCTTATTAAAGGGACCCCCCTCATCCGCTACAGGCCTCGACCGCTTGGATTGTGATTGGGAATAGAAGTGGATCGAAGCATTCGATCAGTGCAATACTCTGAAGACTGGCCTTGTCATTGGAGGGCCACTCGGCGTTAAGGGCCTGCTCGAATTGCTTGAGCAGGGTGTCATAATCCTTCAAAAACGTCAACCCTATTTCATAATTCTTGTCTTCTTCCTCTGGATTCTTGCGTAGACTACGACCAGAGAGTATGTAGGGGTTGAGCTTTGTAGGCGGCGCTTGGTCTGATGGCCGTGGACGATATTGGCCTGGCGACAGAATCATACAATTCCATCGCAAGCTCGTGAAGGATAGGATTGTCGCGAATTCGAAATCCTTTCTCCCTCAGCAGATTACCTGCTTTCAGCCACGTCGACTTCTCTGTGCTTCCGATGTTAGAATATACCTTTGGGTTCATCACCCCGTTGATGAAAATTGAGCGTGCGCTCTCATCCCAGGTAGTTGGCACCCGTGTCACAACAATCCACATAAGAACCCAGAAAAATGATTCAAGGTCATGACTGAATGTGTGGCGGATCTTGGGGCGTTCGATAAGCTCAGCAGCCATAAACTGCCAGGTTCCCTGGCGGAAAGATATGTCAGGAGTCGGGAATACTGGGTCATGTAATAACTTACAGTGCGTGTTTGCTGGCGTGCGGTACTGCCACTGTGTTCGTCATCTCGGTCGATCACCTTGGAGAGATCCCAATCGATGAGTAATCTGCCCTGAATCTTCGATTCATGCGGGTCATTATGGTCCAATTCATTGTCACAGGCGATCAAGATATTTCCTGGACTAATGTCTCGATGAAGGATCCCAATGTCATGAGCAGCTTTGTGAGCTACAATGTGAATCAGGTTACATAGACAAACTGCTAAGAAAATAGTCATCTCACCTTTCAGGGCAGCATACATTGCATTTACAAACTCCCGAGTACATTTGAATTCCTCCAACTTCCTCCCTATGGTACCTAGGACAATACGGTAGTGCCAATGAGGAGTTAGTTTATAATTCATGTTGTTGCCGACTTTGTGAGTTTGAGTTTGGTGATAGATGTCGGCGCCAACATCACCAGCCGATAAGCAGGAAGGAATGTTGTCAACTTTTCCCCGATGGAGCAGATCATAGAGCTCCCCTTCTGGTTTGATGTCCTTCAAAAGGACACGCCAAGAGTCCTTGACGAGGACACGACACCTTTCTTTGACATCCAAGGCGGATAACGACCGAGTCCACCGACCTACGGGGATATCCGGTCGAGGTTCTGGGCTGGAGATGATATATCGGCGCTCTGACGGTCGATCTGAATCATCTGGTATGGTTAGGACTAGAAATGACTCCACGTCTTTCAGTTCAGGGACGATGGCTCTGGCAAGTGCAATTTCTTCCGGGGTGGATGATGAGTGAACTGTAGAATCATGGCCGCGAACTTTGGAATCTGCGATACCATAGCGGATGAGAAAGTCGAAAAGGTGTGGTTGCGAATTGTAATATATGGGTTCGGTGACGACTGCACCACTACGGTCCCATCGAATGAGTCTTGCATAGTCTTTCATAATGAGAACCGAGAATGTATGTGTGTGATACTGAGCGCTCATTATCGCCGTGGCATACGCCATGATCTGGCCTAGATTTGATCGTGAACCAGATGTCAGGTGTAGGAAGGAGTTTAAGTCGTCGCCGCTGTTGGAAGTGTGGTCCCTGGGGTTAGACGGAACTTTGAGGACAAATGGGTCCGCCTCCGATTTCATCTCGATGACAAAATCCACGCGAGAGAGGTCGAGATCATCTTTTGTCCTTTTCCCATGCATATATACCGAGCAGTCGGGCTTCAGTTTGAGATGGAATTTGCCACGTGGTGCTTTGTCTGAGGAACGGGATGTGTTGACTATGATTAAACTTGGGACATGCGGAGAAATGGCTTCAATCTAAAAGGGTAGGATTAGTCACAGAACAAGTGCGGTGGGCGACGTGGGTCAGAACTCACAAATTTATCATACCATGCACTCTCCGTTTGTGAGAGCGATTTAATGAAATCGTCGAACAATCCCATGGGGAATTGGGGAACAGAGGAGGGATCCGAGGGAGGGGGTAGGAAACGATTCAAAAAGGCTTCCGCGCTTATCGGTCCAACGAAAAAAGGGCTCATTTCAGTTGCAAGACGGGAAAAAATTGAAGTTCTATCTTCATATCTGTCGATATACCTGTCAGTGGTGGTGCTCCGTGTGTGAACAGGAGTCCCAGGCGGTAAGGAAGCGTTTGAGGGGAGGGGGGGTGCTCATAATGGCAACGGGTGACGTGGAGCCGGCTTGCGCCGGCTTTCAATGGCTTGCGCCGATTTTCCCAAGTCGACTAAAAAGGTCAGCTCGGTGACATGCGGCGCGGCTCGGCTAGCATTTTAGCCGACTCAGGCACCGGCTTTAGCCGAGCTTTAGCTGGAGCTGCTGAAACACTAACTCAGAGACACAAGCAACACCTCTGCCCCAGGAAAGAGCAGACACGGCTGGAAATTGGTGAAATGGGCATGGGAAGCGTGCCCAGAATGGTTCGTTGTCCTTTTCAACTCATGCCTTGACGCAGGGATACACCCTAGAGCCTGGAAGATGGCTATGATAGCGGTGGTCCCCAAACCTGGGAAAGCTGATTACTCTCTCCCGAAGAGCTACCGACCACTGGCCCTCCTCGAATGCCTGTGTAATGGGCTCGCAGCCCAACCACCGTAGGTACGCGTTCTGTCAGCATCTGTTCCCTGAAGAAGGGCATAACGGAGGGCGCTGCACCTGTTGGGACATCTAACGAAGTCAGGCGACACCGGCTTCTGGGATGAGGCTAGCACGTATGCCTCATGGACCGGGGTAAGTTCAGGGAACCGGCCCAAAAGAGTTTGAAGTTTCTGGACTATGTTCTGATGAGCACGAATGGGGCTAGATGGTATTGGTCTGAAGGATCGATAAGAAGCGTCACCGTGGGAATGATCCGGAGGATCGTTCTAGGTTCATGTTCTGATGGGATCACAACATGTCGGCGGCCTTCTGATTGATGCGTTGATGAACAGTTATCTGATGCCCCTGGTTTATGATATGTGCCTAGTTTTGTGATATGTTTCAGATACATGCGTACGGTTAGACTCCTACTATAGTCACTTACAGACTCCTACCTTAGTCTAGACCCAAGTACTATATAAGTAGCACTCCTTGCGCCTAGTAGAGGCCAAGTTGAGTCTCCTGTCCGACTACCCAGTCTAGCAGTGATACAAGATACTCATTCCCACCCATCTTCTAAAGGGAGGAGCGTTGCTGTCACTACAAGTTCTGTAGCTCCCTGGCACGCCCAGTGCAACGAGGCATTCAAGGCTTTCGAACCAGAAGGAACAGAGCGGTGTCAAGTCCACCTCAACCACCGGCGGTGACAGCCTGGGCAAGCTGTTAGAAAAGGTAATAACAAAACGGATCCTGCACGATGTGGGGGCATACAACATCAGGAAAAGTGTCAGTACTTTTTCTTGTCTTTCAGTACTTTTTCTTGTCTTTTTTGTCTTCTGTCTTTTAAAAAAGTCAAAAAAGTCAAAAAAGTCATGAAAAAAGTACTAAAAGACAAGAAAAAGTACTGACACTTTTCCTGATGAATCTCGTTCCCACCAACCAATTTGGTGCCCGCCCCCACTCGTCAACGATCCACGCTGGCCTTGCACTCACACACGACATCACCACTGCACATGCCAAAGGAAGCTGTTGTGGCTCACTCCAAATAGACATCCAAGGATTTTTTGACAACATCAACCACGACAGGCTGATCCATTCCTTCCGAATCCTGGGTTTTGCCGAGGAGATCTGCCAGTGGCTGACGTCCTTCCTTTCTGAGCGACGTGTCCAACTCAGATTCAATGGGTTTGTATCCGACCCCATTGATATCGCAGTGGGATCGCCGCAAGGCTCCCCAATCTCGCCCATCCTCTCCAGCATATATACCGCCCCACTACTCCGTCAAGCCAACCTATGGTCCGACAGCCGCCTCTACATGTACGTAGACGACGGCAACATTATGGCCTGGGGTGCCTCGTATCACCTGGTACGTGCTCGCCTCATAACCCGATATGTTGAATGCTGTGCTTGGCTCGAAAAGGCAGGCCTCGCTATCGACAGCGGGAAGACAGAGGCGATCGTTTACAGCCTCGCGAGGGCACACCCGGACATCCATGGACTCCGGCCAGGCACTATCACGGTGCCAACAGGTGAAGGCAAGCGAACAGTAATCAACTGTTCGGACAACGTCTGATACCTGGGACTCTTCATCGACCACAAACTTTCATGGAACAGACATGTAAAGATAATGGCAACAAGAGCGCGCGGCACACTCAAGTCCATGAAGCTACTGGGCAACTCCGTTAAAGGACTCGACCATGGCAGCTGGCGACTCACATTCAACGCGATATGCCTCCCGGTCCTAACATACGGCTCCCCAATATGGTTCAAGCAGCAAAAACAACTGTCGAAGATACTACAGATGGTACAAGACGAGGCGGTAAGGTGGATGATGGGTGCCTTCCGAACAACACCAGCTGAGCCACTTCACCAACTGATCGCCATTCTCCCAATTCACATCCGCCTGCAGATGCTCTCCAAGACTGCGGCGCTCTCCTTACTCTCCATCCTGCACAGTTCACAGCTAATCCAACGGCTCGGACGGCCGTGGTGCAGCGCAGACGAACTTGACAATGACATCCCCCTCACTCCCCACCTGACACCTTCCACCCCGCTCACCCGACTCGCAGCACTTGTCCCCCAAGAAGCCAGACGACCATTCAACTACCACCTCAACATCCGGGCAAGACTTCCACCCCGAAATGAACGACTCCACGCGCTTGAAGCAACCCCGCGAGGTGAAGACAGGAAGCTCCTCACCACACAAATCAAGCAGGCAGCTACGAACCGGTGCAACAAAACACTCATCATATTCTGTGTTAAGTCCACAGCGGGACTTCAATGGATATTGTGTGAGGGACTTTCACCGCTCAACAAGTAACGCCAGGGGCTACTAGACCCTAAACGCTATGGTCTGCTTTACTCTGTACGTCGAGTATCTGACGCAAGTAAAGGCGTCACTACAATAGACACTACTTTGTCTATTGTCCTGGAACTCGAAGTTCCGTAATCTCCTACTGATCGGCTGCTTGATATCGCTCAAGCACTAAGCGTGGGATGGTTGCCTGCCTTTTAAAGGCAACCGAGAATAATGAAAGAGAAGAGGAGGGTCCGATCAATAGAAGCAATAGATAGTATAGCTGCGTGTTTAGCGAAGCTGAACTTGGAGATCAGCGAGCTAAACTGCGGTCCTTAAATACATGTGGTACTACCCTAAAGTAGTAACGAGCCGATATAACCCAAAGTAGTTAAGAAGCGTTATAACTACTTTGGGACGCAGATAAATAGAGCACAATCTTGTCATGAACAAACAACAGCCAAACAAAGTGTAACAAGATAAACACGTCCTCGAATGATGTAACATAGTAAAAGTGTGAAATGAAATTTTCTTCGTACCAGCTAGTCAGACCCGTACAAGCTAGGGTCCTAACATTCTGCCAAGGCTCCAAACCGGGCGATAGAGAAGGCACCCCGACCGGGTTGCGGTATGTATAGCTTGGCGACTGGGCAAGGAAATTGGTCGCGTGACGAAGTGTCTTGGCCCAAATGCAAGCACATCAGACGCAGCCTATGAGGCCATCCTACTGGCCACCAACTACATACGTGACCACCCACCCAATGGCGAGGATGGCCCAACAGAAATTCGGTCAACGGACGCCAAAGTCACTAGGGAATGCCTCAGATCGGGCGCCCACGACCATCATGACCAAATTGAGAACCTCTTCACCTCCCTCTCTGATATCCTAGACGCTCAACCAGTGCTACAGATCAACATAGGATGGCTACTGGCGGCCAAGGGATTAATCCCCCTCCGAAGACTCAAAGCCATTGCATCGGAAACGGCGCGCCAAGGCCCAACTCTTCCCCCACCTCCACCAACAAAGGCCCAACTAGGAAACACAGCACGACAAGAAGCAATAGATGAATGGGGAAACAATTGGAGGGCAGCCCCGCGTCTCCAACCTGCCTACCTGGTCCTCACTCACCCGCCAGATGGCAGTCTCCCCCCCTTCACCCGGGGCATCACCAAATTCCCAAGGCCCATTGTGGCCACATGTATTCGACTCCTCACGGGTCACGCATTCACCGGCGAGTACACTGCCCGTTTCTGCCCTAGTTCATTTGACCCACATCACTGCCAGTGCGGGGAACCCCTCCAAACGGCACAACATGTCATTGCAGCTTGCCCTCTACATATCGCAGCATGGAGACAATTCCTCCTGCCAGTATCGAACACCCTTTCACTCTCAACCATCTTCGGCACGGAGAAAGGAGGTGAGGCCTTAGGAAACTTTTTGGCAGTGTCACAGGCGTGCATTAGACCATGGCGGCGCGAGGCGCCGCCGGAGAAGGAGGAGGAGGAGGACTACGGATAATCACCAGGGCCGCACGGCCCAGGCCCAACTTCACCAACCACACGCCAACTCACAACACATATTCCCTACTAAAAAACCCATGACCCCCCTGGATCTACATCAGCTCGCTGCCCTTGGGTTTCCTAACAACAAATGGCATGTGACAGTCTGACAGAACACGTCCAACACCCCTTTTCAAACTGGCACATCTTCGAGAAGTTCCTTGAAACTCAATAGCTTAGTTTTCTGTGACGCAGAACAACCGCTTCATCTCACTCACAAACGTGAGTCAATATTGCTTTGCCAGCATGTCGTTTCCCGGATGCGATACTTATGATATTCAACGTACTAACTCTGTGTAAGTTCCATCAATGATTTATGTCCAGTGTCCACAGCCCTAACGGCGCATGGAGTATAAAAACCAAGTCAACACTGAACGTTATCTCTAGCTCCTTTGCTTACGCTACATTACTGGGTGCTGGACAGTGCGTTTGCCTTTTCCTTCATTTTTGAGTCTTGACTGGCTAGTCCATGACCTTTTCTCCAATTTTTAGCCCACTTTCGTTTGCTCTGTACCTTGTGTCCCTTCATTTTGCCAACCGCCACTGGCAGTGAACGTAGTGAACACTCACCTTGACTAATAACCAACAACGTTGTCTAATCAACGTCCCACAAAATGCGTCAGTATAAGATAATAGCTCGTATCCTTCTTATCCTTCCCATCATCAACTTCACGATGGCGCTTCCTATGGCAGTACAAGAGACACGTCAAGCATGCGGCGATGCAATACCCGCGATAACCATGTCGGCAAAGCGGGGCAACAAGATGGAAAAGCAATACTTTGAAAGTTTGTCCAGGAAACCGGAGTCATCGTCGGCCGCACATCGGCTGTCGGGCTCAGCGCGATCCAAGTCCGAGTCCGACGATGGGCCGATAAATGCGCTGCCGCAAAGCCCAGTATCCGAGTCGTCGACCGCGCCTGACCATGGGCCGATGGATCCTTAGGCTCCTCAAATGGACACGAGCGAGGTGCCTCAAGAGCTGCCGAAATCTCCATCCTTGAACCATTATCTGCCAGTGGACTCCGAGTCGGATTCGTATCAATCAAGGTATCAGTCCTATCGGAGTCCGGCGACACTGGAGAGTGAGAGTGTTTCGTCGTTGACGAGTTCGTTAACGGAAGAGCCCAAGTCCAAGAGCTTTCTGAGCAAGGTGCTCAGCAAATTTAACTTCTGCTGCAGTACTACTAAACCGCCTAAACCGCGGGCAGTCTGGGAGCCAGACTACAATTCCGCGGCGGAGAAACCCCCGCCGAAACATACATACGACCACCACACAACATAACTATTTTGCCACACATAGATAGCTTACCCATACATGTCCAGTCATATCGCTTAGGTTACACTTCGCGACCGCCTCTGCCAAAGCTGCGGAATATAAATTCGGATTCAAAAAAAAAAACTCAAGTTCTGGCGTCACATTTCCGGCCCGAGCTCCGTCAGGAATACTGTGAAGCTAGACTGAAGCCGGCCCAGAGGGTCAGATCAAGTGCCGCAGAGTCAATTGGGCGTAGCGCAGAGCGACATACGAAAATGCTCGACGTAATGACGTTCTCCTTGGTGGGAGAGCCGAAGACGGCGACAGAAGAGTGAGCGATGTCCGGGAGGTCAATCTCTTTGGAATGGCATCATCATCATCATCATCACTGTGACAGGATAACGAAATAGAACATACCACCGTTGCTCTTCAAAGCATTCTTTTTTTTTTTTGAATCCGCTTTTATATACCGCACATGTACCTAAGACACAGAAGTGGTCACCTCGACCGTTGCTACTCAGGCTCATACGTGCTACTGGCTAGGCCTCCAACCTACCGAGACATCTTAGCTTACCGGTTACGATAATTACTGTACCGTTACGACCAACTCTTCATGCATTGTGACATGTGACCGTTTTGGATGCCTGGTCGACTCTTCACAATTGGGAAATTTGTGTGACAGACCTCAGATCTCTTCAAACTCCTAACCCCGATTTAGCCAAATCATGTCACATGAGCAAGGGTGTGATGTGTGACAAAGAGCGCATTGGGATTTGAATGTCACAATGTCCTCTATTTATTGAAGTTTGGGTCACAAATAACAGCAGAGTACATTTAGAAGTGTCTTAAATTTGAATTTTCCCTTTTAGGAAATTTTGAGTGATTTTTGTCACAGTCTTCAAAACTGGTTGTGACCTGTGACCAGGGCCATATGTCTTCACTTCAAAGATGTTTGTGACATGTGACTGAAGACTTGGTCGTAACGGTACAGTACTCTACAGAGGGAAACCTAAAGGCTGTTCTGATGGATAACCGAGAGGGACGTAATAAGGTGCAGGGTCAAGCGTGGGTCAAAGGGTGAGGAAGGGGCCAGAAGCACAGAGAAGGGCAGCCAGGGAAGCTCGGGGAAGTAGTACAGTCTGATGTGAGTGGTGGGGACAGGGTCCAAGTGTGAGATAGGTTTGTAAAGGCTAGCGTGGATGGTGGTCGTGGTGGGCGAGCAGGCCCGGTGAGAATAGAAGTGAACTTTATGCAGTGTCTTGGCCCTTTTTCGGAGTCTTTCCCTTGCGCGCCTGGATTCTCTCTGCCGCGAGGCGAAGGTGTTCCTGGTGGGGGGTGGACGTCAACGTGTAAGGGGCGGCTGGGGCTGCGGTTGGCGTAGTTGCACGTGGGGGGCCTGGAGGGGTTGCAGGGGCACGTTTAGGAGGGGGTGGCTTCTGTTTCCATCGTTTGATAAGGCCCACGTGCCCGAAGGCGTAGAGCTGTCTGGTGTGGAGTAGGGCCTGGGCGACTGTGCCGTTTGGATCTTCGAAAGAGAAGGTGAGAGAGGATGATGCGCTGGCTAGGTATGTGGAGGCCATCAGGAAAAGTGTCAGTACTTTTTCTTGTCTTTCAGTACTTTTTTCATGACTTTTTTGTCTTTCTTGTCTTTTTTAAAAGTCAAAAGACAAAAAAGACATGAAAAAGTACTAAAAGACAAAGAAAAAGTACTGACACTTTTCCTGATGAGGGGTCTCTAACCCAAGAGGGCTTTTGAGTGATGATGAGGGAAGCGTAGGAGGGGTTCTCAGTGAGGAGGGTCTGGTGGCAATCCTCAGGGGTGTGGGCTCCTTGGGTGGTGGTTTTGCCAGTTGGGATGTTGTTGAGTGTGAGTTTTGACCATTTGACGTTGGGTCGGACTGGAGGGGGGGTGCTAGGGGCAGAGTCTGAGAGGGCTGAGAGGGAGGACTGCAAGGCCTCGGATATGGTGGGAAGAGCGGCTGTGAGGTGATGCGCCGTGGTGTTGGGTCCATCCCAGATTACCAAATTACCCTTCTGTGTCCACTTGGTGGCGGACAGTTGGGTCTGGGCGTGTGACGTTTTCAGGGTGCTGTTGATGGTGGCACAGATGTCCGAGGGGCTCGGCCTCTGGTTGTCTGGCCAGGAGTAAGCAGCAGTTCCCACCACAATGCTAGGGCATTGGGGGGAAGCAGCCTTTGCTGCATAGGTGTGCGGGGTGGCGGGTCCCTTGCTTTGTTGGGGCTTGGGCTGGGCTGTTTGGGCAGGTGGAGGAGGAGGGGGCTTGGTGTCTTTGCTGTGGGCCAGTGTGGCTTTTGCAAGTGCGAGGACGGTGTTTTCAAGGCTGGAGAATTTGCCCTGGAGTGCGGTAAGCTCTTTGGAGGGGGTGTTAGTATGAGAGCTAGGAGGGGCCATAGACTTGATGAGCGGGTCGTTTATGAAGAGAGACAGGATGTGGGCACTCGCCGCCACAGCAGGGTCCGATTTGGCCTGCTTGGTGGGGTGCATGGTCTGGACGTAGGCAAGGGCAAGGCCCAGGACGCTAGCGAGAGAGTCATGTGCGAGAGGGAAGAGTTTTTGGAGTTGTTCCCCTGGACAGGGGAGAAAGGTTGGGAGGGGAGGCATCTTGGTAGACATGGTGGTGGTTCGAGTTCAAGGAGGATGTCTTCAAAGCATTCTTGCGGACTTTGAGAGCGTCCTGGTGGTCCTCGTCAGTGATGCTGCTCGTACGACGCAAAAACAACAGGTTTCTTTGGAGGGGTTGGGAGGCTGCGGGGGATGAAGAGGACATCTCGAGGTACTGTAGTGACAAGGACTCGGAGTCTGGCGTGCATCACGGGCCAGTAGTAATATCTCTTCTTCTTACACCTGCATATAACATCTCCCGGTGGCCCGCGTCCAACGGGCAGTCTGCGCTGTTGCAATGGACGTACGATATATACAGTCGACTGTATTCCCAATATTGTCAGGGAAACAGTTTGTACGTTACTCTTCCGCATAAGTTACCCCCAACGTTTTTTACGCTCAGTATGTCAAATGTGACCTAAAAGGCCCATGTGTGTCATTTGTCGCGCGCGTGGTGCGTTGACTCGTTTTTTTCTCTGACTGACTGCCATCCACTCGCGTTATGTTCAAGAAACCGCTCGGCGATACTAAAACATCAGGTACGGTATCCCCCACATGCTTTCTAACTGATCATCAACATTGATCCGCACTCCCATCGTCCTCACCGCTGCTATTGTAGCTCCACTCAGATCATCAGAGAGGCGAAAACTGAGGGCTCGCACCGCGGAGCGGTTCCAACTTGCTCCCGAGGTTGCTGACAATCTCGTACCTGACGGCCTTCTCTCACAAAAGTTCAGCGCATACAATGGCGAGCCAGGCGTAAGTGGGCGTTATCCAGAGGTGGGGTTGATCGTATGACACGACTATCGAAACGTTTGGACTGTAGGTCCTCTACCTCTCGGGGGATGGCAATCCGCTCTGGTTCAGTGCTGGGAAGGGTTCGGATGAGTTGATTCCAACAGGTGCGTTTCTCCATCTTCTAAATCTAAGTCCTCCTTTCTCATGTCCTTTGCCATCCACTTCCCCGCTGGTGTTTGATATGTTATGGTGATGGGTTTGATGGCGCGTTGTTTGGATCGACTTCCAGTCTATACGCTCTGGAAACACCCCACATTACTCCCAATACTCACCACTCCAGCGTCCGTCATACCTGTCCTCGTCGGTGGCGCAGACCTAATGGTACCCGGCGGTGCGCAAAGAATGCCCTAGCAAATGAAAGCTAACGCCGCATCCTGAGTTATATGTTGTTGTCCCCATTTGACCGCAGTCGTGCAGGCGCCAGCGGACGCGCCGTCGGGCACTCTGGTTGGCATCGCGCGGTTCGTGCGCGATGCACGAGGGCCACCCCTCGCCGTGGGACGCATGGCCGTCGACGCTGACAAGATTGATCATGGCGTGACGAAGGGGAAGGCGGTCATCGTACTGCATACGTGGAAGGACCATTTGTGGGCGACCGGGTCAAAGGGCGAGCCGCCAGAGGCTGTGGTCGTGTCGGCGCATGGTGATGAGGAGACTGTCGCTAGTGACGATGATAAGGATGCAGGACCAGACGGTGGCGAAGGTGCTGATGCGCTAACCGGTGCGGGCCAGGAACCTGTCGTCGGGGATGGACCAGTTTCGGGACCAGAGGAAGAGAAACTCACGCCAGAGGGTAATGTTCTCCCTATTATCATTCGGGATGAAACCTTCTTCTCAGACTTTTGTTTTTGATCTCGCGGCTCCACCCAGAGGTATCCGCTCGTCTACGAGCTGCGCTCTTGCAAGCTTTACGAACGACTCTCGCTGATCTCCCGTCATCCGCTTTCCCGATGCCCACGACAACAACATACACAGCGCACATTCTTCGCGCACGTGCTTTCACGCGGACGGCTACCACGCCTGTCGACATCAAGCATTCCACGTTCAAGTCGCTCTCCGCCTTCCTACGCGCCGCAGAAAAAGGAGGTTTGCTCAAACTGAAAGATGCCCGGCCGGACGTGGTAGTCGTCGCGGTGTACCCGAAACACCGCAGACGTTGTTAACCATCGACTCCACCGTACAGTCGGGGAGGAAGAAAGCCGGAGACGACTAGCGGAGGAGCGTGAAGCGCAGCAAGCTACCGCAGCCGCGAACGCTGAGAAGAGTATGAAGGTGACGGAGTTATGGAAGCCACACCTCGGTACTCTGCGGCTTTTCGAAGACCTAGGACACGAGTAAATTTGCCCTTTTTTATTCCCACCTTGACCTTCCACTCAACAAAAAAATTACGACAGCACAAGCGCCCTATACACCCTCGCAGAAGTCAAATCCGCGCTCCTCGCATACGTCGCTAAACACGAGCTCGCCAATCGCGTCGAACAACAGTACCTCAACGTCAGTTCCGATGCGATTTTCTCAGTCGCCCTGTACGGCTCTCCAAACGCGAAGGGCGCAGGCGCAGTCTCCATTCCTGAATTCGCGAAGCGTGAAGATGCGCTGAGCGCCTTGTGCGGTCGTATGCAACCTTGGTACCGCATCGCGATTGGTAGCGATGAGTCTTTTACCAAGAAGGGTACGCTGCGCCCTATTATCGTAGCCGCCAAGACCAGGCAGGGCCGCAAGGTGTGTACATTCATAACTGGATTCGAGCAATACCACCTTTCCGGGGATGCCCTTGCTGAGGCGCTGCGAGTGCGTTGCGCGTCTTCGACCTCAGGTACGTAGGACTGTCTTTATAGGGTTCAAATTGAGTTCCCATTCTAATATGATGTGTCGTGTACAGTCTCGCCCATTGCGGGGGGTTTACACGAGGTAATGGTCCAAGGCAAGCAAACACCGGCGGTGCTCGAGCTGCTTGGTAGCTTGGGGGTGCCCGAGAAGTGGATCGAGGTTACAAATATAGTAGGTAAAAAGAAGTAAAAAGTCGCATGCTTGCTGGGGAGGAGTTCTTCCCAGTCAAACTGGATCGTCCATGATACATGATACAAAGTTGCGACTGATCATTAAGATCCTAGACTGTAGATGTCTCGAGTCCAGAGGGTATGTCGATGCTTAGCGTGGAGCCCAAATACGTTATCATCCCAACTGGGCGGTACACCCACACTTCCCCCTGCTGCAACTTGGCAAGATCATATGAATCACGTTTGGGCGCGCGCCCCGCAGTCTGTTCCACGACCGTCAAAACACCCACGTCTGCAGGTTTCACGCTTTGACCATCCACGACGGCACAACGTGGGACAGTATCTTGAACCAATACAGCCGTATGATCCGGATCGCCCAGAACAGCGAACGCGCCATACTGGCGCATGCCGATACGCACCGAACGCCACTCAACAATATCGCCCGCGCGCAAGCGATCGTCCCCACCGCGCCATATACCCACTCCAGGCTTACCGCAAAAGAGTAAATGACCATGCACGCGCGAAGTGCTCAGAATCGGCGCGTCTTGTGGTCCAAAGAGCGATTCGGCGTGAAGGAGTGCTTCGTGAGCTACGTCCCAGCATTCCCCGCGTGCCACGGGACGACCGGACGCTTCGGCGCGCTCGGCGAATGCTGCCACCGTCGCGCCGTACGTCTCTGCCGCTTGCTGCAGCACCGAGCCGGAAAGGGGTTCGGGACGCGGTCGGAAGCGCGCCCAGCGCGTGACGACGGGGCCGCTGTCGTATGTGACGGAGTACCAGCATATACTGAGGTCTGAGAAGAGGATCACGCCGCGCGCTGTTTTGGTTCGGCCCGATTGGCCGAATGAGCCTGAGAAGCGGATGTCGGGCGAGCCGTTTAGGTACGGTGGGATTGGCGAGCTGGAAGAATACCATTCGGTGTCCCAGGGTGTGGATGGGTGCATGAACATTGCTAGGTCGGCAGCGGCGGAGCCATTGGTCGTGGGTGGGGGAAAGGACATCTGAAGATCGGCGGCTGATGCACGACCGGGGTTATATATGAGAGAGGATAATAGAAAGAACTGTGGAAGGGGGAAACGAACTTGGATCCGAGTCTACGGAATGTGAAGACCTGGTGAATGTATTTGGTAAAGGGGCTTCTGGTATTTCTGTGGCTGCAAGTGGTTTTGTAGAAAACTTGATCTTTGGCTGTATGCAACCATCTCAGCGATATTCGATAACTGACACGAGAACGAGGGGACATACGGGTCCTTGTTGTGATAACATGGGAGGAAGATTCCGCCGGCTTGCTGCTGGGGCAGCCTGTGCAGGGACTACTTCGTCTTGGATGTCGGAGCCCGTATTTTGACTCGCTCTGGAATTAACCCTACGATGAATAAGTGATGGCGAGGGTCGCGGTGACGGTGACGACGCGGGTGTGTTATTACTTGGACTGTTTGTGGAGATAGGTACAGCGGGTGCGGTGGAATGAGGTAAAGATCCATCCAAGTAACGGGCGAAAAACTCGTCAAGCCATGCAAAGAACGCTTGTTTGTCTTCAGCTGAAAGGTTCGCCCAATTGATCTGTTCGACATCATCTGTCGTCGTCCCGCTGGGAATTGCAGAAGTCTGAGCGCGGCCGACAAAGCTGCTCCTTTGATTTGAAGAAGAAGAAGATGATGATGATGATACCTTTCTAGGGGGCGGCGGTGGTGGTGGCGGCTTTGCTCTGCCAGTGGTCGTCGTAGCACTGGACGTTTGGGTGGAGAACTTATCTCGCGCTGTACCATATGATTTGACGCCGGCGGTCTTGACTTGAGAAGCCTTTTCTTTCAAATTTGAGACTATGAGAAGATGAGTAAAAGGTTTCTTACGAATGACTATGTGTGGACTGGATCAACACTTACCGGTAAACGGTGCCATGGTTGGAGGTGGAGAGTGTGCGTCCGTATCTGCTGATTATAGATAGGCGCTCGTGGACCGCGGGCCGTGGCCCGTGGCAACTTGAACATGAATGTGCCTTCCTGGCCTCTGCCCAGTCCGTCCAGTTCCTGAGACTCTCGATGACTCGGCATCACAGGCACATCATGTGAAAACATAGACAGGAGAGGGGCGCAAATTGTTCTGGCGACAGCACTGACCTAAACTGGACATACGCCTATACTTTTAGCCTTTTCTTATAAGGGCCCGTTCGGTAGCTCCGGTTTCAAAACCGGCGCCCGCCAAAATCGCATGGTTTCGAAAACGCAGATTTTGAAACCGGAGCTACCGAGCGGGGGGCCCTAATAAAGCATCGTCTCCTGGCCGCCAAGTCACACTGTCCCGGGCTTTCGGCAGTGTCGTTCTTCTTTCATTTTTTTTTTCTCGGGGTGACTCGCGCTAAAGCCTAAATCATCGTCTGCATTTACCTTGAAGGCAGATGACCATTTCGTAAGGTGAAAGAGTGTTACGGAAGTAAAAGGTACAGTATCGCAGTAATTGAACCCAAGAATCAGGACTAGCTACTCAGAAGAGACTAGGGCGGAGGGGCACAAGAACCGTATTATGTATCAGGAAAAACAACACGGAAATATCAAAACCTGGTAATGGAGGAGAGGCCAGTGGGGCACTATATCGCACGAGGAGAGACACAAGGCAAGGAGAAGTGGGGGTTCGCTCGACCCGATTCGCTTTCCCGTCACGGACCCGTGTTTTGTGTTATCGCTGATGCACCGTGGATGCGGATGCGGGAATCTGCAAGTCAGACGAGGTCGCCTTGACCCTGTCTCGACATCTAGATTGTACCGTACAAGGCCGAGTTTGGAAGTCCCGGCCTCATGGACTCCGACGAGTCCTTCTTCTCGCACCACAGGACCCATCTCGCATCCGTACAATCTGCCCATAAGGATGCGCCTGATGAATGCTGAAATCCATTTCCGCCACCGTGGACGTACGTACAGTGTTGTGTGAGATAATTGAATGAATCGTGAAGCGGTGATCTCGGGCCATAAATTAAGTTATACAGGACAGATCTTTCCAGTGCAACAAATCGTGTATGTCTAACTGACGTCGTGATTAACCAGGTCATTCTGAGGCCTGCTCGTCCTGTTTTGGTATATGGTTGTTGTCTAAGAGTGCGCTCCTCAGCCTGAGCTTCCGGCGCAGTGGTCAGCAAATATTTCTTATGCACCCCAGCGGCGAGACGTACAACCTAGAAGCATCCAAACTACAGTCTCTATATTGCAATGCCGATCTCTATCGCACATTCCACCGGCAGGTCGCTGCCAACGCTCAATTCATGCAGTTTGTCACCCTGTTGTGTTTCCACGCTAAGCGTTGTCTGTGATGTTGGATACTGCTCGTAGGCAGTATCCACCTTGGTATCCACCGCAACTTCTATCCGGTTGCGTGAGATCGGCGCGGGGTTGTTCCACTTCATCTTCGAGAATCTGGTGTCACTTTTTGAGAAGCCTGCGTCCATCGAGCTGCAAAAAGAGCCACCGACAATAATGAGCGGGGAGAAGAAAGGAATCGAAGAATGTAGTAGTACACTTTTGAGGACTTCAAGGTATAGTCTGCCAGAGAGCGATAGATCCGTGTCGCAGCGATTGTATTTGTGATCACCGAGGGGAGCTGAAACATCTGTGTTGCAAAAAGTCCTGAACATCAATGCCTCCCCCACGAGGTGATACATAAGAACGTACGAGGTTTAATGGAACTGATACGGAGAATCGCGTTCAGTTTGATGTCCTTCATCGATACAAGGGGAAAGAGAGTAACATACGGTTCAGATTCAAAAAAATGAATACCTGGGTCATTCATGTAGCGATGAGAAAGGAGGTAGACAGGAAAAGATGTGGAACTTGCCGTTGGTGGGATCCCCGCTGCGGTGGCAATTAGGAGCCAGATGATACCCTTCAGAATCGAAAACAATGTCAATGGCTTGAGGGCACCGCAAAGGGGGAACATCCCGACCCTACCTGTTTCCAAAGGAGGCGTCCAAGACCAAATGCGGCACTGTTTTCGGCGAGCAGGCGAAACACTCCAACGAGCATAGTGACAAGTGAGATGGTGTCAGCGATGACGGTAATGACGAGGGTAGGCTTGAGCTCGTCGCTGTTGAGTATGATACAAGTTTGCACCGTAGGCTCCCACGTCGCACGAAGCTGCAGATAGATAAGCCTACGTCACGGTGGTCCAAAGTAGTTGAGATTGATTATTCACCCGCGCGACACCTAATACAAAACCATGTTGGTATGGGATTCTCGATAGTGTGCAGGATGGTAGAAGGGCAAGGACCTACCTTGGATGACAACTGAAACATTGGTTACCCATGTAATGACTGCGATTCCCACCGCAAACTTGTTTTTGTTCCAAATGGCGATGCTGACGGATCACCAATGAGTACTTGGTCTGGGAAAGATGGCCCTGACTTAGAAGAATAGAAGGAGACGAACATGCGAATAGTAACCAAGAGGGAAGCGCTGAGAAGGCTCACGTAAGAAATGGCCTAGAGAATACAGCTAAGAGTCTTCCCCTCAAAGACCAGAAGATTACCCACAACTTGGAGTGTGATCAAGGCCTTAGGTCAGTGACCAGTCAGGGAACAGGCCCGGGGACAGTCAGGGAACAGGGAATGAGTGTGGGGAAGCGGACTCGGAGGTGGGATACACTACCCACCTGGCAATCCACTGGAGTCGTAACGTTGAGATCAACCAGGTTGAGAGTTATGGAGATAAGAAGGGCTGTGCGTGCAAGCGAGTAAATCTACCGAACGGGCAAGTCAGTACGAATCTCAAAGCCGCTGAAATAACGACGCCTCGAAAAAGCGCCTGTCGGAACAAACCCATATCGTCCACCGGTAGGAACGACGCCCCCGGATGACGTCCAGCTCAAAACCAAGAGTTGTAACATATTCCCAACTGGAAGTGCGGATTGATGTACATGAGAGCGGGAGGTCGACGCAGCAAAGCACACGTACACATAGATCCCATTTATCATGTGCCAGAAGGTCTGGAGAGCCACTGTTGAGAAAGGTTTCATCACTCGGTCCAGAGTCCAGAGTCCAGTTCCGAGGGCAAAGGCGTACGCACCAAAATCCTTCTGCTGTACAGCGGGGTCGTTGAAGTTGGTCATCTTGCTTGCATGCACAGCAAGCGGTGGTATATATGGCAGCGAGGTAGATTTGAATTAACATCATCCCTGAATGGATATGCCACGAAAATTTAACCGATCGACTACTTTGTATCACTGGCACTCGAATATGAGAATGCGTGTGAAAGACTGACGCCGTCGCGTGGATTGTCGTCAGGGTCGCCCATTGACGATTGACGCGCTGTAACTATTTATAAGGTTACGTACTGCACCAAAGGGGAAGAGACTGTCGTCGAACGGCAATTGTCTGTTTTCATCGCAATGCAGCTACAATAAGTTGAAGAACTCGGACGCACATACACATAGTGTTGAGATACGTGATAACCAAAACACCCTGATATGCAGACTCAGCTTGTGAGTGAAGGAATGGTGTGATTGACGCATAATACTGACTATTTATTGATTAACAGTCTACAGCTTGAATGCTGTTTGAGGTGTCTTCACTTTTGACGCGGCGAAATGATGCGAACTCGGACCCCGCATGGATACGACCGGAGTCGACGGTCAGGGCAAGTCAAGCTCGCACTGAGCAATACAATTCGAGGCGCGAGTTTTCCCATGGGTAGATAAGACACTTAAGTGAGACGGAATCATCTTTGGGTATATATATCTGTCCCGTTGCAATTTTTATCTGGCTTTTGGGCGGCCCACTATTGTAAAATTGTAGTCTGATGGGATTTGTCTTTCTGCCACTGCCGGTCTATTTTGCACGGGGCATGTGAAAGCGTGATGTCGGAATGGTCACGGAAAACCCCTGAGTAACATGCATGTACATTAGATTAATCCCATACAGCACAACCTAAACCCTGATCCTGATTGTTCTGTGAATATGCTGCCACGAAGACCGAAACGACCACTGCTTGACCCCGCACGAATGCGCCAAAGAAGTGCTCACCAGAATAAATAAGATATTCCCCAAACTGAACCCTCTTTTCGAGGACAACCACGGGAACCTATCACTAACGCCAAAAATGAAACTCCAGAATGACGTCGCGAGAAGGGAAAATGAAAAAATCCCTTTTGACCCCTCGATCACAAGCGAGAACAACGTGGCCGAATGTTTCCGAGTAGGAAGGCTCTCGAAAAACCCCGCACAACGACACGTAACGGGAGGACCCAACCGAAGACATGATAAAATCAAAATCCACACTGACGGAGCCTGTTTCAACAACGATAAGCAAAACGCGCAATGCGGAGGAGTATGGTTCAGCCACAACGACTCTAGAAACAAAGCGATACGCACCCCAGGAGAACACCACTCAAACCAAATCGGCGAGCTGATAGCAACCACAACCGCGATCCAAGCCGTCCCCCACTTCGTCCCCCTGAAGATTATAACAGATTCCACCTATGTAATTAATGGCCTAACGACACACCTCCCCCGATGGGAAAACACCGGTTGGATCAGCGTAAAAAACGCAAAACTCTTCAAAAAAGCGGCGTACCTACTAAAGCAACTTGAACACTCCGCAACCACCCATTTCAAATGGGTAAAACCAAGGAAATGAGGGAAGCGACGCCCTGGCCAAGGAAGGTGCGAGGAAAGAACTGCCAGATAACCTAGACCTATCAATCCCAAGAGAATTCGACATCCAAGGAGCAAAACTGAGCGCCAAAACACAAGCCACGACTCGGACCTATGGAGGAATAATGGAACGTAAGACACCACGAGAACAAGAAGCCGTCAAAGAAAACTTACAGAAAACGAGAAACGCCGTGGGAAGATACTGCGGCGCATATAGTACGAGACCAATGAAACAATCTGGCAGAGCTTGAGGAAAATGTCCTCCGGACCCGCGTTAAGCAGTTCCTATACAAAGCTATGCACCAAGCATACATGGTGGGACCAGCATGGAGGCACCTGCCAGGCTTTGAACAAAGACAATTCTGCGCACTATGCAACGTCAAGGATACTCGTAGTATGGAATACATGCTCACTGAATGCACTGCTCCTGAGAGACGAAGGGTATGGAATCTCGCCAGGAGAGCTTGACCCCACGCACGAGAACTTTGGCCAGACACAAACCTAGGTATAATACTCGGAGTAGGTTGCCTATCGCTCCCGGGAAATCAGCCCGCTGCACAGAACCACGACAGACAAAACACGCACCCCACACCCAAGGAGAAGGCGACCCTCCGACCCCTCCAGATCATCCTGTCCGAACTCCGGAGCAGCCAGCCTCGTATGGGTGCTGATATGTGAGCGAGTGATACAAGAAAAAGTCCTCGACGAGCCAAAATTAGGGACCGTTCGGTAGCTCCGGATTCAAAACCGGCGCTGCCAAATCGCTGCCAAATTTGGCAAAACCGACGTTTTCTAAACTGGGCCATGCGGGCGCCGGTTTTGAAACCGGAGCTACCGTAACCAAAAACAGTCGTTGTCAAGGTCAGTGACCCTTGACCAAAAAAGGTTGGGTAAGTGGCTGACCCTCCAGAACGTCTGAACCGGTCTGACCAGTCAGACTGGCGGTAACCTTATTTGTACATGTTTAATTGTGGCGGGGACCCGAAATTTTATTTGTCATATCATCGAACCATTTTTTATCAGATTCTCATCCCAATGATCCCATTGATTTGAAATTGATGCTGACCCGACTGACTCGCTGACCAAAAAAGGGTCGGTAATACTGTCCTTGACCCTCCGACTGAACTGACCCCCCAGTGTTGCCAGGGTCGATTTGACCTCGGTCGATAAAACGCGGGTCGGAATTGACCTGTCGTATGACCCGACCGGTCAATTGGGTCAACGACTGGTCGATGCCTTTTTTGGACAATTGCCGTCTTCTCACGCCACAGTTGTCCAGGCCTCGAGAAAGTCCAGAAATAGTCACGTGCACTAGTCATGTGACTTAGTGACTCATGTGGAGGCCGGGCTTATTCACGCCGATGCATATAATACCAAATTAGGAATGGTCCGACCTTTATCGGCCAATGGTCAATATCGACCGGTCGCATTTGCCGACCGGTCGGACCTTGGGTCGTGACAACAATATTGACAACACTGAAAACAGTTGCCGATTTCCCAAACGCGTGATGATGAATTCCCCGACGATTTCGCTGCGCAACCCGACCGCTTCAATGCGTCCATCATCCCCCCTCCCTTTCTTTGACACTCGTTCTATTTTATCTTTTTATTCCTTATCTAGATCTTAAACTTGGGCCGATGTTTATACCCACAAGCAACACACCACTTTCTCTATCCATACCCACATTGTTCATATGCGCGGCGTTTGCGACGTTCACCCGAGAGCTGTGGTATCTGCTTTTCAGGTTCCTTCGAAAAATGGACATCAAAGAGTTAGTCCTGGATGTGTTTGCGCGACGTTCAGATAAGACGCGTACAAAGTCTTCTCCTCCACGTCATCGTTTTCAATTGCGGGTTCTGCTGGCATCAGTATCCCTTCGTGGTTTGCATATTCCTCCTCTTCTCCCGTTCTTCGGAAAGCTCCTGCTCCCAAGCCCGCATCTCGTCCCACTGGCAAGCTTGGCCAATGTCGTCAGAACATTCGTGATACACCTTCCAGCCCGACACCTGCCAAAGCCCTGGCTGTCCCTTGCCCTCACGGACAGTTGCCGACTTGGGATAGTCGCACAATGAATCTCTCACGTTCCGTTCCCTTGCTCTCGACCGTCAAGTCTGACGAGGTGGCTAGGGATGAGTTCCCCGTCTGTGATGAGCTCACAGATATCATGGACGACGACGTGTTTGCGTCTTCTACTCCCAGAACAAGATTGATCGAGTTGTTCATCTTGGTGATAATGAAGCCGCATTTTCTATCGCTGTTGTTCCTTTTGAGGCACGAGATAATGAACTGCATCTCGTTGTGGGAACAGCTCAGGACACATTACTGTCACCGCGATCTTGCACAAGCGGTTTCTTGCAGGTGTACAAGTTCACCGATGATGGAGTAGACTTGGAACTGGTTTATAAGGTGAATATCTCTGGGTCACACTTGCATTGCAAGCTGACACCGCGTAGATGGAGTTAGATGATGTTCCTCTTGCGCTCCTTGCTTTCCAAAGCCGTTTGGTTGTAGGCGTGGGGAAAGCCTTGAGGATCCATGATACTGGCAAGAAAAAAATGTTGCGAAACGCTGAGAACAATGTCTGTTGTAAATTGTAATAGCACAGCCATTTGAATCTATTGCTCATCTTCTTCAGACTTTCGGCTTGGCTGTAGTTACTCTCAACTCCCAAGTCTCCCGCATTCTCGTTTGCGACATTACTTTGCTCTTTATAAAGCTCCAGAAAACCGCCTGCTCGTTTTCACGGACAACGGCCAGCCGTACTGGATCACATGCTCGAGGATGGTACCATCGCTGCTGGCAATCGCTTCGGCAACATATTCGTCAATAGACTGGACATCAAGGTGTCTGACCAGGTGGACGACGATCCAACGGGCGCAGGCATTTTGCATATAAAGGGCCTCTTCATGGGCATGCCGCACAAGACACAGCTCGTGGCCCACTTCCACATTGATGACCTCATTACCGAGCATTCACAATTTCTCGATAGTGGCCAGTGGCCCGGAGGTGCTGCTTTACTACACGGTACGGTTGATGTGCTCGTGCCGTTTGCGTCGAAGGAGGAAGTCGACTTAATCTCGACACTCGAGCAGCAATTTCGCCGCATGGAGCAGACAAACCTCTGAAGCCTCGTCGGCAGGGACCACCTCGCATGGCGGGGCTACTACGTACCTGTGAAGTCGGTCTCGTCAGAGTCCATAAGGTTGGGACTCGGACGCATTCATCCAAATTTGGCCTTTCTTACTGTGCTGTGTGCCTGTACTGGTACAATCTAGACGTCGAGACAGGGTACTAATCAGCAAGATGACATGTACTAGAGTGACTAGCGTTCCTGGGATGCTGTCGCTAGTCACTCAAGTAAGCCTAGTTTCGAACTTAATTTTGCTATCAGAGAAATCTAGCAGGGCTAGTATTCGAATCTATTTCTAGGTAATTGTTAGAAAGACATGTAGTATACGAACACGGTTACAAATGAAACAAGTAGACAAATGATTTCTCTACTAGTCTCAAAACCCACTGGTCGTCACAGCTGCTCCAGCTTTTTCAGAACTTCCCTGACTGTTGGCAAGGGCGTTACGGACAGCGGTTCCGCAAACGCGAGTGCCGAGCGAGATGAAACGAGAACGCGCATGAAAGAGAGAGAAAAGAGAGAAAAGGAACAGGCTAGATTCACATCTTCTTCAATTATCATATGATAAGATGAGATGCCCTTCCTCGACGAGTGAGGCTGGCTTAAATACATGCAGTCCTTACTGAGCACCTGTGTCGGCGAGAACGAAGACCGGTTGCGCATGTCGACGCTGCGCCGGTGATGTATGAAAAATGGTAGGAAAGATGTAAGAAAGGTGTCAGTAGCTATGAAACGGTGCTAAACGAGTGAATACAAAGGTATACTATACTAGAGCCGCGCAGGTGCGGCTAAGGCTGATCCGAGTCGTCACTGTCCAAAGCTTGAAAAGAGTGTGTGAGGTGACTGAGGTCGGGGAATGGGGCGTGGAACGAGAGGCTGTGAGGGTGGAACAGTTTTGGATTCGCTTGATCGTCTTGCGTCGGAGGTCGAGGGACGGATGTTGATCGCGGAGGGATGAAGGATGAGGCGATGAGGAAGGAAAAATGTTGATGGACGAAAACGGAAAGACTGGCTTGTGGCTGACGGGCGCTCCGACGCGGTTGCTCATCGCGATCGACCATCCGTGGCTCCGACGCACACCTTAGTACACCGGTCCAGCTCCCCCACTATCGAACACTGCTTGCCTGGCGGCAGCCTTGCGAATGTCTCGCAAAGGTCCCCATTAATCACCCTTCTTCTCGCATCACAGGACCCATCATGATCTCGCATCCGCACAAGTTGTTCATAAGGCATGTCCCTCTTACCCGAACCACCACCTCCGCCAACAAGCGCCCACAAAACTCCCCTCACTCCCTTTCCCCCGCACAAGCCACCTGACCCCTTCTTCCCACCGAAATTCAGCTGGGACGATGCCGCCTTCCGCCCAGAGACCTTTTTGGACTCTTTTGAGTCGGATTACGGTGGCAGACAGCTTGAACTTCGCAACAAGGTAGTCGAAAATTTGAAGGGACCACTGACATTCCAGCACCAGTGCCAGTTCCAGACCTGGAACCAGACGGTTGCCAGGGGCGTCACGCCCATTCACTTCCGCTCAGCGGTATCCCTTGTAATAGCCGCCCTAGATCGAGGCTACTACCCGAACCCGACAAACAAAGCTGAGCCCCTCCTCTCGACAGAGGAGTGGGCGGAACTTGCTTGTTCAGTCATAGGTGCAACGGGCAGGGGATATGCACGACCGCACAGCGAAGACAAAACTGACTTCCTCAACATTGCCAGAGCCACCAGCAGAGACGTGACAACGGAAGGGTCTAACCTGACCTTTGACACCCTCTTCCATAGACTAGGGGCAACCGCAGAAGCCCTACAAACATATGTGGAGGGCGACGACCAAGTCGCTGGCTGGCTCCCGGAAGTAGAAGAGGACACGATCGAACTCCTCCGGTACCTGGCCACCAGACATGTCGAAGAGGCTCTGGCAACCTGGGAAAGCCTAGAGGTAAGCCGCCAGGCCAACCTCATGCTGCCTGACCTCCCACAGCAGGCCCACGAGGCCAACCTCGTAAAAATCCAGAACATCGCGGCCGAACTCGGATATGAGCTCACCCCCAAAACAAATGCACAAGCCACCGGAACAGCCACTGAGCCTGCCACAGTGCCAGCAGCTGTGCCAAGGCCCCCATCGCGGCCGCATAGGGTAGACAGGCCGCTCCCCCACCCGCCTAACATGGACATGAACACTTTCACAGCCGCCCTACAGGCCGCCATGAAGCCGCTCTTGTCTAGGATTGAGGCTGTGGAGCGTGCCTCCCTGCGACCCCCGGCAGCCACCGACCAGCACACTAGGGCTGTGACAACACCAGACACGCCCAGAGCTGCCCCGACCCCCAGGACCACTCAAACAGTACAGCCCAATGAGTGCTGGACGACAGTCACTAACAAACGTAAACGGAAAAAGGGAGGGAAAAAACCGGATGAAGCGAACCAACCCTTCCAGCAAATCATCCTCACGCCGCGCTCATATGCAGCAGCGGCCGCAGCCCCCCCCCACAAATGAAACTGGTAAGCAAACCCCACCGGCACCGGCCGGAGGGGAAGGCCTACTGCCCTTCACCGAAGTCACAATTCTCCGCTTTGGAGGATCAATGAACGAAGTCAGTGAAAGAACAGTAAGAGCCCGACAACCGGATGCAATAGTCCGTGAGGTAAAAGCCAACATAGCACGCGCAGTGGCCAAATGTAACCGGCTCCTGGGACGAGGCTAGCTTGTACGCCTCGTGGACCGGGGTAAGTTCCTGAACCGGGCTAGTACTGTATGGATTGATCGGATCACTTGTCATTGATGCGTGTAGTGCCTCGTTGTGATGTGGATGGACAGACGGCCAGCATCGTGTTGTTTTGGATTGCTGTGCCCCTCGTGTTTGGTTGATAATTGTCACCGCCGGTATGGACGAGACAATTAGAGCTCAGATGTGTCCGTAGTAGCTGGCTCCTCCTTTGGCTTCGGCGTGTCGAAGCACGTGCAGCGCTCTCCTTTGTGCACTAAGTCGGGGAACACCTCTTGGCAGAACGCGTACTTGGGTAGAGTAACTCTGTCCTTGGTGGGACGCTGAGTCATAAGCTAAGTCCTCGTAGCGACTTAGAGTTCTTTGGAGTAGCGAGTTCCCGTCTTATCAGTACGTCGATAAGACCCCGCTTTGAATGGGAGGAGAAGAGGCTTTTGTTATTTAGACAAGAGACTCAACTTGCCGCTACCTGGCCAAGCTGGTCGTCCTTAAGTACACCAGGAAGACTACAAACACGTACAAAGTATCACTAAGCGAAAACCAAGGACACAGCAATCTGAAACAACACGATGCTGGCCACCTGTCCATCCACATCAAAACGAGGCACTACACGCATCAATGACAGCTGATCCGATCAATCCATACAGTACTAGCCCGGTTCAGGAACTTACCCCGGTCCACAAGGCGTACAAGCTAGCCTCGTCCCAGGAGCCGGTCACAATAATACTTTGTACGCGTTTGTAGTCTCCTTAGGATACTTAAGGACGACCAACTTGGCCAGGTAGCGGCAAGTTGAGTCTCCTGTCTAAATAACAGAAGTCTCTTCTCCTCCTGTTCAATAGGGTTGCCGAAGTCCGGTTCAGTCCGGTTCTTCAGGTATTTTGCTGAACCTTGAACTGAACTTTAGGTTCGGTTCAGGGAATCTCTTGAACCTTGAACCGGACCATCGGTTCAGGTTCGGGACGGTCCAGTTCAGGTTCAGCAAGGGTTCGGACCGAAGTTACTCAAGTATTTCCTTTTTTTTTTTAGGATGAACTCTTGCTCATCGCAGCTCAGCCTACCATGCGTCGTGTGTGTACCTTCTCACTCTGCCAGCACTGCAACGTGTATACTGACGATTCTGCAGATCATATCATGATATCATCCATCAACTCTTTGCCCAAGTCTCGGAGATCCTCGCTCAAGTACACTGGCAGGAGTGTTGATCGGAGCCAAATGATGCGGGCATGCACCCCAAGTGCGTCGACACTGCGCCCCGAGTGCACCTCATCCATGATGACCATGTCCTTCCACGTCATACGCTCAAAATTGGGCGTGTATATTTGTGCAAGTGCAGCATGCGCAACCACCCCGCGACGTCGTTCAACACCACTGGATCAAAGTCATTCTCGTCCTTCAAGTTCTTCGTTCTACTTCCTAACGAGCCTTTGCTACTCCCAGCACCAGAGTGTCCACCGGAGTGCCCTGGACCGTTGTGTGGCCCCGATCCACCAATGCCGCCCTGCAGACCACCAAAGTTGTCCAGGCCCGTGCCAAGTTGGCACGCTGCGATGATAGTACTGTCGTCGCAGCTACTACTATAGTCCCAGACATTACCAAAACATCTGTTTACGAGTGACATTGAAAGCTACATAGACTACTACTTACTTAGAGCTCCAAACTGAGGTGATCACCCACGGAATCCGCCTCCAAACAATCGAAGATAGAGTCAAGATGCCCAGTTGCATCGTCCTGAGGGAATATATTGATCTAAAATCGTTGAGTAGACGGGCGTGAATGAATTACCCATCAGCGGTCGTGACACTAGCCGACTTGGAAAGAGCTCGATGGTTGGTGACAATGTTTAGCTTATTGCACCGCGTCGTGTATAAAATTATGTGGTCAGGGTTTCTATGGAGCTTAGGTTAGTGATGTATATAAGATGTGATCATTACATACCTTGCAATATGAGTGCGCAAAGTCGAGACGCTTCCAGTAAGGAAGCAATTTTTCTTGAGAACTCCTGCTGATCTACAAAGTGTAGTTAGATATTGATAATGCTCAATACGATAGTCAACTTACTCGCATACTGTGCACCAGTTCCATCAGGAAAAGTGTCAGTACTTTGTCTTTTCAAATTTGTCTTTTCTTGTCCTTTTTGTCCTTTGTCTTTTATAAAGCAGCTTTTACTTTTACTTTCTGTACTTAAAAATCTTTTACTTTTTACTCTGACTTTTTTAAACACAGAATGACTTTTTTAAACACAAAATGACTTTTTTAAACACAAAATGACTTTTTTAAACACAGAACGACTTTTTTGAAGACAGTATGACTTTTTTTAAACACAGAATGACTTTTTTAAACATAGAATGACTTTCTGGAATGTATAGTTACTTTTTAGTGACTTTTTAAAACATATAATGACTTTCAGGAGACATTTCCAAACACATAATGACTTTTGAAACTTATGATGACTTTTCAGATGACTTCACACACCTCAACCTGTTACTTGTTTCCATGCACGCGGACTATCTACATACACACTCTCATAACTACATTACATAATAGGAAGACAGAGACCCAGCTCTGGCGCTAGGGGCGCCCCACCGCCGACACGCGGGAACCACAGAAGAGCATTAGGGTATGGGAAGCCAGGCTGCCCGCTGTAAGGGGGAGGTGCTCCGGGGAGGGGCGATGGGGCACGGGAACAATTGAGCGGTTGGGGATATTGGCCCGGAGGAACAGCGCCGGGTATGGGCGATGGAGCACGGGATCGGTTTCCCCCGTACGAAGGCATTGCACCGGGAATGGGCGATGGGGCGCGCTGACTATACATCCCAGGGCCTGAACCACCCATAGGATTGGGCGAAGGAGCCCTGGAGCATGAGAGGATAGCATGCTCGGGTGTGCTGCGGTATGGAGAAGGAGCACGGTAGATGTCAGGGCCATGCCCGGACAGCGGATATGTGGGGTTTGACAGGAATACCCTGCTCCTGGGGCAGAAGTTGCCAGCGAAGGCGGCGCCCGGCTGGACTAAACCTTTCGAACGCATGTCTTCGAAGGCTGCGCGTGACGTGATAACAAGGGCGATCCGCACGAATTGAGTGGCAAAATGGTGGGAGGTGTGCCCAGAGCTCTTCGCTGCTGCTATTATTCATCAGACGCCGCTGGGGGTAGGGTGTTGATACTTTGCATCCTATTGCTAAGGTGGAGGATGTGGCGTTTGAGCGCGCTGGGAGGTCGTGGCCAGTGGGGTGTTAAGCCGTGCAGTAAAAGACACCTAAGTTCAACATGTGGCGGCGAAGTTGAACAATGGGCCGCTCCAGTCCGAGTGTGACGCGTGACCCACTACAGTAACTTACTCTCGCGTTGGTTACTAAGTCCTCTCAATTTCCCGCCTTTGTCTCAAGCTGTCCCCCCACCACGTAACGGATCGGAGGAATCGCACTCATCCTCCACTCGTGCTCCACAATGAGACTCTGCCACACCGTCTGCTGAAGCAACACCCGCTGGTGTGAGGGACGCATTCTGTCTCACTGAACCCGAACCCGCTTGGCCACACGACTCACCCAAAGCCGCACCAAGTTGTACAATTCGCACATTTCTCCGTCAAGGAGTCCCTAAGATCGGAGCGACTCGCGGCAGCTGCCGATACATCTAAAGATATGCAGCCCCAATGCGCTCTCTCAGAAGGTCGTTTCTTTTTTATTTTATTTTTAAAAAACCGGGTTTTTCTCCTTACAGTACGTCACAACAGAATACCTCCTTCACCCCGTCTTCCAGTCATGCAACGAAAAATGCCAAAGTTGTCATCATTGCCCTTGGCTCCCTCCACCGCCTCATCGCCGTCTCCCTCTCTGCAATCTCCTCTCCCTCGTCACCGACTTCCCCACCATTCACAGCAGACTACTCGCAAACATACGTGCTTTCGTTCTGTGCTCCCTCTTCTCTTCCTTGACGGATGGATCGACGGGCATACACTGTGAAATAGGCCCTCCTTCTGTGTTTCAAGCTGCATGAATCTAGGACAGCTGTGGTGTCGTCAACGGCGGCGGCGACGCTGCGCCAATTGGTCACTGGGCCATGTTCGTCGTCAAAAAGGTCGTAGCCTCG